>JAJTJO010000089.1:0-632267 GCA_024550625.1 Dendroctonus valens | reverse complement strand
TGAAGAGGAGGCGTGAAGAAAAAATATGGGTTCTACATATGCCAGATAATCATCTACTTTATGTTTGGGTAAACGCTTACCAAATTAAAGCACCGTTTGGCAAACCTTTTGTTTTCGGAGCAAATTGTGCAGGCAGAAATCGCAAATTGTGTTTTGAAACCTTAAGAGCCACTTGTTCGATTTAACTCGATGTTTAAATTGTCATGAACTGATCAGCCCAAGACGATTGTTTTATTACAATCAGTGTTTATTTATTTATGGTTTTACCAGATAATGGTACCAGGTTCTTTGCTGAGTCGCAGTCATGAGAGAGTTAAAAAAAAATCTTTATTATGTAAAGGTTAAACGAGAATCGGAATGTAATACTTTGTGAAGTCGGATCCTAATTTCTTTTGAATTGTTGATACTGATTGTGTGAAAGAGTACAGAAGAATTAATTTTCCATGGAATCAAATCAGACAGTAAAGGTTAGATGCCCTTTCTTTAATACGTTTCCGTTACCTAAAGAAGGGAGTCTTATACAGAAAGAAATATTTTTATCTCTTGTATTTAATCAGGATACGTTCTCAATCTCTTAACAACACCAATGAACACTGCTCAGACTAAAAAAAATTAAGAAGGAAAATAGAAGCTCTAGACGCCAGTTCATTTTTTTTTCATATAACGCTGTCTTTTGAAGGTTGCGATTCAAATACCTAACGTGTTTTAGAATAGCCATACGAAAGGTATCAAGCAACAACAGCCATCTTCGGATGCTTTTAACCACGAATTGTCTCGCTGCCGACAGACTTTTTAACGTAGGCATGAATATTGTCTGAACCGGTTGCCTTTAAATCTTTTTAACTTTTTACTGAATTGACTGTTTCATCTTTGGTAATTTCAGATCCTATTTCGGCTGTATGCATCCGATTCTGGTAGTGTTTCGGTCTACTATGGTGGAACAGTCCTTTCACGTACCCCTTCCCCAGCTTCCCCAAGTTCCTAAAATGTATTTTTTTTTGTATCCTGGTGTGTGTGGAGTTCTTAATATTAGTCAAAAATCAAAAATCGTGTTCCAAAATCAGTGTTGATCAGGGAATACAAAAATGATCGCTGCATTTCCTCGATTCGTTAAAAAATTACTTCAACTTCTTCGGAGTGTCGCCACAAGTAATAATTTTCCCTACGAAGAAAACTCTCCTCTTTAAATTATTAAACTCAACTAACACAAAATCATCTTCTTTGGGTGCTAATTCCTCGAACTAAATTGGATCAGGTTCAGGTATCACCATCAATCAGAATCGTCGTCTGAATTCGCAAATGGGACATCTTCTCTGTCGTCATCAGAAGACATCTCCTGTGTTAACATTTAAAATTTTTGAAAAAATGTTCTCTTCGCAGCTTTTTTTTGAAATTTCTTTTTCTTTGCATCTATTTCAATTCTCTCCTTTTTCTGGGTATCCGTAGGTAATGATATTTGTTGCATTTTTCTTTGCACTGTTGGATAGTTTGCTTTTAGAAGCTTTTGGGTAGCCTTAAACGCCTCTGGACTTCGTGATGACAGTCTTACTCCACTTACTCACACTAAAACTTTTTGGGCTGCTCATCGTTTTCATATTTTCTTCTGGCAATGTACCCTTCTGGGGACTTGCTTTTGCGACCCCTTGACCTCTAAAGATACAAAATGACGCAATTAATTATTAAAATCTTAAAAGTTTCTCCATAAGACAGTGTCTTCAGGTGGCCCCCAAAAAAGTGTCCCATGGTAACCCCATTTACACGTTAAAACTTTTTTTTTAATTGTTGGGTAAATTCGATTTAAGATCACAAAGTTTCCTTATACAATTAAAACCACTTACAACACTACATCTACAACGTTAAATTACTTACCCTTTAACTTTATGTTTTCACTAATAAATGTGGCTCAGAATAATACACGTGACAAAAAAAACGTCTTCGCTCACATGCAACTTTTACCATCGAAGCAAGACTGGCTAGTATTACCCAAACGGGGTAATAGATGTTTCCACTTATTGTAAAGAAAATATTGCAAAGTCTCATGGTAGCCCTTGTCTCGTGGTGGCCCACTCTCCCCTACCTATATTTTTTGATTGATACCGCGACATTGAAAAACTTCACACGAAAGGAATACAAAAAAAATAGTTCAACTAACTGAAATGGGGAATAGGAATATTCTTACAGGCTTTAAGCTATTCCAAATACAAATAAAAAACTACGAGTCCTATATAAAGTGAGCTGGTCAAACGCATGAAAGTTATTAAGCAAAAATACCAAATAAAGTCAATATGAGTAACGCAAAACTTATATCAATATATAAGGTGTGTGAAAATAATCAGTTGTTTGTCATTAGGGTCGTTTAAAAAGCTTAAGCTTTCCCTTAACATAACTTAAGTATCCTTTAGAGAACACGCAAAGATAGGTACGTAATATTTCAATTTTCGGACAACACAATTCAATCAGTCAAGTTTCCATTTATTTTTCAAAATCAGGCATTTGGAACATAGAGCTACCCTCTTCTAGCCTAGTCGAAATCCCAAATTATTCATCTTGATTCCTCGCAACCAACATTAACTTGAGTTTTTTTCCAAAAAGGTAATCTCGAGCTTATTGCAAACAATTCGTTAAGCGAAAAATACAGAGCACCTTATATCCTTTGAATGTATGTGAAGTAATTTGATGAAGTTTAATTTCAATTCCACATAGTCCGTTTACCATTTTATTTCCTCCAGTATGCACAGAAATTCCAGCAACCGAGGACGGGCATGCCTGGAAATATATTCAAATGTTGTTTACGAGTTCCTAAAAATAACCACTAAAAAATAGATAAATCACCGTCACTCTTCGGGGTTATCTTCGTCGTCATAATATATCAGAGACTGTTGGTATCTGAGTGTCATCAAGTACGAAACCTGTATATTTGAACTTTGCTCTTAGACTTTATTATTCAAATTGCTAAAGAGGTGTCTTGTGAGAGAAACATGTTCATTACGTTCTCCTTGGAACTTACATTTTTTATTAGACAATTTCCTAGTGTTAGGATGTGTTGTAAGCAATGCCACGGTTTTGCAAAAACCTAAACCTCCCAATCAGCATATATGCAAATAATGCTATTCCGAACGCGAAATATCCATCGAAGATGCAAATTGTAAGAGCAATTATCTCTAAACATATAGAATATCTTAATCAATTTGAGAAACGCCTCAACTAGAAGCACTTTCGACGTGGTTATGGTTTGTTTAATCCTCGGGCAATTTATTAATGCCATTAAAATTTGATAGTGTCATTTATGTCACCATTAAACTGGCGGCTTGTCTAAGTGGATGTATGCACTTTAACCAAGAAGCAATGTTGCCAAGATTGGTTCGTTGCTTCGACCCAATTATAGTGCAAGAGAAATTTCAAGCTTGAGATGTCCGATTGACCCCAATAGAATTTATTTGGAAAAGTTGCAAATATAGATGATTAAACCCTCACAATTGGAACTTGCTGAACTCTCTCTGCTTCACAAGATCGACCAGAAAAACACGTTGTTTCTGCCCAACCTCAACTCTATTGTAACATTTCCATTCATAAACTGTATATGGATTTTCTTATTATCACTGCTTTCAAGTTAAAATTGCTGCTGTACAATTTGTAGCTCGTTTTAATTTTTTTTGGTCATAACTTATTATTATTTGTTATTAATCTGCATATAAACTATATGTAATTCATAACAGAAAGATCGATTTGGATCGATACAGATTTTTTCCTACTGCTGTAGGATTAATAGTATTTGAATTAGTTCTACTTTCAGTGGGAACTAAAAAAGTTTCCAATGAGAAAAAATGTAATAGGCAGATTGAGGAAATTCGATTTTTGCAAGATTCGGATTTGTATGTTATGAAACCGACATTTTTTAGATAGATAGATATCTAGATAATTTACCGCCACAAGACATTGGTCCCCAGAACGAAAAGTTAATTATGCACTATTACAGAACATTTTTCTTCAAACCATAATTGTGCGGAGTCAGATTAATTCAAATCCAAAAAATGCTTGATTTTTGTTGTTTATTATTATTGTTCAAACATTTTAAAATTTAACACTTTATAAGAAACATTTTTAACTAGCGAGCTTGGTTTCAAGTCCCAACATTTTTTCCTGTTTAATCCCTAAAAATGTTCTTATAACCGTCGACTTTTTACCTTCAAATATCTCGCTGCACTTCAACGTTAACTGCTAGATAATTTTCGGCGATTAACATATTGATTGTTTGACCTTTTACACATACACATTAGTCATGGAGTCGGTTAATGCCAGGACAAAACATAAATATTTTTACACTTTTCCATATTATTACATTGGGTAGACGTTTGTTTACTATAAACACTCATTAATATTTTTACTGAATCAGTTTTGGGCAGTTTGTTTTGAAGGAAGTAGATTTTGAATGATTGTTTGTGAAGTGGAATGACTTTATTAATATGCTTATTCGTTTTAGCATTTAAGAGGTTTTTAACGCGATCAAGTTTATAGAAAATTTTAAAGTCTGCTCTTATCGTCTATTAATAGTACTTCGGTATAACAATACCCATTTTTAAAAGGGACAGATAGCACTCCCAGAAAAATTCGTGGAATAACCCTACTTGGTAGCGCTCTTAAAGCATTCACAAAGACTGGACTCTGGGGGAAATCACCGAAAACATAAGAATAAGATGAGGCTTTCGAAAAAACAGATCCACAATAGATGCAATATTCATAGTCAAGCAAATATCTGAAAAATCTCTGGAATTCAATACACCCGCATTTCTGTGTTTCATCGATATGACCAAAGCTTTTGACAGAGTGCGCTTAAAAGATGCCCTAGAAATAATGAGAACAAAAGGGCTAAACCTATAGACTACTTAATGTAATACACGACATAAACACCCAATGCAGAACAAACATTCAGAGTAGAACACATTGCAACGGAAGATGTTCACGTAACACAAGGAATTACACAGGGAAACTCACTCAGTTCCTTCATATTTAATGTATAATGGATGAAATAATAGAAAATATCCCCAGAACGGCTGGATACAAAAATGGGATGCACTTTCTTCCATGCCGTATGCTACCCTGACAACGCGGCTCTTATTGCAGATTCCGAAGAAGACAATCTCCAAATACTACTCCATTCATTAACACCAAAGCAAAAGAACTAATATGCTCATCAACAATCAGAAGACTAAATGTTTAGTAATATCAAAGGAAACCGATAAGGTTTTGCAAGCTGGAATTCAACTCCAAGATCGTCGAACAAGTAAACCATTTCAAATATTTAGGAGCTGATATAACGAGCCATGGACAGCTACCTCTCGAAGTTAAGAGAACAAACAATGAAAGCGACTCGAATTCCGGGATGTTTGAGAGAAATTGTTTGGAAGAACAAACCACACAAGTCAAGATATATAAAGCGACAGTAAGACCTATAATAACATACTCAGCAGATACAAGACAGATACAAGCAGAGCTCTACAAATGATGAGAACAGTGAAATGCAGGCCTTAAGTGAGCATACAAGGTAAACCTCTATACGATTAGAGTACGAAATGAGGAAGATGGGTGAGACAGAGAAGAAGATTCTGGAACGAACAGGAACAAAGAATGGACAACAGACCTCGTCAAAAACGCAAAAATTAATATCCAGTAGAAACGAGACCACAGGGAAGATCCACCAAAGCCCTGGAGAGAATGCTGGACATCATCCCCCGGAGGGAGGACGTGTTGGCAATGAACAGGCAATAGCTCCTACTAATTAGTATCAATATTAGAAAGAAGAGGAATAAGACTTCATATTACCCATTTTTTAACAGTTACATAAAGATTTTGTTACCCTGACGACTTATATACTTATTCTGTTCATAATCATAGAATTCAGTACAGACGTGAATAGTCAGATTCATTAGACATTTTGATGTCCTAAATCAATCAATCAAAGAGCAATATTAAATGTGATGTTTGATTATTAGAGAAACAGGTTCAGATCATGTCATGTGTCATGATTACCATTATAATCATTTCTTCAATTTATCATTCGATTCGTAAGTTATTTTTAGTAGAAAGTAATTGGGAAGTTAGATATCGGAATTTTAATATATTTCTCGTTGCAGCTCTATTTAGAAAACTTGCATAAATTTGAGTAACCAATGAGGGTTGCTTGCGACTTTTGAATTTACTTGGGTTTTGCTTTGCTATTACATGTCTTTTCCTTCTTTATCTTATGTGTAAGCATTTGTTAAGTTTGTTATCTGTAAGCAATTGCTTGCTTTCTTTTGTCTCTTTGCCTGTGTTTTATTCTATTGGCACGTTTGTCACCCCTTCGTTTGCGGGGTCTTCCGATGCTCCTGCGGCCCATCGGTGATTTGTCCCTCGTAATCTTTACTATTCTGTCATTGGTCATGTGGTCAATGTGTACGTTCCATTCCTTCTTTCTATGTAATATCCAGTCATTGATGTTATCGACTTTATACGGTCTTCTGATATCCTCGCTCCTGTTTTGATCCATAAGTGTCCTGCCAGCTATTTTGTACACCACTGTTTCTCGTCTGGTTTCTGCAGTGTATGTTAGCATGGGTCTGATTGATATTTGTAGATTCTGGATTTAGCTTCGATACCTATATGTTTATGGCTCCATGTGGCACTTTTAGTGGATTATAAGTTATCCTTCGCTTGCACAGAGTTCATGTTTTTTTTTAAATGCTTAGACCCTTACAGTGTAAAAATGTGCAAGAAAAATGGGATTGAACACTTGGTTGGAAATAATTAACAGCTTAGTACTTGAGGATAATTAGATATAATATATTGGACCATTCTTTACTTTACCTTTAAATATTTTATTTATATGTATCGTCTGAGAAGGTGTCTAATTGAACTGATATTACCAAGGAATTTAAGGCGCATACCTCAGTGCCATTTAGCATGCAAATGAATATATTAAATCAACTAGAACTAATCGCCCAGTCGAAAATCTGTTTGGCCACCTAAATTGACGGCGGAATGTTGTAAAATATTTCACGTAACATTACCTCCCACGTTGTGGCTACTCGCGTGAATAATCAACAGTTTCATCAGTGTTTGTTTTATGACAATTTAATCATTGCAATTTTTATGCCGAACACATGCCTGGGGAGTCGTAAATAGTATGCGACTTCGCGTTGTTTTTGCCACCAATGTGGCCGGCTACCTTTCCGGTTACTAGCAAGTTCTATTTTTTGCTGTTTCTTAATAGGAAAACGTTGCAAGTGACCGGAATACGAATATTCATAGTTGCACTTCCGTCCGATTGTTCTTCTGAAGCGCCGTAGCATAGGAAGAAAACCGATATGTGTGGTATCGTGAATGCAATGGTTTCTAGTAAACCGCAAAAATTGGGGTGCGATCAATTTTTCGCATTGAAAATGAAATAAATCGCTTAATTAAACTAGGGTTAACGTAAATCTAGGTATTTGCGACCCAACCGCATACTTTACAAGATGTGGTGTATTTGAATAGTGACACCTCGATTTCAAATTATCATTTTTTTCCGCACGACTCAAGCGATGTTCGATACTGACACTAGGGTGGCATCGTTTTATTTTCGTGTTATCTTAAAGTGCCAATAAACTCTGCTTTTCAGAACCGTCTACTATTTTCTGATGTTTTCAATCTCACATTCTGGCTACTATTTGCCGTTCGAGTTGATGGGAAAACGATATATTTTAAACCGAATATCAACTTCATAAAGATCGCTTACACTTTACCGAGCAATTTGGCGACTCTCACCGCAGTTTAACTTTGATGTCACAATTATCTCCTACTATAACCTAATCTGTTAATGATAATAAAAATAAGTTGCTAATCCTTTCTTTAATAATAACCAATTTGCAAGCTTTGCTTCCAATTAACAAATTCATTGAACTTCAAAAATATCTGCAATGATTCTATTAATCTAGAACAACTCTAGTTTTAGCATTAATGTTTGCCTGGCAAATTAAACAATATGTTACGTGTTCAGAAATTATTGAAAGTTTTTATGATTTATGTGGGTTATGGAATTTACTGGCAAGTAGAACGTGATTATGCATACGTTTTATGAGACAGATACATATAGTGCATTCTACTTGTAAACCGATGCACGTCATCAAGCATGGAACGCACATTGTTGTTACAGTACTGATAAATTATTTATAGTATAAATAGGAAGTGCTCCAATGTGGATTTATGTTCCAATAAGTTTATTCGAAACCACATCTACAAGTTCCTCCAATCTGATACATTCAGTGGAAGTTAGCATCGTTGAGAAGTTAAGTAGCTTTTGCAACCGTTCTCGACCCTGAATAAAGGGCTGAATAGTTGCACTTTCATTATCAAATATCAATACAAATTCAAGGTAACCTGCCTTGACCTAAGTTAGGGCTCTCATTCTGAAAAGGTCCTCTTGCTGTTTAACAAAGCAAACCGGCGTTAGATACATGATAAAAAAAGTAACCAACATTCTAGCGGAAGCACAGTTCCAGCCAGCAATTCGAGTTTATATAAATTTCAATTCATATCTAAAGCCATAAATCTTTGATCGCTTTTGTTGGTCAGAGAAAGTCAAGATAATATAGCATTGATAACTGTAGTAAATCATCAACACATAGTTTTTATTCAAACAGATAGAGTTTAAATGGACAACCTAACTTAGATAGATTACAACCAGAAAAAGCAAAAACTATGCAATTAACAATTTGATACAAATTGTATTCAATAACATTTGTCTTAAATTAAATTACACATCCCAAACCAAAATCATGTAGACTGCTAACAATTGTATGTGCTTTAATAAAATACATAGTATAAAATAAAATAACATCTTCCAAATATTTATTAAAAAATCTAAACAAAATCTATGATTAGACATATGCGATGCCTTAAAACAAAGCGGTACGTTAGACACAAGAATAAAAATTTAATTTCAGATAACACCGGGTGAAGCGAAAAGTAGTTTTTGTTCAAATGTTCACAATTTTTTTCTTTTTCAATAAGAAACAAATACAAAATGTTATAAATAACTGATTTTAGTAAAGTTCACGTTTGTTACGTCTTAGTAGGAACATTTGGGTTTTATTCGAAATGTTTACTTGCCAAAACATTATCATCTTTAAAGATGATTGTAATTTTGAATATATTTTTCTAAATCAAATCAAAGTTACTTTACGTTTTGGTGTCCAAAACAACTCATAATCTTTCTATCTAAGAATCTAAAAATTTATGTCTTGCTCTCACCGTTAACCGAATCGTCAGCGCAAACAAAACTTTTTGAGTCTTCCCCGAGAGCTATAAAGAGCCAGCTAGAGCAAGAGGCAGCTAAAAGGTTATTAAAAGAGAGTTGAGGAAAGAACACTCCCTGGCGGAATGCCATTTCTTTCATCTCTCCATCTGCTTTTTTTTACTACAAACTACATAGAAGCGTCGGTTTTGTAGTAGAGATGAGACTACTTGTGTGATTTTGTAGTCTTTGGAGAGATTATACATTTTTGTTAAAAGTTTTTAATGGTTTACGGTATCATACGCCGCGGATAAGTCAACGAATGCAAAGCCCGTGATTAGTTTTCTTCAAAGCCCTTTTCTATATGTTCTGTTAGTGCAAGAACTTGGCCAGTACATGATTTCCAGGTCGAAAGCCTGCTTGTTGCGGTATGAGTTTAGGCTCTATGTGTTTCCCACCGATTTAAAATTTCGTTTCATTCAACGTTCATAAACCTTAAAAAGATGGCATAGAAGGGAAATTGTCGAGCTGCTGACAGATTCTGGGTCCTTTCCTGGTTAACAGAGAAATCACTTTGGATTTTCACCATAGCTTGGCATTTTAAGGTCTGAAACGCAGTTGTTAAAGAGGGTTAGCAACCAGTCGTTCGTTACAGAACCAAAGTGCTTTATTTGTTCCGTACATATGTTGTCCACTCCAGCGGCCTTCCCATTTTTCATTGTGTTGACAGCATATTAAACTCTTTGACTGTAAAATGTGCTCCCAAGCTATTGGTTCTATTGCGTGATCTCTTGAAGTCTTTTTATCTTTTTTTTCTCAGTTTTGCCGTTTCTTACTAGTTGTTGAGCTACTTGGTTTGGGGTTACATTGGCAGAATTTGTTTCACAACTGGGTCTCTCTTAAGCCAACCTATCACTGGCAAGCACAGGTCAGGGTTGTACCCTCTTCTTCAGATTTTACTTTGGAATGAATATGGGAGTTTAGAATCATGTATAAGGGAGGAGTCATTCCCTTCACACCATTCTTCCACTGCTTGCCCGTTGTTGTCGGTGTCCGAGTAACCCCATGAGGTGTTATAATTGTTGAAATCCGCCAATGAAAAGTGGAACATCTATACCCCGTTTGGGTATTCCTAGCACCGTCTTGCTTCGATGGTAAAAGTTGCATGTGAGAGAAGACGTTTTTTTTCACGTGTATTATTCTGAGCCACATTTATTAGTGAAAACATAAAGTTAAAGGTAAGGAATTTAAGTTGTAGATATATTGTTGTAAGTGGTTTTTAATTGTATAAGGAAACTTTGTGATCTTAAATCGAATTTACTAACAGTTAAAAAAAAAAGTTTTAACGTGTAAATGGGTTACCATGGGACACTTTTTTGGGGCCACATGGAGAAACTTTTAGGATTTTAATAATTAATTGCGTCATTTTGTATGTTTAGAGGTCAAGGGGTCGCAAAAGCAAGTCCCAGAAGGGTACATTGCCAGAAGAAAAATATGAAACGATGAGCAGCCCAAAAAGTTTTAGTGTGAGTAAGTGGAGTAAGACTGTCATCACGAAGTCCAGAGGCGTTTAGAGGCTACCCAAAAGCTTCTAAAAGCAAACTATCCAACAGTCAAAGAAAAATGCAACAAATATCATACCTACGGATACTCCAGAAAAAGAGAGAATTGAAATAAGATGCAAAGAAAAAGAAATTTTCAAAAAAAAGCTGCGAAGAGAAACATTTTTTCAAAAATTTTAAATGCTAACAAAGGAGATGTCTTCTGATGACGACAGAGAAGATGTCCCATTTGCGAATTCAGACGACGATTCTGATTGATGGTGATGGATACCTGAACCTGATCCAACTTAGTTCGAGGAATTAGCACCGAAAGAAGATGATTTTGTGTTAGTTGAGTTTAATAATTTAAAGAGTAGGCAGGCTTTCTTCGCAGCGAAAATTATTACTTGTGGCGACACATCCGAAGAAGTTGAAGTTAATTTTTTAACGAAGTCGTGGAAATGCAGCGGTCATTTTGTATTCCCTGATCAACCTGATTTTGGAACCGATTTTTGATTTTTGGTTTTTGCTACTATCTAAGTAATATAATTACTTGTATGCGTCATATTACTATGATTTTTTAAAACGGACGTTAATAAAATTCAACCCGAGACTGTTTTTAAAGAATATTTTTGAGATCTAATGAGACTAATTGAACTCCACACACACCAGGATACAAAAAAAATACATTTTAGGAACTTGGGGAAGCTGGGGAAGGGGTACGTGAAAGGACTGTTCCACCATAGTAGACCGAAACACTACCAGAATCGGATGCATACAGCCGAAATAGGATCTGAAATTACCAAAGATGAAACAGTCAATTCAGTAAAAAGTTAAAAAGATTTAAAGGCAACCGGTTCAGACAATATTCATGCCTACGTTAAAAAGTCTGTCGGCAGGCGACGAAATTCGTGGTTAAAAGCATCCGAAGATGGCTGTTCGTTGCTTGATACCTTTCGTATGGCTATATCTAAAACCACGTTAGGTATTTGAATCGCCAACCTTCAAAAGACAGCGTTATATGGAAAAAAAAAAATGAACTGGCGTCTAGAGCTTGCTTCATTTTCCTTCAATTAATTTTTTTAGTCTGAGCCAGTGTTCATTGGTGTTTGTTAAGAGATTGAGAACGTATCCTAGATTAATACAAAGAGATCAAAAATAATTTCTTTCTGGTATAAGACTCCCTTCTTTAGGTAACGGAAACAGTGATTAAAGAAAGGGCATCTAACCTTTACTGTCTGATTGGATATCCATGGAAATTAATTCTTCTGTACTCTTTCACACAATCAGTATCAACATTGCAAAAGAAAGTTAGGAAGTCCGACTTCACATAACAGTATTTTAGAACAAAAACTTCTCGATTCTCGTCTTGACCTTTACATAATAAAGATTTTTTTTACACTCCATACCAATCAGATGTAGTATCTAAGAAATAAAAATTATCCATTGAACTGCGACTCAGCAAAAGAGACCTGGTACCAATTATCTGTAAAACCATAAATAAATAAACACTGATATGTAATAAAACAATCGTCTTGGGCTGATCAGTTCACTGACAATTTAAACATCGAGTTAAATCGAACAAGTGGCTCTTAAGGTTTCAAAACACAATTTGCGATTTCTGCCTGCACAATTTGCTCCGAAAACAAAAGGTTTGCCAAACGGTGCTTTAATTTGGGTAAGCGTTTATCCCAAACATAAAGTAGATGATTATCTGGCATAATGTAGAACCCATATATTTTGCTCACGCCCTCTCTTCACGCAAAGAGCCGGCCATTCATTTACATTAGCATGTGTTAATTTTACCACCGCAAAAGAAAAAAATAATGCTTGTACTCATGCAGTAGTAACTTTTTAATATTGTTCTGTACCAATTTGAAGTTATAATTTGTCGGGGTTGGTGCAAGAAGTTAAATGGCTTTACCCGACTGATTGAAGATATTTTAACATACATATCTAAAACTCGTGGTGTTATTTGCCAGAAAATTCTTCGATTACAACTACTTGTCTGAGTATACCGATAATTCCAAGGTATTATGCTACTGTTCAATTACTTTGGAGAAGCTCATTAACGGCTATTTTAATTGCGCAATTTGAGATATCAATTTCACCGTAAACGAAATTCTTCCGTCCATTCCTGCGAAACGAGTTACGAGCCAGGCAGAGCCGAAGAACTGTTCCATATTCATACTGAAGCATGTTTTCCTTTTATTTTACGACAACCGTGGTGAATGAGTTATTACGTTGTCAGCAGAAATTAAATACAAAAAAGAAGTAATATGCAGAGCGGTTTAATTTTCAGGTGATATTTGCTTTTGCGCAGCATAAAGCAATTTCCTTCAAACACTTTCAAATATATTATAGTGTGTTTGTGGGCCCGCAACTTTTCAAACCCCCTTCTACATTCAATAAGTTAAAGATGACGATCTTGGAATGCCCCGCATAAATGTTGAGCATCCACCTGTTCCGAACAATTCAAGTCCGCAATGCACGTGTATAGAAATACAAAGTATATTTATTGTTTTTATGACTTTAAATGCATACGTGTGTATAAAGGCTCTTCCTGTGTTAACTAGAGAAATGCGTTTAAAAATGCTCTGCCATTAGAACCATTTATTTCATTATTAGCTTATTAGAGAGCATGAATATTAGTCCATGTCTTGAAATAAATAGATGTTAAGGTTTTACAGTGGAAGTGTCAGCTCAAGAAGAAATGTTTTCATTAATAAATTTTAGATTTTTTTTTATATCACAATCGATTCATATTTTTAATGGATTTAAAATTCCTGTAAAATATTGTGTACATTTTCGTTTTAAATTATGCTTTTTGACACTTGTAAACAGTATTTATATATACACTGTGGCGCAAATTTAACGCATAGCTTAAATATTCCTTAACGTTTGACTATGAATATTTTCACAATCGGTAATCCGATTTGAACAAATTTTTTTATTCGAATCATAGCTTTATTCTTGGACAAAATGTAAGTTATAAGAGACGCAAAAAAATTGTACAGGGTGTGTAAATAGTAACATGCGTTCTTGCTCAGAGTTTAAGTACGTCTGCTGGTAATAAAGGGTGGCTCAGGGTAAACAAAAGTATACGGTGTTATAGCTCATGTTTCTGAGTAATTTGTTCTGTTTATCTTGAGCCATTCGAAAAGCATTAATTGTTTTATGATAGGTCAAATTTTCCGCACCAAACGTATTTAAACTTTCTTATCTAATTCTATAAATTAGCGGCCCAGTCTATTTTTCTTCATGTAAATGCTTCACAAAATATCAATAATTATTTGCTAGCAATTTATTCATATACCATTGAAGAACAATACGAACCGACCGAATACCATTCTCATTGTTCTGTCGATTGGTCTTCATTACTTGTGAATCGTAAATATTGGTATTTGGTCGGACTCTGCTGATAAAACTCCAATAAAAATTGTTTGGAGAGATACCGTTAATTAAAGGGCTCGAAATGAACCTCACAAGGTTGCCGATCACCTCAAAAAATACGATTCATATTTTGGTTTTCTTGTATTATAAGCAAGTTCCACTGAGAAATAAGCAAATAATTTGTTACTAAGTTATGTTACTAAGTTACCTACATACGATTTTCAAATTCACTGTAGGATTTCTTACAAACTTTACGTGCTTACTTAAAGCGGAGTCTAATTTAAAATGTCCACTAAAAAGTGACTTTTAATAAAAATGAATACGTTTTTGAACAGTTTGGAAGCGGTCCAGCAAATTTCTGTTTATCTAAAAATACAAGTGGTTTTTCAATGGTTCTCCGGTCAGTAATAAAGCTTAAAGAAATAACACGTGTAGGTGTATGCAGACACTTTTTGAGAAAATTCGTCTTGAGAAACTTTATTTAGTCCCCGTTTTGTCTGCACTGTTATAAATATTGACTTTTTTAATATTGCAGCTTGCAGTTTTCTTAACAACTTTATTTTATAGAAATTCGTATAGTGTAAATAAAAATTACTACATCAAATATTTTTAAAGGCAACTGACTAGTGGACAATAAAATAATTTCTTCTTGCCACTGAAATATTATTTATTTAATAATATTGTTAACCTAGAATAAGAAAATTTTCATCTTTGTTTTTTATTTAGATTAAGATTACATGTATTAAACAAGGGCAGAAAGACCGGTCGATAGGTCGATAGCCTTTTTAGAAATAAAGATGTTTACTACTACTATTTTAAAGTTGGCTCTTTAAAGATTCCTGCGCTAAAATAATTTCAATTGCCGCGCATAAAAAAGTATTTAACAAATAGCAAAATAATAAACGAAAAGCAAAATTGGCCACCATTTAAACGTGAGGTATCTCCAGTTTCCGGATTTCCCATTCTTTATGAATCACCCTGCATATGTTCCGCACTTTATAAGAACTTGACTATGAGAAAATCTTTGTCTCTTCACATCCCAAGTTTAATTTATTTGTAGTATATGTGCCAAGTACATAAAATTGATGTATTATTATTTGACTTAATATTAGGATCACTTAATATGCCCGATGCTGCGCGAATTACTCAAAACTCCTTGTAAACAGGATTCGACTATTGAATGGTCTTTCTCCGGCTGACGACCGTTCAGAGGTTGGAGATGGTTGGAGATGTAAAGTACGTTTACAGAAGGAAAGTCATACCTTAAAATTTAAAACCGCATTTCCTAACATCTTGCAAATTAATAACGGGTTTATCAAATTTGTGACAGATTATATCACGAAATAAAAGGAGAAAACAACAAAACAACATGATGCCATGATAATAAAGTCAACTGCAGGAACGACACTTATGTACAAAAAAAGTTTTTTGGTAATCAACGGAAGAGAGTCTATACAAGCTATTGAGCAACACAGAAACGCTGTTAAAGAATTTTCCAAGAATCGAAATATTTAGTTCCGTCAATTTCATCTCTTACTTATCGATTTAGTATTTTTATGCTGCTTAAATAATATTTCAATTCATTCAAACAACTTTAAAATAAACCAACACATTTCGAAAATTAATCTAGTTGCTTTTCACATTTCAAAATTACTTCCTACAATACTTCTACGCTTAAAGGCAAAATGAAATTTTATTCCAAAGAAATTCATGATTTATTTTGAGGTAAATTCAACAAAACTTCAAATGTGTGAAGTGAGAAAACATTTGCAGAATAAAATATAACAGAAATAAAATATAATTTTCATGCTCGGTAACTGTAACTTCCTGAGAACCGGTACACTTTCAACACTTAGCTGTCGAATCTTCAGATGCTTTAAAGTCATTCGAGTGTATTTTTCAGCAGGTATAAATTTTAAAAATCTTGAATGATGCAAACAAAATATACCATAGGCAGTTTCCCAAATTCGAATTAAAAAAGAAGATACTTTTCTACTTCAAAAAAAATATTTCAAAGATCTGAAAAATGAAGAGTAAACGAGTCCTTGAATCCACTTCTTGTACTTTATCGTTCATTGCAATTTGTAATTAATTGAATTAAAGTCTCCACTCTGACAACATTGGAAAAAGTTTCAGCTCTATCGCCTTGTCCAGCAAGGGTAGAAGCAAGAGCCGGCGTGCAGACAAACAGCCATAAGCCATATTATGAAGGCCGCCGATACCGTGCCCAGTTTGTCCCTTGGTTTAATTGCGGAATAATGAATGGTCATTCGTAATAGAGGGCCGCAGGCTCCGCTGCTTCGAGGGCATTTAGCGATTTTCGAAAGGTAACGGGTGAGGGTGACGCAGGAGAATTATTGCTATCAAAATGTGGGTTGATTTATAACCCAATCATACATTATCGTGTCAAAACCCCAATATAAAATACTCAGTTAAACTACAAAAGTTATACGTGACAATCGACCGTCGTATATTCTTAAATATCTGAAAAGATCTACAGTTTTTACTGAGCTATATGAAAACTATTAATCATAATCAAATTTCAAAAAGTGAAAAATCTAATCAAATATAAACAAATCAAAAAGAAACTACCATTTAAGTCGGAAGCAATTTCCTCCTCAGCCCTTATCCGGATTTGAAATAAGGATAAGTTTAGTAAGGTTCCTATATCGTCGGGTTTCTAAAATTAATTCAAGTTTGTCACAAAAATGTAAATGAAAATTTCTTCTTTTTAAGGTCTCGGTTAATGTCAAATTATATTTACTTTTAAAAATTCCTGCATAAAACGCTGACTTTAATTGTTTGTTACTAAAGGGTAATTTGAGTATCGAATACTTTAATTAAAAGTAGTTAATTAAAGTCCACTTACTTTTAATTAAAGGGTTCAATGTTCTAAATACTACTTTCATCTACAATACCTTTCCATAAGTAAGACGCTCTGATACTAATCCCTGTTCTTTGTTGTGAAGTCATCATTTATTTCTGTCAGCATGTGGCTGTAGACTTTAAAGGAAATTAGCTCCCAAAACCTGGTCGATTTATGAGGTTCAATTTGAGAAACGTGTACTTGTTGATGTGCAGCGAAAATACATTAAAGCAACTGTTTAAATTGGAAAGGCATTTGCAAAGAAATTAAAAAATTACCGAAGTTGGATATAAATGTGAAGGTGCACTTGTCTATTGTGCACAATAATGACAAATTAGTATTTGGTAGGTTTAAATAACGTTTCCAAAATCTAGGAAGGATAGTTTCCGGTATAGTTACTCAGTTTGAACCTTCTAGGAATGTATCAGAACTAAACAAAAAACTCCTATGCTCATTTACTATCTAATTTTGAAAAAATACCCTCTACGTAATAAGATTATAACAACATTAGTATCAACTAGTTTAAATTCCTTCTTGCACACTTATTGACTGATTCCGTGCAATCTTCTTGTCGAGTTTCATACCTAACGAGCCAGCTGCTCTAAATAATACTATGCGATCGAATTTTATAATGCACTTAATAGGGCTAATTACTAGTTATTGCCAATTTTCGATAATTACAATAATTTAATATAACCTTTATAATTCGCGACTTATTTAAATAATATAATAATTACCATATCAATTACTGAGACAAAAATTGATAAATTGTATGACGTGGTATATCGTTCGTTTTACGAGTTTTAAATAATAAGTTGCCAATAATAATCAGGTAGAAACAGATTGACATTTGGCCTACATTAAATTAGTAAAATCTGTATAGATCCGTTAAAAATGCAATTGAACAATTTAAGAAAAGTCCTAAATAAAGAATCAGAGAATCCCTAAGAGGCACCTTTAAAGTCTCAAAGCTCTTAGCAAAAGGAGAAGGCTCATCACAGTCCCCCGGGATAAAGATACGGCAGTGGCGGGAATAACAAAGTTTAGATAAAGGAAGATAAACAGATTAGGATGATTTAGCCACTCTCAAATATGTGACCGACTATATTAAGCAGAAAGTTTACTAACGAAATTTAAAACTTTTTAAAGTTTGCTAAGTTGCCCAGATCCTTTTTAAAATGGCGAAGTTATGAGGCGTGAATTACGAGCCTCAAACTAGTAAGAGAGCCCTGCGATGTTGGTATAATAGGGAAAATTTTTAATACGGCGCTAGTCGGTAGTAAATATGCATGTACAAGTAGGCATTACAAAGATTTACTTCCAAGTGGAATTAAGATGCGGTATTGGTATTTTACATAAAAAAAAATCTTAGAATGGTTCTATAGAGACCATATGGTGGCAAATGCATGGGGGACGCGCTTTAATACTTAGTGAAAGTAGTCGTAAAGCCACACTATCAATTTCGTTGATGGTGTAGTTTTCGTTGTGTTTAAAAATTTGTTCAAAAAAAAAACAAAACATATCGACAAAGATGACTGAAAACGAAACTGGCAAACCGAATATTTTTAATCAAACTCGTAGAATTATAACTGAAGGATTTTTATGAATATCCATGGGTAATTTAGGCATGGATATTATATTAATGCAGTTAAATTTTTGAAATATCGGAATACTGGCAAGTACCTTTGAGTCTGGCTTTATTAGTGTAATCCAATGTCCGACCTGAAAATACGTTTGTAGGTAGAAGAACAGGGTCACCCCTCACGTCACTTCACATCACCCTAGACCTATACTGTTTCACTGTTAGCATTCAACTGCCCAAGGATGTTCTTATGCCCGCCTACTTCATGTCAACTTTTCGGAAAAG
Organism: Dendroctonus valens; assembly: GCA_024550625.1. NCBI lineage: Eukaryota > Metazoa > Arthropoda > Insecta > Coleoptera > Curculionidae > Dendroctonus > Dendroctonus valens. The sequence goes on along the minus strand of JAJTJO010000089.1, from coordinate 613,350 downwards.
TGAAAGTAAACCCTTCGGCAACAATAGGCTACAAAAGGGGTTCTTTCCCAGAAATGCGAAGTGTTTAGGTTTTATTGGTTTGAAATAGACTAGGGCTTTTATCTAGCTATGTGACATTCGCATTTTCACCCAGAAGACTGATATAATTGTTTTGAGTTACTTACATGTTAATTCATTCCACATAATCACTGACCGCATAAACCAAGCTACCAAACCACAAACCAATAAGTTAAAGCACAAACACACAAAACAAAAATCTGATCGATCAACTTATTTATCACTTGGAAGGTAGACCGTACGAATGCTCTTCGACAAAAAAACAACATCAAGCTGGAGCAAGCAATAAATGGTGTGTTTATTGTTTGTGAATCATCCATCCACTAATTTGAATCATTTGAGACTGTACAGCGCACCACGATAGATTATGTTGGAGGGGATTCCAAATGTGCAGGGGCACATTAAGCAGGAAGAAACGAAAATAACCATTGGGCGGGGTGAGGGACCCACCATCACAAAGGGGGGGGGGAGCCAATAAGCGGCTGTGAGCTCGTAACTCATCGGATTTTGTTCGTGGTAAACGTAGTCGTTTGTAGGTAAAAGATACCGTAGGTATTATGGTTTCAAATCAAGGACTTTCTTGGTTTTTACCTGCTCCTCGAACCCAAGCGCTATTAGGCATAGGACATAAGACTAATTCTGGTGCTTGTTGATGGGCAGTCATGACACTCACTTGTCGCAATTTTGTTGATTGTTGTGGCAAGTTCGTGATAATTATAGGGCTTCTGTTAACGGCACTTTTTCGATACGGAAAAGTATCAACTTTTAATGCATTGGGATGATGATTGCCCTATTGTTGTCGGCTGAACTTATTGAGGAAGAATGGGAATTACAGACGTGATAATATACCTAGACAATAAATAATAATAGACTTGAAATATATGGTTTTAAATTGAACCCTGCATGTAGTTGAAAACAACAAGGGCGTTGAAGAATAAACAGCGTGGTATTCTTAACAAAAGAAATTCATAATTGTGCATGGATAGATGAATGGATATGAATTCACTATTTAATTGGAAACCCAAATCAACAGATTTAAGATCGTTTGGAAAAATTGCACTTTGCAATCCATTTCAACTGGAATAATATCAATAATAAAAAAGTAGTATGTGTCTTAGAAGCTTTAAGAGCTTTCGGCGTTAGATGATGTACTCTATTGTGGAAAAGTGCGGGAATGCTTTTGTATTTTTCAGCAATATTTCTATCTTATTGAGTCAAATCCTATAATGTACAAAGAGAAAGTGCATTTGACAATAGAAAATAAACAGGTGCTTCTTCGGTGGCTAGAAATGAACAGTCGGCTCATGTCTACCATAACATCACGTTAAAGCTGACATCTGTTAAAATGGCATACCATTTGACCACATTATGATCTCACATGCACTTTGTATTTTTCAGTTTGAAAACGGGCTCGTAAACTATATGAAATTGAAAAGCATTAGGTATACTAGATCTCAACAGCTTCTCTATTCGCAAACCTGAATTATAAAAATACACTTTCCTTACTCAAAAAACGTAATTTTTAAGAAGCAAATGTTCTGAGTTTCCGTAAGGAGTAACTAATAATGAACGTTTTCAAAGTTCTTTAGGCGATAGCAACATTTTTGCATTGGTTTTTGGCACCCCTCGATCTCACGCCGATAGTTCGTTAATTTTTTAATTTCTCTTAGTCGTGAAAACTAAGAAAAACAGTTTTTGCATTTTTGCATCTGCACGACAATTTTTGACGCAAAATTTCCAACAAAAAGATTTTAAAAGCGATTATTCAGTTTTAAACTTATCAAGACTATTTAAATGAAAATAAAGTAACGAAAGAAACACGATCAAAGCGAAACATCGATGGATTGAAAATGCAGGGCACGTGCGGTCTGGTGCCAGACTGACTTGTCTGGTACTATTGGACTTCGTGACGTCACGAGCAATCACAAAACGTTCTGGTGTTACGCAAATTAATAAAAAAAACAATGTTGCTAACATTTTAATGTGGAACACTCAATTATATCAAGTTAATAATAAATATTATAAACAACCATCATTGAAGAAATCTATTAATAATTAATATAAGAAGTCATATTTTGAAACTGTTTACGGGAGTGAATTAATAGATGTACATTAGTCACTATAAATATCAAGAAATTGAAGTAAAAAGGACTCCTTGCACATGTAATTTGCAGTAGAGAATCCTCAAAATTTTTTGACGCTAAAGAACAGATCCAAAAAGATAGTTGATTATTTTAATGTTTTTTCTTAAGAAGAATATTAACAAAAAATAATAATTGAAATGTACATAACACATTTGAGAGCAACATATGCATGATTTAACTAAATAATGTGACGAGGAACTCAGTACTGCAGAATAATGTTTGCTAGCGAAGTGAGTATGCGACAAGATAGTCGCACTTTTTCAGAACTTGTCCAATTTTCAAAAAGGTAGTTGTTGTGCATATTCACCCTTTTTGATCCAGAAAAACGCTGTCTGGGGTGACAATACGCTTTGAAGAAGTGGACTGTATGTAAGTAAAAAATAAGGAAACACTGTGGTTTGCTTCGTGTATATATTTGAGAAGCTTGTGAAAAAGCACTGCTCCAGTATGGAGGCAAAGAAACAACGTGTAATCTGGTTGAAGGTTACACAAACTCTGACTAGAAAAATGCGCCACAAGGGTTCATTTCACGCATCTTCTCCCTCTTCGACCGCATTGCAAGGTGCACAACGTCTATAGAAATAAGCCGAAAAAGGTGCAAGGCTGGTTGCATAAATACAAATTTATGGGGCTAACAGTAGAAAAAAAATTAATTTCATTGTGATTTGTCGAAGGTTCCCAACCTAATGAATAGTGATAATGGTTTATTAGCGATTCAGAACTATTAACGTATATTAGGAAGTAAAATGCATGCAAAATGTGAAGTATATAAACAACTAAATCGTTAAAACTGCAGAAAAACATCACCACCTCAATTGCATGTGTCTCACCACATGAAAACATGAAAATAAAACAGGATCATTTCCACTCGAGTAGGATCCGGGAACAAGCAAAAAGTGAATCTTTTTTGCAATTGTCGAATATTTAAGATGTATTTTATGGGAAAAATCCTCAACCCAAGTGATGATGTAACTGCGAATGATAATTTTATTAATATATAATGCCATTCACCTCCAAAATGTTTAAGTTTTTTCCAATAGCTTCTTTCTTCTCAAAGTCAATTTCGCTAGTTGACAGATTATTTGGAGATCTTTATTGCAATATCAAATGGTCAAATATTTTCCATGAAATTAATTGCAGGGTAAAGGTGCACATCGAATTAAAAAATAATGTGGACAAACAAGATTAATGTCATAACTTTTGATGTATATGTTTATTAATGTGGCTAATATTTATGTAAATTTACTAATGTAAAACCAATTTTCTAGTTTTATACTCGATTTTTACATAACAGTATTTGCAATTTAAATCGGTACGTGATTGACAACTTTAATAGAGTTCATTTATGCCATTCAAAATGCTCAACGTTAGTAATTACTGTTTATTGAATATGCTAAATTCGTAATTTTTTTAAAGGTTAAATGGTTCGTATGATACGAAAAATCTATTTATTTTGTCATTATTTCAGATATCGAAAAATTTTATCAAATTTACGAGTGTATGAGTAAAAAAAAACAAAGAATGTTGCTGAATATCTTAACATCTGTTCATTGTGTAACACCTTATTAGCACTAAATCGACAATGCCTTCATTACATAAAAGTAGTCACAGTTAATAGAGCTTGTTTTTAAGAATCATTTTACCGAGTTTTACAATCAACAATAAAAAATATCAACATTGTTTCGTTGAACAAATGGGCGATTTTTCATATCATCACAAACGAAGTGACTATTCACTTGCATTTAAAAATAAATCTTTCTAGCCCCAAAAATTCAACCAAACTAAATAAAATAAATCCGACCAACGAAACGTAGCCAAGCCGAATCGCAGACCGCAGACGATTACGGTTCTCTTAATTGGCCTCTATTTATCGGTCACTTGCCTAATTAACAATACGTGAACTTTTTGAAATCCATCCAAAAAATAATTTAATGATTTATAAGTAACCGGAATCTACATACTCTACACCGTCGGTTTTTTAATAGATGTATTTCCTGCTACATTATCATACGCTATTCAAATTCAGTGCTCGTTATTTCACTTAGTTATCCAGTTTACATGTCGACTTCTTAGCATAAATCATCTTATCTATGTAACTTTAAAAAAAATTCCTCGATTTATGTATTCAAATGCCGAGAGACCGTTGACTGGATTTCGTTTAAATTAATCTAATGATGGCGTTCGCATTCTTTTTGGCTGAATGAGGCTTTAAAATGTGTTATTATTTGATAAATAGTGTCTGGACGTTCCAACCAAAATACTGTTTCAAAAAATATTAATTATTATTGAAGAAGTTTAGTTATGCAATATTAGAAACATGACATCACTACTATGGCATGCAGCAAGTCACGCCAAACATAGGCATTTGTTGGGTTTTTATAAAGGGTTTCCTGTGCCTATTGTTTTTAATCTTCACTTTTTGCTTGTTCACGTTCAAGTTCACAAATTTCAAGAAGTTCTTGCACTTTACAAAATGTATTTCACTTCTGAAGTCAAAGAAGCAAAATTCATCAGCATGAAGTACTCTAAGGTTGACACGAAAGAAAAATCTATCTACTTCAAGTAGTTTGGAATAATTCACAACAAGCAATTTTTCAACTGCTACTGGGATGGTTGATACGTGGTATGCATACGATTTCTCCACAAGGGTTTCCCTGGTTCCTACAGATGCAAACATTGCATTACTTTTGGTGTGCACTTTTTAAAAATCTAATTGATGGTCGTTATGAAATAAATGAGCAGAATAGGGGGAAAATCAGGCCGAAATGGCAACGTAGGTGCGCATATCTGCCCATGGTTGTGTTGTAATCTGGTAGTCCTTGACTCGTATATTTTCATATCCGCGTCCCATCTTTTATAAGAGAACAACCAGCTGGTCGCGCCAGTGGTATTCAAGGTTGCCAGGCTGTGGAATCCAGTTTGTGAATCTTTAAAATATGGCTAGCCTGAGGTCAGTTTGTTCGCCGATAAAAATGCTATTGTCTTAATTTCGAAGACATTATGGAAAGCTATGTCTCTTTCATGCAGTTTCTGGAGTTTTTCTTTTAGTTTCAATCGCGAACACTAATAACAGCATAATTGGAACCAGTTCAATTAGATATCAATTAAACGAAAATATGCTAATAATTAAAATTTATATTAAAATTTAAATGAGGTACACTCAAATAACTCTTTGGCTGCGGATATGCGATATGTAGCGTCCTAATTGAGAACTTCCTAATTCTAAAATCTTTTCAAACAATATGATGTTTGACCGGTATATTTGCTTTCTCTTGACAAAGAGTAAACTCCATTCTACAAAAAGTTCCTAAAAACTTCAAAAATTATCTTTGTAAGTACCCAACATTTGCCTATTGGTATTCCAAAAATTACCATTGGCTCTTCCGATATGGTTTTGTAAAATAGTAACCATATTTACTGATACTTTTAAATTTATTATTTTTTTATTTGCATGATTTTCTTCTACTTCTATGGGTCATTTTCACAGTGAAAGAGTAGTTGCTAAAGTTTAAAAAGGTCACTATAAACGTGGCCCTTTATGTTATATTTTATCTCCCTCGTTCATAAGGTGAGATCAGGATACTTATCCTCCTCTCATCTCAAACAATTGACTTAATTTATTGAAAACTTTTCTCCTAGAATTGTTGAATTAACCAATTGAAAGTTTTCAATTAAAGCGTACATTTTTCGCTTTTTAACCGCGCTGTATGGACAGGGTGATTCAAATTCGGGGTAATTCCTCTACAGTTGTTTTCTCACAAAAAACTCTACCAGAAACAGATTCTCCCTAAGAAAGGTAAACTTGATTCATTTTCAACAACATTAGACAATTTAAGTTTGCATAAACAGAATTTGAAAACTAAACAACAACGCAACGTCAAAAAGTTTTAGACACTTTCGCGGGTTTAAAAGATAGCTAATCAATTGAACATTTTCTGTAACCCCTCAAAATAAATTACGTCAATTTTGAAGAACTTTTACAATGCGAATGAAAAATTTTCAACCCTGATTATTTCGATTTTGAATGTCTTCGGTTCGTTCACATCCAAGGTAAACTATCTCAATGAGACTTTCAAGAAAGTCAGGTCATAATATCTACCGTTACAAATTTAGTATAGACGAGGTCGTTCTACCTTCCTTCTATTGTTGTCGCAAAAAGATAGGTGTTTTATTGCCAGGCCGTTTTGTTTGACAATAACGGACCAAAAGGCGTTGTATTCAAATAGATGTGTGATCTCTACTGTACTTTTCTATTTAGAAAAGGCACCAACATGCAAAGGGAGGTTTTCTCTGGTTGTGCTCAAATCAAACAAAGATTAGCTGTCGCTCCATTTACAAGTCCTATAAAACATGACAATTGGCAATTCTTGATTCGTTATTCAGATCCACACAATAATTATTTTGATTCGAAATACCCATAAATCTAAATTCTCAAAAACAATCCGACATTTCGATTAGCAACGCTGGCAACCATACCTGAGCACTATAAAATTCAATTAATTTCGTATCAAAATATCAATGGCTGTTCCCATCCCGCTGTACGTGCCATGCATAATGTGTAAGCAATCACGATGGGACAAGCGATGGGGATGAAGGGAAAACCTGCCCCATCTGAACGGGAACAGCTGGGTCCAAAGGGGAAACAAAATTTGTCATTGTTTCAATTCGAGTGTAGTATTAACTTGCCGAGAAGTTTAATATGTCTTTTTCGATTTCGGGGCACTGTTGCCAGTGCCCCTTTTAATCACTCATTAGAAATTTCCACAACCAAACACATTTATAGTTGTACGTTTTTGCTGAAAACAAAATTTTCCTCGCTAAATGTTGCAAGGAATAAGCTACAGCGGGTAGTTACTCTTCAAGTGCCAGCCAACATGCCACATAAATCTCAGAAACTTCTTGTGCCATTTTAAAATTAAAACATCTACTTGTACAGAAGTTGCGCAAACTTATAATACATCAAAACCTTCTTTACTTAATTATGCTTTCACAGAAGTCTTCTCTCCGCCACAAGGCAAGAGACTTGAAAGATCTCGTTTACATGGGTAGGTAAATAAGAATTGTTAGTTCGCATCAAGCTCAGTGGCTTTCACTTTTTTTCTTTCAGTTCACAGAAACTCGTTGATCTAGCAGCTAAAAGTTTATACTTATGCTGCTGTAAAACTTTGCTGAGCATTGAGATAAAATCATCTGCTGATGTAACATTTTAATTTCCGATTAATTATTTCATATCAAAAAATTTGGCAAAATTCGGGTTGTATTTAAAAGCTAATTTTTCTCGCTAGTAGAATATATGGCAATTTTTGGATCTTTTCATCATTAACTTCGTATAGAACAAAACACTTCCGATCACTAACCTACAAAGACAGAGGAATCAGCAAAAATACCGCCACCAAAATATATAAAGCTATTTGTAGACCCTTGCTAGACTATGGACATATACTCATGACCAACAGAACAGAAAGGACAAAACGTTATATACAAACAACAGAACAAATTTGCACTAAGACTAATAACACGAATAAGACACCCCCAAAACCCACTACACAACCCTTCCACCCAACTACCATACGAACGCACAAACATGACAAAGATTTCGGAAAGACTCATACACCTACAGACAAAATGGACAAACAACCCCTACAACTGGACCACACTGAATCCCCTTTGTCATCACGCTACTCGAACGCTGACAATAGTAACTGACTACTGGGCAATAAATCCAAGATCTCTGTTTGGGTTAGTTTAGAATAAGATAATTTTTACCTTTATTTGTTTGTTTAGATTAAGACTGCATGTACTAAACAAGGGCAGAAAGACCGATAGGTCGATAGCCTTTTTTAGAAATAAAGATGTTTACTACTACTAACTTCGTATAATAAAAGTAAATAAGCTTAGCCTTGCCTGTGTGAGCATTTCGAGTTTACCTCGTATGATTTTCCTCGACTTTCCAACATAACACACGAGCCGCAAACTATTCAAACTAGGTGCAACTTTTGACGGGTAAATTCCCAGAAAATGCCGGTTTCCACGGGAAAACAATCCCTTGAGTTTTCCCAGTCGTTGGGAACACGGTTCCCTTATTTAGGTAAAGCCCAAATTTTAGGCCCGCTGCTAACGCCAAAGTGGTTTGTGAGATTATGTTTGTTAAATATAATGCTCAGACCTTAGTAATCCAATTTAATTTATAGGGAAGGTCGACGGATGCGTTCCGCAGGCTAAAAACCAAATGTCACGCTGCAGAAAGAGGTTGCTTGCAATATTTAATTTCGGAGACCAAAGAACGTTTACAGTCAACACTAATTCGCCAGTTATTTTACTCATAGTGTATTGTTTTGAATCGTTATATTAAGTGCTATTGAGTGAATGCTCCATATATTATCAAAAGAGATAGACTTTCGAGGCCATTCCTTGAAGCAAGTGGGTTTTTCGGGTTTTTAGGCCGTCGTTCGGTAGAATTTCTTCTTGACGTTTCGCAAGCACGTGTGGCTTGCATCTTCAGAAGTGGTTTGCTTGAACGCTTACACTGTTCTGATGCGATTCCTCGGGCGCAGTCCGTATTTATGCACCGGTTGCGATGACGTGGTTTGTGATAACGTGGCCTGTGTCATCGGAGCTTGCGCATTCTGTTGGCTGTTGCTATCCTCTGGTGTACTGGATTCTCCCTCCTGTCCTGAGCTGTTGCTTTTTCTTGCTGTTTTTGCGTTGGTGAGTGCTGGAAACCATATCCTGTTCAGCGCCATTGTCTCTTCTTTTCTGTTGAAATTGTCGTGGCCAGGACCTGTGCCTCTCCGAAATATATGTTGTGTGTTCCATCGCTGAGGGCATGTTCCGCCACTGCCGACTTCTCCACATGTCCAAGTTTGCAATTCCGTCGATGTTCTTCTAATCTTGTCGCAACCGATCTCTTATTAGTTCCTATGTAGACGCTTCCACAGGAGCATGGAATCCGGTAGATTCCCGCAGTTGCTAGGTGAGGTCTTTTGTCTTTAACTGACCCTAGACATTCTCGGATCTTTGTTGTGGGCTTGTAGACCGTTCTTATGTTGTGTTTCCTCAAGAGCCTCCCAATTCTGTCCGTAACCCTGGGAACATAGGGCAGGAAAGCTTTCAGAGTGGACTCACTTTTTTCAGCACGTCTCACTCCTACAGCTTTTTTGATGTCCAACTGGGAATATCCGTTCTGAAGAAAAGCTTTTTCCAAGTGCTGTAGTTCCGTTGTTAGATGTTGTGGTCCACATAGTTTTCTGGCTCTATCCGTGAGAGTCTTAATGATTCCCTGCTTCTGACTCGGATGGTGAATAAGAAGAAATTCTACCGAACGACGGCCTAAAAACCCGAAAAACCCACTTGCTCCATATATTATTTGTTCTAAATCAGCAAGAAACGAAAACCATTCAAAGGCAGAATGCATGACAGGCTCTGTATCTTCCACATATCCCGAGCCTATCACCTTTTTTCTTCTTTATCCCGGTCTCGATATAAAAACTAATTTTAAACGATATCATCCAAATTGCCTGGATATTATCATATTTCTTTATTCGAAGTATCTTCGCCCCGTTCTCGGTTCGTGTACACTCACCCCCCGAGTCTCCAAAACTGGCGATACATCACTGGAAATTTATGGGCATAGATACGACAGGAAAATTGCAAGAATGGCGGGGTGATCTATCTTTGTTGGGAAAGACGAGGGTAGAAAAATAAGATAAAAACCCTTAGAATTTGTGTCTCGAGTGAGCGGAATCGCCCACTGTTCACTTTCAGATATACATTTTATATATGTAGAAAGGATTTATTAAGGGAGGAAATCTGATGGCGAAACAATGTACTTGAGTTAGCAGATAATACATTCCCTTCCTAAGGCGTAGCTTAGCTTCGATTGCTTGCAACATCCACGACTTCCTCGTCACTCACGATGTAGGATAAAAATCCTGGAACATTTTTTTCGACTAACCGTGATTGAAGATTCATAAATGTGTTGGTGTACTTTCTGCCACAAAGCATACGAAGCATTGGATTTTCTGACACCCTCACTACATTAAAGTAAGTTGTAATATCCCCCTTTTTAATTCCACTCTCTCGCATTATAAGGATGTTAATTTCACTAGAAAGATAATGTAAAAATTTCGTCAGCTCATAAAGTATTTCTGCGGCAGTATATTAAAAATGCCGGGGACATTAATCGGTTGGCAGTTTCTAAATGAAACGGTGCCGAGGGGAGAGCATACTTGCAAGAAGCCAATTTGAGGATTCCGGAATTTATGGCGCCCATTTTATATTGTACTTATCAAGTGTTCAAGGTTTCCTATCCAATTAGCAAAATTAGTATCTGGAGGCTAGTTTGGATTTCGGGTTAGCATTTTCGATTTAGCTTAAGATGCCGTAATCCATAATGCACTTTCGATTTCATGAAAAACCCGCTGACTTCCAGACATATCTCAATCTCACATATAAGATTTTAGGAAAAAAAATGTTTTCTTAGTTGTTTGATACGTTCATATGTTCATAATTTAAGTAATTCGTCACTAGCATGAGTTTAAGACCGTGTTTTGCTTGCTGGTCAGTTTGCTCTTCCGATTTAAGCGCAAAGGATGCCTTCTGTGACATTACTCGAGGTAAATTGTGTACCCAACAAATATAGCAATGTAGATAAGGTCTACATGGCATGGTTGAAGTGGATTCACGTTCCTAAACCTTTTTTGTTGGCTATTTTGCCTCAAAACTATTGTCTTTTATGAGTTCCAAAATTTTCTTGCGTCATTTATTATACACTGATACAGAGTGGTATTGTTTCACAGTAAAAAACTTAATTTTTTTGAATGAACATTGATTCTTATTATTGACATGTACACCGGCGCATTTTAAATGGTGAAGCTCGTTTTGAAACCTAAGCTGGACGTGGTTTGACACTAGAGAGTTATTGGAAATGATAAATACTGTAATGCAGTAATAAGGTTAATCCTTATTTTAATACTGCATTAGCTTTATTTCGTTAACGAAATGATAGTTATTGGAATGTCGAGTTCACGGCTTTTAGTATTAAAAGACTATACCCTTTTTAACCTAACCTCTGTGCCTAACCTTACAGAATTTAACGTTGTTCACTTTGTATTATTTACCTTTTTTATTGGATTTTTGATGCTGTTTGAGCATTTCTCATTTTAAAAAATTCTCAATTGAAACCGGGTTATGTTTCGCGGACGTTAAACACAGAGGTTAGAAATGTCAACTGCCAGTTTAAAGTAGAAATAAAACGTGCAGTGTCGCTGCACAATTAGCACAGAACAGTATCCTTATTAAGGGCTCCCTTATTTTTATACTCAATTGCGCCGGCGTATGAGTCAAAATACCACAAATGGTCAAAATACCACAATTACTTTATTGCTGCATCCCCTTATTGACCGTCCAATAACTCTCTACCGGTTCGATTTTCGGGCTTTTAGGACGTCCAGGAGCAATTTCTTCCTTCAATTTTTCTAGCACAAGTGGCTAATTGTCAGTTCACCACAATAAATAACGTTAGCAAATTAGTTTTTCTTTTCCTCAATTCTAATTTAAGTTATCGACGAAAGCGGACATGTAGATTTGTACAACTATACTTATAGTGCAAAGCAAGATATCGTATTGGTTAGGAACTGGGTTGACTAAATCTTCAGGAAAAAGGCAGCAGATTAATCCATCTTCAAGAACAAATTACGTTGAAATTGAGCCGAGTGCCGCATTGTATAGGCTGCATATTACAATCAATGTAAAAGCGTATGGCCAACATGTCTGAATTTATAGACTGGACTCGCCAACCTGATTCAATGGCCTGGTTATAATAATATGGTGTTTCTTTGATTCCATCCGAGAGTGTGGTTCGAATAAAACAATGCCAATGATCTGTTGCATAACATGCCAAGCAACGCAATTAAATGTATAAGTGGATGGGAGTTTTCCATGTATGTTAGAAATGCAACAACTTATGCAGTTTGTTAAAAGCAACTGAGTTGTAATGATTGAAGTTTGCACAAAGAGTAAAATTTTTGCATGGCTACAAATGCTCATGCAGGTTTGAATGTCGCTTCTCGTTAAAGAAGTTAGTTGGATTAGTTTTTTAACACTCATTTCCATTTGCAGTCTTTGTCTGCGTGTTATTTGTGTCCAACGATGCAAAAACCAAAAATAGACGAACAGGATGCGTGTATTCGCTTTTATCTGTCTTGAGCCATGGACTTTTTCATCTTCCCTTTTCAGTGGAACAAGGCCAAGTATTTGGTTTGAAAAAGAGCCGCCATGGCTCGAAAGAAAGGTGTCTGAAACGCATGGCGGCATGGCGGTGCTCGAAATACGGCGTTTTGCTATTTCACCTGCCGTTTTATTTTCAAAGGCGCCGCAGCGACTGTTGCAGGCCGGGTGCTGCCAACAGTTCCTACTGTCGTGCACATATCTAATACTGTTCCCATGAATTCAAATCTACAATATTTTGTAATTTGTTGAATAGGTTATAACTGTTAAATTAGCGAGACAGCGTTTTTCTTCGTAAAACGGAGCTACCATGATGTTTTAATTAGGCAACAGCGCAATTCTTTGCTTAATACCACTAGTTTTACTCGTTTTGATCATGATTCAATGAAAACAAGGTAGGATATTAATCGGTCCAAAATTCGATTTTCGTGCGCATGACGTCACATGGTACTCACTTTGGTAAAGTGGACAGCTTTTAAAATGCTATATGCATTTTAAAATGCATGTAACCGAGGCAGATTTTCATTGATTTTTAAAAGACTATAGTTCAAAGATGGAAAGTTATGAGGATGTTATTGATGGAAAGTTATGTGTCAGTGTTGTATAGCTCAATGTTTTTATGACTTGATTTGGGCTTATTGCGAAGAAAAATACCCTAAAGAAGTATTTATAAATTCCCTGATTTTCAGTGCTTTAATTAACTGCATTATTGCTGAGTTGCCAGATTGTCATTTGTCAAATCGGGTTAACATATGAATGTATTTGGTAAGTTTCTAAAAAACGCCTTTGTACTAGTGAGTAGTTTGCTTTTGGAAGTTATAGAGTTTACTTTCAATTGTTTACTACTTTTAAATGCAGGTTCAGTATATAAAAAATTCGGTGTGCAGTAAAACTCTAGAAATCAAGTTTCATAGATTTCCAAAAGACCTTATTTTAAGCAAGCTATGGGCGAATTCTTGTTGTCGTACGAACACATTTAATGTTGCTTACGCTAGAGAACCTTCTAAGCAGTTAAAACATGATGGTTTTGAGAGGAATTTGCAATTTCAACTTTTCGGGTACTTGCCAAAAGTAGGTTTAAAACACGCTTGGAGCAGTTCCTTTCCTAAATTTGCCAAAGTTTAAATCGTTAGCAAAACAACAACTAGATCGTGGCGAAAGAGCTTCAATTACATGCGTTCTGTAGTTTCATTTCATTTGTATTAAAATTTCAATATTATTAGCGGCCCCACAAACTACATATTGAATAGTAAATAATAGGAACTTTTTTTGCAAGGATAGGTACATTTTAAGGAGATTACACTTTACTTTATTGCACATCTGACAACTATGGTTCCATTACTCTTCCTGCGTCTAGTCTATAAAATAAATTAGTTTTTGTAACTTTTCATTTTCATGTTTAAAACCCGCTGCAGGGTATTTTGTAATTATATCGAAGATTTATAAAAAATAATGGAATGTGGACAAAAACTAAATAAGCTATATTTAAGAATATAAATGAGACAGGAAAATAGCACCACAGCCGCACGACACGCCCGAATTAGGCATACAACTTGTGCTAGCACTGGCAACACAGCAGAGAGTACCACATGACGTCACGCAAATCGACGCAATATCTTACCTTGTATTCATTTTATTATGCGTATTAGTATTCAGTTGCTAATGCTTATTTGGACACATAAAATTGTAAAATTACTTTATACAGAGCAAACATCATAACGCGCCACTGTTTATCAACCGTGAAGTGAAGTGAAGTGAAGAAAGTGAAGCTCATAGACAAAGATATTACAAGTAACTTTTCCTCCTATTAAAATACCGTAAGACGGGGTTACCTTGCACTCTAATGGGTAACTTTGCACCACTGCTGTAAAGGAAGGTTTCTAATTACTGACCTCAAGTTGACTTAATTGAGAAATCAAGTTTTCTCTAGCCTGCAGTCCGAAGACTGCAGAGAAAATTGGGTGAATCAGACAATAGTGCGTCGACTCTGCTCATCGAGCTTTCAGAGTAATAGTAGTAACTCCCAAATAATAACTTGAAATCTTGTAGTTTTAAAGAAATTTAACTGTGCAAAATCTAGTTTTCTACTAACTACTATTAGTAGTAGCAGTAAACATCTTTATTTCTAAAAAGGCTATCGACCTATCGCTCTTTCTGCCCTTGTTTAATACATGTAGTCTTAATCTAAATAAAAAACAAATATGAAAATTCTCTTATTCTAGGTTAACAATATTATTAAAAAAAAATTTTAGTGGCAAGAAGAAATTATTTTATTGTCCAGTAGTCAGTTGCGTTTGTAAGTGTTCGAGTAGCGTTGATGTAGGGAAACGGAAGCGGGATTGTCTGGTTGGTCTTGTAAGGCAAAGGGGATTCAGTATGGTCCAGTTGTAGGGGTTGTTTGTCCATTTTGTCTGTAGATGTGTGAGTCTTTCCGAAATCTTTGTCATGTTTGTGCGTTCGTATAGTAGTTGGGTGGAGGGGTTGTGTAGTGGGTTTTGGGGGTGTCTTATTCGTGTTATTAGTCTTAGTGCAATTTGTTCTGTTGTTTGTATATAACGTTTTGTCCTTTCTGTTCCGTTGGTCATGAATATATGTCCATAGTCTAGCAAGGGTCTACAAATAGCTTTATATATTTTGGTGGCGGTGTCTGTGCTAATTCCTCTGTCTTTGTAGGTTAGTGATCGGAAGTGTTTTCTTCTCTTTATTGTTTCTGCCCTGATGTTTCGTATGTGTTTAGTGAATTTAAGTTTGTGGTCAATTGTGATTCCAAGGTATTTTACATCGTTTTTTGGTTGTGTCGTTTGGCCGTCTGCAGTTATCGTAGGGGAGTCAGCGTTGAGGCTGTGGTTTGTGAGCAGAAGTTGGCTTTTGACGCGTTTGGTGTTAGTCTCCATTTATAAAACCATGTCATTGTGTCTACGTAGTTCTGGAAAACTTCTTTTTTCATAGTTTAAACTGAGTCATATAGAGCGCACATAGTTTCCTTAAACCAGATATCATAATCAGCATTTTCTTAATTTTGCTCGACTCATTTAAACATCAAGCTTTGCGTGAATGGAAGTAAGGCGCTCCAATTGAAATTCCCATAGTTAATTTCCTCAATGCTCACTGAAATTACTATCTGCTTTGTCCTTAGTTGCTTTGCTTGTTATTTTGCTTGTCCTTAGCAAAATATTGAAACTTCAATAATTCTCTGTTCAGTATCAACATCGTGAATAAAGCAAGGACGAACCAAGGAACTTGTCAACATATTTGGAGGCAACTTTAATTAAGTGCCTATTTTCTGTTTTAATGAAATGTACAATTCCTATCTAGCTGCGCTTTGATATATACTATCACTCTAATTACTTTTACTGGTTACTTGTATATTTTTATAACCAGTATAAACGGGATCTGTAAAGTCCTTGATTTTCATCCACCCAAGAAAGATTGCACGGGAAAAGCGAGAAACTCGAGTTTGGTATTTGAAATTCAACACAATCTTTGTCATTAAGTTTGTTGAATTTAAAACATTATTACGCAAAACAAATCTGTAATGCATAGGTCTTTTGAACAATATTATTATTATTTTCACTCAACGGTTAAACGACAGTGAATGCAATTTTAAGTACATACAAGTGTTTGCTTTCAGAAAAAAAATTGCGAGGGTTGGAGCAAGTTTTTCGCATTTAAACCCATTTGAAGACCGATAATGAGACATGAACAATTAACGACCAGTAGCAAACAGCAAATTGCTTATCTATGGCAGCAAACTTTACTGCCATCCATCTCTTCATTAAAGTTGGCCATTATCTTCCATCTGCTTTCTGCTCAAACTTGCATCGTAAAAAGCTGTTTAATTTACAACCTTGTCGTCGTTGGATGTTCAATTTCAGTACCTCTTTAATAATTTAATTTTCATTAAATCAGCCTTTTAATTTAGACGGTACTTGCAATATGTTACTAATAAACACATTCAAATGTTCCGGATTGATAACAAAACCATAATGTTTGAGTTAATAATAAATGCACTCACGAATGGAAGTAGAAGAAAATTAGTAGAAAAAAAAGTAGAAAGAAATCCGATGCAGAAAGTGTAGGGTGAAAAGTGGATAATGTTGTTACAATTCAGCCAGGCGCTTTCCAGCTTAAAAGGTCATTACTAGAGTTTTAGTCAATAAAATTATTTAGTGCGTTGGTGGACGGTTTATACACACCCTTCCAGTTATTTACCACTACATACATCAGGCGATAGGAATCGCTTTTTATCTAAATTTGTTGAGAGAAACGAATTTCGTTCGTTATACTATCGGTTGGAAAAAAACGGAAAACCCTTGAGGAAACGGTATTCTAGTTTTATATGTGCCCTACTTCCTCGGTTTCAAAGTGTACAAAATTGCCACAAGAAATAGGAAAATACGCATTATTGCGGAAAATGTGTTCCACTCTATTTCTCAATTGTAAAATTCCTATTTTCTTTAAAAGATTTAGAATTTAAACGAAGATAAGTATGCTTTCCATGTAACTGGACGCTCACGATTATAGAATAGTTTGGTACATTTTTTACGAAAATTCACAATATAAAATAATTGTCCTTACATTTTAACGTTTTCAATTAAATGAGGAAGTTGTACCATGCAATATTAGGAAATAAAGTAATTACTGTACATAATAATGAACTTTAAGTTGAAGAACCGGACCATATTTTGTTTACTTTTTCCACTATAAAAGCCAAAAAAGTCGTATTAAAAATATATAGGAATACCAAAACTATACTAGATATACTACAATAGATATAACTCTTTCTAATTATCAATGAAATGATGAGAAACTGCTTTACAAAAGAATAATACAATTCAACCATGTTTAAAAAATAAATCAATAAAAATTTTGAACATTTTTTCTTAAATGTATAATTTAAATATTTTTTACTCGTATAATATCAGCTATTCGTTTGTATTTCGAAATTTCATCTAGAATTTATTAGCAAACGCCCATTGGTCAGTTGCAACAAATATCGAAATGGAATTGAAAATGAGAAATTTTGCTAAATAATAATAAATTTGTTTCCATCTAAATTGGAAACATTAAAATATGGACATATTTATAATTAACCTGCCGCAGGTATGAAATATTGAAATTGAACTTCATTTATTATTTTCAGGTCAGCCAAATAGACGGTCGGCGACAACTCTCGGGTAAGTTGGATCGAGTACAGGACAGAATACGTATTTTCTGAAAGCGGAAATGGTGTTCATGAATATCTTAATACTAGAACTGCAGCAATATTGTACTAGATGCCGACGAGCACATATTTTATGTATAGTATTGGCCGTTATAGAGTCTAAGTTTCCATTTGGAAAATACTGCTTCTTATGTCGATAAAATTGTCTTGAACAGTTTCCTGCGTAATGGTTGTATCTAATTATTATTGCTAATAATCCACAAGCTTTTTCCCTGAAAACTTTTTGTTTTATATATTTATTAGTAATTCTGTGTTTCTCAGCTGAATTAATCTGTTTGTTAATCCTAGTCTGTTTCAATATCTGTTGAAAGCGAAATAAAAGAGGTGTGAAAACAAAAATTCAATCCCTACTGCAATTTCTGTCATAAATAAATTTAAAAAACATCAAGTGCAGTTGGCAGAGAAAATATCAAGCGTTTAAATGTTTTGCCGTTCTCTATAGTAAATAGCAGATACACTACTGAAAAAGGGCTTTGGGTTTGAAAGCATTTTCACAGATTTTTCGAATAAAAAAAGGAAACAGTCAGTTTCAGTCGATAAATCGGAAATAAACAATGTATTTACTCAGTCACGGTGTTCGACTAAGTGAAACCTGCTTTAAGAAGAAAACATAACAAGTGTTCAAGTCATTTTTGCCATCCCTTGCTTCTGTGTCAATTTGAAAACTTTCAACCCTTAATTTCTTATCTTACAGTTAAAAATATGAAAAATCGGAAGGATACGTCAATTTTAGTTGTAAGGGGTACACTTTAAATAAATATTTTTAGCCTTCTTGTTTCAACCCCCAGGAGGGGTAGATGTCACCTTTAGAATCTTAAATGAGAATGGGGGTCAAGTGGCACATCATTTTAAAGGGCCTTCAATTCGCTTTTCAGTGGTATCCTACTTTGTTGCTTTTTGTCCATATGTTTCCGACTAATCGCGTTTCAAAGTTGCAGAAACAATTAAACTTTACCGCATTGCGATTTTTTTTTAAATTTTACATTTTACTTTCTAACCTCTGCATAAATGAACTCGACGTACCATCGAAATGTTATTTACAAATAATTATTTTCAAATAAAGTTTGAAACGGTGCCACCCGTGGGCGTAGCGAGGAAGAGGCAGGCGAGATTCATGCCACTGAAAAGAGAATTGAAGGCCCTTTAAAAGGATGTGACACTGGACCCCCATTCCCATTTAAGATTCTCAGGATGACATCTACCCCTCCTAGGGGGTTGAAATAAGAAGGCTAAAAATATTAATTTAAAGTGTCCCCCTTACAAATAAAATTAACGTGTCTTTCCGATTTTTCATATTTCTAACTGCAAGAAAGATATTAAAGGAAGGAAAGTTCTCAAATTGACGCCCCGTAATTTTATTAGCTTGTTAACTAAAGAAAATCCCATTCATTTTCGTTCTTTGAAGGCAGCAACGAACTGACAATTTCAATACAGTGTCGAATAACAAGTTCCCTAATCCAAATATTCGAATAAAACAAACAATTAATAATTAAATTAGAAATTTCGCTCAGAAGGCGCACTTTACTTTTATTGGGGAAAGTTTTGCGCAACTTCATATCCTAAAACTTCAATTATTATTTGGCGAGGTTGCCTAGTTTTAATTCTAGTTACAAGTTGAAGCTGAAATTAATTGAAAAGTTCTCAGTCAGGTAGCTGATATTTAATTGAGGCAACTAGCGGTGTTTTCGTTTTACTCCTCCATTATGAATGAATTGTTCTGCGTAGCAATTTTGTAGTTTGATATCATAATTAGTTATAATTCCTGCCTATTCCTTGATTTATATATTTATATGTTCTAGACCATCAATGGAAACGTTTATGTAATAAGTATAAAACATCAAACATAAAAGTGTTCAGAACCTCTGCAAGGATTTAACTTTATAGTTATCTGCAGGGCGTTACGTTTAAAATAAGCGACTTAATGTATACTTTTGGTGTAATCTCAAATGCCACTTAAAAAATATATTCTAGCTGTGTAATACGTATAGGCAGTATAGGCAGTAAGCTTATATGCCTATAAGACTTGGTTAGCCGGTTTTTCTAGTTTAATTACAATTTGTACGCCTTTCTATGACTTTGAGAAACAATTAGTAGTAGTAAACATCTTTATTTCTAAAAAAGGCTATCGACCTATCGGTCTTTCTGCCCTTGTTTAATACATACAGTCTTAATCTAAATGAAAAACAAATATGAAAATTCTCTTATTCTAGGTTAACAATACTATTAAATAAATAATATTTCAGTGGCAAGAAGGAATTATTTTATTTGTCCACTAGTCCGTAGCGTTTGTAAGTGTTCGAGTAGCGTTAATGTAGGGAAACGAAAGCGGGATTGTCTGGTTGGTCTTGTAAGACAAAGGGATTCAGTATGGTCCAGTTGTAGGGGTTGTTTGTCCATTTTGTCTGTAGCTGTATGAGTCTTTCCGAGATCTTTGTCATGTTTGTGCGTTCGTATAGTAGTTGGGTGGGGGGGTTGTGTAGTGGGTTTTGGGGGTGTCTTATTCGGGTTATTAGTCTTAGTGCAATTTGGTTCTGTTGTTTGTATATAATGTTTCGTCCCTTTTCTGTTCCGTTGGTCATGAGTATGTGTCCATAGTCTAGCAAGGGTCCTACAAATAGCTTTATATATTTGGTGGCGGTGTTTGTGCTAATTCCTCTGTCTTTGTAGGTTAGTGATCGGAAGTGTTTTGTTCTCTTTATTGTTTCTGCCCTGATGTTTCGTATGTGTTTAGTGAATTTAAGTTTGTGGTCAATTGTGATTCCAAGGTATTTTACGTCGTTTTTTGGTTGTGTCGTTTGGCCGTCTGCAGTTATTGTAGGGGAGTCAGCGTTGAGTCTGTGGTTTGTGAGCAAGAAGTTGGTTTTTTGACGCGTTTTGGTGTTAGTCCTCCATTTATAAAACCATGTCATTGTGTTGTTTGTTAGTGTTTGGAGTCTTTGAGCTGCTCTCTCAGTAGTTTTGTCATGTACAATAAGTGCCGTGTCGTCTGCGTATTGTAATAGTATGCCGATCTGTCGATTTGATTTTTGTCTGGTAAGTTGTAATTGTATATGTCATGGCAGTATATATTGTAGAGAACCGGTGAGAGCGGGGATCCTTGAGGGAAGCTCTTGTTCAGGGGAAAAAGAGAAATGACAGTGTTTTGTCAATTCGTACTTGTAGTTGTCTGTTTTCTAGTAAGTTCTTTATGGTGTGTAGTAATATGTTGGTGTGTATAGTTTTGTATAGTTTGTATAGTAAGCCTCTATGCCAGACACTGTCAAAAGCCTTGTTAATGTCCATAAACAGGCAAGATGTCTTTCTGTCAGTTAGGTGGGTAGTTTGATATTGTTGGCAAATAAAGAGCGGATGAACGGTCGAGTGATGCTGTTTGAAACCAAATTGGTAGGTAGGTATATACTTTCAATCACTTTGTCAAGCCGCTGCTTCATTATGCATCAAAAATCTTGCCTAGGTACTGGAAGCGTGTAATTGGTCTGTAGTTGCTCGGTTGTGTATTGTCCAGTCCATTTTTGGTATAGGGATTATTAAGGCCGTTTTTCATGTTTCTGGGATTCTGCCATTGTGATGCAGTTGTTCAATTCAGTTAGGATCAGTTTGTGTGTTTCTTGAGTTAGGCTTTTCAAGGACTTTGCCTTAATTTTAATCCTTCCCGGTGCAGTGGTCTTGAGTGTAGGTGCGCTAGGGCTTCATCGTACTCTATGTCTGTGATCAGTGTGCTAGGCATAGTTTGGTGAGTTAGAAACAATTATTTCATACATTTATTGATTTTGCTGGAAGCTTTCCTTGTAATTAAGCCGAATTCGAGATTTTCCTTTGGTTCATAAAAGGAAACTCTTAGGATTTTTCGACTCATTAATCTCGAACCTTTTCATAAGGCGAAGTAAAAAGTTTAGTTTATTACTTAGAGTACTTTCTGGTATGGATATTAGTTGAATGTATTTTTTCCAATATCTGGACTGTATTTGTGTTGTTTCTTTCAAATTGTCGTTTTCCAAAAATTTTAATTTGTGCATTGAATTAATTCAGTAAACACATTTCATTCAGTAAACACATTCATTTTGAATACATAATAAGCAGCGGCTTGAAAAAGTGATTGGAAAATATACTACCTACCAATTTGGCTTCAAACAACATCACTCGACTGTTCATCCGCTCTTTATTTTGGCCAACAATATACAAACTACCCACCTAACTGACAGAAAGACAGTTTGTGTTTATGGACATTAACAAGGCTTTTGGTAGTGTCTGGCATAGAGGCTTACTATACAAACTATACAAACTACACACACCAACATATCTATACAACCAAAAGAACTTACTAGAAAACAGACAACTACAAGTACAAATTGACAAAACACTGTCATTTTCTTTTCCCCTGAACGGGCTCCCTCAAGGATCCCCGCTCTCACCGTTTCCTACAATATAACTGCTATGCCTATACAATTAACAACTTACCAACAAAATCAATCGACAGATCGCATACATATTACAATACGCAGCGACACGCACTTATGTTACATGAAAAAACTACTGAGAGAGCAGCTCAAAGACTCCAAACACTAACAAACAACACAATGACATGGTTTTATAAATGGAGACTAACACCAAACGCGTCAAAAACCAACTTCTGCTCACAAACCACAGCTCAACGCTGATCCCCTACATAACTGCAGACGGCCAAACGACACAACCAAAAAACGAGTAAATACCTTGGAATCACAATTGACCACAAACTTAAATTCACTAAACACATACGAAACATCAGGGCGAAAACAATAAAGAGAAAAAACATTCCGATCACTAACTACAAAGACAGAGGAATTAGCACAAACACCGCCACCAAAATATATAAAGCTATTTGTAGACCCTTGCTAGACTATGGACATATATCATGACCAACGGACAGAAAGGACAAAACGTTATATCAAAACAACAGAAACAAATTGCACTAGACAATAACACGAATAGAAACCCCCAAAACCCACTACACAACCCTCCACCCAATATACGAACGCCAACAACATGACAAAGATTTCGGAAGAACTCACATCTACAGACAAAATGGACAAACAACCCCTACAACTGGACCATACTGAATCCCCTGTCTTACAAGACCAACCAGACATCCCCCTTCCGTTTCCCTACATCAACGCTACTCGAACTTACAAACGCAACTGACTACTGGAAATAAAATAATTTTTCTTGTCTTGCATTAAATTTTTAATAAATTGTTAACCTAGAATAAGAGAATTTTCATATTTGTTTTTTATTTAGATTAAGACTACATGTATTAAACAAGGGCAGAAAGACGTAGGGTATAGCTTTTTAGAAATAAAGATGTTTACTACTACACTTCAGAAAAATGAATATGTTTTTATACTTTCCTAACTTTGCTAGTTGCTGGGCGTTTATTAGTCAAAATTCAGCAAATAGAGCTCAAATACGGTATTTAAATAACCATTAAGTTGCAGACAAAAGAGGGTTTCTAATTTGTTATAAAACAAACTTTTAGTTCTGTGTTTTTTATGTCGGACAGTTTCTTGGTATTTTTTGGTTTGCAATTATGTATTTAAACTAATATTTAGACATTTAGCTCACTCTACTTTTTGTATATGCTTGTAACAGCATTTTATAACGAGCAAAAGCCGCTGAAAATAAAAATTTTTCATGTTTTCCTGTACCAGCGACTATTCAATGTGAACCGTTTCTAAAAACTCCATCAACTATTTTCCTCCACATTCTCGAAACCCTTCCATGTGGCCGAAATAATGTCCTGCCTTCAGTTCTTGACAATATATATCTTTAGCCTACAATGAGTCCTTGAAATGCTTTGTTGAAAAGTTTTCGTCAGTCTGTTTTATGCGACAATAAATGCTTACTTTCTAATGTATCCGCCTAGACGCCGTTTTTATCAGTAAAAACGCCGGAAACATAAATTGTGGGCCTTCTAGGCTAGTTTAAGGCTTACGATCTTAAATGATGTTTTTAACTGCCAGGGAAGGTTTTTACCTGAGTGGAAGATGGGGGTCTTTAAGAAAGCAATTTAAAAGTTGGTAAATCGGTTTTGATAAAGATATATGATTCCATGTATTATTTTGTTTCAGACCGAGTTTGAAATGCTTGAAGAAGAGATGATTATGAAAAAATGAGCCAATCCCTCAATGTAGGGTTCGCATTCAACTTAAATTTTCTGCTAATTCATTTGCAGATTGCTGCATACTTTTTGGAATGCTGACACGCACTTCATTAAATTTCGATTTCATGTTTCGGTGTAATGAAGCGCCGCAGCAAGTAAACCAATCAGTAATTTTCCAAATGAACTCTTTGATTTCAACATGTCGGTTTTATCATGCTTTACCAACTGCGCTTATTTCCAATCCCATTCCCAATAGCACATTATTTGATCACTTCAGACAATATTTTTTCGTTTTGAAATCGCTTCGCCCTTCATTGATGGGAACATTTCTTTTATCAGTCCCCCAAATCCGCAGTTGTATCAATAAAAAAGGATCACTGAAAAAAATGTGTATCAACTGGGCGCGCACAAGGTTTACGGTCAAAATAATATTTTAACTAAGGGTGAAAAGATTCCCTTTGAAATATTTTTTTCGGACCGGCTATTTTTTCATTTGGCTTTAGGAGCGTTTGTTTAAAGTTTATCTTCCCTGACACGGACTGACGCACTAGACAATTTATTCGGGCTAGAAAAATATGTGTGATATAATACAGGTGACGAAAATGAATATGCATGAAGACAGAGAAAATCCCACTTTATGTTTTATGGAGAATGGTGTTTATACAGCAGTTAGGAAATTTGAGCTTCCCATCGCAACATGTCAGATTAGTTAGTTTTATTATGCATGAAACACTACTTGTAGTTTGCTTTCATACTAGATTGTGTGCAATAAAATGCAGATTTTGATGTAAAAAATGTGGATTAAAAAGTAAACTTATTCCACATTGTGATCTTATTCAAACTGATAGATCATTTTAGTTTTTAGATTCTCTAATTCACAAGATAAAAAATGGAATCATGAACAGCAATTTGTTGGTAAAAACTTGCTATTCTTATTTAATGCACTCAAAGTCGCATTTGTTGCCGCAACGCAAAGCTTCTGGTAAAATTACCAATCAACTCTGACTTAAGCCCTGAATGTCTAGTTTAGTGACGGGAAACTCAAAGTTTAGCGATCTTCATTTCCCAAACCTCCAAATATTACAATCGAATTTAAAACATCATTGTTCCATCAGAATTTTTAACGATCTTCGATTAAATTTGCGTTAGATTTCATATTATGCATGTGTTGGTGTGCTAAAATTTTCTGAAATGGATTTGTCATGGAGAAAAAGTTCGTTGAACGAAATATCGGCGAATTTGGCATAATACCGGAAAAATTGTGGACAATAAATAAAAAAATTTTCGTGCTACTGGTAATATTTTTCGTGTTTATATAGTCGTATTCTGTTCTTATGACGACTGTATGCCTAAGTCGGTCTTATGGCTGAACGATTTTATCCCATTTCCGGTAAAAGAGAGTTTTGAAAAAGTTTTATTGCTTTCATAGATTTGCGTAGGTGTATTAAAAGGGTTCAAAAGATGAATGTATACTTAAACTGTTCCAGGTATTTTTTGGACAAAATAGAGTTCGCTGTTCCATCCAAGTAATTTGATGGTTGCCTGGCTGCGATCCCTTTTTACAGGTAATTTCGGCTTACGGCAAGCACTGTCTACTTAAAGGTAAATTACGCTGTACTTCATCTTTCAACGAACAATTTTGTGGTAAATGCATAAGCTGTAAGCGCAGAGTAATTCATGATTGTAAACCTGCTAATTAATTAAGTCTCTTGCCTCGAGCAAAGTCATCTTCTTAACTACTAAACCTACTTTGTGTCAATTAATCCCACTTGTTTGGAAAATTTCAATTGAAATCGTTTTGGGTTAACAGAAATCCATTTGTATCAGTCTACAGGAAATAATCAGTTTGCTGTCTTTTATACAAAAAAAAAACATTGCGTTTTTCTTTCTCCTTAAAGTTGAATAAAGTAAATTAAATAAAAATATTATTCAACTGTTAGAATCTAGTGCTTGTATTTAGTAGTAGTAGTAAACATCTTTATTTCTAAAAAAGTCTATCGACCTATCGGTATTTCTGCCCTTGTTTAATACATGTAGTCTTAGTCTAAATAAAAAACAAAGATGAAAATTCTCTTATCCTAGGTTAATAAACTTATTAAATAAACTTTCACAATTCTTAATGACAAGAAAAAATATTTATTTTCCAGTAGTCAGTTGCGTTTGTAAGTGTTCGAGTAGCGTTGATGTAGGGAAACGGAAGCGGGATTGTCTGGTTGGTCTTGTAAGGCAAAGGGGATTCAGTATGGTCCAGTTGTAGGGGTTGTTTGTCCATTTTGTCTGTAGATGTGTGAGTCTTTCCGAAATCTTTGTCATGTTTGTGCGTTCGTATAGTAGTTGGGTGGAGGGGTTGTGTAGTGGGTTTTGGGGGTGTCTTATTCGTGTTATTAGTCTTAGTGCAATTTGTTCTGTTGTTTGTATATAACGTTTTGTCCTTTCTGTTCCGTTGGTCATGAATATATGTCCATAGTCTAGCAAGGGTCTACAAATAGCTTTATATATTTTGGTGGCGGTGTCTGTGCTAATTCCTCTGTCTTTGTAGGTTAGTGATCGGAAGTGTTTTCTTCTCTTTATTGTTTCTGCCCTGATGTTTCGTATGTGTTTAGTGAATTTAAGTTTGTGGTCAATTGTGATTCCAAGGTATTTTACATCGTTTTTTGGTTGTGTCGTTTGGCCGTCTGCAGTTATCGTAGGGGAGTCAGCGTTGAGGCTGTGGTTTGTGAGCAGAAGTTGGCTTTTGACGCGTTTGGTGTTAGTCTCCATTTATAAAACCATGTCATTGTGTTGTTTGTTAGTGTTTGGAGTCTTTGAGCTGCTCTCTCAGTAGTTTTGTCATGTACAATAAGTGACGTGTCGTCGGCGTATTGTAATATGTATGCCGATCTGTCGATTTGATTTTTGTTTGATAAGTTGTAATTGTATATGGCATAGCAGTTTATATTGTAGAGAAACGGTGAGAGCGGGGATCCTTGAGGGAGCCCTTGTTCAGGGGGAAAAGAAAATGACAGTGTATTGTCAATTTGTACTTGTAGTTGTCTGTTTTCTAGTAAGTTCTTTGTGGTGTGTAATAGATATGTTGGTGGCTCTAATATAATTTCAGGCAAAATCCATTTTAATTTACTGTATTTTGACAATTAAATGAAAATAAGTTGTACAATGTCTCGTGTGTAAATAAATTCGTTGGTATCGGGGTTAGATTTAACAAAATTTATTTGCTTTTACAATGCGGTCGATAGATCCTAAAAACATGCAAGTAAAACGATTCTAATTGTCTTGCATCACAAAATCGACAAAAGTTGCCAAGTTACCATTGCATTAAAGTAGAATTAATGCAGTAAACTAGGATCGCTTACTTTCATTATCTGGAATTTTATTATATTTTCGTGTGATCATATGATTTAAAATTCAGATAAACCGACAGCTAATAAGTTTAATAAACATATTAATAATATCAAAAACTGTACGATTTTTTCGCTGATATATATCGATGACAATGTACCGATAAAATCAATACTGAAGTTTAATTCACGCAGTGACTAGTGAATTTTATAGGCAAAGTATTTAAGTAAATATTACATGATCGTGATCATACTAGATTGTCACATCTCTAAATCAAGGTCTTGATACAACTGCTGGAATTTGATGAAATCTTCTTCCAATTTAGATTTTAATAATAAAAAGCCAAAACTTTGATGGTTAATTTAAATCTAAAAAACAATTTTAAAATTACTGTACTCGCATAATAAATATCAAGGCGTTTCTCTAATGACAACTGGAAACGTGGAACCTGGCACCGTCCCAAAATGGGCGACACATGAGACTGTTAAAAAACTGTGATAAATAACATGGGAGAGCCAAAGGCTTGTCTCTTTACTATAATAATTTATATAGTGTGAAAAATATACATTACAATAACTACGAATTCTGTTTTGAATGCCTGAAAAGCAGACAAATGGCTCTGAGCCATGATTGATATTGAGAACTGTGGCATGATGAGGATTAGTATGCGTCTATTTTAAAGTGTATTATTACCTCACTTTGATGTAGGGCCTTGATATGAACAAGCGAAAAATATTGTGAATTGTGGATCAGGAAGTAAGTTTCCTGCACAAAAATTCGAACTAAGTTACCATGCCTTGACAATGATTTAGCTGACAGTCTATAATTTAAATAAACTCTTTTAACATTTAAACGGAATAGCTTAATAAGCACAACTACTTTAACCGAGTTTACCACATGCGTTTATTCCCGAGACAATTGACTTATGTGAAATTGCCATTACCCCATTAATCAAACTTAGCAATGTAGAAAATGCAAACTTGATTTGATTGCCAATATCATAAATTGTCTTCATGTCGCTTTTATTAGCTTAGTGTACTAAATTGCCAATATATCTTCCTATATAATTTAGCCTATTTATATATCTTTTATTGGCATATTGGGCTAAAGTGAATACTTGGAAAATTAGTGTTAAGTAAGCCGATGATAAATGTTCTAACGTTGCGACAAGTTAGGTTATTATAAGTAAGAGAAGCCTCTGCAATGAAAATCGTTCCGAACACACCAGTTAAATTCTCCGAAGCTTTGAAACACAAAAACAACTATGAACCATTATCGAATAAATACTTGCAAAAAGTAAAAAAATAAAGCAAATGAGGGCAAGGGTGAGCAAAATGTTTACCATTGCACGTCAGCTTTATATCAGTTAAATTAATTAAATGCAGTTCAAGATTACTGTAAACAGCGATTTATCTGTCGCATATTGTTTACTAAGAGAGTGTGAATGCTATTTATCTAAGTGGATATAATTTAAATATTTACAACTGCCTGAAATAGAATTCGCATTACTCAAACGGCTGATTAGTTTGGATATGGATTAAGACATTTACAGCTTCTTTCGATCTGGATTTTTGGCAATCCAAATGTTTTGAGTCCTGGGGAACTCTTTTTGATAACATCGTTGGATAACGCAGCAGAAGGGAGATTACTATTCTTGTGAGACTATTCTCATTTAAGTCAATCTTTGAAGTATTTTATTATTTTGTATGACAAAACCTATAGCATCAAATTCCAACAATCCAACACTACCCTTTTACCGAAAATGGCATTATTTCCAGTGTTTTTAGAAGTTGTAGTGTCTGGACTATACGCTCTCAAAGGGATACTGTAAAAACTTTATATTCTTTAAGTTACAAAAGATTCCAAAATGAATTTGCTCAATCTGTGAAAATACCTCTCGGGAGAGCCTGTAACTCCTAGACAGCGCGTCCCCGGGTGGCGCATAGGGGTATGCTTCCCAGATATGGGTGGTAGGGGGGAAATCAAATACGCCCCGCGGACCAACAGGAAAAATCTGCAGCCTCTGACCCAGAGTGGGCAGCTGCAAATAGCGACGGTTCCCCAGATTCGGGGCGGATGAACCAACACTCACCAAGACGTCAGACCAACGTGGTGTTTTACGGCTAAACCCCATGTCATATGAAGGCACACCAAAAACAAAGGCCCCCAGTCCCCAGCGACTCTAATGACCCTGGCCGAAGCGGCAGTCAGACCAGTCATAGAGCAGGGGGTGCCCAGAATCCCTGGGTTAAACAAGGCTGCCAACTTCACTTTGCAACTTATAACGCTAGGTCAGTTGGAAACGAGGAAAGACTAACGGAACTACAATACGAACTGGACAGAATAAACTGGGATATTCTGGGAATATCAGAACCAAGGAGAAGATGTGAGGAATCCATTAGACTAAGATCAGGACATATCCTATTTTACAAAGGAAGTGAAGACAATAGGATAGGTGCCCCCCACCCAACTACTATACGAACGCACAAACATGACAAAGATCTCGGAAAGACTCATACAGCTACAGACAAAATGGACAAACAACCCCTACAACTGGACCATACTGAATCCCCTTTGTCTTACAAGACCAACCAGACAATCCCGCTTCCGTTTCCCTACATTAACGCTACTCGAACACTTACAAACGCAACGGACTAGTGCACAATAAAACAATTTCTTCTTGCCACTGAAATCTTATTTATTTAATAGTATTGTTAACCTAGAATGGGAGAATTTTCATATTTGTTTTTTATTTAGATTAAGACTGCATGTATTAAACAAGGGCAGAAATACCGATAGGTCGATAGCCTTTTTTAGAAATAAAGATGTTTACTACTACTATTGTTAACCTAGAATAGGAGAATTTTCATATTTGTTTTTTATTTAGATTAAGACTGCATGTATTAAACAAGGGCAGAAAGACCGATAGGTCGATAGCCTTTTTTAGAAATAAAGATGTTTACTACTACTAGGATATGTGGTGTTGGTTTCATTATCAACAAACGAGTTTCCCCAAATCTTCAAATACTAAAAGCCATATCAAATAGAGTAATATACATAACACTTAAGATTAACTCCAATATAACAATTAAAGTCGTTCAAATCTATGCACCAACAAGTAGCCATGATAATGAAGAAGTCGAGGTGCTGTATGATGAAATCACACAGAGCCTAACAGACAATAAAACAAAATACACGCTGATAATAGGAGACTTCAACGCAAGAATAGGAGAGCAGTGAAACAGCCCCCAGTACGTTGGAAAATTCGGTCTGGGGAAAAGAATTGAAAGAGGGACGATGCTTGCAAATTACCTGGAAAGAGAACAACTATACATAATGAATACGTTTTTCTTATACATATATATTAACGATATATTAACATTATACAGCCACTAAATGACCGCTCAAAAATGAAAGTAAGGCTACATGAAGAGACCGACGAAATTCTGATTAAAATAGGCGTTATAAAAGGAGACATTGTGTCACCCAAATTGATTACACTTGTGCTAGAGCATGTTTTGAAAAGCCTATACTGGAAAGACCGAGGAATTAATATATCGGGAGAAAAACTCAGGAACCTAAGATTTGCTGATGATATTGCCATTTTTGTCCCAAACAGTGAAGAATTAGACAACATGCTTATAGAACTACAACAAGAAGCAAGAAAAGTAGGCCTAGAAATGAAAATTTCTAAAACCAAATTCATGACAAACCAACGGACAAACATAGAGATTATAAATGTGCTAGGACAAGTAGGGAAAGTAAATTCTTATGTCTACCTAGGTCAAAAAATAACATTGGGAAAAACTAATCAAGAACATGAAATCAATCATAGATTACATCTAGGATGGGCGGCCTACGGGAAGATGCAACACGTCTTCAACTTCAACCTATCCCTCAAACTAAAAACCAAGGTGCACATGGACTGCATTCTCCCAGTAACAACCTACGGATGTGAAACAAAGAAAATCCTAAATAAATTAGATATGCCAAAGATCAATAGAACAGAAAATGTTAGGAATAACGCTTAAAGATCATAAAACCAATGAGTGGATAAGAACTAGAACCAAGGTCGAAGATATAGCGAGGCGAATAGGTAGTCTTAAATGGAACTGGGCCGGACGTGTTGCCCGAAATACAACCAATAGGAGCAGAAAAACAACAAGATGGAGACCTTGGGGAAGAAAATAAGCACCGTCAGACCACATCAAAGATGGTATGATGACAGAACGGCCCGACTTAACTGGTACCAAGTGCCACAGAACAGGGTAAACGGAAAAAATATGAGAGAGGGATATATCCAAAGGATAGAAAACGGCTAGAAGTGCAAAATTAAATTGCATTTTCTCATGTATACAAATGTCTTTGACCTTTTGGCGAAACGATTGCATAAGAATCGTTGTTGCTTTTGCTCATAATATAAGAAGGCTAATTGGTCGATATGTGGCACTCCCACTTGTCACACACAATCGAGTAATTTGAGCAGCATCAACTACAATCAGTGACAGAGCTGCTTCGGGGTCTTCTTCCACTTAAAGATTAGCTTCTCCTTAATTTATAGATCTTCCAAAATATTGTTTGTTGGCAATGTTGAAGTGGCCTGGTATCGTTTGGTAGTACCTATCTTAAACCGATATGATGCAAATATTGGTTTAAATACTGAAGCAATTTCCTCGGAACGTACTGGAAACTGACCGAGATATGACCATTCACTTATAGTACCGTCGCCGTTGGTATTATTCCTTAAACATAAGGAATCGTTCGGAAATAGGTATTTCAAAGTGACTTGTCAGTTTAACTAACCCAATGATGTAGATAATAATCTACTTAGCAGGATAATTTGATGAAAAAATTTGATGATGATTGAAAAAATTAACTATATGTAGTTTAGTACTCAGTGATAGCATCAGTTATAATTCTTTTGTTGGTATCCATCAATTGGCTCAAGAGCGAGAAATTTAAATATATTTCAGCTGCTCTGAAATAAAACTTCTTCTTAAGCGATGGTTTAAACATAAAGATAGGGCTTAAAACCTGATTGCACCTATATTCAAAATTTTAAATGATTACTAGCACCTGTTCTCCAATTATTAAGATTTTCCAATTTTAAATCAAGTGGTCAGTTTTTATTTTACACCCAATGGGACTAAATTATCGACAAAGCTGAATTAAAAATACACAAATAAATCTTTTGAAGAACATCCGAGTTCGAGGATTGTTAGATAAGAGCTTTCGTAAGAAAAAACGACGACAGCTTGAGGGCCCCGTTCCTTGATCAAGCGAGGAACTTTGTGGCGCCGGAGATAAGGAGGCTTTTGGTAAGATAAACAAATGAGGGATGGACCCTCAAATGCCTAAGGGCGTTTAATGAAAAAAGTATTTTTCGTTCTGGTAAGTCTTTTCGAATTTCAGTAGGAAAAGCAAACGAATAATCTGACTGAAAACCGAGAATAATTTCTGACTAGAACTGATCAACAATAATTGACTGAAATATGTATAGTTTGAAATGAAAAAGGCTGGTGTTGTCTAAACTGAATTGTACTGTAATTTATTGTTATATTGACCTCGTTTTCTTCTAGTCGCTATTCACTATGAATTTTTAAATCTGATGTAATTATCATGGCGGGTTCACTGCTTGTGTGCATAAAGTAGTATTTTCGAAACAACGTTTTATACTCTGGTCTATTTAAATGTGTGTCAAAATGGGCTTGAAATAAAAATATGATTTGAGTCATTAGTCAGTTAATGGTCGGAATTTGCAGGTTTGACGCAAAGTGAAAATTGAATTATCTATTCTACTTTATAATTGTAATTTAAGCTGATTTAAAAGAAGTGACTGGGGGGGAGAGAAGTTTGCTGAACACTGATGATTTTTTCATACAGAATCAAATTGGAAGCATTTTGCACTGAATTAAGTAAATTTTTCAAATGTTTATTTCAGATGTTGTGTATGACAAACTAAACTTCATAGAGAATTAAAATATAAAAAAGGGTGGTGAATGATACGTAAAGTCACCTAAAAGTGATAAAGCAGTAACTGCCCGTAGGAGTAGTACAGTCTTGTATTTATTTTTATTTTATTATTAATATAGTTTACGTATTGCAACTTCATTGGGTTCTTCATTTGTATGTATGAGCAAAATGAACACCAACCGAAATCACAAAATTTATTGAATTGACCAATTGTGTATTAGGAAATTGATTTCGTTTTGTATTTATTTATTACTTTTGTCTATTTGCTAAGCTTTTATCTTTTAATTACTGATCGACATAAATCGCATGGTCTGTTGCTTTTTCCACTTAAAACCCGTTAGATCAAGAATGAAAATGTTAGTTCCAAGAGTCAACAAAAATAATTCAATAACGACGTTAATAAAAAGTTGTTTCTTATGACTTCTTGCCTTTCAAATTATTCAAGTCCCTTTTTATGCGTAACTGTTTCGACTTTGTTAATATCATGCTTTTCCAGGGGATTGAGAAGAGAAGTAGAACAAAATAAAATGTGAAATATTAACTATTTGTTCTTTTTTACAAAACTGCATCAATATCTACTAGGAGCTAGACTAAATGCTGAACACTTTAACTAATTGCAATTACAGCGCCTTGACCACAACACTCTAATCAATTAAGGTTGTTAACAATATGTTTGATTTATATTGATGGTTTATTAAAAATTTAATCGATTTTTTCGATGTACAGGGCCTTCAGCTTATCATTTAGTGTGCAGTTATTGTAATTCGTCCCTTTGTAAAATATAATTGAGAAACAATTTTAATCCATGACAACTTATAACCCAGCAATGTGACTCAGGTGAACAATAGTTTAAAAAAATAGTTCTACCATTGTAATACGATGAAAACCATGAAAATTGGATGTTTCATCTGATTGTAGAAATGATAGGATCCTGGAGGGTTCCTAATTTATCATGCAAATATGAAAATTCTCTTATTCTAGGTTAACAATACTATTAAATAAATAATATTTCAGTGGCAAGAAGGAATTATTTTATTGTCCACTAGTCCGTAGCGTTTGTAAGTGTTCGAGTAGCGTTAATGTAGGGAAACGAAAGCGGGGATTGTCTGGTTGGTCTTGTAAGACAAAGGGGATTCAGTATGGTCCAGTTGTAGGGGTTGTTTGTCCATTTTGTCTGTAGCTGTATGAGTCTTTCCGAGATCTTTGTCATGTTTGTGCGTTCGTATAGTAGTTGGGTGGGGGGGTTGTGTAGTGGGTTTTGGGGGTGTCTTATTCGTGTTATTAGTCTTAGTGCAATTTTGTTCTGTTGTTTGTATTTATTGTTTCGTCCTTTCTGTTCCGTTGGTCATGAGTGTGTGTCCATAGTCTAGCAAGGGTCTACAAATAGCTTTATATATTTTGGTGGCGGTGTTTGTGCTAATTCCTCTGTCTTTGTAGGTTAGTGATCGGAAGTGTTTTGTTCTCTTTATTGTTTCTGCCCTGATGTTTCGTATGTGTTTAGTGAATTTAAGTTTGTGGTCAATTGTGATTCCAAGGTATTTTACGGGTCGTTTTTGGTTGTGTCGTTTGGCCGTCTGCAGTTATTGTAGGGAGTCAGCGTTGAGTCTGTGGTTTGTGAGCAGAAGTTGGTTTTTTGACGCGTTTGGTGTTAGTCTCCATTTATAAAACCATGTCATTGTGTTGTTTGTTAGTGTTTGGAGTCTTTGAGCTGCTCTCTCAGTAGTTTTGTCATGTACAATAAGTGCCGTGTCGTCTGCGTATTGTAATATGTATGCCGATCTGTCGATTTGATTTTTGTCTGGTAAGTTGTAATTGTATATGTCATGGCAGTATATATTGTAGAGAACGGTGAGAGCGGGGATCCTTGAGGAAGCTCTTGTTCAGGGGAAAAAGAGAATGACAGTGTTTTGTCAATTCGTACTTGTAGTTGTCTGTTTTCTAGTAAGTTCTTTATGGGTGTTAGTAGATATGTTGGTGTGTATAGTTTGTATAGTTTGTATAGTAAGCCTCTATGCCAGACACTGTCAAAAGCCTTGTTAATGTCCATAAACAGGCAAGATGTCTTTCTGTCAGTTAGGTGGGTAGTTTGTATATTGTTGGCCAAAATAAAGAGCGGATGAAACGGTCGAGTGATGCTGTTTGAAACCAAATTGGTAGGTAGGTATATACTTTCCAATCACTTTGTCAAGCCGCTGCTTCATTATGCATTCAAAAATCTTGCCTAGTACTGGAAGCAGTGGTAATTGGTCTGTAGTTGCTCGGTTGTGTATTGTCCAGTCCATTTTTGGGTATAGGGATTATTAAGCCGTTTTTCCATGTTTCTGGGATTCTGCCATTTGTGATGCAGTTGTTCAATTCAGTTAGGATCAGTTTGTGTGTTTCTTGAGTTAGGCTTTTCAGGACTTTTGCCTTAATTTTATCCTTCCCCGGTGCAGTGTTCTTGATGTGCGCTAGGGCTTCATCGTACTCTATGTCTGTGATCAGTGTGCAGGCATAGTTTGGTGAGTTAGAAACAATTAATTTCATACATTTATTTGATTTTTGCTGGAAGCTTTTCCTTGTAATTAAGCCGAATTCGAGATTTTCCTTTGGTTCATAAAAGGAAACTCTTAGGATTTTTTCGACATCATTAATCTCGAACCTTTTCATAAGGCGAAAGTAAAAAAGTTTAGTTTATTACTTAGAGTACTTTCTGGTATGGATATTAGTTGAAATGTATTTTTTCCAATATCTGGACTGTATTTTTTGTGTGTTTCTTTCAAATTGTCGTTTTCCAAAAATTTTAATTGTGCATTTATGACTTAATTCAGTAAACACATTTCATTCAGTAAACACATTCATTTTGAATACATAATAAAGCAGCGGCTTGAAAAAGTGATTGGAAAATATATACCTACCTACCAATTTGGCTTCAAACAACATCACTCGACTGTTCATCCGCTCTTTATTTTGGCCAACAATATACAAACTACCCACCTAACTGACAGAAAGACAGTTTGCCTGTTTATGGACATTAACAAGGCTTTTGGTAGTGTCTGGCATAGAGGCTTACTATACAAACTATACAAACTACACACACCAACATATCTACTACACACCATAAAGAACTTACTAGAAAACAGACAACTACAAGTACGAATTGACAAAACACTGTCATTTTCGTTTTCCCCTGAACAAGGGCTCCCTCAAGGATCCCCGCTCTCACCGTTTCCCTACAATATATACTGCCATGACATATACAATTACAACTTACCAGACAAAAATCAAATCGACAGATCGACATACATATTACAATACGCAGACGACACTGCACTTATTGTACATGACAAAACTACTGAGAGAGCAGCCTCAAAGACTCCAAACACTAACAAACAACACAATGACATGGTTTTATAAATGGAGGACTAACACCAAACGCGTCAAAAAACCAACTTCTGCTCACAAACCACAGACTCAACGCTGACTCCCCTACAATAACTGCAGACGGCCAAACGACACAAACCAAAAAACGACGTAAAATACCTTGGAATCACAATTGACCACAAACTTAAATTCACTAAACACATACGAAACATCAGGGCAGAAACAATAAAGAGAACAAAACACTTCCGATCACTAACCTACAAAGACAGAGGAATTAGCACAAACACCGCCACCAAAATATATAAAGCTATTTGTAGACCCTTGCTAGACTATGGACATATACTCATGACCAACGGAACAGAAAGGACAAAACGTTATATACAAACAACAGAACAAATTGCACTAAGACTAATAACACGAATAAGACACCCCCAAAACCCACTACACAACTCCTCCACCCAAGTACTGTACGAACGCACAAACATGACAAAAGATTTCGGAAAGACTCATACATCTACAGACAAAATGGACAAACAACCCCTACAACTGGACCATACTGAATCCCCTGTCTTACAAGACCAACCAGACAATCCCCCTTCCGTTTCCCTACGGATTCAACGCTACTCGAACACTTACAAACGCAACTGACTACTGGACAATAAAATAATTTTTTCTTGTCATTAGAATTGGAAAGTTTATTTAATAAGATTGTTAACCTAGAATAAGAGAATTTTCATATTTGTTTTTTTATTTAGATTAAGACTACATGTATTAAACAAGGGCAGAAAGACCGATAGGTCGATAGCCTTTTTTTAGAAATAAAGATGTTTACTACTACTACTTCAGTAAACATGAATATGTTTTATACTTTCCTAACTTTTGCTAGTTAGTCTGGGCGTTTATTAGTTCAAAATTCAGCAAAATAGAGCTCAAATACGGTATTTAAATAACCAGTTAAGTTGCAGACAAAAGAGGGTTTCTAATTTGTTTAAAACAAACTTTTAGTTCTGTGTTTTTTTATGTCGGACAGTTTCTTGGTATTTTTTTGGTTTGCAATTATGTATTTAAACTATATATTTAGACATTTTAGCTCACTCTACTTTTTGTATTATGCTTGTAACAGCATTTTATAACGAGCAAAAGCCGCTGAAAATAAAACCATTTTTCATGTTTTCCTGTACCAGCGACTATTCAATGTGAACCGTTTCTAAAAACTTTCCATCAACTATTTTCCTCCACATTCTCGAAACCTTCCATTGTGGCCGAAATTAATGTCCTGCCTTCAAGTTCTTGCACAATATATATCTTTAGCCTACAATGAGTCCTTGAAATGCTTTGTTGAAAAGTTTTCGTCAGTCTGTTTTATGCGACAATAAATGCTTACTTTCTAATGTATCCGCCTACGCCGTTTTTATCAGTAAAAACGCCGGAAACATAAATATGTGGGCCTTCTAGGCTAGTTTAAGGCTTACGATCTAAATGATGTTTTTACTGCCAGGGAAGGTTTTACCTCGAGTGGAAGATGGGGTCTTTAAGAAAGCAATTTAAAGTTTGGTAAATCGGTTTTGATAAAGAATATTGATTCCATGTATTAATTTTGTTTCAGACCGAGTTTGAAAATGCTTTGAAGAAGAGATGATTATGAAAAAATGAGCCAATCCACTCAATGTAGGGTTCGCATTCAACTTAATATTTCTGTCTAATTCATTTGCAGATTGCTGCATACTTTTTGGAATGCTGACACGCACTTCATTTAAATTTCGATTTCATGTTTTCGGTGTAATGAAGCGCCGCAGCAAGTAAACCAATCAGTAAATTTTCCAAATGAACTCTTTGATTTCAACATGTCGGTTTATCATGCTTTACCAACTGCGCTTATTTCCAATCCCATTCCCAATAGCACATTATTTGATCACTTCAGACAATATTTTTTCGTTTGAAATCGCTCGCCCTTCATTGATGGGGAACATTTCTTTTTATCAGTCCCCCAAATCCATGCAGTTTGTATCAATAAAAAGGATCAACTGAAAAAAATGTGTATCAACTGGGCGCGCACAAGGTTTACGGTCAAAATAATATTTTAACTAAGGGTGAAAAGATTTACCCTTTTGAAATATCTTTTTCGGACCGGCTATTTTTCATTTGGCTTTAGGAGCGTTTGTTTAAAGTTTTATCTTCCCTGACACGACTGACGCACTAGACAATTTATTCGGGCTAGAAAAATATGTGTGATATAATACAGGTGACGAAAATGAATATGCATGAAGAACAGAGAACATCCCACTTTATTGTTTTATGGAGAATGGTGTTTATACAGCAGTTAGGACAATTTGAGCTTCCCATCGACAACATGTCAGATTAGTTATTTTATTATGCATTGAAACACTACTTGTTTAGTTTGCTTTCATACTAGATTTGTGGCAATAAAATGCAGATTTTGATGTAAAAAATAGTGGATTTTAAAAAGCTAAACTTATTCCACATTGTGATCTTATTCAAACTTGATAGATCAATTTTAGTTTTTAATTCTCTAATTCACAAGATAAAAATGGAATCATGAACAGCAATTTGTTGGTAAAAACTTTGCTATTCTTATTAATGCAACTCAAAGTCGCATTTTTGTTGCCGCAACGCAAAGCTTCTGGTAAAATTACCAATCAAACTCTGACTTAAGCCCTGAAATGTCTAGTTTAGTGACGGGAATACTCAAAAGTTTAGCGATCTTCATTTCCCAAACCTCCAAATATTACAAATCGAATTTTAAAACATCAGTTGTTCCATCAGAATTTTTAACGATCTTCGATTAAATTTGCGTTAGATTTCATATTATGCATGTGTTGGTGTGCTAAAATTTTCTGAAATGGATTTGTCATGGAGAAAAAGTTCGTTGAACGAAATATCGGCGAATGTTGGCAATACATACCGGAAAAATTGTGGACAATAAATAAAAAAATTTTCGTGCTACTGGATAATATTTTTCGTGTTTTATTTATAGTCGTTATTCTGCTTATGACGACTGTATGCCTAAGTCGGTCTTATGGCTGAACGATTTTATCCCATTTCCGGTAAAAAGAGAGTTTTGAAAAAGTTTTATTGCTTTCATAGATTTGCGTAGGTGTATTAAAATGGGTTCAAAAAGATGTAATATCTTCAAACTGTTCCAGGTATTTTTTGGACAAAATAGAGTTCGCTGTTCCATGCCAAGTAATTTGATGGTTGCCTGGCTGCGATTCCCTTTTTACAGGTAATTTCGGCTTACGGCAAGCAATGTCTACTTAAAGGTAAATTACGCTGTACTTCATCTTTCAACGAACAATTTTGGTGGTAAATGCATAAGCTAGTAAGCGCAGAGTAATTATGATTGTAATACCTGCTAATTAATTAAAGTCTCTTGCCTCGAGCAAAGTCATCTTCTTAACTACTAAACCTACTTTGTGTCAATTAATCCCACTTGTTTTGGAAAATTTCAATTGAAATCGTTTTGGGTTAACAGAAAATCCATTTGTATCAGTCTACAGGAAATTAAATCAGTTTGCTGTCTTTTCATACAAAAAAAAACATTGCGTTTTTCTTTCTCCCTTAAAGTTGAATAAAGTAAATTAAATAAAAATATTATTCAACTGTTAAGAATCTAGTGCTTGTATTTAGTAGTAGTAGTAAACATCTTTATTTCTAAAAAAGTCTATCGACCTATCGGTATTTCTGCCCTTGTTTAATACATGTAGTCTTAGTCTAAATAAAAAACAAAGATGAAAATTCTCTTATCCTAGGTTAATAAACTTATTAAATAAACTTTCCAATTCTAATGACAAGAAAAAATATTTTATTTTCCAGTAGTCAGTTGCGTTTGTAAGTGTTCGAGTAGCGTTGATGTAGGGAAACGGAAGCGGGATTGTCTGGTTGGTCTTGTAAGACAAAGGGGATTCAGTATGGTCCAGTTGTAGGGGTAGTTTGTCCATTTTGTCTGTAGATGTATGAGTCTTTCCGAAATCTTTGTCATGTTTGTGCGTTCGTATAGTAGTTGGGTGGAGGGGTTGTGTAGTGGGTTTTGGGGGTGCCTTATTCGTGTTATTAGTGTAAGTGCAATTTGTTCTGTGGTTTGTATATAACGTTTTGTCCTAGGGTCTACAAATAGCTTTATATATTTTGGTGGCGGTGTTTGTGCTAATTCTTCTGTCTTTGTAGGTTAGTGATCGGAAGTGTTTTGTTCTCTTTATTGTTTCTGCCCTGATGTTTCGTATGTGTTTAGTGAATTTAAGTTTGTGGTCAATTGTGATTCCAAGGTATTTTACGTCGTTTTTTGGTTGTGTCGTTTGGCCGTCTGCAGTTATTGTAGGGGAGTCAGCGTTGAGTCTGTGGTTTGTGAGCAGAAGTTGGTTTTTTGACGCGTTTGGTATTAGTCTCCATTTATAAAACCATGTCATTGTGTTGTTTGTTAGTGTTTGGAGTCTTTGAGCTGCTCTCTCAGTAGTTTTGTCATGTACAATAAGTGCCGTGTCGTCTGCGTATTGTAATACGTATGCCGATCTGTCGATTTGATTTTTGTCTGGTAAGTTGTAATTGTATATGTCATGGCAGTATATATTGTAGAGAAACGGTGAGAGCGGGGATCCTTGAGGGAGCCCTTGTTCAGGGGAA
This sequence comes from Dendroctonus valens, assembly GCA_024550625.1. Taxonomy (NCBI): domain Eukaryota; kingdom Metazoa; phylum Arthropoda; class Insecta; order Coleoptera; family Curculionidae; genus Dendroctonus; species Dendroctonus valens. The sequence goes on along the minus strand of JAJTJO010000089.1, from coordinate 572,249 downwards.
AAAGAAAATGACAGTGTTTTGTCAATTCGTACTTGTAGTTGTCTGTTTTCTAGTAAGTTCTTTATGGTGTGTAGTAGATATGTTGGTGTGTGTAGTTTGTATAGTTTGTATAGTAAGCCTCTATGCCAGACACTATCAAAAGCTTTGTTAATGTCCATAAACAGGCAAGCTGTCTTTCTGTCAGTTAGGTGTGTAGTTTGTATATTGTTAGTCAGAGTGAAGAGTGGGTGAATAGTCGAGTGCCGATGTTTGAATCCGAACTGATACGATGGTATGTACTTTCCGATCAGTTTTCCCAGTAGCTGCCTTATTATGTACTCAAAAACCTTGCTAAGTACTGGTGGCAGTGTAATTGGTCTGCAATTGCTCGGTTGTGTATTGTCCAGTCCATTTTTGGGTATAGGGATTATTAAGCCATGTTTTTGGGATTATGTTATTTCTGATGCAGTTGTTCAATTCAATTAGGATCAGTTTGTGTGTTCCTTGAGTTAGGCTTTTCAGGAGTTTTGCCTTTATTTTATCTTTTCCCGGTTCTGTGTTTTTGATATGCGCTAGGGCTTCATCGTACTCTGTGTCTGTGATCAGTTTGTATGTATAGTTTGATGAGCTGTTGAAATAGTTCAAGTACCAGTCGTTGATCAAGTTCCAGTTGTCATTGTCGAAGTTAGGGTTTATCGATATGCTGAAGGCCCTTTGATAGTGTCTGGCGAACGCGTCAGCTTTCTCTTTGTCTGTGTGCCGTTTTCGTCAATTGTGTCAGTAGTGTTAGTTTTTTTGTATTGCGCTAGTTTCTTAATTTTTCGCCAGTATGTTTTGCCTTTGACTTTTTCTATTTCTTTACATGTTTCTAGCCATTTGTCTTGTCGGTATTGTCCAATCAAGGTTTTAATGTTTCTGTTGAGTTGGTTCAGTGTCTTTTTTAGGTCGTTATTTTGAGTGTTTGTATATAGTCTGTATAGTTCTCTCTTTTGTTTTATGAGTCTCAGTATGAATTTGGGTAGTGTATGTCGGTAGAAAGCATTTTTTTATTTCCGGGCTAAATTTTCCTATGGCTAGTGAAAGTTGTTGTTGTATGGTTTCTATTGAAATGGGCTGTGCTTGCGATTGAATATAGTCATGTATATGTTGTTTCACTTTGTCTATGTCAGTCTTTGTTAGGTTTAACTTTTTCTCTATAGGAGGTGTACTGGAGGTAGGTTGAGTATGTTGTAAGTCTATGTTAAACGTAATAGCCAGGTGGTCGGATCCAAGTTCGTTGGTTAAGTTTATGTTGTTGATGGTGTTTGTTAAGTTTCTTGTGTGCAGTAGAACGTCTGGTGTTGAGTCTGGGTTTGCGGGCATCAGAAAAGTTGTTGGCGTGTGCTGTTTTATAAAGTCCGAATTTTGTAGAAATCTTTTAAGCTGTTTCGTTTTGTTTTTGTTCAGATTAAAGTCGCCTATGATTATTGCATATTTATAGATGCTTGCTTTGGTCAATATGTTTTGTTCTAAGTTGGAGTGTGGGTGTACATATGAAATATGTGTATCAGGTCATTTAGGTAGGGTATCGTAAAATGTATGCAGTCGTTCAGAGGGTGGTTGAGGGAAGGAGGATTTGCTCTTCCAAGTTATTTTGTTGTTTGTATTTAAATTATGTGAGTTTTTTTTTATTTAGATTAAGACTACATGTATTAAACAAGGGCAGAAAGACCGATAGGTCGATAGCCTTTTTTAGAAATAAAGATGTTTACTACTACTACTACTATGTGAGTTTGTGGTTTATAATCAAAGGTTACAACTGATGAAAAAGTTGATTACTATTAAAGACTTTTTATTAAATAATTAGAGTGAACGGAAAGCAATCGATAGCAACGCAGGCAATTGGTTAAAAAAAGTATTATTTATTAAGCATTCACCTTAAAACCTCAATAATTGTGTATACTTTCCTGACTATTTTATTTTAAATTAAACCTCAATAATGCTTGAGAGCAGTTGTCGACTTTTTAGATGAAAATAGACAGCAAATATTAAAGCCAAAAATGCAGTTCATTTTGAAAGCATTCCACCTAAATATTCTAGAACTGCCACTTGAAAGCATATAATGCTATCGTGCCTGTCAAATACGAATCCCATTCTAAAAATGGATTTCCGTCATTTAGTATTCGCCTAATAAAATTTTCTTGAATTTCCTCGATCGCGGGGCATATTTTTCACTGAAAAATGTAGTTTCTCGAGCGAAAAGTAAGCTAAAGTGTATGTGGTGAATGAAGCTATTATCAAATCATTGCTTGGAAAATAGGCTCTTAGCATAAATAAGCCGTTTTGGGTCTTCGAATTAGAATAGCTAGTAATTGAGCTGGGCCTGGAATTTTCAAACAAAATCAGAAAAAGACAGTAAAATAAACGAATAGTGATTCAACCTAAAATACTTTATGGATTCTGGGCAATATTGCAACCCTCTCAAAAATGTTCATTAATATTTGTTTCTGAAATATAAACTTTCTAGCTTACACAGCAGTTCTGCGTTCCCTAAGAATTTCCATCAATAAAGATTTAATAGAGCTGGCTGGTAATATTATTAATGAGCCCCTCATTTTTCCAAAGCGATTCTTAAGATTAATAAAATTGCTGCAAATCAGTTTGCATCATCAAAGAATTTTTCATTGGAAATGGGAAATTTAAAGAAGCAATAAAATGTCATTTACTATTTATCGTTAAGAGTATTAATTTTTTGTATCATAAAAGATAATATTAAATTGTTCACAAACGACGAACGATAAAAGCTGTTTGCAAAGTCTAAAACCAGTCTTGCAAGCCTGAGTTGAAAAACAGTTACTTTTACAAGCTTCAAAGCTTCACTCTGAACCGTCAAAGCTTAAAAAGCTGTGTTTTCACAAAACTAGCCATGCATGAGTAGAAGGTTTAATATGATTTCGCTGATAAAATTAAAACACATTTTGTCATTAAAAATTTTTTGGAATGACGGTACATATTTTATTAAAAAGTATGAAAACTTTCTTTAAACTGCTGCATTGTTCGTGTTACGTTTTTAAATTAAATTTCAGAACATGCAAATAACATTCATGGCAAAATGATTAGGTTTTTGTGCGAATGAAAACTGAAATTAATTGGATGACTTAAGCTTTCGAAATTCGATTTATAATTTAAAGCGAAGCATTAATCAGATTGGAAAAAGGCACGCTTTATTTTGAACCACAGAACCTTAAGTTTCTTCTTCAGCTTTGTTTGTAAGGATTAACGGCGAAGTTAGTTTTAGTGCTCACGCTTTAATTTGTCCAAGCTTTTCAACCAAATGAAGAAATAATATATCTTCAAAGTAATGGCTTGGAAAATAGTCCTTTAGTATAAATGACATGGGAATTTGGGAATCGGAGAGCGGAGAAAGGGCGAAAAAGAAATGTTTAGTAATTGAACTCCTCGGCCAGAATTAGAGAAAAGGGAATTATGGTGGTAGGATAGAAATGGAAGTTCATGTTAAGCAGCTGAAAACGTTCCTGTCTGAGAATATTTCAAACGCTTATTTCAACTTATTCTTTATATCTAAATTGGGTTTATTTTGCGCTTTTAAGGTGCAGCGAAAAGGGTAAAATTCTATCAAGCAAAACTGTAATCTTTTCAGGGATTTTCATAAAGGGTGTTTGGTTTTGGATAGTCATTTTCTTACTTATCTCTTATTTCCTCTAGTTACTTACCACGTTGCACTTGGTACCAAGGAACGATCACTCAAAATGCTCGAATACAAAATATAAAAAAATAAGAAATGTAAAAAAAGGTTGAAAGCGAAAGTATACAGGCAGAACAGTGCATCCAGAATAACCGTTTTTTAGCCATGTATCATTTATTTCAGATGCTTTCCAATAAAATTAATGCTCTAGTTTTATTTATTGCTACTTATTTGCTGTGATTTATTAATCTCTAGTGATTCTGTAATCTCACTGTGCTTTTGATTATACCAAATTGTTGAGAACATATCACTTGTAAATGTACTTATTCAATTAACCGGGAGTTTCTCTTTGAACTGGATAGCGACGATAACGAGAAAGCCGATTAACTTTTGCTGCCTGTTAGTTGGTTTTAATTTTTAAACTCACTGCAGCGTCATTAAGGAAATCTTTCGTATCTCATTAATATTGTAACGTTTAATAAGAGCTAATTAACGATAGGACAGAAGGTATTATTAAGGCCTTCATTAATAAATATAGTGTTTAAGTGTTGACTTTTTATGAGTTTTATAAATAGTTAATTATTTAATCAATTAAATCACCAAAGCTTTAAATCTTGTAAGACAATATAAAATAATAAAGAAATTGATTTATAAAAATTAGCTTGATTACAATAAAATTATTAGTTGCCGCTGCTGGAGAGCGAAGAAATTTATCCAAATTCAACGCTTTGCAACTAATCCATGAAACAATCCGCTTAATTTACCTGCTTTTGAAATATGTGAAGCCATTGGACAATTGCGACAATTTATTGATTGAGATGTACAAACAAAGTTAACTCGTACGAAGTTAACAGGGCAATTATCCATGAAGGCAAGTTGGTATCCTGTAACAAATGGGTTTCAAGCAAACAAATACGTTTATAGCTTAGCAGTATGATTTATTAGGCTAACATGTTGGCTAAGGAATTGCAGAACGATAGCTTGACGAAAATTACTGACCATCAAAGTGTACTGTTGAACGGAAATCCCGAAATACTATTTGAGATATAAACGAGAACCAATTAAAGAAGGAAACCAACATTTGCTTGTTAGTCCCGAACAAGAATTTCAGTTAATTTCTTGAATAAGTTGCGGGGAAATTTGATTCCATTTGTTGATTTTATTTATGCAAATTCTCAATAAAATAGAGACTTAAACTTAACCAACATAAACTTAACCAACGAACTTGGATCTGACCACCTGGCTATTACGTTTAACATAGACTTACAACATACGCAACCTACCTCCAGTACACCTCCTATAGAGGAAAAGTTAAACCTAACAAAGACTGACATAGACAAAGTGAAACAACATATACATGACTACATTCAATCACAAGCACAGCACATTTCAATAGAAACCATACAACAACAACTTTCACTAGCCATAGGAAAATTTAGACCGGAAATAAAAAATGCTTTCTACCGACATACACTACCCAAATTCATACTGAGACTCATAAAACAAAAGAGAGAACTGTACAGACTATATACAAACACTCAAAAGAACGACCTAAAAAAGACACTGAACCAACTCAACAGAAACATTAAAACCTTGATTGGACAATACCGACAAGACAAATGGCTAGAAACATGTAAAGAAATACAAAAAGACAAAAGCAAAACATACTGGCGAAAAATTAAGAAACTAGCGCAATACAAAACACTAACACTACTGACACAATTGACGAAAACGGAATAGAACGGCACACAGACAAAGAGAAAGCTGACACGTTCGCCAGACACTATCAAAGGTCCTTCAGCATATCGACAAACCCTAACTTCGACAATGACAACTGGAACTTGATCAACGACTGGTACTTGAACTATTTCAACAGCTCACCAAACTATACATACAAACTGATCACAGACACAGAGTACGATGAAGCCCTAGCGCATATCAAAAACACAGCACCGGGAAAAGATAAAATAAAGGCAAAACTCCTGAAAAGCCTAACTCAAGAAACACACAAACTGATCCTAACTGAATTGAACAACTGTATCAGAAATAACAAAATTCCAAAAACATGGAAAAACGGCTTAATAATCCCGATACCCAAAAATGGACTGGACAATACACAACCGAGCAATTACAGACCAATTACATTGCTACCAGTACTTAGCAAGGTTTGTGCGCAGACGACACGGCACTTATTGTACATGACAAAACTACTCAGAGAGCAGCTCAAAGACTCCAAACACTAACAAACAACACAATGACATGGTTTTATAAATGGAGGCTAACACCAAACGCGTCAAAAACCAACTTCTGCTCACAAACCACAGACTCAACGCTGACTCCCCTACAATAACTGCAGACGGTCAAACGACACAACCAAAAAACGACGTAAAATACCTTGGAATCACAATTGACCACAAACTTAAATTCACTAAACACATACGAAACATCAGGGCAGAAACAATAAAGAGAACAAAACACTTCCGATCACTAACCTACAAAGACAGAGGAATTAGCACAAACACCGCCACCAAAACATATAAAGCTATTTGTAGACCCTTGCTAGACTATGGACATATACTCATGACCAACGGAACAGAAAGGACAAAACGTTATATACAAACAACAGAACAAATTACACTAAGACTAATAACACGAATAAGACACCCCCAAAACCCACTACACAACCCCTCCACCCAACTATTATACGAACGCACAAACATGACAAAGATTTCGGAAAGACTCATACATTTACAGACAAAATGGACAAACAACCCCTACAACTGAACCATACTGAATCCCCTTTGTCTTACAAGACCAACCAGACAATCCCTCTTCCGTTTCCCTACATAAACGCTACTCGAACACTTACAAACGCAATTGACTACTGGACAATAAAATAGTTTTTTCCTGTCATTAGAATTGGAAAGTTTATTTAATAATATTATTAACCTAGAATAAGAGAATTTTCATCTTTGTTTTTTATTTAGATTAAGACTACATGTATTAAACAAAGGCAGAAAGACCGATAGGTCGATAGCCTTTTTTAGAAATAAAGATGTTTACTACTACATATCCGATCTATGTAAAATTGTAAATGCCAGTTAACATACCCATGTAGAATTTTAATTTTTCTTATTTAGTGTAAAAGTTTACTTATGTAGAATTCTATTTTTTTGTTGTATTATTGTAGAGATTTTAAAAAAATTACATTTTTGTAGTAATTACCAACATAAGTTCAATTATTTTCAGAGATGTGACAGACATGTAACTGTTTTTATTATGCTATTATGAAATTAGTAGTAGTAAACATATTTATTTCTAAAAAAGGCTATCGATCTATCGGTATTTCTGCCCTTGTTTAATACATGCAGTCTTAATCTAAATAAAAAAACAAATATTAAAATTCTCCCATTCTAGGTTAACAATACTATTAAATAAATAAGATTTCAGTGGCAAGAAGAAATTATTTTATTGTCCACTAGTCCGTTGCGTTTGTAAGTGTTCGAGTAGCGTTAATGTAGGGAAACGGAAGCGGGATTGTCTGGTTGGTCTTGTAAGACAAAGGGGATTCAGTATGGTCCAGTTGTAGGGGTTGTTTGTCCATTTTGTCTGTAGCTGTATGAGTCTTTCCGAGATCTTTGTCATGTTTGTGCGTTCGTATAGTAGTTGGGTGGGGGGGTTGTGTAGTGTTATGAAATTATTACACTGATATAAACATATTTTTGCAAAAGAGGGGGCATTTTTCCACACACTCAATTCGACATATCACATTGTCATACTTTTGCTTAGGCAACATTTTACAAGACAAAAATGTAGTACGAGTTAATCCAAAAATGCATGTTTATTACATATTTTCCTATTTTAGCTTTGTATAATTTCTAATTCTTCCAGCTCATGGAATAATTAATTCAACGAAAGTTGGAGGCATCAAAGTGTATTTTGCCATAAAAATCATGTATTACTTTTACAGTAAATAATTGAATAGAAATAAGCTTTAAGTGTTATACTCAAGTATGGTGGCGGCGCTTCTAAAAATCCAAGGAAACTTTTTCCTTCAGAAGAAATTAGAAATTGAAAACTAATTTATGTTTTTCGGAAAACCAGTTAATTTTTTTCGGAAAAAGGACCTTTTTGGGCCAAAGGCCGAATTTGGTTTGTTAACTGAGATTTAAAACATGTCGGTGACACTTTTATTCGCTCTGATAAAACGTTTTTTACAACTGTCTGGGATTTCTGCGGGATGGAAAACTTTTCTTTCAGAAAATAAAGCCAAAATCGAATTAAATTTTGTAGACACTGAAATATATTTTGCAAGAATAAAATGTAATGTTTTGTTATTTAGAGATCAGTAAATTATTCAGTCATCCTGTAATCATTTACCAAAGAGGGAGCAGCAACGCTCATAAAAGACTTAAGAGAGAATTAATAGACTAGAAACTTTATTAAAATTAATTTTATCGGAGTTCCAATTTATTGAAGACAATTTTATGACCCCGTTCCGTATTATTTTAATCCCTATAATTATTAAATGCCCAAATAGTTAATAAATACAACACCTTAGTTTGAAAACTGTAAATTTATGGTAAATTTCTGGGGGCAGCGTCGAAGCGATTTAGATGTTCGTCGGATTAGCTACACAATTTACCTAATGTAAACACAGTAATGAATTGCATCAATTGATCTGACTCAAGCGTTGCAATCCAATTCGGTATTTTACATTTGACAACAAAACCAGGGGCATAAAGGGACAATCGCACGAATTTGCCCCATTGTGTCACTAATAAATTAACCGATTTGTTTAGAGAGTTCGCTAAAACTAATTTACATAATGCTAAACCCATTGTCTCCTCTGGTTCAAGCTTAATATATTCCTACATGGATTACTGTACGACAGTACGGGGAATTTGAGCACAACTAAATGAACGAAACTTTAATTTTTATGCAAATTAATTTAGAAAACGGGCGCTTTGAGAGTATAAATACATTTATTTCGTTCCTTGGAGCTACAATGTAAAGGAAGTCATCGTATCCTTTTAATATTAGAGATGAAACGATTAACAAATTTCAATTGAAATTATCAAGCCAATTTTGACCCAAGTCAATATGGGAACATTTCAGGCTCAAAATGTGTGAAGAGAATGTCTACTTAGTCCCTTACTAAACCTTGAAATTACGATTATATGTTTAGAGCCCAATATATCCCTTTTTGAGCCAAAGGATTTCCTCGTTACGATGGATTTAATGCCATGACAAAATCGTTTGTAATATGAATGGGAGTTAACCAAATTACAAAGACCTTTGTACATGTAAGACTTAAATGTAAAGCTAAAATTACATTATGCTTATTAATAAACATTGTCACTAGCGGCATAATATTCCTGCAATCTCCTAGTTTCGTTATAGTATTTGGTCTTTATGAGTATGTTGGTGGAAAGTTTGGAACGGTAGTTAAAATCGTGTTAGTTGGTTAAAGTTCCATTTGTACGCTTTGAGCAAAGGAAGCTGACATCATTTTAATTAAATTACTTTTAGTTTGTTAAGATAGCTTAGTGGAGTGCCTTCATTTGAAAACACCCTAGTCAAATTACTATGTAAATATTTACAAAAAATGTTAAAGTAGTTTATAGTAATAATAATGATAGTCATATACTTAACTTCAGTTTTTGCAAAAGTTCCAGAGTGAAACTGCTAAGAATTTGTTGCAGATTTATCGTTCAGTTTAAAACATTTAGTTTAAAAAAAGATATTTTGAAGAAACCATTTCTTTACAAGATTTTGGCCTATTTTTAGAAATCTTTAGAAAGAACAAGGTATTATAACTAATTTCTTTGCTTTTTGTTTTAGGTTTCCTAGATAAAACTTTCACTGACAATTTTACAAATATAATATATTCAGACTTTTGGACTATTTATAAAATATTCCAATATTTTTACAAAAAAGGACATTATCTAATGGGCATGTTCGTTTAGAAACCCACAAGATACAACCTAGAGCTGATAAAATAGTTTTTTTCTTGAACACTCTTAGAATTTGAGAAGCTTTACAATTATTTATGTAAATTACATTCTCAATTCTTCACAATTGCATTGTAAATTTACACATTTAAAAGTAGAGGTAATAAAGGGCAGCATGTTTGTATAAAAGCCTTCGCTTCTTATGGGTCCACAATTAAATTTGAATGTGGTAATTTTCTACTACGAGAAGGCTTTTAGAGAGAAGACTCCGTAGAACATTGGGCAATATTTGAAGAACTGGAGAAAGCGCGAATAGACCATCAGTACAAGAACCTTCTTAAAAATATACAGGGTGTTCCGTAAACCTGTTAAAATATTTTAAAAGCGTATTCTTCTAGTCATTTTAGAGGGGGGTCTTCCTTAGAATTTTTTAAATTTGAGGTCTCATTGTAGAGATATTTGATTTCCAAAATGGCGGAAAATATTAGTTTTTGTTGTTTTTCTTTAAAACGGTTAAACATAGAAACTTCAATTTTGGTATACATTATAAGCTAATTGAGTGCCATTTTATGGTAGTGTTTTTTGGTTCAGTTTACTTTTATACAGGGTATAAATGTGGAACCCCTACTTTTGTTTTGTTCATAACTTTTTTGTGTGCACGTAAACTTTTAGCAACATATTTTTTTTAATTACTACAAGTTAGTAGTAGTAGTAAACATCTTTATTTCTAAAAAAGGTTATCGACCTATCGGTCTTTCTGCCCTTGTTTAATACATATAGTCTAAATCTAAACAAAAAATAAATATGAAAATTCTCTTATTCTAGGTTAACAATCTTACTAAATAAACTTTCCAATTCCAGTGACAAGAAAAAATTATTCTATTGTCCAGTAGTCAGTTGCGTTTGTAAGTGTTCGAGTAGCGTTGATGTAGGGAAACGGAAGCGGGATTGTCTGGTTGGTTTTGTAAGACAAAGGGGATTCAGTATGGCCCAGTTGTTGGGGTTGTTTGTCCATTTTGTCTGTAGATGTATGAGTCTTTCCGAAATCTTTGCCATGTTTGTGCGTTCGTATAGTAGTTGGGTGGAGGGGTTGTGTAGTGGGTTTTGGGGGTGTCTTATTCGTGTTATTTATTACAAGTTATTTACCAACTTTTTTAACTCTTATTGTTTTTTCCTAAGACCACTAGTTTGCCCGCAAAAAAATTAATCGTTTTCTTTGCCGTTCTCAAAATGTGTAAGTAATTAAGTGACTTTTTATTTAAAAACGTTCGAATACAAAAATTTCAACAAACAGAGGAGGCTGTGTCTGTGACAGTTAAATATTGTTTAGTTAGTTTTAGTTTAGTTAAATATTGTCAAAAATTTTACAGCGGCTGCTGACCTGCTGTTAAGTAAGTTTAGTTGGTTGGTTTCTTGGTTGCATTAGTTTTTATGTTAGACATAAAATATGAATAACTGCAATAATTATTATAATAATGAAAAATATACATATATGCATTTGACATACGGATTATGTCATGGCAACGCTCTTCAAGCCGCAAGGCTTTACGCAGAAAGATTTTCTAATCGTCGAGTTCCTAGCCATCCAACTTTTACCAATATTCATTTACGATTTCGAGCCACTGGAACATTTACCCGTCAACGAAATGAAGGTAGGGGGTATGCAATTAGTATTCGACAAGAACGTGCCGTTTTGGATTATTTTGATGACAATTCAAGAGCATCTATCCGGGAAGCATCAAGACATTTTAATATGTCTGCTACTAGTATTTGACGCATTTTATCAGAAAGCGGCTTGCATCCTTTCCACTTTAAAAGAGTACAAGAGTTATTACCAACAGATCATGAGCTGCGAGTAGGATTTTGAGTGGAAACTCTAGGCAATCGTAATAGAAATTCTCAATTCACTCAGCAAATACTGTTCACCGATGAACCTTTATTTACAAGAGGAGGCGTTTTTAATTACCACAATATGCACGAATGGTCTGCCGAAAATCCAAATTCTGTCATGACAACAAAATACCAGCATTCGTTTTCTCTCAACGTCTGGGCTGGAATAGTAGGAGATTTTTTAATAGGACCGCAGATCTTAAATAGATGCGGAGCGGCTGAGTACTTCAATTTTTTACAAAACAATCTTTTTGAGTTATTGGAAGATTTGCCACTCCAACTACGACAACAAATATGGTATATTCACGATGGTGCCCCTGCTCATTTTTCTTTGCAGGTCCGACATTGGCTTGATCAAAACTTTCCAGGCCGTTGGATTGGGAGAGGTCAAGAAGCTCCTATAAACTGGCCTCCTAGATGTCCCGATCTAAACGCGCTTGCTTTTTATTTCTGGGGCCATTTAAAAAATACGGTGTATTCAACAGAAGTGAATACAATCGAAGAACTTCAGGAAAGAATATTTAATATTTCTTACGAAATAAGAACTTCAGTGCAAACTTTACGGTCTGTAAATTTTCATTTCATTAGAGACTGCGATTATGCCAAGAATGTCAAGGTGACCATTTTGAACAGCTGCTAAGTTAACATTAGAATGGTTATTTAAATTGAATTTTGTTTGTTTATATCGTTGCGCATATTGTTACCATGTTATTATTTAAGTAAAATTTATTAAAACTCAATAATTGTAATCTGAACCAAAATACACAATTTCGAAAAATAATTTAGGTTGTTAGTAATTAACTAATAATGCGTACCAAAAGTGTTATATGAAAACGATATTAGATTTTTAAAAATTAACTTTTAAAAATTAACTATTTACACATTTTGAGAACGGCAAAGAAAATGATTAAATTTTTTTGCGGGCAAACTAGTGGTCTTAGGAAAAAACAGTAAGAAAGAAAAAAGTTGGTAAATAACTTGTAGTAATTAAACAAATTATGTTGATGAAAGTTTAAGTGCACACAAAAAAGTTCTGAAGAAATCAAAAGTAGGGGTTCCACATTTCTACCCTGTATAAAAGTAAACTGAACCACAGTACACTACCATAAAATGGCACTCAATTTGTTTATAATGTATACCAAAATTGAAGTTTCTATGTTTAACCGTTTTAAAGAAAAACAACAAAAACTAATATTTTCCGCCATTTTGGAAATCATATATCGCAACAACGAGACCACAAAATTAAAAAAATTCTCAGGAAGACCCCCCTCTAAAATGACTAGAAGAACACACCCTTAAAATATTTTAACATATTTACGGAACACCCTGTATATCAAAGAGCAAATGCAAAAATCAGGCTACACGAAGAAACAAACAACATTGAAATCAAAAGAGGTATCAGACAAGGAGATACAATAACGCCAAAAGCTTTACCTTAGCTCTGGAGGGAATCTTCAAAAACTTTGAATGGGGAAATATGGGACTGAACATAAATGGAACCAAAATATCACACTTAAGATTTGCAGACGATATTGTTCTATTCGCCGACAACACAGCCGACCTTAAAACAATTATTGCCTATTATTATTATAGACAGAGAATCTTCAAAAATCGGTCTAAAAATGAATGAAACAAAACAAAGAGAATGAGCCAGGACCAAGTACAAATAACAGTCCACGGGCACATATTGGAAAATATTCAAGACTATATATATCTGGCACAGCAGATAGAGATGGGAAAGGGTAACAAAGATATAGAGATTGAAAGGAGAAGGAGACTAGGATGGGCTGCATTTGGCAAATTGACTCTCCCAAAGACAATGGTGAATAAATTGAGGACAACACAACGAGCCATGGAATGAGTTATGATAGGCGTAACGCTAGGAGACAGAAAGAGGAACGAATGAATTAGACAGAGAACAAAGGTCGTAGATATAGTGGAGAGACAAGCCTGAAGTGAAATTTTGTAGGACATATATCCCGCCTTACAGACGACAGATGGAATAGCCGAATAATACGCTGGAGACAATGGGAAGCAAAGAGAGGAAGAGGAAGACCAATTATGCGATGGTATGACGACATAGAACGAGTGGCAGGATTTGGATGGACGAGAAAAGCACAAAACAGAGAGAACTGGTGGAGAGGAAGGGGGGCCTATGCTCAATACTCAATGAGTAATAAAAGGCTTGATGATGATGTGGTAATTTTCGAGGCTTCAGTGCACTCGTTTAGGCTTTAAAATTTAATTGAACACGTCTGATTTGGGACATTCCCATAAAACAAACTAAACCAAATTCAGCAAAAACATCTAGAGTTTGCTATAAAAAAAAACAAATAAAATTTGTCTCTGTCCGACAAATCAGCTGCAGCAACTAAATGAGCTTTAGAAAATATGCCACAATTAAATACCTAAAACTATATAAGAAAAATTCTTCGTAAAAAATATATAGAAATCCCACAAAAGCGAACACATAGTACTTTCTCATATTTTTAGATGCCCATTTAATCAAAATCGATCCAACATCATCCGGAAAAAATACCTCTTTAATTATCGAATATCCGTTTCATATTTAAACGAAAAGCTTTATTTCACAACTTTTGCAATCACTCATAACTTTTCTAAATAGTAAATATGTATCAGCCAGCTAAATTTAAAATTTTATTTTGCACAATTTATTTCCATATTTGGAACATATTAAAAATCATTGAATTTGATTCAGATTTATCAAATAATTTGCAGTTTGACGAGTATAAATGAAAGCCGGAAATGAATTTCACTCGAACCTGAAATACCACTAATGCGATTAAAATTATAATGTAGTATTTTAATGGAAAATGAAAATGTAATTTTAATTTTCATCAAACCAACATTGGAACATTTTCGATCAACACAAATTTGCCATCACAGTAAAGTTGTTCAGTTATAACTTTATAGCATCGCTAAAATGCCCTATTTGATGACTAAAAATTCCAAAACATATTATAACCGCACAAGATTGAAGAACGATTAAATTTAAGAACCGAAATATTTTACTGAAATATATTTTTTATTTACTGATTGAAAATAACTGATCCTTCTTGTAATGTTAGATGGCAACTTCTCACATTTATCCCCCTTGAATTTTGTTCATTTCGCGAATTCATTTTGTGAATCCACAATTAGTTTACTTTTGGCGGAAAAACGGCCATTAATTTTTCACCCACACAACAATTTTCTGCTTAAAAATACAGCAATTGATTGGAAATATGGACGTCTTTAGACTTTACGAATTCCAATGATATCGAAAAAACTTCATTTGCCACAACGTAATTAAATTCGGAAAGAGGCTTTTAGATGGGGCGGTTTTATTAATAATCGTTCAAGCGCGCTCCATTTGCTCCTTATTGATACGGATTTATTACTTTCGAAGTTGGCTGCTGAATCGACTAAACGATGGAATGTTAATAATTTTCAAGGCTCATTTACTACAATTGTACGTTAAAGATGAATTTTTGGAAAATATTTTTAATTTAGTTTGCTTTCTAGTGTGAATTCTTTCGACATGGAATTCTTGGTTTGGAATTCTTGAAAATGAACTGATGTTTCCGGAATTTTCGTATTCCTACGAACTATATGGCTGGAGTGACTATTTGATAGAAATCCAACAATTGCGCTCTATCAAAAATCAAACCTTTGTTTGAAAATTCTAAAGAGTCGAGTTTATAAAGATGAATAAACATTTCAATATTCTCTGTTATTTAATCATGAACAGACATATCAAATATTACTGTGTGGTACGAAGCCGTTCTGATCACACATGATATGAAATTTTAACGAGAAATGAAACATAATGAAACTCAATCAGCAAGGAAAATGAAATTAATAATTCCTTATTCACGTTTCCTTCTTCGATTTAATTACTACGCCTTTTGTAACGTTTATTATCACTTATTGACAAGAATAAGGGTGAAAATACTCTACTACTTCACTTGAAAATGAGTTTTGTTTGTTTGAGCTCCTGTTTCAGATTAAGCGAACTTACCTGTTATATAATTACCTGCGAATATCCTACACTTAACAAAGTGGTTTTAATCATTTTAGCGTAAACATTCAGCAAAAGGTCTAATGATACTCTATCTCCAATTAGTAATTCAATAAGGAAACAGTTAAATGCTGTCAAATCCGTTCGTTTTTCGTGGCTATTGTTTAGATATGTTAAGATTTCCGAGCTTTAGAGCGTCGTTAAATTGAATTTCTTCCTGGCGTATTGCCAACAGGAGTGGCTCCCATCTTCAGTAGCCGTGAATGACGTGAAAGTTCACTGTTATCTAATTTTTGCCTTTAACTTATTTTTTTCTGTGTATATTTTCCTGACTGTATTTCAATTTAATCCAAAAAAAATTCCTCGGTTTCAGTCAATTTTATTGTTTTTTATTTAAAATGTCACAAATACGTTTCGGTGTCTTTCTCCACCATCATCAGTTTGTCTAAAATACACATTCACAGTCATCATTAATTTAAAAAAAATCACATACTAAAATACAAATTACACACATATTAAAAAGTATATTAAAAACAATAGGTTTTCAGGTGATGAGTCAGGACAATCATGTCTGGGAAAAGACTAGAATCTATTGTTCAGAGATTTAAATTTAACTTACGTGTATGGCTGTTTCCACCTTCACATTTGACTGGCTATTGAAATCCATACTTTGTTCGATATCGAGCGAGAGAATAAAGAAACTGTTTATATTTGGCTTTTTGTTTGCATTCTAGGAATATCAATTGCTCTGCAATTCTTCAATGTCAGGTGTTTATATTTTATTTACTTGGTCCAATCAGTGTATGCATTCGCTCATTTAATTAGTGTGTGATATATGTGACTAAGATTGTCTGTGTCTGATCTAAAATTCATTGCATTCTGATGTTTTTTAATTTGTATCATTTCATGGATTCTTCTCTTATTATAATTGTCTTCATTGATTAATATTTTTGTGTTATCAAAATCAAAACTATGTAACTTTTGTTGTGCATGTTGTGCTTGTGTGTTGCAAACAAAAGTTACATAGTTTTGATTTTTATAACACAAAAATATTAATCAATGAAGACAATTATAATAAGAGAAGAATCCATGAAATGATACAAATTAAAAAACGTCAGAATGCAATGAATTTTAGATCAGACACAGACAATCTTAGTCACATATATCACACACTAATTAAAAGAGCGAATGCATACACTGATTGGACCAAGTAAATAAAATATAAACACCTGACATTGAAGAATTGCAGAGCAATTGATATTCCTAGAATGCAAACAAAAAGCCAAATATAAACAGTTTCTTTATTCTCTCGCTCGATATCGAACAAAGTATGGATTTCAATAGCCAGTCAAATGTGAAGGTGGAAACAGCCATACACGTAAGTTAAATTTAAATCTCTGAACAATAGATTCTAGTCTTTTCCCAGACATGATTGTCCTGACTCATCAGCTGTGAACCTATTGTTTTTAATATACTTTTTAATATGTGTGTAATTTGTATTTTAGTATGTGAATTTTGATGACTGTGAATGTGTATTTTAGACAAACTGATGATGGTGGAGAAAGACACCGAAACGTATTTGTGAAATTTTAAATAATAAACAATAAAATTGACTGAAACCCAGGAATTTTTTTTGGACTTATTTTGTTCAAACTGATAGAACAGGGACGATTCATTTAAGTTTGATGCATCGAAATTTGCAAATTCATATTAAAGTTCAAAAGTAAACCCTCTTATAGCCAAAGCTTGCGAACTCATTTTTATTCCTCGATGAACTGTATTGCGGGCAAATCCAATCAGAGCAATGTGGAAAAGCGTTCGGATTCGGTAACGAAGCTATTAATTTTAATTTTGTTCATTTTTAAACCGTTCGAAGTTTTCGGACGGTAAATTAGAAGGCATTATAGACCATCAATTTTCGAAAAGCTAGCAGCATGTTTCACTGTATTAGCGCTCAGTTTTATAAATGAGCTGGCTATATACACACATATGCTGGATTTAATTAGACTTTAATTCTGATTCAATTTTAAAGCTTGGTTTTGTCGGTTATTTTATGATGAACGAGATATTTACTTATGTTAGGGGATGGTTTTTGAAGCAGACTTTATTGGTTCGATTATTCAAGAGTAGACAAAGGAAATTGGATTTTTTGAAAGCTGAGTTTTATGTTGTTTCTGTTTATTGTTTTACAACTTACAACTTGATGCCTGTTGAAATTTTGTATTAATCGATACTATTTAATTATTTTGTCATATTGTTTCAAAACAGGACACACACGAGCATCACTCTCAGGTGTCCAATGTTTATATAACTTTAGAACCATGTTTTAAATTGGAATATTTATTTTAATTTTTTTTGTTGTATGATAAAAGTACTGTTAAAATATATGTATATGAGAATAAATATTATTATTATTCTTACTATTATTATCCATAAAATAGAAACGAAAAATGATTCGAATTACATAATGAATCCGACAAAGTCAACGCGTTATGTGGGATAAACGAAACTTGTGAAGCAAAACCACATGGTTGAGGCGGAATTCTCAAAACCTTACGGTAGATACGTTAACTTCTCGATAGCAAATCTGCTGTTGTTCTCAAAAGCTACCTAAAAAAGAGTATAATAATAAATTGTTCAAAACGGTAAATGGACAAAATGTGTAAAACATCGCTCCGAGTTTACGTTTTTCAACAAATTGTGGATTTTTTCCCTTCGACTTAAATCTGATTGTTTAATCTTGGTTGTGAGGTGGGAGCACTCTTTGTCAATCTGTAATGGAGGACGTGAGAGAATGCTGTCTTTTTGAAAGGCATTCTGCCGTTGAAAAAGAGGCGAAAACATCCACTACATTATTACTTACTAGTGATTTATTTATTGATTATTAAATCATTTTTGTTAATTTATACATAACTTTAAAAATTTCGTTTTCATTGTATGCAAAGTACTGAGTCTATGCTTGAAAATGACTGCTTGCATGTCGAAATTTCGAACTTTGTTTGCATCGCGATTTTCTGAAATTGCTGTGGTCTGTTTTTTAATAAAAAATTTGAATTTTCAATTATTAATAATTTTGTTGCAATTAATAGGTTAAATAGTTTCGCTCGTATAGAATTTCTGAATAACCAGGATATTTAAATCAACTTTACCTCAAGTTATTTTGAGAGTTCGCCTCGACTTCTCAAGTCAGAATTCATTTTTAACTTCAAATGCTAATTTTATGAGCATTCTGTGGATCTGGATCTGTCGATATTGTGACGTTCTATCGAACTCGCTTTGAAAGGGGGAATTTTAGTAAAGGGAGCTTAAGGACGCATTTGACTTTCCCTGTTGAATGTAGATTTTCTTCAGACATTGGCCAGACCCGTCCAGATCTCGTGGCTTTGCCAAATTAACCCCCCTATGTTCTTTAGGAGAATTTGCAAGTCTGCTCTTTTCTTCTACATTAGCGGGTTCATGTTGAGCTTATGAGGCTTAACAGTACCTCCTACAGCGGCTTCTAATGCATAAAAATATGTAGCTTTAGAGTCCATTATATTTTCTTTAAACAGAGCCGATTCACTCTTTTTCTCGGTCCTTAGCTCTCCGATATTCATGCAACTCATTCTTTCTAATATTGATTTCAATATATTAAATTTGAAAGGATGAGTCTTCTGTGCTTAATCATCTTTTTAATCTCGTTTCATATTCTTTAAATGGCTTATGTAAAAATAAATAACTTTACCGCAATTTTGTATAACGTGCAACGGATGCATGTGAAGAGAATATACAAGGATAGTATGTCCCAAGAATTTTGACAGTGACGAAAGAATTGTTGATTTTTTTCTATTTCATTACATATTAACGTATGATTTTCATCAAATTGTTACAGTTTGTGGAAGAATGAAACAATACTTAAATTATTGATTTAATTTTTTGGCGAGTGTTGCCAGTTTCTGTGAATTTTTCATTTTCCATTTGCATCCATTTCAATTTACCGATTCATTTTCTATTTGTGTATGTTATTTTCGGATACCGAAAATGCCTAAGCGAAATTGTGACAGCAAAGAACAGTTCATTTTGCTCTTACTCTGTACTTTCACCACGATCGCTAAAATCTTTCATCAGTATCTCATTCTTTTCTTCTATTTTATTCATCATTTGACTGCAGGTTTACCACCTATTTTAAAGCTCACAGTTAAAAGCAAGAAGGCAAATTGAGGCAAACTGATAACGAAGCTGAAGAAAGTAATTTATTTTTCCAATTAATTGTTTATATTCCGCAACTGTATCCGCATTTTTGCAACTCAAATTTAAATGGCATTGTTGTCCACTGCCCTCGTAAAAAGTGAATTGGTATTTTATAGAGAAAATTTAAATTTCTACACTTACAACAAGCAATAATAATGACTAATAATTAATTTATCTACAATTAAAAGTGAACATAGTTTTTACAACATCTGTAAAACCGTGCTATAACAATAATATGTGATTCAACAAACATGGATATTTTCAAATCATCGGAAACCAACGCTGAAGCTCGCAACCACACAAAATGTAATAAATTTTCAAACAAATTTTAGGATATGTCTTTCTAGAAAGAGTAAAATCGGCATCCTCGATATCTTCCCCTTAAAAACTGATTTGTAATCATACTTGATAATTATTTAAACTATCAAAGATATAAGTTGATAAAATGTATGGTAATTTTTCATGCGAATATCAATAAAAGGAGTCAATAAGAGGTGTTTTCTTTGTTTTAGGTCTTTGACCACCAATAATGTGGAGGAACAGTGACCAATCAAAGCTGTATCGGCCGTAATGAGACGGCTCTGGTCCGTCACTCTTACCATTGTGCTTGTTCTGTGGGGGGCGGTTAAAGCAGATAGTGAACAATGTCCAGACTCAACTATAAACCCTTCGTGTCACTGCCACAAATTGGAAAAAGACCTGCAACTGGATTGTCCCGCTGCCACTGCTCAAACTCTACGCATGATACTGGAAGTAATCAGTACCCCGATTCAGTCCCTTACAGTACACGAGCCAGACAAAGCAATGGTAACTTAAAATGTGTATTTTATAAATTAGTATATTTTTTCAAAATGCAGTTATTGATTTAAAATGTATTGAGCAAACAATAGGCGAAATTCTGATCAGAAAGAGCTTATTGGTCAGAGAACTTATATTGTTACCATTCTCATTCCTTTATTGCTCTTTTGGGGCAACTTCTGACTAATTATTTATGATTTGAAAATAAAAATACATTTCTCCGTCTCAACCAATAGTGAAACAGCTCATAATATCTTCATGCTGTATTTTTTTAAATTTCAGACGAAACTCCCAAAGAACATATTTCCAGACTCAATCATTATACGCTCTATCGATATATCCCGTTCGAATATCGAGGAAATTCACGATGAGTCGCTACGTCCCTTAACGCCACATTTAGAGAGTTTCAGTCTTAGAGAGTCCCAGTTGAAAGAAATTCCACAGAAGGCTTTCAAGGGACTTAATAGACTTATTGCTTTAGATCTGGAGAACAACCAGATTGCCGAGATACCAAGCTATACGTTTTATGGACTCAGGTTGATGAAGTTAAGCTTGAAAGGCAACAGACTACAAATTGTAAGTGACGGTTTATTTCGTAGTATTCATTATCGTTATTTACTTAACGGTTAAACTGAATAATAATACGAAACAGTAATGTGTTATCAAAATGTTTCAAATTCTTTGCAATTCTTTTGGCCTCTTTCTTTTTTGTTATTTATTATTATTATTATTATTATTATTATTATTATACATAGTATTTAGTCAATTACAATATAATACATATTTAGTCAGTTACAAGAGTAGGATGCCCGATAGTCTAATTTGGGCAATTTGCGGATATTTTTTAATGTTTGCTATGCTTTAACTAATTAAGAAGCTGTTTATAAGCTAACTTTAAAACTTATTATTATCGTTTGTTTGGTTGCTTGAGTTTGTCTTGGTTTAGTTTTGTTCAGATTTTGCTTTGTTACAGTTGTCTTGTTAGTTGTCTGTAATAATTAACATATTGTATCATAGATCTAGAAAAATCATTCTATAAGGAGGTCGCGAAAAATAAAAGATAATTGAGGCAAACATGTTCAAAAGCATCAGATAAAATTATTTGAGAACACAGTCTTTATATGAAAAAAAAAAACTTTTAAATAAAGATAATGCTCTAACGATTCAACGAATTGTGAAGTCTTGATAGACCAGTTGCAACATGCTAAATTTGTGTTTGAAGTTGGAGCGCATAAACTTACGAAACTCGATTCTCTAAGCTGATTTAATATTTCTTTTTCAGGCTCTCTAGTTCTTGTTTGCGATATATCTCTATCCATTTTCCTTGACTTTAAAAGTATTATTTTCGCTAAAACGGCTTTCCATGTTTGCAAACGTTTGATGAATGGACACAATTTTTATTTGAAAATTCGAACACATTGACGGCCAGTGCTATTACAAAGTCCGTTCACGAAAGACATATTTTTCGATCGAAAATAAGTGGATAGGAAATTTTCCGAAGTTATATTAAGAGTATTTGTTGAAACATTTTCTTCTTAAAATAGAGAGCAAAAGATGGAAACTTTATTGATATCTGAATGTTTATAGGCAAAAGAATTATGGAAAGTAACAGGTAATAATCGCTGCAAAACAAGTATTTGTTTAGTTGTTGCTGTTGTTAATTTATAAACTGCTGCCTATTCCTTTTATGTATTTTGTGTTGTTTTATTAATCCTATACTACCGTTTTCTAACTAAACATGTCTTTCTTAAATAATGCAAGATGCATCCAGGCAAGAACGGACTTACAGTTTGAATATAATTTTCGATTACTTAACAAGAACTAAAACGTGAATATTTTAATACAAAAATAAGCAATCATTTAAAATGGTGATTCTATTTCTGAGGCAATTTTGTGAAAAAGTTTGTGCTCTCATATCTGCTGAGTTTCTTGTTTTGCGTGAAAAAGCAATTGAGCTTTTGCTTGTAAAATTAAGCAGTTGGTTGACCAGTCTTGTAAAATACAGGGTGATTCAAAATTGTCGTCATTCCTTTTAAGGGGTTATAGGGGCTCACTTGGAGCGTGTGAGGAACATATTTTTTTTCCGAAAATTTCTGGAAGATTTTAACAGTGGAAAATCGAATTTCCACTTTATTTAGGTACAACAGGTTTTTACGTAATGTTAATGAGACATATTACTTTGAAAAGCATTGTTGCCATCCTTCTAATCTTGGTTTTTGCAAATATCTCAGTTTTTAATAACAATTATTTTTTTCTACTATTTTTCCTGTTCTACAACAGCAACAGAGAACACCTCCACAGGAATGACGCCAATTTTGAATCGCCCTGTATAGATGGCCCTTAAAAAATATATTAAATGTTGATTACAGTATATAGCATAATTCAAATGCTAGACCGTTTTTTGCTTTTATCATTGTAATTATCCCAAAAATGTACCGTTATTTTTATTTTACTACTCACAAAGTTAACAAACTTTTTTTACCATAGTTCGGATACATCGCACTAAATAATTTGAATAATTTAATTATGAAAATAATCGAATTAAATGTATTAAATTAATTAACTTTAAAATGTCTCAAATTAATTAAACACCACATAATTGAATTGGGGCAGGTGATATATGAGTTTATTCGTACCAAAAAAATATGTAACTCAAAACGCTTTTTGGAACGGAGTATTCGGTAAGGCTCGGATGACGGAGGAGAAGGAAGGAACAACAAATAGGAACTTACTGATATCAAAGAGAGACGTAATATGAAACAATTTTATTTCAAAAGCAATAGCGACAAAAATATACTGAATGTAAAATGATTATAATTACTGTGTATATTTTCCTGACTGTATTTCAATTTAATCCAAAAGAAATTCCTGGGTTCCAGTCAATTTTATTGTTTATTACTCAAAATGTCACAAATACGTTTCGGTGTCTTTCTCCACCATCATCAGTTTGTGTGTATGGCTGTTTCCAAGAATAGCCAGTCAAATGTGAAGGTGGAAACAGTCATACACACAAACTGATGATGGTGGAGAAAGACACAGAAATGTATTTGTGACAATTTGGGTAACAAACAATAAAATTGACTGGAACCCAGGAATTTATTTTGGATTAAAATGATTCTAATGTCGAAGCAGCGTAAAAGCGCCGATTAAACTCGAATTATTATTTTAATTATTAAACACGAGATATTAGTAATATCTCAATTATAAAAACAGTTCTTTTACTATCAAAAAAGAGATGTATTTGCGGAAATTTCTTGAAACTGGTGAGTCTTTCGGGTTTTTTCAGGTTCGGGGAAAATTTATTCCTAGCGTTTCGCCAGTACGAGGGAGGTGGGCATCTTCAGAGGTGGTTTGCTCAAAAGCGAACAACAGGACCGAAAAGTAATTAATCAGTACAGTAAGTTTTCGAGCAAATCACCTCTGAAGATACAACCCACTTTTGCTTAGGAAACGTCAGAAAACTACTAATTTACTACGGCTTAAAAACCCAAAAGACTTTTTCAGTCAGAAATATTCAGTTCCATCACTCTTTCATATATCTTCGGTAAATCCTAATATTATCATCTTAAGTTTTCCGGAGTTAATTGTAAAAATGAGAAAGTTTTAGTTTTGTTCCTTAAAAAAGGATATTTTTCTATTTCAGGCCACTGACTACTCGCTTGCAGGATTAGATGCTACACTCTCCGATCTGGACATATCCGAGAACAAATTGCGAACATTCCCCATAAACGCCGTAAGACGTTTGGAACAACTGCGACATTTGCGCCTATCACATAACGAAATTAGTTTTATTTCGGTTGACACGTATTCACATCTGAACTCGCTGTTCTACTTGGACCTCAGCAACAACGCTTTTGAGACTATTAATAGTGAAACTTTCAAAGTGTGTCTCGCCGTTAGGACGTTATTGCTCTACTGTAACGCCATTGAAGAGGTTCATGAAGAAACGTTCAGTCTATTGCAAGATCTTGAGACTCTTGACTTGAGTCGGAACAAAATAATTTTCTTGCATCCTACGACTTTTAGGCAGAACAAGAAAGTTAGTTGGATAGACTTGAGCCGCAACCATTTGCATTATGTTAGTGGGGTGTTTGCGTTTTTACCCAATTTACAGCAGCTGTTTCTGTGGGGGAATAATGTGCTAGAAGTACTTGCGGATGCGTTCACGAATTCCTCCAGCTTATCGGTTCTTTACCTGCAGGACAACGCCATCGGTAGACTCGATCAGGATGCCTTTCTGCACCTGACTAATCTGACACAGCTGCATTTGGGCTCGAATTTTATTTCAAATTTACCCACAAGCATCTTCGTACAAAATTATAATTTGAGCCTATTGAGCCTAGACGCTAATTGGCTCATTGATTTAGAGCCAGGATTATTTGAGAAAACCCTACTACTAAGAGAGATAAGACTGCAAAACAACAAAATCCAATCAGTTCATAAAGGCGTCTTTGATCCTCTGCCAGAATTGCGGGAACTCCAGTTGCAGCACAATGAGATATCGTCAATTGACGATGGAGCTTTTCGCACATTACAGAGTTTACAGCACATCAATTTGCAAGACAACGCAGTTACTGACCTAAGCGATGTGTTTAGGCACTCCACTGCCTTAGTGTCACTACAATTAGATAACAATGCCTTAATGTCCTTACACAATCATACATTAAAAGGGCAATCCAGCGTGAAAATAATGTGGCTTGGACATAATAGGCTCCAGAAAGTTGAACAAGCTTTATTCAGAGATCTGGTGCAGGTCGAGAAAGTTTACTTGAATAATAACAGCATATCCCTGCTAGGCGATCGGGCGTTCGAAGCTATGCGCTCGTTAAAATTCCTCTACCTAAATACCAATCATGTGAAGCAAATTACTTCGAAAACTTTTGCGGAACTGCATGAGTTGGAGGAGCTAGATTTGTCGCACAATCTGATAGAGCGGATGGAAGGCAGAGCGCTAATAAATTTAAAAAAGTTAAGGGTGCTGGATTTGTCGTTTAATCCGCTTAAAGTTTTACACGATTCGATTTTCCAGGAGGGATTGCCTATTAGAACGCTCAGTTTGGTTAACTGCTCCATTTCTAAGATCGAGTCGGATGCCTTTCGCGGTTTGAACAATCTTAACGACTTAAACTTGGCTAACAATAAATTATCTGTTCGCGATCTGCGCCACCTCGACATTCCTGGCTTACGAGATTTACAGTTGTCCCACAATAAGTTGAGCGACTTGGACGAGGAGGCACTGAATGGGCTTCCGTCTTTGCAAGAGATTGCTCTCGAAAATTGCGTGATCGCAAAGTTGCCGCATTTAGTCTTTGCCAAAAATAAGAATCTCATGAGAATCGACTTGACTGCAAACTTTTTAACTGGGTTGCATCCGGTCATTTTTGCTCAATTAAATATTTTGAAGGAACTCAAGCTGAACTTTAATAACTTGACTCAAATCCCGTATCAGGCCCTTTCGAACATATCTACGATGGAAGCTCTGGCTTTGTCACATAATAACTTCGTTACATTAGAGGTGTATCAATTGAACGGCATGCCGAACTTGCGGCATCTGGATCTCAGCTATAATTTCATATCGGGACTTACTGGGTTCAGCTCGACTACTCTTAATCAATTACTTTCTGTGGATTTAAGCAGCAATAAGCTGTCGACGCTGCCGACCAATTTTTTCCATCATTCCCATCTCCTTAGGCAAGTCGACCTTTCGGAAAATCGATTTCATCACATTCCAAATGCCGCTTTGTCAGAAATTACCCTGCCGGGTATGGGATGGCTTAATATATCTGGAAATCCCATTGTAAACATGCACAAAATTATTGGATCCGTTCGAAGCTATCCAGCTCTCGAGGAGGTAAGTTTACACACATTGAGCTATTTTACTGTTTTCTCAAGCATATTTTCCAATCTTTTCGATATAATTCTATCTGAAAGTTGGAGAGACTCTAGTAAAAACGACAGAAAAACAAAATATATTTTACATCGTAGTTTTATCACTGATTTTGGACAATTTCATTTCCTTCATTCAAATAAACTTGGTTCCGATAATCATATTTGTTTTATTTTGTATTTTAACATCAAGCACAAGGTGTTTTCTAGAAGAATTAAATATCAATCAAATCAAAAAGTAAATAACAAAATAAACATATGTTTGCAAAAGTTAAATCGGTTGATGAATGAATGAAAAATCAAGCCCTTGATTATTAATAAACTCGAAACTTCGAGTGTTCCTCACAAAATAGGCGACATTTTGCTTTAAATTAATTAACGTTTCAACACTTATTATGTCTAAACGCTACTAGAACGAATATTTTGATTTGAAAATTGTACATTTTTTTCTGAGGAGGCCGGTTGGTTCGAAATCTTCCATTAACAAAGGATTTGTTAATTTTATAAGAAGCTGATAAAATGTCTGGGGCTTTTACTCTATGGGATATTCTCTGTCCACCCAAACACCATTTAAGTCCCAATCTACGAACGAAAAAGCTTCGAACTAACTGGCTGCACCAGGAATTTTTTAAAAATTATCGCTTTGACGCTTTATTGACTTTTAATGAGGATCGAAACAAAAATCGCTTAAACTCAGCAGCTGCTATTATGTACTGCATATTGTTCGATGTCAAGTTCCTACCTAATCAAGGCTATATAAAACCAATATAAAATCTTTCTACATAAAAAGAATACGTACAAAACGTCGCTTTTTTAAGGAGATCTTAAGAGGGTATCTGGTTGTGAGTAACCTTAAATTGAACTGATTTCTTACACGTTAGACGATATAATTGTTTATCCGGGAATTCCATTGCTTTTTCCTTCTAAAAAGTGTTTTCCGTAATTTAAATAACCTTAATCAAGTTCACTTAAGCAACTATACCAAACACAATCAATTGTTTGAAAGAAGTTTGATAATTTTCAATTTTGTAAATTTTAGATGCACTTGGAGCACAGCGACTTGATCGTAATAACCAGTAAGGAATTCGAACTATTCCCGTCTTTACTTCACGTTCATTTAGGATATAACAAGATTCTGAAAATATCTCCAGGCGCATTCAGCTCCCTTCATCAACTAATCTCGTTAGATCTGGGAGTCAATCAAATAGAAATCATACCACAAGAACGTCTATTTGGTTTGAACAGCCTCCGCATACTCAACGTAACACATAATCGCTTAAAGGACTTGGACGAATTTCCCGAGGATCTCAAATCGCTTAAAGTCCTGGATGTATCTTATAATCAAATAGCAAGGTAACACTTGAGTTATAGATGGAAATTATGGCTCGAGGAAACGAAAGGGGAATAAACACCGACAAACGCAGTATTTCTAGGCAGGGGGTGTTAAATCAGATTTCAGGGAATGGAATTTCTGGGTTTATAGATGACGAAATTCGCCAGAAAAATGTTTTCTCTTTAAATCGTTATTGAATTAGAAAAGTTTTTGGTTAAAAAACGCAACTAAAAAAACTGGCTGCGATCGTAAAGGTTTTATTGATTATTGAACTTTCTTCCAGAATTAGGAGCACAACCTTCAACCACCTCGTAAACTTGGCCGAACTGTACTTATATGGCAACTGGGTCTCTTTCATTGCACCTGAAGCTTTCAGAGCTCTTAAAGCTTTGAACATTTTAGATTTCAGTAGAAACTATTTAGAGAAAATACCCGTTGAAGCACTGAAACATTTAGAGACGCAGATTAGAAGTTTCAAAGTCGAAGGTATTTAAATGGAAAATTTATTTGACTTCCCAATTTTCCTACCTCTAAACTAGATGTAGGTAGTTCAATATAATTTTTTTTATCCAGATAATCCATTAGTCTGCAATTGTGACTCAGAAGAATTATGGGAATGGTTGAAAGATCATCGGAAACTAATGAAACAGCCGGAAAATAAAGTCATGAAATGCCATCATCCCGAACGTCTGGCTGGAAAAGTATTCATTGAGTTGGACCCGGAACAATTTTGTAATCAACCAATGATATTGAAACTGGCCATCCAAGATATTCAACCATTTTCGGTTTTGGTTTCATGGCAGAGCAGAAATCATTCAGGACTTTACGGATATCAAATAGCATATTATTCAATGGACACTATCGAAGAAGTAAGTTCAATTTTTACATTAATGAAAATAAGTTGGAATATTATAAATGCTTGATACGAATTTGCCTACAGCTTTATTATTTTAAGCGCCCTAATACTTTAAATCAAATATGCCTTATTTCGTTTCAAAGGAAACACATTACTTCAAGCATACCAACTTACCGTGTTACATAAACTAGAAATAAATTTGTTTTAAAGGCCTGCTTTATATCTCACGTCTTACCTTTTATGTCTCACTTCTTCGGATTTGGGCTATATAAATCCATCTAAAAATAGGAGATGTTTTGCCCTTTAATGCCTCAATTAAAAATGCTTTCGGGTGGCTTTGGAAGTCATTGAGGAACAGATTGAATTTTCGTAATCAAGCTTAATGTACAATTTAAATAAAAAGTTTATTTTTTATTTTTTAATCATTCCGGTCCGTCAGTACTTGTCGTTTATTCAATATTCTTCCAAAGTTCTTTTAACTTTTGTATCCGATTTGATCATCATTTACTTCCAAGCTACAATTTTCCACCAAACTTGTAAATCTTTATAAGACTATAAAAATCTCAACTAAAATCACCATACGTCATCTGGGAAATATTTCATTCAGAAGTTATCAGGGTAGCGGTAGAAAAAGTCACGTCAGCTTACAGTCTTAAATCTTTACAAATACAAGCTATTTTAAAAGCTTATCCTTCGCTGCTTTACTGAACGTGCTCTTTGTGGAAAAACAATTCAATCTGAAAAGAATATAAGTCCGAGCCAATCACGCTTTATAGATAAAGACTTCTTAAGCTGTATCCTTTGGGAGGACGACAAGCTAAATATTGTCTGGCAAAAATATCTTATTAACTTGTTTTGAACAGACTGCAAGCTCGGCGGAATCCCTTCAATTATATAAATGTTTATTCACAGAAATCTATTGGGAAATTATTAGGTAGTTCAAAGGCCATTGAAGAGGGAACAGAAATCGATTATAGGCGCCTTTAGGGGTCTGCACTATGCTGAAGCCAAAGGCTAAATATAAGACAAGTTGGAAGCTTTGGATCACATAATGTTTATTCCAGTTTCTTCGGGACTCTATATGGTAAAATACATTTGATTGGCTTTTGAAATTCGTTGATATCAAATTTATTAAACGACATACAAATACAATTTGCATGAACAAAAAATCATGTTTAAAATTGATCAATTTCGCAACTATATCTAATTTTTGTTTGTTATATTTACTTAACTTACCGTTTCTCATCTTTCCTTTCAACACGACGATATATCCTATTCAAGTCCAATGCAGAAAATATCGGATTTCCAACATGTATGGCTTTTGAACCGATCTAATTACGTTTTTCATTACGAAGCTTATTTCTCCAAATCACACGATTTCTGATAATCGAAAAATATAAAATTGTAGCTGCGGAGATTTAGACGAATCACGTTTAGTGTTTGGAGTGTTTTCTCAGTAATACAAAGTCATACAAATCGAGAAACATGCATGACTTTTCAGTTTAATGCGTCATTTGTAATTGTTTATGAAGCACTTGAAAATGAATCCAGACTATAAGAGCATTCAGTTTATTCATTAGAGAGACGCCAATTAGCGTAATTGGAATTTATTCATTATTAATCGCAATGTGAATGCAGTTTCTAACTTCGTTAATTTAAGTAAAGTTTATTGTCAGAAAAATAGAAGCAAATTATTTCTTAGATTTTCCGGAAATGCAAGTTTTGACATACTCTTCCGGCGGAAAAGGAAAATAAGTTGAATTTTTGACCTGCCATTTTAGAATTAATGATACTGAAAATTAACTGAAAATAACTAACCCACCGAGTCAGAAACGTAAGAGCTTATGTGCATTAAATAATAAAATATAAATTCAGTTTTACAACTAGCCATTAAGATCCTAAAGTAAATCATCCAATAAACACTATTTCTCATATCTCATCGTAAATGGTCCACAGCAATCCACTAGATTACTCTTGCAGCTTCCTCCTTCTAGTACAGTTGTTTTATATAAAGTTAACTTTTGGAATAATATATTATTATCAGTTAGATAAATTCTATAATGTTGCACATGCAAAATTTGTGCAATAATTCTATGTATACATAGATACATTGAAAAGCTCAATTTCTTCTGTATTTTTTGAATACTTAATTTTGATCAGATGTTTCCTTCTATTTCTTTAAATCATTTCAATTTAGCAATCGAATGTAGAATTTACCGTTTATTTCAGGTGAGAGGAAAAATGCTCGATCAGTCAGCTCGGTCGCTGAAACTGACTCACCTTTATCCGGGAATAAGATATCGAATTTGCGTACTAGCATTAGGACACTGGATTTCATCACGACGAAGAGCAACTGCTCAGTCTCGATTAGCATATAAGAAACCATCAATGGAAAATATTACCGATGGTCCGAAAGACGGATTTCATGTGTTTCAGGGCAATATTTTGCCACTTCTAGTAGATTCAACCACTAGCAAATGCACAGAGGTAGGTTCGGTAAATTAAATTTTTAACAGTGATAGAGCGTGAAAAATTGAGTTGAAAAAATTCAACTGGCTCTGTTTAATGAAGGTTGAAGTGGAATTAACAAATAACATCTCCGAAGCAAATAATAGTTTATTTAACCTTTATGATAGCAAAAACTCAAGTTGAAATCAGCACTCATTCTAATTTTGCATCTGTGACTAATATAAAAACCATATTTGAGTCATTTTTTTTTTTAATTTTCAGGTTCTAACTTTGGGAGCACCTGATTTAAGTGTCTTGCAAGATCATTCCACCGGAACCCAGTCAATACTAACCAGAAGACTTGGTTTAATTATCGGATGCTGCATGGGAGTCGTTGTTTTCATTGTTCTAGTTTCAATCTTGGGCTACTTGAAGGTGAGTGCGAAAATTATATGCAGAATTTCAAAATACGCGCAAAATGGAAATTCTCTGGAAGTCTAAAGCTTTTACATATTTTTTTAATTTAGATTAAAAAACAGAGGGGGGCATTAAAACGCGACCAGCCCACAGTGCCTCCCGAATACATGTCTTATCGGCATTTTTCCATCCAGAGCGGAGAATTGATTGATCGTTCAGGTCATCCCCAATTCATTACCGACATAAACAGTAGGACAACGCTCAATTAGTTAGGATGTACTCAGAGCTGCCCTTATTATATGCGCTTTTTAACCGGTTCTGATTCAGTGAGTGTTTTTACCTGTTTTAGTTCAGATTAATTAGCTATAACACAAAAAATACTAATGTCTAATTTTCTAAGTCAATTTTTACGTATTTCAAGCCCATTTTTTTAACCTGTTGTCAAAATGCTATCAAAGGGCATAAATATATAGATGCCAAGCAATAGATAAAACTATCTTGGGCCAAAACCTTAAGACAAAATATCTCTGTAACATCACCTAAATCTTTGCTTTTCAATATGCACAAGATGATTAACTTTAGATAAAAGTGCAAAATGATCCTCCCACTCAATTGATAGTTAACGCAAGTATTTATTATCAAAAGACATTTTTGATGAAGAGTTGGCTTCTTCAAGCTCCTCAGTAGATTTTTGTACTTAGCGAGCAGAGTGTGATTGAATTCAAAGCTCTCTATATCCTGAACACGCAGAGGGCCACTGCACATACACATTTTTAGACCAAACTGGTTGTTTAAATTGTTATTAAGTTTTATATGTATATATTTTAAATAGATGTTAATATATCCCTATACTGAGATTCACTTGAAGTTTCATTTGGAATCAAGGCAAATATTTTGTTAATATGATACTTGACAACAACATTTTCCAAGATCCGTTATTTTGATTTAAATTGATTTAGGTACAGCTTTATTTAATATCGCAATCCTACCTAAAACGGTCCCATCTATTGTCAAATTAGACCCTAACTCGGGCACAATTTCTGGTAAAGTGAATAGGAAACTTGCGGGCCTTTAAAATGGCTAATCAGTAGTTACCCTTTTGGGGAAACGTGCATTTTAATATCTCCCTCAAAATTTAATAGAACACAGGTAGAAATTTCACATCGATATTTAAATTTAATTAATATAATCTTAGAGGTGAAAATATAAGGCAAAAAATCAGACATAAAACTCCTTTAAATTTAATTTAATTTCAAAGCTGAAGTACTATTATAGCTCACACAGCTGAAACATACTTTATAGAAAATAACCAACATTTTTATAGTAAAATAATTTATATTGACAGATCTATTTAGACTTAATAATTTACAGTTTCAAAACTGTGGTTTGTGGTAATATTTTCCTCAACTTTAACAGTAAAAAACATCTGCCACTCGTGTGGAAGCACATGACATTTTAACAGTGATTTTCCTTTCAATAACAACACATTCTGAACGAGAATACTTAACAATGGCTTAGCCATTCGTGTGAAATGAAACGGTTGGCCGAAAGGGAAATTTAGGACAAAACCGTACGATTTAATTTATCTTAATGATGAAAATATGGAAAAGCGTCACGAGGAAAATGGAAAACTAAACTCGAATTTCCGAGCCCTAAAACTTTGTTTTCGTTCTGAAATTGGATTTGTTTTGTCGTATATTTTAGCTCCACTTAACGTTTCTGTTATTTCTATTGTTCCATTCCGGCATGTGTTTCTAGTACCGGCGAAATTGATAGCATTTTCAAGTGAAAGCATTATATAGACGGTTTTAACCTATTAAATTCTACATAGAGCATTATTTCTGCAGACCATGTTATCTTTTTACGTACATATATCTGACATAATAACTAAAAAAGAGATTATAGCCATTCTCATGAGAGGAGACAGATAATAATGCAGGCACGGGTTTTACCACTCTCGCTTTAAATTTATTTGACGCCACAAACGAGAAATAAAGAGATGAAATATAACCGAATGACAATAAACACTCATAAAGGGGCATAATCGCGTCTGACTAGCAGAAAGAGAGATAGTTTCCCACCAGGTAATCTGTTTTAATCTTTATTTAGGCTAGACTAACGTAAGAAGGCGAATATTTCAAGTTATTAATTTTACAGGACCCTAAAGAGAACTTCTCTAAATGAATGCGGGAATTAATATTTAATAACATAAGTAACCCTGCCAGAAACTTCATGAATATTTGCAAGTTTTAACACATATATATATTGCTTGTGTGTTCAAACTGTGACAAAAGGAATTTAATCAACATAGCTTCCGAAACCTAAAGGTGCAATAAACTGGCGAAAACAATTTATTAGTTAGGTGAAGTTTGGAGTTGCGTTTTAATCGTAGTTGTTCATAGACAATGATTGGGTCTTTATGATATTTTTAGTTTAACTTTAGAAAGTCCTTTTTATCCCGATGTACTTTCTTGTGTAAAATCCTCCCGGACATGGTAAAAAAACGTCGATGCAAGGAATAATTGTGCCATTAGACGAAGTATTAAATCTGCAAAAGACAAATGCCTTGCGATGCGAAGCGAAACAGGCAAAGAATAGTAATTTGCAAGAACTCCCATTAAAGTCGAATTAAGATCCCTATCTAACAAGCGATGTGATTCTGTTTGATACCTTTTGCTGAAAAACTCCGCAAAAGATTTGTAAAATATTCTGCGACCAG
This sequence comes from Dendroctonus valens, assembly GCA_024550625.1. NCBI lineage: Eukaryota > Metazoa > Arthropoda > Insecta > Coleoptera > Curculionidae > Dendroctonus > Dendroctonus valens. Next base: position 538,033 of record JAJTJO010000089.1, on the reverse strand, counting down.
TTTCAAGTCTAATTGGAAAAATAAAGTCGACGTTAAACTTTCGAACTCGCTTTTAAGGGAACTTAAAACTATTTCAAATAGTTTCAATTGATCAGAGACATTCGAGTTATATTGTAATTACTTGCCCAGGCACCAACGTTTTCTGATGTATTTTTCAATTGAATTGTGACATTCAATACGTGATGGTTTTATTTAAATTCATCGGGAAAAGCGGCAATTTTGCCACAATAAAGCTCGGCGTACGTCTTTAAGCGTCGGAGTTCCATTAGAAAACACCATGCAGCGTCGTAAAATTACAAGACCGAATTAAAGAACTGGCAATTTCCATATTTTTCTTAATAATAATGTTATTTTTACATTTTGGAGTGGCGAGTTATAATTACTTAAATTTTTTCGGTTTTCAGGCTTAAACGACTTTTATAAAAGGATTTAATAAAACAATTTTAGATGGTTACCCTCAAAAATGCTATGCAAGTTTCATGATGATATTTTCCTAGGTAGTCATATGAAAAAAGTTTATTTTGCTATTAGATATTTTTTACTTAAAACTAGCTCAAAACACCTAAAAACGCATAAAATCGGTTTATGTACAGTCTTAAACCGAGCTTCGTGGTGATAAGACGTGCACAGTGTTAGCATATTTAAAGCAAGGTCGTTTACACTACGGCAAAGAATTTGAAGAATCCAACCGCATTTATCGTTCAGCGAGAATATACGGGTCTAATTCAAACGAAAGGATGAACCCTGGGAGTTCGCAAGAATCCGAATCGGATTATGCCTCCCAGGATGGTGGGTTCAAAAAGCCACAATCGAAAAAACGGGGCAGAAAACCGAAGACGACCCAGCCAACCCAGCCAACCCAGCCAACCCCCACAACGCCAACACCTGAGGCCAAACGAATAACTTTGGACTATCAGGCTACAACCGATAAAAACCAAACAACAAACAGCAAGACAACATCAACAAGATTTCCAACATATTCGCACATATTCACAGCGAACGCATTGTAGACCATCACCAGAGTCCAACTTGCAATCAGGTGGGAGGAACTCAACCCCAACAACAAGGATGTGATTATCAGACAAGATAATTACTTCTTAATCAAAACCAACCAGGAGGACAAAACAACAAAAAATTTACAACAACTAAAACAAGCAAACACTGTAACAAGTTACAAATTACAAAAAAACGATAACCTCCCACTAATCCGACAACAAAGGTCAAACCACCATATTACACCATCATATTCAGTCGTCGAAACTGGGGTCGACCTAGACATTGAGGACAGCATGTTTCTGAAACGCCTGGAGCAGCAGGGCTTCAGAATAAGGTTCTGCAGGAGAATAATCTCACGGGAACGCAACGCACCCACACTCATGATGAGGTTAATAACCGGCGACATATCCACCTACGAAAGGTTGATGAACGACCGTGCGGTTCATTTTTTGGGCCGCATTTTCAAGATCACAGTAAGCAAACCACCAGCACCCGTGCCTGCGCCGTGTGCCAAGTGCAAAATGTTCAACCACAAAACGGAAGACTGCAAGCAATCGCCGAGATGCAACAAGTGCCAGGGTCCCCATCCAACTTCCAAATGCGAGTCACCACTGCCAACCAAATGCGCAGCATGCAACTCTGAAGACTACGCAGCATGGAGCATGAAGTGCCCAAAACGATCGACAGCCCCAATCGACGGAATACCAAACGTGAAGATAAAATGCGTTAACAAACGGACGACGGGGATTGCGGAGACGACGACAATGGCAAGTAGAACACACACACCCATTACAACACATGACCACATCATAAACAAATACAAACATCAACTTAACAAGACACACAATACCAACAGAGACGAACTACGAAAACAATTTATAGAAGACTTCGACATTGTCACCTCCGTTGTTTTCTTCGGAAACCATATTTACATCCTAATGTTTGACATGCTCCTGCCCGAGGGACGCTCTCCAACTGAACCCTACGAACAAGTGAGACAGACAGTAACAAACATACAAGATTCAATTTGAAAGTACTTTACGCGAACATCAACGGACTAAACCATAAAAAGCCACTAATTTACAATTACATAGAACAAAACGACATGGACTGCTGCATGTTTGTAGAGACTAAAACTAAAATAGGACAGACTTCAACATACAGGGACTGGCAACACATCTGTAGACATGGCAATTTCACCAACCACGCCAGGGGCGGGGCCTCAGTTCTTCTCAAACCTGTAACAAAACTAGGCAAAGCAAACCCTCTCCACCTCAACAACCCTTTGAACGACTGTCTACATTTTGCCATACCCTACTTAAACGACCTGATACACATATTTCTGTCATACATACACACACACTCCAACCTAGAACAAAACATACTGACCAAGGCAAGCATCTATAAATATGCAATAATTATAGGCGACTTTAACTTAAACAGAAACAAAACGAAACAACTTAAAAGATTTTTACAAAATTCTGACTTTATAAAACAGCACACCCCACCAACTTTTCTGATGCCCGCAAACCCAGATTCAACACCAGACGTTCTACTGCACACAAGATACTTAACAAACACCATCAACAACATAAACTTAACCAACGAACTTGGATCCGACCACCTGGCTATTACGTTTAACATAGACTTACAACATACGCAACCTACCTCCAATACACCTCCTATAGAGAAAAACTTAAACCTAACAAAGACTGACATCGACAAAGTGAAACAACATATACATGACTACATTCAATCACAAGCACAGCACATTTCAATAGAAACCATACAACAACAACTTACACTAGCCATACGAAAATTTAGCCCGGAAATAGAAAATGCTTTCTACCGACATACACTGCCCAAATACATACTGAGACTAATAAAACATAAGAGGGAACTGTGCAGACTATATACAAACACTCAAAATAACGACCTAAAAAAGACACTGAACCAACTTAACAGAAACATTAAAACTTTGATTGGACAATACCGACAAGACAAATGGCTAGAAACATGTAAAGAAATACAGAAGGACAAAGGCAAAACATGCTGGCGAAAAATTAAGAAACTGGCGCAATACAGGAAGACTGGCACTACTGACACAATTGACGAAAACGGAATAGAACGTTACACAGACAAAGAGAAAGCGGACGCGTTCGCCAGACACTATCAAAGGGCCTTCAGCATATCGACAAACCCTAACTTCGACAATGGCAACTGGAACTTGATCAACAACTGGTACTTGAACTATTTTAACAGCTCACCAAACTACACCTACAAACTGATTACAGACACAGAGTACGATGAAGCCCTAGCGCACATCAAAAACACTGCACCGGGGAAAGATCAAATTAAGGCAAAACTCTTGAAAAGCCTAACTCAAGAAACACACAAACTGATCCTAACTGAATTGAACAACTGCATCACAAATGGCAGAATCCCAGAAACATGGAAAAACGGCTTAATAATCCCTATACCCAAAAATGGACTGGACAATACACAACCGAGCAACTACAGACCAATTACACTACTTCCAGTACTAAGTAAAATTTTTGAATACATAATAAAGCAGCGGCTTGAAAAAGTGATTGGAAAATATATACCTACCTACCAATTTGGTTTCAAACAACATCACTCGACTGTTCATCCGCTCTTTATTTTGGCCAACAATATACAAACTACCCACCTAACTGACAGAAAGACAGCTTGCCTGTTTATGGACATTAACAAGGCTTTTGATAGTGTCTGGCATAGAGGCTTACCATACAAACTATACAAACTACACACACCAACATATCTACTACACACCATAAAGAACTTACTAGAAAACAGACTACTACAAGTAAGAATTGACAAAACACTGTCATTTTCTTTTTCCCCTGAACAAGGGCTCCCTCAAGGATCCCCGCTCTCACCGTTTCTCTACAATATATTCTGCCATGACATACAATTACAACTTACCAGACAAAAATAAAATCGACAGATCGGCATACATATTACAATACGCAGACGACACGGCACTTATTGTACATGACAAAACTACTGAGAGAGCAGCTCAAAGACTCCAAACACTAACAAACAACACAATGACATGGTTTTATAAATGGAGACTAACACCAAACGCGTCAAAAAACCAACTTCTGCTCACAAACCACAGACTCAACGCTGACTCCCCTACATTAAGTGCAGACGGCCAAACGACACAACCAAAAAACGACGTAAAATACCTTGGAATCACAATTGACCACAAACTTAAATTCACTAAACACATACGAAACATCAGGGCAGAAATAATAAAGAGAACAAAACACTTCCGATCACTAACCTACAAAGACAGAGGAATTAGCACAAACACCGCCACCAAAATATATAAAGCTATTTGTAGACCCTTGCTAGACTATGGACATATACTCATGACCAACGGAACAGAAAGGACAAAACGTTATATACAAACAACAGAACAAATTGCACTAAGACTAATAACACGAATAAGACACCCCCAAAACCCACTACACAACCCCCCCACCCAACTACTATACGAACGCACAAACATGACAAAGATTTCGAAAAGACTCATACATCTACAGACAAAATGGACAATCAACCCCTACAACTGGACCATACTGAATTCCCTTTGTCTCACAAGACCAACCAAACAATCCCGCTTCCGTTTCCCTACATCAACGCTACTCGAACACTTACAAACACAACTGACTACTGGACAATAAAATAATTTTTTCTTGTCATTAGAATTGGAAAGTTTATTTAATAATATTGTTAACCTAGAATAAGAGAATTTTCATATTTGTTTTTTATTTAGATTAAGACTACATGTATTAAACAAGGGCAGAAAGACCGATAGGTCGATAGCCTTTTTTTTAGAAATAAAGATGTTTACCACTACTACTACTGGTACGAAATTGTGTGATTGCTCCAGTTAATTTCCAGCTTTTCGGCGCCTATCTATGTCTAGTTTAATATTTACTAATTAATTTTGAGTCTAATGAATAATTTTCTAAATTTCAGTTACGACTGCTTAAAATTTAAATTAAAATTAAGATTTTGGATTCTTTTCAAGGTAGCCTAGTTAGATCAATCGACGATATTTAACAATATTTTGACTTTGATTTTTGGACAATTTAATTGTAGTTAGTAAATTGTTATTTTATTATTAATGTTTTCTTTCACTATTATGTCGGTAATATTTTTTCCATCTTTAATCAGTCCGTTTTTGACACAAAGTCTCAAACAAGAAAGTAAAGATTGCCATGGCATTTGGAACTAATCGGTATTTGGTCAAGCTTTATTATTTATCGATTTATATAAATGAAATTTCTTTTGAATTTTACAATTTGGGTTTAAATTTAACACAAAATATAGTTAAATACTTTTAAATGGTGTAACACTAAAATATCTTTGTTTAGTGTTTCTAAATAGTATTATTTATTAAAAAATACAAACATGTTACATAAAAAAATCCTCACACCTCTTTCGATGTGTTTCAATTGCTTGACTTGGATTTGTTTTGCGAAATTTTGTCCTTAATTTTCATCACTGTTTCTTTTTGTTTTTCTTTAAGCCGCTCAATTGTTAATGGTAAAGTATCCGATTTTTTAGGACGTTCATCTTTCGCATCCACATTCTTATCATCTGCATTGCTTTTGTTGTTGCTTAATGTTGCAGGTGAATTTGTAGTAGTCGACTTGACAACATTTATTGAACCATTCTTCGCCGACTCCGTAGTGCTTTTGGGTTCAGACGATGCTAAATCTGAGCTTTCAATTTTTGAACGTTGTTCCATTTGTAAACTTTTTATGTCAGATCCCAATTTAGGCGAGGGCAGGTTAATGCGGTTTTGCAAAAGATTCACCGAACCCATTTTGTTGGGGTTGGTATTACTTTGACGAGCAGAAGCTGAAGTTGCTTTTTTCAACTTTTCCAATAACTCCTCTTGTCTGATTTTGAATTGATTGAATAAATTCGATTTTTCTTCTGGTTCAAAATTTGCTCGAGCTTTGAGTAATGGACGGTTTGATACTCGCGCTCTCAATTCCTTTAAACGATTTTCAAAGTTTTTGTGCCTGAAAATATGTTATATTTTTAAGGTGCTGATTAGTTCAAGACAACTAGCGATTCCCAAGTTCTGTTTATAATTACACAACTTTCACAATACTTACAATGCATTCCTGCCTATTGACGATTCAGCTTTTTTATGAAGCAAGCTATGTTTGTTGATTGGTTTTTTGAAATGCTCAAGTTGTCTCGGCCTTATCGAGACGGCACTTGCCCTCGAACCATCTGCCTTCATTTGCTTAATCTTTTTAACTAGATCCTGAACTGTGTCACGTTTTGATAATTTTAGTTTTATTCTCCTTTTGCTCCGAATTTGCGGCCCTAAATTAAAACAGTGTTAGATAGTTTTACATCATATTTTCCACTATAAACTATCAGGTTTTAGTTCAATGCATACCCTTGTCATTGAAAGTACATTCGCAAGAATGTGAATTGCTCAAGTTTGGTTCATTTCTTTGCGAATTGCAAACTGCAATACAGTCAGAAAATTTTTCTTTTGCATCCTGCTGGATTTCTTCTAATGCTCGACTTGAAATTCCGGCTGCAAAGGCAAAAATAAATGGTTGAATTAGAAGAAGAATGTTCCAGCAACACTATGTCGACATTATAAAGCTGCATTTTGGACTAAACAATAAAAAAGGAAACAAACCGATTTTTTTTTTCAAAGAAATAACAGACTGAATAGAATTACTTACCGACACAAAATCCAACAAGAAATATAACACCAACGGCCCACTGCATTTTCGACAAATGTGTTGAGGTAAACTGACCCGAATTAAACGGTGTTAAATTTTCAAAAGCTATTGTTTTGAGCTTAATGTGCTGATGTAGTAAGCGTGCATTTCATACATCGTTGCAAAACAAATATGAACCCATTAAAACTAGATCAATCTATGCTTGGATTTCCTTAACTATAGTTTGGTTTAAGTATATATTATTTAAATTAAATAACTACTAAACTGTGCTTTTAGTAAAAAATGACGAAAGTGGTAGACAGACATTACGTGACCAAATTTAACAAGTTATTCCTTTGCTAACAGGATAAATACATTCTTCTAGTTTCTTGGATTCCTTTGGCAACAACCAACTTTAAATTGTGTGGGAATTATCTCAGAACGTGAACGTCTACTTAAACGCTCTATTCTTTTCACTACATTGATCCGCTGAGCACAAATCTAGCAATTTTATGTATGAGGATGGATTGTTTCCAGCCGCATATTCATATAATTTCAAAAGCGCATTCATCCAATGCCTCTTTAAACCATACATATAAAATATAAAACACATTTACAATGTAGTTAGTGTTTTAATCGGAAATCTTTTTGTAACATGTCATCAAGAAATTAATGTTAGTTATGGAGCTGTTGTTAATTGTGCTCGAAGCTTGTGGCACTTTATCACTACCATTCTTATAAAACAGTTTGGGCCAAAAACTTTTTTTAAATCTCGTCCAAATTAACCACTTTCCGCGTGCTGAATGTTCAAACTTCTGGGCAGTTAACTTTATGATTTAGTGAGGATATCAAGTAATTTTAAGGCAGCATGCCTGGGGTTTGGCGAATAGTTCATAATCAAAAATTAAACAAAAAACAATGGATATTTTAGACAAACTGATGATGGTGGATAAAGACACCGAAACGTATTTGTAACATTTTAAATAATAAACAATAAAATTGACTGAAACCCAGGAATACATTGGAATCAAAAATTAAATTAATTATTTTTGAAATTTTTCTTTGACTTGCTGCCTAAGAGATATTTTTTTTGTACAGAATATATCGAATATGAATAACGAATATGAAGAAACGTGTAAGAATAACGCCAACACCATGTGGATTGTTATACAGAAGATTATTCTGGAAACAATGGAAACAACTATCGGAAAGCGCGAAAGAACAAAGGAAAATAACTGATACGATACGGACTGTGAGAACGTACGGAACCAAAGGCACCGCGCTAGGGCTCAAATGTTACAGGACCTTTCACAGGACAACATAGATAACTTTAACAATGCAAGACGTAAAGCAAGAAAACTGATTAGGGAAAAAAAGAGAGAACATCAGAAGAAACAAATACAAGACATCGAAGATAGTGGAAGACATAACAACAGGCATCAAACATGTTAAGGAAACATCTCAAATTAATATGGACGGAAAGATAATGATGAACTCATCGCCGGCTTTACAGGGGTGTTAAAAACATGGAAAGAACATTTTCAGAAACTCCTCAAGGTAACAAAGGACGACACAAGAAATATACCGGTGTATTTAACGGCCGAAATAGAAACCGAGAAACCAACACTAGAAGAAGTGACGAAGGCCATACAACGCCTAACAAACAACAAAGCGCCAGGAAATGATACTATCCCCTCTGAATGCCTGAAAATGGAAGGTCCAGTGCTCTATCAAAAGATGCATGAGTTAATAGTACTAATATAGGACAGCGAAACATTACCGGAAAGCTGGAAACAGAGTGTTATTATACCCCTACATAAAAAAGAAGCTCCAAATACATTCCTGGGTTTCAGTCAATTTTATTGTTTATTATTTAAAATGTTACAAAATGTTAAATAATAAACAATAAAATTGACTGAAACCCAGGAATGTATTTGGAGTGAATTGAAGTACAGTCAGGAAAATATACGAAACAATAAAAAAGAAGCTATCAGGTATGCAAAAACTACAGAGCGATATCTCTCATCAACACCGCATATAAAGTGCTTGCAAACGTGATTCAAATCCGCATAACACCATACGCGGAAGAATCGATAGGTGATTATCAGTGCGGCTTTAGACCGGGCAGGTCAACTATGGATCAAATCTTCACTATTCGCCAAATCCTCGAAAAACACTAGGAATTTGATAACGACCTCCATCAACTATTTATCGACTTCCAACAATCCTATGATAGCGTGTTAAGAGACCGTGTATGGGCAGCCATGGCAGAATGTGGAATCTCAAAGAAAATACTCAATATTACAAAAGTGAGCATGGAGGGTAGCCGGTGCTGTGTTAAAGTTGCGAACAACATGCCAGAAAACTTTTTGTGGTGGACAACGGCCTGAAACAGGGTGATAGTTTGTCTCCAATACTGTTCAATATCGTTTTGGACGTAGCAATCAAACGAGCTAACATTGACGTGTAGAAGTTTTTTCAAGCAATGGACCAAACCTGATACTGGCATTTGTAGATGATATAGATCTCGTCAGTAAAACAACCATTGAAATCAACGAGTTGTTTGGACAAATAGAAAAGGAGGCAGACACAGTAGGATTGCGTATTTATGAAGACAAAACAAAATACATGTTTAATTCCCGGAGACAGAGAAGAGATCGATTAGAGCAAAATGTAACCATTGACACCTACAATTTTGAACGGGTCTCAGAATTCAAATACCTCGCCGTAGTCATCACAGCCGCCAACAACATGAATAAAAAATGAAGGCCCGCATACAGAGCGGTAATAGATGCTATTATGCATTACGAAAATGTTCCAATCGAGAATAATGTCGCGATCATCAAAACTAAAATTGTACCATACTACTACTAACCAAAGCAAACGAAGACGTCCTGCGAAGATTCGAGCGAAAAATACTTGGACTTGGAAAATATATGGACCAACCCAGGATCCTAGTTCAGGGCAATATCGAATAAGAACAAACGCGGAGTTAGAACAATTGTACCAGGGAGATATTGTGAGAAAAGCAAAGTCACAAAGACTGAGATGGTCAGGACACATATACAGAGCCACGGATGACAGAATGCTGAAAATTGCATGGCAGGAAGCACCGAGGAGCAGAACACCACCAGGAAGATATAAAATGAGATGGAGGGACAATATTCTATGGGATATGGGGAAGATGGGCATTGAAAATGAACAGGAAACAATGCTAGATAGAAGTCGATGGAGGCAAATTGTGTTTGCAGCCAAGTCCCACATAGGGTTGTAGTGCTACTTGAAGAAGAAGAATAATATATTGAATATCACAGGCTACAACACCGAATTTATCTTTAAGCATTTTTCTATATCATTAACAAACAATTTGTGAATGAAGTGGCTGAAAGAAGACAAATACTGATTTGTTACTCTAGCTCTAACGGTCTGTATGTAAAATCACGCGTTTATTTTTTATTGACATTTTGCGGGTCCGGCTCCATTATCTTACTGCATGTAAATTTAAATAAAAACACGTTAACTAATGTTATCGGGGGTCAAGCCTAATCTAGTGTCAGAGGGCTGCTGTGAGCAGCCATATTCCACGATTACACTTGGAAGTTTGAAGTGTTGTGTTTAGGACATATACACATCATCATCTTTAAAAGAGTAAGTACGTAATTATTACCTCATCACTAATAACTCATAGACCATAATCAGTTCTCATTAATAAAATACGTGGATTTATAGTTAGATGACGAAAGACTATGCCAGTGCGTAACATTTAACGAGTTTCATAGCGTTTTGAAAAAAGCCGGTTTTGGCGGTAAGCGCTCCATATTCATTCATTTAGAAATATTTCATTCACTTGCATTGTTCAATTTCTTTTCTATTGGATTTGGGTAAATATTAATTTTCGCTGTTCCAAACATTCAGGATCGCGCGATTTTTTGAAACTCACTCCGTTTCTTGATTGTCTTCAACCAACTATTAAGCCTGAAAAGTAGCTGCCGAAAACCAATCAAGTATTACGTTTGAAAATAGTCTCTATAAGTAGAAGATAATTAGAATCCTACTTATTAAGATTTTCGCAGATTATTTCAACTGAAAAAGGAAATATTCAAACTAAATAACGGCTGCCAGTTTTATCGCTAACGAGCGAATCAACGGTTTCAAACATTCATTTAATTCTTGCGTTTAATTTCTTTTCGAAGAAGTCTGGCTAATATTGTACTTCTCTGCTAATTAGATCAAATTTAAATAATCCTTGAAAGATAACTTTAAATCAGCTGAACGGCAATTTATGTTGATCTATCCTTTATCTTCGGAAACTAAACACGTTAAGAAAAAGTCGATTCAAAATCTTACGCAATAGCAGTTCCAAAGGAAGACTTAATTTACTGTCAAAAGTACGAGTTCTTAATTGAAATAAAAATGTCGATATTAAATACTATAATTCCAAATGTTAGTGTCTGAGACTGGTCCTCAATTTTATCATATTGTGCAAGTCAATTAAAAAACCCTGATAACATAATGAACCTATGGTATTAGCTGTAAAAAACATAAGCGTTTGTTTACATTATGTACAACAATGCCTGCATAGATTCAAGTAGCTGAAGTGACCTCCGTGATGCCGAAGGTTCAAACAGCAAAATACTGGAAAATCGGTACAAAAAGATTTGAAAAAAATACATATTCAGCAACTTTAGCTTCGTCTCCTTACAACTTTATCCTGCAAATTATTATTTTTTAAACTCTTAGTCCCAGTATCTTCGTCCCCGAATAACTTTATCCAGCAGATAACTGCTTCGACAACTATAGTAGTAACTTGGAAAATGCAATTACAGAGGTTTATTGTTACTATCGAATTATATTTAATACTACATTCTCAACCTGCAACATGAAATCAGCCAACGATGAAGATATGAGGTCTTATTGTTTTAAATTGTATCAACGTTAAACTGGAAAGTTTTGAAGAGGGTCAGAACGGCACATGTGGAAGCGTCACAACTGAATTCAATTCCAGTTAAATCTACAGATTGTAAACTTACTTTCAAGCTTACGTTTCACGTGTCGAAATGTTTTCTACACCTCCACAATTTGCGTTTTAGTGGGTAAAAACGTAAAAAAGTAAAAACGAAATATACACAAGAATTGCTAAATGCTTTTTCGCAAGCTGCTGCAATGCAAAGTAGTGCATAAAGTCCATAAAATACTTTTATAAATGAATCAATCAACTCTTTCGCTTTATTAATTTAGATAAATATTCATCAACTTCAGTTCTAACAGTTCCGTTTCAAGCATTTAGAAAACTGGTATCCACAGCATTCCAAAAAACCAAACCGAATGCTTCCACACGACATTGTGACCAAGCATTCAAACTTATCCCATTGCCATTATCGTCACGTTTACAACATTTATTCCGTGGTTTTGTAGAATTGAAAACAGTGGGAGAATTAGATAAGTTTTTTTTATTTTGAATCTGAAATACCACTGGTTTAATCAAACTCTTTGCAATAAACATGTTAAGTAGTTAACGGCGCTTTTAATTTTCCGCTGGACAGAAAGCGATTCAACAAACAAGTAAAAATACCTTTTATCTAAATGAATTTGAATCAATATTGATTATTTATCAACGAATTTCATCCGGTTTAAGGGATAAAACATTGTATTGTTCAGACATTAGCCAGACTTTGGAACAGTGATTCAACGAAACTGGAGCGTTCTTATCTTGCATAGACTTTGAAATAAATTAGTCAGTTTTAAAAAAAGCCCTCATTAACCAAATATTATTGTGAAGAGGTCAATTATGCAGACCCGTTGGAGATTATGTAACATCAATTATAATGGGGCGTATAATAACACGCGCTAACCCATAATGCCAAAGAGTTAATAATTAAACTGAATGTTTTTATCAGTTTTGTTATTAAATTTGCATAAAAAAATTGCATAGAAGCATTTTATAAAGTTTGCATAGTCTTCTTAGCATTTAAATAGACAAAACTTACATAATAAAGTACACACATGATTTAATACAGTTATAAGAGACTGTATGAGCATGCATCAAAAGTGTTTCAAATTGCGTTAAATTAGAGGAAAGGAAACAAAGTCTGATGTACGCAAGTATCTGATATCTGTATATGTAGTTAGTTGTTGTGCAAAAATATAAATACAAATATCTGTTCGATTTACAATTATAAAATGCTCCCAATAATAAAACGACACTATCAGTAGTTAATTAGTTAATCAATAATTCACGTTCAAAAGAAATTACTATTGGCAGAAATAATTGAAAATTAGTAAATTAGACGTAACACACTAGTTATTTAATTACTAACTATTTAATTGGATCAAATTAAACGTTGAGGACACTAATTACATTTGGTGGTGATGCAAGTTCTTTATTTAAACGTTACTTATTTGTTTTGGTTTATTTTGGATATAAAACCGATGACTTTTGATAATTCGGGGCTCAAATCAAAGAATTGCTTTTATAGCTTAGTATTATTAGACTCTTCAACGAATTTAGTTACTGTGTGGTGTAGTGATTTGTAATACATTAATAGGTAGGTATGGGATTAAAAATATTACTTGGTATTTCCTCGAAAGCTCCTTAGTTGTAAAAAAAATTAGAGCACAATCTGCTTATTTTGAGTTTGAATGAATGCGTGGATTGTTTGCTCTGGAAAAAGTGTGTGTGTATTTAACTGGCGAATTAAAGTGCATTTATGCACAATGTGAACAAAAAAATGTTGAATCGACATTTAATGCAAATTGTATGTACTTTGAAAAGTTTTCGGTTTTTATGTTTTACTACATATCTGCAGTTATTAAGCACAACATTTAATAATTTTCTATAAATATTAGATACATGTCTACATATTCCATAAAATAATTTAAAGTTTTCCGGAAGCGATGTTAAATACATTTGTCAATTGGAGTTTTTTAAAGAGAGTTCGGTTAGAGAAAAAATGCAGGAAGAAAGTTACTTTTAGACGTAGTTGTTATTGGAGGAATTAAAAAAAAAAACATTTTATTTTTTATAATAGAGAGTAAATTAGAAGTTAAATTTACAAGTTGTTTTATTTGTATTTGATATAAATTTTGGCGTTGAATTAACTTACTTTCATCCACTATGATATGATGTTGTCTTAAATCGGAATCAAAAATGTGAAAGCTGGAAATGTAATTTTCTTTGAACAAATGTATCATATTTTTGAAAATTTGCATTACTTTTTTTGCAATATATTTTTCAATTCACTCTGCTTCTTTCAGTTAAACTAGTTTAAACCTTATAAGGACACAAATATAATATTTTTTATTGATTTTTCACCGACGTATGCTCCATTTCTCCTGAAATACAAAAATATTTCTTAGGCGTAGCTTTAGACTGCCACTCTTGTTCACTTTTAGACTGTCGTATCCATAAAAACCCCAGATTTTCTTTTAAGATTAATGTTTTTTATACTGTAATGGTTTATTTCCAATATATTTATATATTTATATATGCTTATCTTTATGTATGTGTTTTGTATAGATTAATCTGACATGCGTTTCTTTACGTTCTTTCAATGACCAATACAGTGGTACCTCCGATATGCGAGTGCCTTAATTTACGAGAGTTTTGAGATACGAGCCGCCGAGCGAGCGATACATCGTGCTTTGAGATGAGAGCAAAATTTGAGATACGCGGAATCGCACAATACACCGCTGCATACGACCCCAACATGCGGGCACATGTTAGTAACAGTATCTCCACCTCAGACTAGACCTCAGTGTGTGTGCTTGTTTCCCTCGTTTTCGAAGTATTTTTTGAAGTTGATTTCGCGTTTTTTGTTTTTTTGCACATTTACAAAACATTATTACATTTATTTTTATAACCATGGGTTTGAAGAAGAATTGAATTAAAGAGTGAAATCATAGAAAAACATGAGCAATGTGTGCGAGTGTGGCGAGGATGTACGGGCGTAGCACATCAATGATATGTACTGTGCTTAAACAGAAGGGGTTGATAACGCCAGCTAAGGGTGTTACAATAATTTCTAAGCTCCGGATCTCTCTCCATGAAAAGATGGAGAAACTACTGATGGTGTGGGTGAGAGAGAAGCATCTTCAAGGAGGAACCTTAACACAAAGCATCATATGTGAGAAGGCACGAGCGATTTACGGTGATTTACTGAAGCAGATCCCACGCACGTCCACAAACGAGGAATCGTAAGACTCGTTTAAAGCCAGTGGGAGCTGGTTTGACAACTTTAGGAAAAGAACGGGTATTTGCTCCGTCGTCAAGCATGGGAGGCAGCAAGTTCGGATGTGAAGGCAGATGAGATTGAACTGATAGAAGCCAAAGGATACATCCCCCAGCAAGTCTGCAACTGTGACGAGATAGGGCTTTTCTGGAAATGATGCCGAATAGGACGTTCATAACGGTAGAAGAAAAGACGATGACAGGTCCACTAATCCATGAAGGATAGATTAATTCTAGCACTTTGCGCCAATGCTAATGGCGACTGCAAAATCAAGCTTCCGCTAGTATACCATTCGGAAAATCCCAGAGCCTTTAAGTCATATGAGATTTTAAGTGTGATAAGATAAGTGTTTCGCCAAGAAACTCTTTGCCGAGTGGATAAACCTGGTGTTTGGCCACTCTACTAAAAAATACCTACAGGAAAACAACCTACCCATGCAGCCCTTCTCGTCCTCGACAATGCCCATTGAAGAGGAGCCAGAGCCAGAGATGGAGGAGGTTATCTCTACAAGAGATATAAAGGAGATATTGGGAATGTGGGAGAAAGTTGTTGAGTTCGTGGATAAAAATCATCCCGAAAAAGTTGCAACTGGTCGTGCATCGAAGTTGTTCAGCGAAACTTGTCTAACTCATTTCCTCAATATCCTGAAGGGGATGAAGAAACAAACCTCCTTGGACAGTTTTTTTTAAGGATCCGCAGATGAAAATTTGCAAAGCGTGACGAAAAAGCGAAGACCAGTGAGAAAAATTAAGTGCTTCTGTAAGCCCTTCACTTTTCTTTTATTATGTTTTTATAGAATATGCATTTGTTATTTTTAAATAAATGTATCTTCTTGTAAATACATTTTTCTTATTCAAAAGCACTTAACAAACACAACTGAGGTGGTTTTTTGGGAGCTGGAACTGATGAGATACGAGCAAGGTTACGAAACGAATTAAACTCTTATCTCGAGGTACCACTGTACTTGGTTTAATTGGTGTGTAGTATGTTATCAATTTCTACATAAAAACTGCTGTATAGTAAATTTAATTGATCTCTCTAAAGTTTATAACATTTGAATTCATTCCGCTTTTGTAACAAAATATAAAACATCCGAGAGAATGGTCTTGTTGTTGCTTGAACCCCATTTTGGCTGATTTTATCGAGTACTAATCGGAGTAAACTTTTCATTTCCTCACTTGTTAGGTAATGAACTATTATTTACGTATTAAATGGTAATTATATGTATTTATTTTAGAAATATAAAGTTATGTCGCAACGTGCCAGACGTAAGAGAAAATTCGGAAGAGTACCGATCAGAACAGTAATCGTTCAAGATAAATCCAGTTTAGAAACTGTACCAAAGACAATTATTGTGCGCTATGTATCTACTTCAGTTCAAACGGAAGATCCAATAACACGTATGGAGTTTTGCTAAATTTAGATGTAGAACTATCATTTTCTTTACAGCATTTATCTTACATAATGTCTGACAAAAATATATGGATTTATTAAAGAAAATTTTAGAATTATTAAAACCATTTAAATTAAATACTATAATGGGCATTATTGTCCAATTTCCATTAGTTCCATTAATACGCCATGTTCATCCATAAAAACTTAATGGCAGCAGACAAATATCGTAATACGGTAGAATTCTAAAAAACGTTAAAACAACCTCTAATCATCGCAATTAAACCTTGGATATTGTTCCTTTTATTGCATGCAATGTTCGCCTGTCGTTTTGCTGAATCTCACATTTACACATTAATAAAGCAAAGACGTGCACAGTTAAAGTGAAATAAGCGGAATGATATTTGTTAATAATAACACTTTTTCATTCAACGATTTTCCATATTTGGTTGCGGAATTTGTTATAGGTAAAATGTTAGTTAGTCTCAACAAGAAACATTACATTGGTTTTGTAAAATATATTTTAAATTCTTTAAAACTGTTTTTTAACTCATTCGATTGACTCACATTTTATTTAGGCTTTCAGTGGTTTCATCTGCGAAATGTCCGCATCGCTTTGCACAGTAGTTTCCATTAATGTTATTAAAACTGGCTTGTACTTAAAACTGGCTTCTATATCGCTAATTTGTCTCTTTTTTACTTTTTACATTTGTAATTGTTCATATTATATCAAAAATTTAGTTAATTTTTGAATATCAGTAAAAATTGAATTCAATTGTAGTTTCAGTTTTTTAATTTAGATGCTTTGTATATATTTTCACAATATTGAATATAGAAAGGATTAAATTTATTATTTTAATACTACACAGAAACACAAAAATAACCGACTAATTTAAACCTATTTTCAGTGGTTCAAAGTAAGAGAAGAGCCCTCAACATGCCAGAATTGGAATCAGTAAATAGGATTTACAATTTGCCGATTGTGGAAACAGGATTAAATTATGCCGAAAATATTTATCAAAGGATTAAGGTAAGAACATTTCTAAATTCAATTCAATGCATTGACAGAATGCACTGCAATGAAAAAACAAAAAAACACATTTGTTAAAAAAATATGTACAGAGGCTTTAGTGCTTTTCCAATAATTTTTTTAAAACAAAATATTTGTTTCAAGCTTTAAGAACTGCTTTAATAAAAATAAATGATTTAAAATTTAAACGCGAAGTTCTTTCCATAGTTGGGATCAGTTGTTTACCACAAATCTAATAAACTTTTGAATAAAACAATATAACAAATTTCAAATAACGTGATACTAAAGAACATTTTATTTTGCGTTAGTAAAATGTTGAAATGGTGTTTCCAGAAATCAAACAGCCTCTTTACCTGGACATTTGACCAAGCTGAAAACACTTTGTACTCAGTAATTGATTCGGCAGTACCCGCAATTTATCTTTTCCAAGGTCCACTCTCACAAGTGGATAAAATTGTATGTAAAACCTTAGATATTGTGGAAGAAAAGGTGCCATCTATTAATCTGCCACCAGAAATGGTAAGTTTAGGATAACAAGAAATAATAAAGGTAATATTAAATACATATCCATTAAATGTGATTTCCAAAAGGAAATCTCTGTTAAAAAGTTTATATATGTCTTGATCTAGATAAAAATTACAAAATCAAGTTAACAAATATCTAACCGTATATCTACAATGCCGACTAATGAGAGCTGAGAAAAGAAGAACCAAATTAATTTGCTTGGCAATAAATGAAAAATAAAAGCAAACCAATAAGTTATACTTGTAGATTTATTGGAATACCAAACAATATGCCAAAGAAAAAGTTAACAAAAGAATAGTAACTCCAGTTCTAAAGAGAGCAGACTCCGTTAAGCAAATCGGAAATAGTGTATTGGAAAGTAAATATACGGTGTTTGCTGCTGACACTTTAGATGGAGCCTTAAGTGTTGCTGATAAGTACGTTGACAAATATCTACCACCAGATGATCAGGATAAAGGTACTTAATAAATGTCTCCAACATGATTAATTATTATTATTTAAAGATTATTATTTCTCTTTGCCATTCTCTCTGCCCAAAACTTTCCTCACATTTTCTTAACTTAACGTCAATAAATACTTAATGCTAAATACTATAAGCGAGATGTCTGAAACTGTATTTTCATTACACACTTTCGACCAGAAGTCGATCAACCAAGTGGAAAAGGCGGCAAAGCGATCCACACCATTCAACATGTAGATAGACTTGGCAGGAAATTGAAGCGACGACTTACCCGAAGAACAATTGCAGAAGTTAAAGCTCTTAAGGAACACAGTGCTGAAGCTGTGCACGTTTTAATTTACGTCGCTGAATTGGTAAATATGTAAACATGCGAACTTTACAATAAGCTCACGCACTTGCTTCTACAGGTTGCAACTGATCCAGGAATGGCCTTTCAAAAAGGGAAAGAGTTGTGGGCCAGCTTGAGTAAAGACGAACCCGAAAATCAGGCTCGTCCAGAAAATGTTGAGCAACTAATTGTGTTGCTGACCCGTGAATCTGCTAGACGTGTGGTTCATTTGGTTAATTTTACCGCCTCAGTTGCAAAGAAAGTTAATCGCAATGTTACTCACTCTGTAGCTGTGTTGGTGCACAAGTTTATTGGAGTGGCTGATTCAGTAGTTAAGGTACTCAAAAAATTATCAATAAATTAAACTGATTGGAAGTATTTATTCTGACCAAAATTTTTAAATGTTTTCATTGATTCATAGACCGCTCACTTGGAACAAGTGCAACAAGCCACAACTTCTGTTATCAGAACGCACGCCTATTCAGTTACATTGCTGTTGAAGCAGCTCAATGCTCAGCTTACGAATATTTTGGTACGCTTTTCCGGATTTTGCCGTAAATAGTTCTGTAAATTACACAGAAATGATGTCTTTTAGGATAACTGGGCAAAACAGTTAGCTATTCCCATCGAGGAACCGAAGCCGGAAATTCTAGAAAAACTGCACACAACTCAAACAGTCTTACCAGTGCCCCAAATTAAATTCCAACAGATCAAAGCATTCCATGTGAACGCCGTAAAGAACAAAAATGGATTCGAATATACCACAACAGCAAATTTGAACAACGATTATTAATCCTACTGTCTTTCTGCTTGTTTCCTTGATATTTTTGTAATTAGTTTAGTTTTCTTTTATATGTAACAGTGTGAAAATAGCCAAATGATAATAGGTTTGGATGGATTTTGCTTATTGCTTATTGTAAGTTATACAGGACCTTACTAGTAGATAGCTTCCCCTTCTGATTTATACTACTAAATGTGCCGTTATTATCGATGAGAAAATTATATCATGTTTTTAAAAATTTTGTGTTTTCATTCATTCATAGACTAGGAGGAAATTAGTTCGAATCATTTTGAGTGCTGGTTAGACTTACTCAATTTACAGTAAGCTCATACATTAAACGCTGGAGACCGAAATAGAAAAGCTTTATATAATCGTTTTCTTGCTTAAACGATTTTTCTATGATATTTGCCCTTCTGTGGGTCTAATATATAGCTGAATGACTTAGTTAAACTGGTTAAAAAATACGTAAATGTTAATCTCACTGTTCAGTCTTAAATTTACTGTCTGATCGAATTTCAAGTGAATAGATTTGTTTCGAGAGGATTTAATTTCCCAAAGTGGGTGCATGAACAACACTTGTATACCGTTCAATATAAATCAATTAATGATGTTTATTTAATATTAGTTTGGTCCAAACAGTGGGCGCAAAATAAGGTTCCAATAGTCCTCAACATAATGATGCACTGGTGTTTTAGGCTCGTTATCTTTACCCAAGTTTATTTAATCCGTAAGTATTCCATTTCGTATGAGAAAATTTTATTTAAATCTAAACACTGCAACGGTCTTATCCTAATTTATTCTTTGCCAAAACAGAACTATCGAGTTGGTTTGCATTTTTGGAAATTTTTGGTTTTTATAGAATCTCAAGCTTTCCCGGAGTCTTGCTATTTCTGCACGGGAACACCACAGTGTGAAACCCCGATAGACTATGAGGACGTTTCACCAAGAGCATGCTTGACCGGAAGTGTGTGCCTTAAATACACCAGTTTCTACCAAAATATCAGTAAGTGCGGTTTTTTCAGTTGCATTTCTCAAAGTTGTTGCGTTCTGCCCCAGTTTGAAAATACCTCTATTTAAAAGCTTTGCTTTTTAAAAGACAACTTATTGTATATTGATACTTGTATTTTTAGGAAACGATGAAGGTTTGCAGAACGTAACATATCGGCAATGTTTTAACCAGAGCTCCTAGATGAGTCTTATGCACCTTTGTTAAAGACAGTCAGAGAAGAATGACTTCTCCAGCTGAATCACACTTTAACCAGACTTTGATTGTAGTGTTTGTAAAGGAAACCAAATTGTAATCTTATCTTGCGGAGCAATATCAGCACATTTTTGGCATTGGGATTGTCATATGTGTTTTATTTTTAATATGTCTTATCATGGATTTGATTAGAACAAAGATACTTATTGATCTTGGGAACCGGTCAGCAGGTTTTAAATTCCATTGAAGTAATTAATGAGAGAGAAACAGTAGGTAGCTTGTAATATTGTTTTTTTTCAAAGTAGTATATTTTACAAAATGTTATAACTTCATTAAACTGATTACATTTAGTAATAGGGTAATTAAATAGGGGCTTTGCATAAATTAATAAAGCCACTAGTAGGAACTAGCAAAAAATGCTATTGTTTGACTTATACGTTTGACTACCTAGTTGAACGAAGACTGATCGAAACGTAATGTTAGGTTTCACCACTTTGCTTTTCACACAAAAAATTGCCCTATTCATTTTTGTTCGATTAATACTTAGGAATTACGTAAATATATTAGTTACTAAATCTCATTAAACCTTTAGAGAATATCGAGAAAGTACAGAGTTTTTGCCAAGTCCTCTCCAGGTAATCAAAACTGCACCTTTTCACATAGAAAAGTAACAAATTTCAGTTGCACGATTTCTTATGCAGTGTAAAACTCGCCTGTTTTGGTGGTTTCACCATTGTAAAAACCATAATGTGAAATTTTGATATTGCTCACAGTTTCGCTCTTAAAATTGCCTAACTCTGGGAAATATTTGCAGAGTATAATCTACTAGCGACTTTCCTGAAATGTTCAAACCAGAACAAAATTATTTGCGGTTTTTATCTTCCTAAAAACCAAAACAAACACTTGAGGTCGTCAAAGTCCGAATAATGTTATTCAGATTTTTTAAAACTGCTTTTTGTAGGCAGGGGGTTAAATACTATATATTATAGTTAAAAAACAATGAAAATAAATTAAAGATAGACTGTTTTTCTGGGTGCAAAGTAGACATCAATTATTCACAAACCTTCGTATTTCAATTTGCAAATTATTACAAAAATGTCAATTTCGTCGCCATGAATATTCATTGGAAAACTAAAGCGTTTTAAATATGTATATCTTTCACATTTTTGTCTTAAAAGATTAAAGTTTTCCATTAATTGTTGAAGTACTGTTGTGTAGCACGTCATATAGTTATGACTGACTGACTAAGCAATTTATTTTATCTGTTCTCAACTTGACTTATTTCTAAAGTTTTGTTTTAAAAACTCATACAAAGACAGTAAACGATTACATAAAAATTTCGTCATTTACTTATGTGGCAGTTATAAAGATTTCATCAAATTCTTTTGCAAATTCGTCGACTGGTCGTTTTTTAACAACTAACATTTGGCCTAGAGGTTCGAAGTATTTGGTGTCGGTTTCATCCTCAACTTTGGGAACATATGAAGGCACCAATTTCTTCGAGAGCAGTTGATCGAAATCTGTGCTTTTAAACCAGTCGTGTCCTTTAATGTCTTTGACTCCGTTTTTTAACAAACCGTATCTAAAAATGTAATATACGCACAATTTAAATCAGTATTGGAAATACGACAAAAAAACATTTAGAAAATTAGTTGTAAAGAAACGAAAAATATATAAGAGAAAATAAAAAAATTATCGGAAATCTTAAAGTACAATTCTAGCTGATGTGGTGGAGCGCGTTTTGTATGATCGAAAAACCAATGAAACATTTCATACCAAGGATAATTTAATTTTTGAAAATCCTTAAAGTTGATTTATGCAAATTTAAAGAGCCCATATTTTTTATCTCAAAAGGGATCGTGAAATTGGTTAGCGTCTTCTGACTGAATTTTTAGTTGGCCGAATAGCGGTCTAGAGATTGATTATAACATAAATGTACAGATTTCGTGACTTTAAGTTTAATTACTGAACTTCC
Organism: Dendroctonus valens; assembly: GCA_024550625.1. Classification (NCBI taxonomy): domain Eukaryota; kingdom Metazoa; phylum Arthropoda; class Insecta; order Coleoptera; family Curculionidae; genus Dendroctonus; species Dendroctonus valens. Next base: position 515,367 of record JAJTJO010000089.1, on the reverse strand, counting down.
CAATATTTTTGAAGGAATATTGAACACAGATTTATTCAAGTTTTCTTACTGAATAACAAAACTTTGAGAAAACGCTAATCATTGGAAATGTCGGTATACATTTTGCGATTCTGGACTAATTGGCAAATCCTGATATATAGAGAATGGCGGAACGTCAGTGAAGCCAAATATGTATGCAATTTAAAGTAATTTTAAAAATACTTCTAATTCTAGTTCATATAAAACATTTTTAGGCTCATTTATTCCTTTTTAAAAATATTTAAGTCATTCAGTAGTCAGATTTATTTTTAGAACATTAGATAATTCACCTTTTAGATCGATCCACTATAAGTATATTACTGAGAAGGTCTTTCAAAGGTTTGGAAAAAAATGTTGGAAATGTGAATTTTCCTGCAACGATTTTTTCATACAATCGCATGGGGTCTTTAGCGTAAAATGGTGCATATCCAGCATTCATTTCAAACAACAACACCCCATATGACCAATAATCAACGGACTTATTGTATCCTTGACTCAATATGATTTCGGGTGCCAAATATTCAGGAGTACCTAAAATAGTAATTTAGAAAATTTAATTTTTGATTTTAAATTTTTTACGACTTCTAAATCCCTGATTGGTTGGGGCATTAAATTACCGCATAATGTGTATGTTCTGGTGTTGTCGATTTTTTTGCAAAATCCCAAATCGGTCACACGCAAATATCCTTGAAGATCAATCAGTATGTTTTCGGGCTTCAAATCCCTGAAAAGGTTTGGGCGCCAAATTTCGACAAATTCAAATATTTCACCAGATAAACTAATTGATTTTCACCAGTTTCAATTGTTGGAAAAATTTATTAAAACTGATGGCCGTACAACCTCATCGCGTTAAGTATGCTTTGGGTCGATTTGTTGCTCAAGTAAAAAATACTGGAAAAAGTGAATCAATTGGAATCCGGTTCGAATCAATTATTATTTAATTCAAATCATGATTCCGAGAATTTTATTGAAGTATCTCTAATAAAGCTTTGAGAGTTCAATATTTGCTGTCGTCGGTATTCAGATGGTTTAATAAAGTGGTAATGTACCTATAAATTACCCCAAGATGGTGCAAATATTCAAAGGCTAAAATAACTTGGGCGCCATAGAATTTCGACATGGATTCGTCAAATTTTTTCTGCTCCCGCAAATGGGTAAACATGTCGCCTCCATTTGCAAACGACATGCAAATTCCTACGTAAACGTTATCCTGAAGAAGCCAGATATTAGCTTTTTAAAAAAGTTTTATCGATGCCTTTCAGGCCTTAATGTCAAAGAAATTCTAACAAGCTATTGGAGCAAATAGTATTGTAAGAATTATTCTACCATGAAGAATCCATGCATGTCGATAATAAATGGAAATTTTATATTCTTCATTAGCTTAATTTCTGCTCCAGTATGTACTAGCTGTCTGGTCTTGATTATGTTCGATTTTTCCATCAGTTTTAAGGCATATGCCTTTTTGTCTCTTTTATCTCTGAAAGGTGTTTAATTTATTTACCACAATTTCTTCAAATGAAATAGTTAATTAATCTTTGTCTTAATATTTGTATTGTTATTTAATTACAAGTAAGCAGCTGTAGCAGTGTTAGAGCAGCAAGGAAATTACATTAACATTATCCAGGAGGTACATCAAAAGTGCTAGTTGATGCTTAAGAAATCAATGATTTTACGAATCATAAAAAACAGGTTTCCAATTCCGGCTAATTCCATTAAAACTAACTAATTTTAGTAGTTTTTACCGTCTACCTGCAGAGCACTACCATGCCAAAAGATCCAGCTCCCAACGTTTTCATCAAATCAAAATCATCCAGCGCACAATTTTGCTTTATGTCCTGGTGAATCTTTGCTTCAAATTCCCTTTTTGATCTTCGCAGAAACTGATCGAAATACGAATAGTGCTTTTGTAACTTTTCGTCCACCGCCATTCCAAAGGTTCAACTTTTTCATTTGAGTTTAAAGCAAATATTATTTTTTTCTTGTGGCGGACTTGACAAATATTTTAACCGAAAATTATTGGAGAAAAACGTCCAAATTGACAATACGATTTTAATAACAATCCTCACTGTTTAATAATTTTGGAACGCGGTTTTTAGAAATACATTTAAATTATCAAAATTTGGCAAGTGAAAAAAGTAAGATTGCAGAAGTTCTTTTGAAATGGGATTTTGTTTTCCGAATTTTTTAATCTCAAAATTTTGTATAAGTCGCCCTTAGTTAGCAGTTTCGCAAAATTGTCAAATCTTTGATCTCCTGAAAGCACGATTGCTCAATTAATGCGCTACATTGTGTTTTCGAAGCTTTTCGCTTTGTTTTCCCTCTACTGTCGATTGACTTTTCAGCAGCAACGATGTCCGATACATTGAACCTTATAAATATATATTTTCTTTATTTATCCCGCTTTGTCAGCCTCCAATTGCGTGTTTCCTCAAATTGAAATAACGGTCAGCATATAGAAATAAGTGACCAGTCGCATGTACCAAGTTTTGTGCAACCTAACATTTTTTACTTTCATGTGTGAATATTTGGCGGCAGATCAACATCAAATTAGAACCAGGAAAATGCGGGTTTAACAAAGGAGAACTTCGGAAATAGATATGACTTCTAAAATTGCTGTAAGCGGTTTTATTTGGACGGACAAGTAGTCAAAAAGCCTTTGGGAAGGTACGAAATTATTCTATGTTGTGTTAAGAATTGAAAAGTAGTTGGGGTTTTAAAGAATTTTAAAATTTTCAGTTTTTATAGAGTTTTTGAGAAAAAGTTTTTACAGTTTATATTAATCAATGAAGACAATTATAATAAGAGAAGAATCGATGAAATGATACAAATTAGAAAACATCAGAATGCAATGAATTTTAGATCAGACACAGACAATCTTAGCTCTGTATATCACACACTAATTAAATGAACGCATGCATACACTGATTGGACCAAGTAAATGGAATATAAACACCTGACATTGAAGAATTGCAGAGCAATTGATATTCCTAGAATGCAAAGAAAAAGCCAAATATAAACAGTTTCTTTATTCTCTCGCTCGATATCGAACAAAATATGGATTTAAATAGCCAGTCAAATGTGAAGGTAGAAACAGCCTTGCACGTAAGTTAAATTTGAATCTCTGAACAATAGATTCTAGTTTTTTTCCCAGACATGATTGTCCTGACTCATCACCTGAAAACCAATTGTCTTTAATATACTTTTTAATATGTGTGTAATTTGTATTTTAGTATGTGAATTTTGATAGAATTTTTTAAAATTAATGATGACTGTGAATGTGTATTTTAGACAAACTGATGATGGTAGAGAAAGACACCGAAACGTATTTGTGACATTTTAAATAATAAACAATAAAATTGACTAGAACCCAGGAATTTTTTTTTTAGTAGTTTATTATGTTATGTAATTCTCAAAATTCTCTTTATGTAAAGCTGGTGCACCATATCTACGTATGAAGTTATAACTAATTTATCAAAAAAGTTAAAATTTGGCTGTTATAACTGGTTTGTTTTGCTATTCTCTCCTTCAGAGCATCTATTGCCTCATATTTCTCATTTTCTTTTTCGTTCTGTCGTTACAAATTAAAGTTTTAAATTAAATGGTGTAAGGCACATTAAGTACGTTTCTTTAATCATACTGCAAGTGGGTTGCAAAATAAAATTTCAAAGGCTCAATTTTCTGGAAAAAGCAAAAAATTAGTGAATCTTAAAGTTACAGTGATTTAGAAGTGGAAATGGATGGAATCTCGCTTGATCTTAGAGAATGTGAGCAAACTAAACATAATGAAAAACTGAAACATAGTTCATTAATTACCTAGGGACTTTTTTATTATTATTATTGACCTAGGGAGAGAAATACAATTTCTCACTAGGAAAATGTAGTAAATAATGGTGACTTCTCAGGTTAGTAGTATAAAAACAGGTTTGTGGATGTTTAGATTCAGATATACAGAGTGCTCAAAATTTCGTTGGCATCAGTTTATCGGCACTTGAAGAGTTTTAGTAGAAAGTGGTCATTTTCTAACCAAGTCAAATTAAAAGATTTTGAAATGTTCTTGTTCAATACTAGACAGTAAATTTTATTGATTTTTGAACATTTTTACCTGTAAAGTAATAATAATGTAGCTGAAATGCGACTAATTATGATTCGTTCGGTTGATGAGTGATTTATTGTTAGTTTTTAGTAACCGACTGATAAATATGTAATAAATTTTATGAACTCGTTAGATTGTATTTGATTTGGCGCATTTGCTCAACACCTTGCCAGCGGAACAAAGGAAGTCTGGTTATTACGATAGGTAATCGTTGCCAAAAACTTTGAAATATGATTTTGTAGTATTTACGTAGAAATGGTATAATGTCGAATAGGTATTCCAATACTTTAATTTTAGCCAAAAGTATTATAGCCGATTTCTATCTACATCTATTGCGCAGCAAGGAAATGTTCCATGTGCTTTATTTCACTTGGTTGTAGCCACATTTTTTCTTCTAATTAGAACGGTTTTTGGTTAAATTGTAATTAGGTGACCTGCTATGAAATTCTTCTTGTAACTAGTATATATTATGGTAAATGGAGTTCTGGATTGGCACTATTTGCCGTTAAGGCATATAAAAGTCAATTGGCAAAATATTCACAAAAGCAAATAATCTTCGCTGATTATTTATAAAAAAAATGCTTAAAAGCTATGAAGCTTTCGTTTAACTAAAAGCTGCGCTGATAAAACCCGATGAACGCCGATGCAGGAAAACGTGTCGGAATCAAAACACATCCTGCCCACTGATATAACAACGGAAAAACAGAAATAGAAAACCAAATATCTTTTTTGACCTCGTAGAAGCTGCGTTTTACCCGTGGCATTAAGTCTGCATCCTCAGTTTATTTTTGGAAAGCCATACTGGCAATAAATTTAGAAGCTATATTATAAACTGAGCACGGTAGCAATCAAATAAACAAACCGACTTTGCATTTCAGAAGTTGCGCCAATCGCAAACGACATGTAGTTGAATGGTTTATATATGCATACTTTGTTTATATTGATGTTTTTTTCCTCTATTTAAATAACCAGCACGTGGATGCTTTAAGGGTATTTGAAAATTGTTTATACGTACTTACCTCCTTAAACTTCAACGGTTTTGATTAATTGCCATTAATGTTTTATTGCTTCAAAAATAAAACTTTTCGCTGCCGTATCAAAGTGGACAAATAAAAAATATATAATTTTTAATTTAATTGAAATTTTTATATACTTGATATTTGATTATTGAATACATGTTCCAAAAGGAACATCTTCGAAATCTAAAATGTGAAAACTTGAATATGCCTTCTGTTCCTAAGTTTTTATCTGGATTCTTTTTAAGCGTGATTATTTAAAGTGAAAATCTTATAAAATAATTCCCCTTCTGATCCCAGGCTGCTTAATCAGCTCGAAACTTGTTTGCCTCAACAAAACCCAGACTTTGCAAATTTTTCGTTAAAATCTTCGTAAAAAATCATGCAAACACCATTTATTTTCCAGGCACTGAAACATGACAATAAATCAGCATGGAAAATGCTTCTTAAATTATTGCAAAGCCAGACTAATAATAATTTTCACGGCACATTTCGGTTTAAGGAAAATTTCCTCTGGCAAAAACACTGCGCATTTGGTATAAGGCGTTTACCTGACCTGAATCAAAAGGTTTTCGCAGAATATCTTGGAGTCTGGCCAGCTTCATTCTAAAAATATTCTTTTACGTCTGTTATTGGTGTTAACGGGTGCCAGGCTGTTGTCGGAACTTTTCATGAAAATCGGTATTTTGTTCATGTGATTTTTGCATTTACGCAAATAAGTGTCTTTGTTTTTGAACAAAGAAAATAAAAATAAAATCAGGGTTGAAGCATTTTTTTTTCAATTACATTTGAGTCAAATTAAAATTTATATGTGATATTAAAGTTTAATTTTTTTGAGAATTTGAAAAACACCTTCATTCGATAAAAATTAAAACAGCAAAAATGGGTTAATTTCACTTTTGGGAAAAAAATACTAAAAGATCGTTCATATTTTGTTCTTGAGATGATCGGATAGTTTTAGGGCCTCTACATATCAGAAGTACCCAGTTACTCGAAGAAGAAGAAGTTTTTATTGAAAATTGGCTTTGCAGTTGTAAAACAAACATTCCGTATGCAAATTATACTAACATTTATTAAATAATAATAGCTGGAAGTATTATCAGCACTAGTAATTAAGGTAAACTACAAAATTTCAGATTTTATAATTAATACGAACAAAGGTAATATTTTATCTGGAACCGATTGTTGATAAACCATGATACTAATGACCTGATAAAATCCAAACAGTATTGTCATAAATAGAGTAAATGGATCTAAGTACAGTGCGAAAACAAGCGGAAAATCAACAAACAAAAGCGCAGCGCATGAAAGGTTCTACGCACCATCTGCTTTAGCGGATCGGGGGTATTGGTCAGGATTTGAAAACAAAGAACGATCGTGCCGTCGCGTATAAAACGGCGTCGCGGTGCCCGAACCAAAACATTTGAGCGTCGCGCACTCGAAAGTGATTTCAAAGGTGTTCAGATCTAGTTTGGTCTCGCTTAAGACAATAGAAATTTGGGTTTCAGTTCTGCATCTATTGTGCTCAAGACATTCGCTTTTAACTGGAAACAGTGCCCAAGTCTCAGGATTAGTTAGCAATCAAGACAATCAACAAATCAAGGTGCGTGCTTGTGGTGCTCGTCTTTGTTAATATTGCAATTAAATGTGTGTGTTACATAATTTCTTGCTTGAAAAGTGGTCTTGAACCGGAAATAAAAGGTTATAAATATATTGCGAGAAAATATTATATTTAACAGGTTTTTCAAATCCAAGTTTCGGTTAAAACGATCACCTACTCGACCTGCAGCTGATAATCGCAAAGTATTTTCTTTTCCAGTATATTCCTTTTCCACTTTCAATAAATATCACTACTTTCTAACATCGTAATTGCTCTAGTGTGGTTTTTCTTGTAGTTTAAAAGAAAAATGTGACTGTCGATGCGCGCTCATGCCAAACTCTATACGTATTACACTTTCCAACCGACAGATTTAAATCCATAAAATAGCTTTTGCCTATTTTGTATTCGATATTAAAATACAATGCAAAATAAAACCGAGGATCATAAAAATTTAATCTCGCAAAAACGTTATCTTAATTACAGTCTTACGACTTTTAAATTGAATATCTGATGTCCTAGATCTGATGGAATCCACGAGACGATGTTTGTAAACATCGACGCTGCCTGAAGTTTTATTTAAAATTATTCAAACACATAACTGTATTTATTTACGTAAAATTTAGTTTGACACATTATATATATATGAAATAAAATGTGTTTTAACTGATGATTTTTTTATGCACAATGCTGTTTTTTTCCTAGAAAGCCAGGAGTCACTAAACCAATAGTATTTTCTAATGTCAATAACACCTGTTGCTAATTAATACAACAGGTTGGTAAAATAGGTGTTTGCCGTTAATTGTGTTGTAACAATGAACACTTTTAATAAGGATTACTAACCTAAAGTTCGCAAAACTGCAGATATAAATATATTTCCAATACATATAAAATTAAAGAAATATAATCCGTATTTTTCTGACAATTTGCTTTATGTTAATTAATTTTTAACTGAGTTTTTGAATGAATATGCGGATATATGTAAGAGTATCGTTTATCCGAGATTTACGACAATAGATAATAAAGATAATGTTGAGAGCAACCTGATTTCATTTAATACAGACAAACTATATAGGTATGCGGTATTATTTCATTGATTATTGAGGTTTATTAAGTTAATTACAGTATTCTGATCCAATTTATATGGGAACTGCATTTGCTTTGTGTTCCCGTTGCTACCTATGAAACACCTTGCTTATATCATGCAAAGCAAAAATTATCTTTCGTATGTTCTTTAAGCTCTTGAATGTTATCCTTATTAGACCCACCGAAACCGTTCAAATAGTAAACAACTAATCATTGCTTTATATTAGATGCGTCCTCCGGCTCAATTTGACGGTCAACTGGCTAATGAAGCTGAGGCTGAACAGCAAGACCCCAGAATGGTAGCTATGATGATTAGTACCAGATTAGCTGGACGAGCTGTAATCAGGGTAGTGGGAAGATGTGAAGAAGCTCAAGAAAATCAAGAATTAGGTAATTTTGAACAGTTTCTGTACAAAAGAGCGTGTTAAATAATGGGGTTTTAATATTAAAAATAATAGCTGCTTTCATTCATATATCACATATGATTGCGTGCGAAGCAAAATTTATCCTCAAGATGAAGATTTCTAATTAGCCTAGAAAAGAAAATTTTTCAATTACTTGCACTTTTAACAGAAATAACGGTTATTATGGGCCATTGCCGTTTTATAGCATCTAAAACATAATTAAATAGTGCGGAAATGAAATAGAAAGTAAGTGGGTTAATTGCGATCGTACCCATAAAAACACGAATGTATCTACTGAAGTAGTAGCTGTTAGTGTTTACGGGATTGATGTAAATGATGTAGTTTGCTGAAAATTAACTGTCTAGTTTTGTATACCTATACGCAAGCTCCAATTAATCTGGACGAAGTTAAAAGGAAAATAACTCATTGCGCTTCAAAAATACATCAAATCAATGATTCATTAACACTTTCCAAGTTATAAGAAAAACCGTCTTTCTTTCAAATCGTATTTAAAACGGTTAATTTGCTTCAATAAAGTCTAAACATTCTCATCAAACCCATTTCAAGTGTTTTTATTTTCACTTTTATTCTGACGAATACCAATTTCAAGGCAACTGACTGTTTTACTCTTATTACCGTCGAAGCTCAATTTAACTATAAATGGTAATGAAAGGCCACTTATTGCGTACATACGTGTAACAAAAACCAGGAAAACAAAATTATACTTCTTTCAGCATTTTCATTGCTTCCTATTTTGCTAGGTTCAATTCCGTTAAATCCATAATGGGAAAAATGGAAGAATTTTTAACTACATTTGGTAAATTTAAGTTAATGTTTTTGTATACGTTTTCATGCCTCTCGAATTAAACGAATACACCATAGGTATATACTTTTAAGGGTCTAATATTGCAAAGAATATGATTAAGGATGTAACAAGCAAATGAAGGCTTCAATAGTTATTTTAGTTACATTTTAAAAAAAAATTGTTATTTACAAATTTACACTAAAATCTATTGTTGATGATTACCTTAATATTCTTAAATGGGTGGCAATTGCAGTATTAATAAACAATTTGCGTCAACAGCATTTTTAATAACTTTGTACAAATAATTTAAGTCAGAGGTGGAATAACTGCGAAACAAAATACATTTATTATCAACCTATTAATTAATTAACAAAAAATTAACTCATAAAATTACTGAACATTTTCAAATTGGAATGATTCACCTTCTTGTATACATACGCATATTATCGTACATACAGAGCTGTATATCAAAATATATGATATAGTGAAAAACACTTTTTGAGTAATTTTTATTAATTAAATTAAATAACTTACTTCGCTGTGTGTATCATTTGGCTAACATTAATGGGAATGTAAAGAGTTCGCAAATAGGTTAATCGATCTCAAATAACAAAATATTTACACAAACGCCAACCAACATATTTTTTTCCGTTCCCGACCGGATTTAACAATTTATAACACGTTACAAAAATATCCATTTATCTCCGGGAATCAAAACTCAAGTGAAAAATGCATATTTGCACAATTTTTATGATCACCATTTTATGCAAATTTAATGAGATTTCTGTCAGCATACAAATATGTAAAATTGAAAGTTTGAAGCTTTTGAATCGCATACTGCACTTCGAATGGACTAATGAAAATAGACTTTCCGGATGTCACACAGAAATTAAATTTTGTAGGATACAAATCAATCATTTTATTGAAAAAATTTTTCCACTGAACAATAACGAAAATTCGTTCTAATTTCATTTTTAGTTCTTCCAAAATTTAATCAAGCAGAAGAGTTGCCCAAATAAAATTTGTTTTGTTGAGGGCTTAATGCTAAAAACAGATGTTTTAATATGAGAACTAGACAAGCTTTCTTTCCACGCATGCTGCTTTTTCTCGAAAATTGTTTGAATTATGAAATAAGTGTGGAGCAAACCCGCGATCAAAAAAATTATTTGAAATTTTGGAAGCATAGATAATTCCAGGCAATTTTTATTTCACGAAAATTGCTTTTGTATCTTTAAAAATATTGTGTCGGCATTGCATTAGAGTATTACAGTTGAAAATTCCTTTTCTTCCTTAGCAAGTTATAAATAGATTTAAACTTCCGGTAATAAGCTATTAACTAAGTTTCGCTTCAGTTTTCACTTGTTGTGCCAAAAATGTTCTACTAAACGGTGAACTACTTTCTCGAAAAAATGGTTGTGTTAAAAAATTCCAAGCTTAAGATCGATATTTTTACATTTTTATAAAATTAGAACACGGAACAGATAGACGGTACTTGCACGTATCCAAACCTATTTCTAGCACTGGTTGTTGTATCGTGAATCTGAACTAACGGAACATGGCGAACGCTGTTACTAGAGTGATTCATCGTTGTGAAGAGGCAAAAGAAAGTGGACGTTTAGGTAAATCTTCCTTGTGGTTCATTATTAACTTTTTTCCTCCACGGGATAGGAAAAATCCATTAAAACCTGCCGTGCAAATCGAAAAATATACTTTCAGCTTTTTATATAATCTTTTATTAACTCTCGCTGACCATCTGTGAGTCACCTCGTGCTTGAATAACCTCGACAGAACCGTAATGTTATATTGACTTAAATATAAAACACATCACATTGTTTAATGTTAAACTTCGACGATCGAACAATCTATTTGAAACATCAGCAAATTCCAGCCAAAGAAAATTATAAAATAATCCCGTCAATAATATTCAGAAGATATTTTTCAGATTTTGTTTCCTACATAAGTATGATTTAAAAATATACAAGGATGTAGGTGAGAGAATACTCCAAATTAGATTTTTCGGACAAACCAGCTTCTTCATAATAATCCTACTTATCGAAAAAAATCCTTAAAAATCAAAACAATTCATTACTTTGTTAAACTCCCATTTGTTAGCGAGGTTGTGATAGCTAAAACGTTGTTCTACTTATCATTTCCTCAATATGATGAGAGCGAACTAGACAATTAGAACCGTAAAATTTTACAGACCGTCTGTTAGGTAAAACCAGAGAACATTATTACGCTAACCCAGAAATGAGCGAGTGAATGTTTGTTGGGTGTTTTATAAAACTGTCCTTATGTAATGATGAACATTGGCACACAAATGCGAATTCGCATTACCACATTTTGATTTGCATTTCAAATTACATATCATGGTCTGTTTGGTTAATTAGTTGCAACCAAATTTTAAATCACTCACGAAAACCTTGCCATCAAGACGAATTTTTAATTTTAAAATTAATTTTACTTAATACTTTTGTATTAATATACTGAACTTATTGTCTATGTTTTGGAATGTTATAATTAATAAATAATTTTTATTTCAGATCTTTCAAACTGCCAGTTGATGCAAGTTCCAGATGCCGTTTACCATCTCATGCGACACACTGAACTGAAAACTTGTGATCTTAGCGACAATGTGATTACCAAAATTCCTCCTAAGTTTGCTGTTAAATTTAGTTTAATTACAGGTAACTAATGATTGACTTAGCACCACTTTCAAATCCTTTTATCACAATTTTTTTGGAGTTGTAATTATATTGATATTTTGTCTTGTTCCAGACTTAAACCTTGCCCATAATCAAATGTCGAAACTCCCAGAAGAGTGTGCTGCAATGGGCAATCTGGAAACCTTGGATATTTCTCACAACGGTTTTATGTCATTGCCAAACTGTTCCTTTAGAATGCCTAAACTAAGAATTCTCAAAGCCAGTGATAATTATATCATAGGTGAGGCACCGAAATACTAATATAATAGATAATATTTAATTAAGCGGTGAAAAGAAGTCCTGCTAAAATTTGAACTTTCGCTTATAGATGTAGATGTAGACAATCTGACTGAAGCACCTTCGTTGGAAAGTGTAGACCTGGAAAGAAATCCACTGACTCCTCGAATTCACGATCAGCTATCCAGGATCTCCACTATCTTAATCACAATATCGCCACGACAAACAGAAGACTGGGAAGACTTGACTATCTAAATTGTGATATGTTTAGATATTAGGGTCATCCATCTTTTAATTTTGTTTGTGATTTAACAATAGTTGAAAGCACTGATCTTATCTGTCTATCGAAATCGCAATCAAATATTTCTCAGTATCAAACGGTACATAGATTTTTTTACCCGCAATAAAATTTGACTATAAATTTTGATAACATTTTTGCCAATACTTTTATCTATTGTTGAGTAGCAGTACTGACTAAAGTCTTTTGTATCAAACGACATGTTTGTTATTAGACACAAACATTGCTGTTAGAGTATTTGTATTTTTGTAATCAGAATTTGTATTTACTGTAGTTCATTTTTGTGATTTCCTATTTAATTTTCGGTGACTTCTACTAATATAGCAAGTACTTAATTTGTAAATACCATTAAATAGGAGGTTGAATGAAACCTTTCTATTTGGAGGATCTTGGGAGGTGTTTGATAGGATCTCCCTCTATTTCCTCTAGCTGCTGATATGTCTTATAAGCAAGAGTTTGCTTTCGTGTGTTCAGCAATTTTGTGATTACAATAATCAGCTAATAAGAAATGTCTGATGCTCTTGCTTGCTGTTTTACACTACTTTTACAGTTTTTAGATACATTATGTTACATCTTTATGTATTTAAGTGCACTTATAAACATATCGTTTACAGTACTTTAAGATCCATCGTTTAATAATACTGAAACGTCACTAAATAATTATATTTTCATGACAATAAGTGTACAAGAATACATTATTAAAATGCTGTACATAATATAAATTTTTACCAGTTGTAAATCAGGAGGTTTTTTTAATCAATCAAGACTAGGTCTTGGAAAAGTTAAATATTTTGCAAGAAAACGTTGACTTTCTCATCTAGTCATATGTAAATGTGATAATAAGTAGGATGGAACCATCCATTTTGTATAGACAACATGTAAGGCGTGGCAAATAAATCCAATTTTACTAATTATCAGGATTTTATTTTTTATTGCTTAAAAAATTGCATTGTTGAGCATAGGCTGGGTAACTCAGTTTTTTTTTTCAGGCGTTGGCGCAGTGATGCACAAACGGCTTGGTGCGCCCACACAATGCTCCGGCGCAGTAACTCACCGGCGCATTTTATGATGCAGTAAACTCATGATAAATGCGTAGGGAGATAACAGAAGACTTTCTGATGTGTAGTGCTGTCGCAAAGTCATGCGCCATGCGCTTTGCGTGTAAGTGGTGCAGCGCGTTCAGTTTCTTTTTCTTTGGTTTTACTGAAGAGACACTATGATACACGCCGGTTGCGTTGATTTAATGAATGGAATACATGAAGTCGCAATATATTTTCTTCTTGTAAAGCCTAGTTGTCCCACAAGCGAATTTTCAACATAGTTTTCATTTGCGATTATTTCGTGCCAAAAAAAAATTGTAACATGTGTAGGTAACATTGTCAGTGTTTCAATTTGTGCCAACTCTGCATTCTTTTTAGGATTCGAAATTCGGGCATTAATTCATCAGTAGATAAGTATCTTGAGCACGAACTAGTTTTGGTTATTAAATTATGGTTATAGCTCGCGAGGTGTTGTAATTACATAAAACGTAATATAAGCCCTGGCGACAGTGCCGGGTATCATATGGTGACTACATTCCGCGCGGTCTTCACAAACTTGCAATCTTGGATGAGGCTAAAAGTTTAGTGTTATTTAGGGTGCCGCGCAGTTAAATGCGATGAGTTATAACACATTAACGCACAGAGCGGCATCAACTCAAAAGCGGAACTCAATAGACTGTTACCTATGCCTATCATATAGTGTATTATGCTGGAAACGAAGAGAGGCACCATCTGCAGGGAGTTGGTTTTATCGTGAGGAAGGAGTTGAGGCCTTGCATTGTTAGCTGTCTGCCATATTCTGACAGGGTCATTTTGCTAAAGCTCAGAGTTTAAAAAGTGAAGAGGAAGTGGAAGACTTCTATGCTCAAATTAAAGAAGTAATTAAAAAAATTAAAGCAAGATAGGTAAACATGATAATGGGGGACTTCAATGATAAGGTTGAACACGGAAGGGAAGCCGGAATAGTGGGTGACTTTGCTCTGGGATAGAGGAACGAAAGAGGAGATACAATTCTGCAGAGAAGACCGCATGGTAATAACAAATATATTATTCAAGTTACACCAAGACGCTTATACACTTGGAAAGCACCAGCGGACAAACCAGATAATATCGTAAGAAATCGAATAGATTTTATCCTAATTAATCAGAGGTTTAGAAACAGCATAATCTCGGTCAAATCTTACACAGGGGCAGATGTTCCATCTGCTCACACTCGAATAACTCAGACTACCCAAGTCACACAGAATAAGAAAAAATATTATTTCGACAAAATGCAGGATAAGGAAACGCAACATGCAATGGAAAGGGCGATAAGTGCAGAATTACAAAAGGCAAGAATAGAGGGTGCTCAGGTAGAATACTCATGGACAGCTTTCAAAGAATCAGACCCGGACATGGGAGCAATTCCTGAGTCCTACTAAAATCAACAAAAGAAGAAGCAGTGGATGACCGACGAAATCTTGGAGATGATGGAAGACAGACGGAGAGGGTGAAGACTGCCAACCCTATAGCTTATCGACAGATTCATAGTGCCATTAAACTAAAAATCAGAGAAGCTAGAAGAATCAGAAGAACTTGATCGTAAGCATGACGCGTTTAATATAGAAAAACGCCAAAGAAGTCACAGGCAGACACAAAAAAAGAACAATAGAAACTAGGCATGGGTAACGCATCGAATTTTCAGGAGTTGGCTGCATCTACAAATTATTCCAGTCTCGGGTCTCGTTAAGCTTAGCTTGCGGTTTAAATTTAACTGAGTTATTACTCACTAACTCACATAGCAGCAACAACTTAAAGGCGCAACTCAACACAGTGTTACCCATGCCTAGTTTAGCACATGTTCATATTACCGACTTTTCACAGCGATTTATTAATATTTTCAAATCGTTGTCATATGACGCAGCTAATAACAAAAATTCCATTTTATATATTCAAAGTTAATAAAAGTGAGTATTTCCCATCAGTTAAATTGATCCACAAACAACATTAAAACTGTTTGCAAATGCGTAAAATGTACTCTTTTAATTCGCTCTTTTGTGCGCTTCGAATAATACACTTTGATTTGCGATTTATATTATTTAAATTTGGTCCATTAAATTTTTCCCCGTAAAGTGCAAATTTTTCAGATATTTGTCGATGAAGCTTAATATTCGTAATAATCCAATAGGCACACTAATTATAGCTTCAATATTTGGATGAATAATCGCAGTTTAATCACATGCTATTAAAAGTATGGTAAAATAGATAAAAAGCTTTTCATTTTTTATTTTTATAGCCATCTAATTGCTGTTTCGTATTAATATTTTTTAAACGATTTAAAACATATAAATTGTTTAAAAATTTCCTGATAAATTATGTTTTGTTTTTGTGTTTGAGTGGACTTATGCACCGAACAAATGTAGAATCATCTAGATGCACCGAACTGTTGAGTTTTCCGGTCATTTAGGACTAAAATGGCCGTAAAAGTCGAATTTTTTGATAAATTTAGGTTGCACCTTTCTTGATATATTCTGTTCAAAAACAGTTTTTCACTAAAATATCAACTTTCAAAAGGACGTTTTTGGGTAATTCTGTAGAATTATTCTACTTTACTGATGAATAGAAACTTATATGAGTAATTCGCTTCGCTTGGATTTTTTGCAACTTCTTTTTTCATCATTTTGTAGGTCTTTACACAGCAGTGATATTTTAGAGGTAAAAAAATGAGTTTTTACATTTTGAACTTGCTGAAATGCGACGATTAACGATCAAGACTCTGTTTGATATGAAAGCATGCAATAAAGCTTTGAGAGTCTCTTGGATTTTTCTTGATGGATTTTAGAAGTATAGTACTGAATTTTAAAAAAGTAAACTAAGAAAATGTACGTCTTAAGGGTTGATCTTTGGACACTTTTAAATAATTTAAGTACGTTCATCTATTTTTAAATTTGCACATTCACTAAAAAATGAAGGAAAACATGTCACTAAAGCACGATCAGATCATATAAGGTCTTTATTGTATATAATATAATAACACAATTTAAGCAAAAAGTGATAATAATATGATTTATATGTCAAAACTTAAGATGAAACCTCAGCTTTGGCGCAAAATAGTAACTGGTTCGTTTTCATCCCAATCTGCTTCATGGTAAATCTGAAGAAATATCCTCTTCCAAACTTGAGCCTATTAACTTCCTTTAAACTACACGCGATGCTGTGTTTCAAAACATATTTACCCTAAAAATCACAAGAGTATTAAAGGTAGATAGCATACACATATCCATTTTAGCTTTCCTTCAGTTTAATAGAGTGTTTTGTGTATTTTAACGATTTAAAAGCCGCTAGGGATTATAATTGAGTAGGTAATTTCTGCGGCCGTCTAGCCTTCGGTTCTATTTGCCTAATTTTGAATTTCTCTCTCTAAGTTGACCACTACTCTAATATAAGAGCTTTTGATCTCTAAAATCCAGCATTAATCGAGCATTAATATCCAGCAGTTTACAAATATCCAGCATTAATCGAGAGGAGAGTAATTGTTTAAATCACTGGATCGCTTTTCCAGACATTCGAGTGATTTCTCTGTGATTTTCATATGCTCATCTAAAAGCATATTGGAATGGAAAAATACAGGTTAAGCTTTGGTGTTAATTCATATCGTTCGATTATAATAGTACTGTAAAGTGCAAACGAAGCAACTGTACTCAATACAACCGATCCTATTTATGAAGATTTTTAATAGTTTATCAAGTTTAAATGGAACGCAAATGTCTTCATTGAGCTCTAGGCTCCATTCGAGGAAACGGCTTGGAGAACCGCACCCTTTAAACCGACTATCTGGTATCGACATGTCGATGACACGTTCGTGATATGGAGACATGGACGCGATAACCTGGACAAGTTCCTTGACCACCTGAACAAACAACATCCAGAGATACAATTTACCATGGAAGTTGAACAAAACCAACAGTTGGCTTTCCAGGATGTCTTGGTATCTAGGAACGGGAATCAATTGGACCATCGGGTATATAGAAAAGTCACCCACACGGACATATACCACCACAAGCTGTCCACCCGAGTCAAAAACAAGGATTCATCAAGACTCTCACAGATAGAGCCAGGAAAATATGTGGACCACAGCACCTATAAGGGGAACTCCAGCATTTAGAAAGGGCTTTCCTTCAAAACGAATACTCTCATATTGACATTAAAAGAGCAGCAAGGGTGGACCGTGCCGAAAAGAGTGAAACCACTCAAAGAGCCTTTCAGCCTTTCATTCCCAGAGTTACGGACAGAAATGGGAAGATCATCGGGAAACATAATATAAAAACGATCTACAAGCCCACAACAAAGGTCCAGGAATGTCTAAGGTCAGGAGACCTTCCCTCGCCACTGCAGGTATCTACCGAATCCCATGCGCCTGTGGAAGCGTCTATCACAACCGGTGCATAACTACCGACTCCGCCTGAGGAACCGCATTAGTAGCGTGTAAACTCTCAAGCAGACCACCTCTGAAGATGCAAGCCACTCGTGCTTGCGAAACGTCAGGAAGAAATTCTTATTTTACGACGGCCTAAAAACCCGAAAACCTCACCAGTTTCATCTTCTATTTTGTCACCAAATAGTGGTCTCTATTTATTTTTCTAAATATGAAACTGTGATTTTACCTTTTTAATTGGGCAACTAATAGGGGGCTCTAGATTTTTCATATATTCTAGCCATGGTGCGGGTATTAGCATCAATTTGCAGAAATAGAGTATGGTAAAAGTGTGAAACTGTTCGCAAGTATCTGGAGCGGCCCTATCTAAACATCTGGTAATTGAAAATTCTAACTGAAAGGATGGAAATATCATAATTAAATACATCCTTTATATATAACTGAAAACCAATCATAATTTTATAAATTATGCTAATTTTCGTTTCCAATGAGATTGTGTATACAATTAATACCAAACGTTTGCACCAAACACATTTGAAATGAGAGTATGAAATAAAATAGCCCGAATATAAAACTCAGCAATATTAATAGTAAGAAATTGTCAGGAGGAGGGATTTATGATTAATAAACCACTTTAGTGCTTGTTTGGCGAATATGCCCACTTACCTTCATATCTTCCTCAATATTTTCCAGTATATCAATATCAAAACCAAGAAAATATGTATCATTTTCCAAGTTAATTGAAATGTTACTAAGATCCATAGGCAGGTTTTGGTTTGGGCAGTTAATTAACTGATAGACTCGAACTGTGCTGTTCTAAAATGAGAACTAATTATCAGCCTATATAATCCTTCTGAGCCATCAATGTTTCATTTGATCGGGAACGAGAAATTCATGAACTATGCATGAATTTAACTTGTTTACATTGACATAGGTAAGCGCTGTAATATGACGTAATTAGTAATTACATTTAGTTAACAAGTAAATCCCATTAAGCACACAGAAAGTGAAAGAGTTTTTAATTGATTTAAATAAATCATTTAAACAATTTGATCTATTACCGATGTTGTTGCCGAAACGTGTAGCCCATTAAGCGCTGTCACTATCAGCAAAAATAAATATCCTCTTTCCATTTTACACTATACAACTCCAAATGAAATGAATTAATATTGAATTGTTGGCTTAAAATCATTCACTACATTTGTGTCGAAATATTTCAAACTTAATGGTTTACAATTTGGATGGATGGAGGTATTAAAAATCTACACTGGGATACTTCATAATTGATGGCTTAATGAAAATGTTTCTGACTTTATTCGAATGCCAATTACAACTTTTTTAACTTCCAATCAGCATTTCTGCAATGAACGGATGGAAAAATGCGGCATTTTAATTGATCCGGGATCTAGAAACCAAATATTTCTTTTGTTTTGTTAACAAAATATTCAAAATATAATGGTACAAAATCGCGCATTTCTTATACTCACCTCGTTTTCCTGTTGCCCTATTTACAATACGTAGAATACCTCTAATAAAAGTCTTAATTGAGGGTTGTTTTCTCCGTGTAACTAAATCTAGATATTGACGAGTAAATTTGCATGTAATGCATTTTTAATAGAAAGTATGCCGGATTATGTGTTCGATTAATTAGCATAGTACCGGTCAATTTAATTTTATTATAATATATTTGTGATCCAGACACATTTTAAAATGCAATTATCTCGTTTAAGAACGCAATAGATGATAACGTTGTATTCCAATGCAATTAGGGTCGTTTTTGTATTTTTCACAATATTTGCAGCCTAAAACGAAAACAATTCAATTTAGAATTTGATTCACAAGAGTTCCATCATTTTTAAAATCACATTTTATAAATCCTACTTTAATCCTGAAGTACACTATATTTGTACCAAGCAACGGATCTCTAATACAGTCCATTTGCTAAATTAAGTGAGTATCTCCCAACAATTCTATTTTTCTTTCCTCGGCTTCAGCTTTCGGAGTGATGAAACATTCGCGATATAAGTCGTGAATAAATTTCCGTATTTTTTATAAATAGCTCAATTAAGTTAATTATTTTTTCACCGTATTGAAAAGAACCGAAAGGACTTTGATTTACTGTTGCTTTAAAAGTTAGTGGATATAATTTTTTTAATTTGTTCCTTTGTTTTCTTACTCTTTACATCAAGCAGTAATCTAATTGGCTCGAAGCATTAACACCAAAGCTGGTTGCTTACCTTGGTTATTAAATTAGGTAGGAAATCAAAAGGAAAAAAAATTAAAAACATATTGTATTTATTTAATAATAAAATTAGTATCCAGTGCACGATTCTTTAAATTTTTGACACCACATTCAAAGGCTTAAACAAGGACAGTCCTAAAAGATACATTCCTTTATCTGAGTGTTATGGAAGTCCTCTGTTCTGATTGATATTAACATTCCAATTCTATTGCTTTCTTGGTTTAATGTATTACATATAACAATATGTAGCATCTGTAATAAAGTTGAAACACTTATATGAAAGAATAATTATTTCACTTTAATTTAACAATCCTTTTCAGCGTTTAAATAAGTAATTAAATAACATTTGCATTAATATAAATTTACCAGAATCGATTGGAATCGTAATTAAAAAAAATGTTCGTACTATATCTTACCGCTTGTTCTCTCAACAATCCAGCTCAGAAACTGCGTAACTCTCGTATTCACACTGGCTTCATTCGAGGCACATCCAAGACCATGGGAAATGATTCCTACTAAATGCATTCTATTTGCAACCACATCAGTCCATAAAAGTGGACCACCTGAATCAAGCTGGCAAGAGTCTTTCCCTAATCAAGTTATAGACTGAATTAAAACAGTTATGAACGTTATGCATTAATAAACAATATATTTTGATCACGACCAAATTTAAAATGTTACTAATAATGCAAAATTACCTGAAGCAAATGCACACATTTCTTCAGGCACAAGCGCTTCGCTTACCATTGTTGAGCATTCGTCGTTTGATAAAACGTTTAATGATGTCATCATTAGAACATCTGAAGTTGGACCAGAAAACTCAATTTGGCCCCAGCCTGAAAATGTTAGTTTCAGTTCAAGTTACTGTTAATTCTATTGGTCAATGTTGACCTAGTTTTTCTTGAAACCTAAAAAAAGCTGAGTATTGGACTTACCTAAAACGATAACAGGCTGAGCAGAAAAATCGTAGTCAACGTATTTGAAAGGAAGACAAATCGGAGCTACATATTGACTAAAAACAATAGATTTGGTCGTTTGCAATATAGCGATGTCATTCGCATAAATGCTATTGTCATAGTCAGGGTGTATTTCATAGGCATTTATGTTATAAAGTGCAGAATATAATGTATCGTCTCCTACAATTTACTTGATTGTTTATCATTTATTCTTTCATTTGATTTAAAAAAAAAACATGTGAATTCCAAACTGACCTGATGTAATATTATGATCTCCTGCCAAAATAGCTAATTCGTTGGGATCTTTTTGAAATACACAATGAGCAGCAGATAGAAGGTATCTATTCGAAATTATATGCCCGCCACAAATGAGCGACTTGGTAATAATGCTGACTATTCCTACCATTGCAGGAAATTCATTTATTCCAGTTTCATTACCTCCTACTATTTGGAAGTTTTTACTCTAAAAATAAACCAATAAAAAATGTGAGCCTTATTTCCTTCGCTGTCGTCTTTAACGTAGAAAGTTAGAAACATGGAATTTGTGAAAATGTAGGTCTATGTAATTAAATTACCCATAATTTCATGCTCTTTTTACCACTGCTATAATTTTGCTACTAAGTGTGTCACTATGTAGAAGCTTAATGATTCAGGCTTTGGAATCAGGCGAAACTGAGGAATAGTTACACAGGTCAAAGTTAATATTACTCAAAAGTGCTATTTTCTAATTTTTCTTTAACACAATTGACCTTTAAACACCGTTGTCTTTGAAAATGATTAGGCGATGAAATGTATATTTTGGAAGCTACATCGAAAGTCCACCCACAAATATATTTATATTTTGAAGGTTGAAGTATCGTTTAAACTTTCGTCGGAAGGAGTGGGAGATTCTAATTTTTCTACATAGGGGAGAGTGGGCCACCACGAGACACGGGTCATCAAGAGACTTTGCAATATTTTCTTCTACAATAAGTGGAAACATCTATTACCCCGTTTGGGTTTTACTAGCACAGTGTTGCTTCGGTGGTAAAAGTGTCTTCCTGTGTGAATCAGTCTTGACTGAGATTTTGACAAAGATGCATGTGAGCGAAGACGTTTTTTTTCACGTGTACTATCCTGAGTTATTTTTTTATTGAAAACATAAAGTTAAACGTAAGAAATTTCAGTTGTAGATATGGTGTTGTAAGTGGTGTTTAATTGTATAAATAAACTTTGTGATTTTAAATCGATTTTACCAACAATTGAAAAAAAAGTTATAACGTGTAAATGTGCTATCATGAAACACTTTTTTTGGGGGCACCTTGAGGCACTGCCTTATGAAGAAACTTTTAAGACTTTTATAATTATTTGTGTCATTTTGTATCTTTAGATGTGAATGCAAAAGAAAGTCCCAGAAGAGAACATTCCCAGAAGAAAATATGAAACGAGAAGTCCAAGAAGTTTTATTGGGAGTAAGTGGAGTAAAAGTATCATTGCGAAGTCCAGAGGTATTTAGAGGCTACCTAAAAACTCTCCAATAGTCAAAGAAAAAAAGCACCAACATTCCTAGGGATACTCGAGAAAAAGAGAAAATTGAAATGAGATGCAAAGGAAAAGAAGAAAAAGATAGAAGTTTACAAAAAAAGCAGCGAAGAGAAACTTTTTTTAAAGAATTTTAAAATGTTAACAAAGGAGATGTTTTCCGATGACGACGGAGATGAAGAGGTCCCATTTGTGAATTCAGACGACGATTCTGATTGGATACCTGAACCCGATCCAACTACGTTCGAGGAATTAGATAGACAACCCAAAGAAGATGATTTTGTATTAGTTGAGTTTAATAATTTAAAGAGGCCAACAATATACAAACGACTACCTAACTGACAGAAAGTCGGCGTGTCTATTCATGGACATTAACAAGGCCTTTGACAGTGTCTGGCATATGGGCTTACTCTACAAACTTCACAAACTCCATACACCAACATATCTACTTCACATCATAAAAAACTTACTTGAAAACAGACTACTACAAGTACGAATTGACAACACATTATCTTTTTCTTTTTCCCCTGAACAAGGACTCGCGCAAGGATCCCCGCTCTCACCGTTCCTATATAATATATACTGCCATGACATATACAATTACAACTTACCAGACAAAAATCAAATCGACAGATCGGCATACATATTACAATACGCAGACGACACGGCACTTATTGTACATGACAAAACTACTGAGAGAGCAGCGCAAAGACTCCAAACACTAACAAACAACACAATGACATGGTTTTATAAATGGAGACTAACACCAAACGCGTCAAAAAACCAACTTCTGCTCACAAACCACAGACTCAACGCTGACTCCCCTACAATAACTGCAGACGTCCAAACGACAGAACCAAAGAATGACATAAAATACCTAGGAACCACGATTGACCAGAAACTTAAATTCACTAAACACATACGAAACATGAGGGCAGAAACAATAAAGAGAACAAAACACTTCCGATCACTAACCTACAAAGACAGAGGAATTAGCACAAACACCGCCACCAAAATATATAAAGCTATTTGTAGACCCTTGCTAGACTATGGACATATACTCATGACCAAGGGAACAGAAAGAACAAAACGTTATATACAAACAACAGAACAAATTGCACTAAGACTAATAACACTATAAGTCACCCCCAAACCCACTACACAACCCCTCCACCCAACTACTATACGAACGCACAAACATAACAAAGATTTCGGAAAGACTCATACATCTACAGACAAAATGGACAAACAACCCCTACAACTGGACCATACTGAATCCCCTTTGTCTTACAAGACCAACCAGACAATCCCGCTTCCGTTTCCCTACATCAACGCTACTCGAACACTTACAAACGCAACTGACTACTGGACAATAAAATAATTTTTTCTTGTCATTAGAATTGGAAAGTTTATTTAATAAGATTATTAACCTAGAATAAGAGAATTTTCATCTTTGTTTTTTATTTAGATTAAGACTACATGTATTAAACAAGGGCAGAAAGAACGATAGGTCGATAGCCTTTTTTAGAAATAAAAATGTTTACTACTACTACTACTAATTTAAAGATTAGGAACGTTTTCTTCGTAAGGAAAATTATTACCTGTGGCGACACATCCGAAGAAGTTGAAGTTCATTTTTTAAGGAAGTCGCGGAAATTCAGTAGGTATTTTGTATTTCCTGATCAACCTGATATTGGAACTGTTCCCTTAAAATACATAACAATGATTTTGCCTTCGCCATGTGTTTTAGGTAAACCAAAAAGTTTGCAGTTCTTTTATAAATTTGAGCTAAATTTCAGCAATTTTAATAATTGTTAATTGTTTTACTTAGACTATAATTACAAACGTTGTCATTTTTTTCAGTTTTGTTTAAGCCGAGGTTAAAGCTAATTAATTAAATTTTTAAGATTAAAATTGCAATATTTGTCAATCTTGTAGTGGAAATAAAGGTTTTTTAATGTCAATTGTCGTTTTTTTTCATTGATTTACTTATGTCTCACAGTGGCCGGTATCTCGGGCCACGATGAGACATTGTCAAAAAAATTAAACAATTAAAATATCTTTACGTTTACAGTAATTGAGTGCTTTCAACCGTTACAGACTTAAATAAATGCAATTCCGACCAGCTAATCAACTTTTCTGGACGTTCATGTAAAGTGTTTGGAAAAAAAACCACTTTTACTATTTTAGTCTCATGGTGACCCACTCTCCCCTACTATATGTAAGAGGTACCTTTAGTAATTTTTCCAACCTACTCTTAACTGGATAAAAAAACTCGATGAAATGTAAATTCAGCAATTTTCTAAAAGCTTTCAATTTGCTAATGGATAACATACACGATTTGAAACTTTCAAACTAGGAGGCAATTATGTTACAAAAACGGAGGATCCAGTTTTTACATTAAAGTATTAAAACAAAAAACTCTCACAATCTCTATTTCCGATAAACTGGTTTTGTTTATTCCATAAACAGCAAATATTAAATGCCATTTTCAACGATTGAATATTTCGCAGAAGCAATAACTAAAGCGTTTGAAGAAAATATTAAAATAAAAAGACTGGTCGACCCAGTGAAAATCGGTTAATGAGCAGCTTTACAAATTAAGTTAATGTTCCTATTAAAAAACGCAGTTGCAGAGTTTTGAAATATTAATTTCTGTTTAATCATATTTTCTAAAGGTAAATAAGCACGAGCATATATTATTCATGATTGCAAGCACGTGAACTTTTACGTGGCAATTTAAAAATACAAAATAGTGCAGCTAACAAATAGCACATTAAAAAATAAATCATGTAAATCAGCGATGAAGTAGCAGAAGCTAAAACTAGTTACGATTAGGTTAATAATTGAATCATGATTTGCTTTTTGCCAATTATAATGCAATTTGCTTTCTTGTACAATTTATGCTCTATAAACAATTTTAACTAGAATAAATAAATTTGGAAACAAAACACGAAATTTTACCACCGATAGTATATCTATTTTATTGGACGTTCTATATATTTTTTCATTCTCAGTAAACCCAGGACAACAACAATTCGAGGTTCTGATATTTTCATGACGTTCAAACAGATTTTAAGCATAATCAGCATGAATTTATCCCGTTTTATCCGAAAAAATCGTATTGGATTTCTCAACGTACCAATTGTGCATGCAATATGTAAATGAGGGTAAACTTGAGTTTGGAATTAGTAACTCGTGACCTCGGCTAATTAAGGCTGAAATTATATCTGCATATATTAAATTATTATTAATTAATTCCGACGACCTACTCAAATGGAAAGTTCGACACTTACTGCCAAATTTCTCCAGCCACAATCACACTCGCTTATAAAATCTTTCAATATGTTATTTCCATCTTTAACGGATGGAGTTTCAATTGCATTAGAACCAACAACTGAAAAAATTGTAATCAAAATGGCAAATTTACTTAAAATTAAAAAACCATAAATCTTTGGTAAGTAGAATGTTTGAAAAAACCGAAGCACTGATATTCTAGCGTTACACATCTCGTTTCTAAATCGGTGAGTTCAAATGTAAAAGTAAAACTAAATGAAAACAGCAAATGATAAAGTTTATCAAGGTGTGTGTTTATCTGTACTGTGAAAAAACCAACACCTCTTAATTTCACAAACTAACTTGAAAACATTGTCTGGCCACTTACTATGTGAGTAATTTAGCGAGAATTAGATTGCAATAAGGTAGATTCAACATGGATTTTTTTACCATAACTCCTATATTTCTCATACCAGAGTTTTACATTATTTTTAAATTTTAATGTCCTCATTCTATGTATAACTCATAGCATATCTGTAGCATATAACAAGAATTTAAATTTTAATTAAAAATAAAAACTGAATTATATGCGTGCTATGTACACATGTAAATACCCCTTATAGAGTAGTCAGAGGATGTGATATTAATCAATTTGATATTAATTTTTGTATTAAATAAATTTCCGCCTATTTGGATTCATGTAACTGCTAAGAGGGCCACAGAGGGCGGAGTCGGTCCAACACATTCGGACAATATGACTTGGGGTGGGTTTCATAATATCCAAGGGCCACATTAAAAAGCGGAATTAAAAATGATTTATAATTTATCGTCATTTATTTATCTATTAATGTAAGTACATGAGAAATCGTCACTGGAAAATTTCTTATCAGCGTCTTAACTTTATTTAAGTATGTTTTGACATGATCGTGCTTTATTTAAATTATACATTTTTATATAATTTCAGACACATCAGCATGTAAATGGAAAATTATCTAATACCTATAACCTCACGAGATACCTTTCATATATAACAATCAACAGTTCAGGAAACTTTTACTAAAATTTAATTTAATTTAAGATCATATTCGAACGAGACGCAAGGAAAACTTTAAGCTAGCCTGAGGGGTTCGCTTAAAGCAGCGCCCGTTAGTTCTCTATTACGACTGCCATTTTATTTGTTGTGAAAAGATTCTAAAGTTTAAACGAACAACGTTTTCAACTTTTTTTTATTTAATTAAACGAGTTCAGTCGAGAAGTTTTCCCTTGTATTGAAGATATTTTATTTCTATGGCTGGTTCCGTTTTCTTATTGCGACCAACTCCGGCAAAATCCCTGTATTTTAATTTAAGAAATTAAAAAAGTTTCAGAATATTGCAGCTTAATATTACTTGATAAATGATGAAAAGTTCTGGCTTTGCGTTATTAATACAGACCTCAGTCGACAAGTTTTATTACATCTTTAATACTTTTTGTATATTCTATTTCCTGACTGTACTATAATTCATTCCAATGTATTCCTGGGTTTTCAGTCAATTTTATTGTCACTAATTATGGTGTTATGTGATGAGCCCTGCGTTTCGTCCCGGGTCTACCTATTGGACTCGTCAGTAAGGCTTAGGTAGACCCTGCCTTATACGCCGGACATCGGTTATACGCGTTCGGACGTAAATGAACCGAGCCGGTGTAGATCTTGTGCGGTGAGATGTTCGCAACCCGTGTTGCCGATGCTGCCACTCGTTCCATTCTGCTTTTTTTCCCAAGCATTTATCTTCTTTTTGTATATTCTATTTCCTGACTGTACTATAATTCACGAATGAAGGACGAAACGCAGGGCTCATCACATAACACCATAATTAGTGACAATAAAATTGACTGAAAACCCAGGAATACATTGGAATGAATTATAGTACAGTCAGGAAATAGAATATACAAAAAGAAGATAAATGCTTGGGAAAAAAAGCAGAATGGAACGAGTGGCAGCATCGGCAACACGGGTTGCCAACATCTCACCGCACAAGATCTACACCGGCTCGGTTCATTTACGTCCGAACGCGTATAACCGATGTCCGGCGTATAAGGCAGGGTCTACCTAAGCCTTACTGACGAGTCCAATAGGTAGACCCGGGACGAAACGCAGGGCTCATCACATAACACCATAATTAGTGACAATAAAATTGACTGAAAACCCAGGAATACATTGGAATCTTTAATACTGAAATATCTCGAATTGTTAAATATATTTTTTTAGATCTTGGCAGAGTGTTTCGCTTTAATTATACTATGCTCAGATACTCATTTGAACAAATGTTCTATTCAATTGAGGTTTTTTCATCATCCACCATGGAATATTTTCTTGATTTTTTTAGATAATCATGACAAAAATCAAATCGACAGATCGGCATACATATTACAATACGCAGACGACACGGCACTTATTGTACATGACAAAACTACTGAGAGAGCAGCTCAAAGACTCCAAACTCTAACAAACAACACAATGACATGGTTTTATAAATGGAGACTAACACCAAACGCGTCAAAAAACCAACTTCTGCTCATAAACCACAGACTCAACGCTGACTCCCCTACAATAACTGCAGACGGCCAAACGACACAACCAAAAAACGACGTAAAATACCTTGGAATCACAATTGACCACAAACTTAAATTCACTAAACACATACGAAACATCAGGGCAGAAACAATAAAGAGAACAAAACACTTCCGATCACTAACCTATAAAGACAGAGGAATTAGCACAAATACCGCCACCAAAATATATAAAGCTATTTGTAGACCCTTGCTAGACTATGGACATATACTCATGACCAACGGAACAGAAAGGACAAAACGTTATATACAAACAACAGAACAAATTGCACTAAGACTGACTACTGGACAATAAAATAATTTTTTCTTGTCATTAGAATTGGAAAGTTTATTTACTAAGATTATTAACCTAGAATAAGAGAATTTTCATCTTTTTTTTTTATTTAGATTAAGACTACATGTATTAAACAAGAGCAGAAAGACCGATAGGTCGATAGCCTTTTTTAGAAATAAAGATGTTTACTACTACTCATATTTTTTGAGTGTTCACCCCTTTGCTGGAAAATTGAGCAACTTGCGAAATTAATTTAATTATCAAACTTAAGTCGGTTTAAGCCTTTGCGAATTTCAAGCAGGGACAATGACGCCCATGGATAATGTTCCGTATCGACATCTGTTTGAGTTCTAAAAATTTGAATTCGGTCATAAAATCCTGCACAATCCGCATTCTGTTGTCGGAAAGTTCTGATTTTTACTTCCAAATAAAGCTGAATCTAGAAGCGTATATTTAAGCTCAATTGCACTTATGGGAGCATGTTGAAAAGCTTTAGTGTGGATGCTTTTGACTCCTAATCATCAGCCTTGTTAACATAATTTGCTTTTAATCATTTAATACACAGCATGATCCACCGATCAGTTGCAACTGCTCAAAGTTATTTTCCAGTTGCCTTCCGATTCCATAACGTTATATGCAGCCGATATGAGCCAGCTGTCATAAATTCAGGAAAACTTTCGGAAAGTTTCACGCCAGTTTCCCCCTGCAAGCGTTAAATATACACGGGATCCATTTTAGCACCCATATGCATCAGAATGTGCTAGTTAAGGTACTGATTCATCAAAATCAAATTTAGGAACGTGAATGCAATCCAAATAGGATCTATCGGAGCCTTGGGGATTGCGCATTACCATGCAACTCTAATAGCCGTTTGGCCACATTTTATTAAAATGTACTCAATCTGCATATTCCTCTTGAAATCCGCTGACATATTTTTTGTGGCAAAATTTAATATTAAAATTCAGCGCTGAGTCTTTGTCAAGACAAAAATAATGCGTTGATTAGTTGAAGACTCGCATGGCAAAGACACGGATCGAAACTTTGGAATCTTGCCGAACCATTGATTGATGATGCGGGGAAATATGTGCTGGCAAAGTGATAATCCATCACTTAGTAATTTATCAAGTATTACTGAGTTGCTCTTAAAAAAAATCAGTTTTCCCTACGGAAACAAATGTATTGATATTAAATAAGCGTGTTTATATGTACGAAACTAATTGGTTTTATAGAGAAACTTTCGTTTTCAGGAACAACTGCATGTTTTGCCCTAATTTTCTTTTATGTAATTTAAAGAAAACTTAAATCTGCTGCTGTGTAGAAAATGAATATTACATAATTCTGCAGTTCATTTAGTACTTTAATAATGTACATACGTATAGCACAAACACCGCCACCAAAATATATATAAGCTTTTTGTAGACCCTTGCTAGACTAAGGACATATACTCATGACCAACGGAACAGAAAGGACAAAACGTTATATGCAAACAACAGAACAAATTGCACTAAGACTAATAACACGAATAAGACAAACCCCCAAAACCGACTACACAACCCCCCCACCCAACTACTATACGAACGCACAAACATGACAAAGATTTCGAAAAGACTCATACATCTACAGACAAAATGGACAAACAACATAAACATGTGTTGAAGAGCTGATTTTTATTCAGTTCAGCTTTCGCTTACCCATTTGAGTTCGCCTGTACAAAATTGATGTTAGCTGGTTTTCAAGATGCAGAAATATCACAAAATATGTACTTATTTGATTAAAATTCAATAATCATACTTTTATATTGCCCCTTTGTGTTATTTGATCTAAGACAATGTTTGCATAATTAACACTTAGTTAAGGACTCAATTTCCATATGCAAAGTTGGCTTCAAAGTAAATTATTTCTTGTTCTGTTATACATTCATTATAGCGTGTTCCATATTATAATAATGCGGGAATAAAATCCTTACATTAGGGGGAAAGTAATACTGCTGGCAGGAAGTTGCATTAATTCATACTTTGCAGAATGTTGCTAGAACAATATTTCGCAAGACTGGAAATTTTAATTCGCTGACATTTCCAGATACTTGAACTTTTCCAGTTCGTTGAGTATCCAGTTCATGCATGTATTTAACAGACGTGGGTACGTAGTAAAGTCGGCAAAATGTTTGTATTAAAATAAAAATATTTTTCGGTTGGTATGATGCAGCCACACAAAGAAAGTATTCAGTTAAGTTACGAGTGCTGCGCCTTTGGGTTTTGCAATTTATTGCATTTTATTTTGACATCGTTTATTAATATTTCGCATAAAATCTGTCTAAAATTGCTGTTAAATCTGCAATTTCATTCACAAATTATACATGAGTAAAATTGGCAATATGCTTTTATAAAAGAGTGTTATTTCTAATTTTCTAATTTTATTTTGAAAAAAAATGGGCTGGTCTTTTCTGAATATCAGCAATATTCAGGCAATATATTTCTGTAATGTACTTTAATAATTTTTTGGTCAGTAGGAAATTGGTTTAACCGATTTTTCAATACAAATTTTCCAAGATTAAGTGCGACTTAAATTGTTCATATTTTGTGAACGTGAACTAAGTAAAAAGCCAGTTTAAAAGTCATAAATACAAGACTTTTACAGAACTCGACAAATCACGTTCGTTGGCAAATAGTAGTAGTAGTAGTAAACATTTTTATTTCTAAAAAGGCTATCGGACTTTCTGCCCTTGTTTAGTACATGCAGTCTTAATTTAAACAAACAAATAAAGGTAAAAATTATCTTATTCTATGTTAATAATTTAATAATTTTAATTCTGGCAAACAGAGATCTTAGAATTATTGTCCAGTAGTCAGTTACGATTGTACGTCAGTACGAAGCGGGATTGTCTGGTTGGTCTTGTAAGACAAAGGGGATTCAGTATGGTCCAGTTGTAGGGGTTGTTTGTCCATTTTGTCTATAGATGCATGAGTCTTTCCGAAATCTTTGTCATGTTTGTGCGTTCGTATAGTAGTTGGGTGGAGGGGTTGTGTAGTGGGTTTTGGGGGTGTCTTATTTGTGTAATTAGTCTTAGTGCAATTTGTTCTGTTGTTTGTATATAACGTTTTGTCCTTTCTGTTCCGTTGGTCATGAGTATATGTCCATAGTCCAAGAGGGGTCTGCAGATCGCTTTGTATATTTTTGTCGCGGTATTTGTACTAATTCCTTTGTCTTTGTATGTTAGTGAGCGAAAGTGTTTTGTTCTTTTTATCGTTTCTGTTCTGATGTTTCGTATGTGTTTAGTAAATTTAAGTTTCTGGTCAATTGTGATTCCAAGGTATTTTACGTCGTTTTTTGGTTGTGTCGTTTGGCCGCCTGCAGTTATTGTAGGGGAGTCAGCGTTGAGTCTGTGGTTTGTGAGCAGAAGTTGGTTTTTTGACGCGTTTGGTGTTAGTCTCCATTTATAAAACCATGTCATTGTGTTGTTTGTTAGTTTTTGGAGTCTTTGAGCTGCTCTCTCAGTAGTTTTGTCATGTACAATAAGTGCCGTGTCGTCTGCGTATTGTAATATGTATGCCGATCTGTCGATTTGATTTTTGTCTGGTAAGTTGTAATTGTATATGTCATGGCAGTATATATTGTAGAGAAACGGTGAGAGCGGGGATCCTTGAGGGAGCCCTTGTTCAGGGGAAAAAGAAAATGACAGTGTTTTGTCAATTCGTACTTGTAGTTGTCTGTTTTCTAGTAAGTTCTTTATGGTGTGTGTAGTTTGTATAGTTTGTATAATAAGTTGGCAAATATTTAACAACTTTTAAAGTTTAATGGTTTCTAAATGTTTCTTACAGTTCAAAATCTTCCTTTACTTAAAGATGCATCAAAGCTTTCAGCGAAAAGGAACTCTTTATCTAACTGCAAAGCTAACAAGTTAATAGAAAATTAGAAAGTTTTCGTTGCTTTCAAATGCAATTTACTGTTTCTTTGTGGGGCGAGATGGTTCAGCTTCATTAAAAAATTATAGCCAACTACTAATTATCAGAGCGCAATCCAAAACTCTGCTATTCTGCCTAATTGTATTTACTCGGTTCGTAACAAGCAACATAACCTACCCTTCTGTTGTTAAGTTGTCGACCCGTTGGCTTTCACGTCGTGAAAATTGTTTCTGGGGCTTTTATTACTCTGCTAACCCCCCAACCACAGCAGTTAAGCTCAACTGACAGGAGAGCAGACGGACGGACATTAAGTTTCGTTATTTGAAAACCAAAATTAAATCTAGAGATTTTCATTTTATTTTCGTTGAATAAAGCATTTAATAATTGGTACAATTTTTGGTACAAATTTATATACAAATTGGTACAAGAAAAAGTACAATTTGCGTTCAACACGTAAGCAAAATATTCCAAGAAACAACATAAAACAGCGCCCTTAAACACATTATTAAATATTAGTTGATCTACTCAATTTTCTGCTCTTTTTACTTATTTTTTTAGTTTTCAATTTGCTTCCCATTTTGTTTTAGGATAAATTAGAACATACTCGCGATTTGCTGGAATGTGCAAATAATTTTTATTAGAACCTTCTAATATTATTAATTTAAACAATATTTCTTCACTTTTATTTCTTAGATATTTCTTTGAAAAACAGGCATTATTTCAGACCATTCAGATTTCAATGCTTGAATGGGAATTACTTATTGATTATTATTTTACCTTTTTTATATTGTAGCAGCACATTCACTTTGTAATTAAATTTTCATTAAATTGATTAATTTACTATCTACAGTTTCTTCCACACTTTGAACTGAGCTCTATAAATTGAACTCAGTTACTTTAAATAACATCCAAATCAAAGTTATAATCGCGCTTTGTTCTTTGACTCTTCTCTTTCTCTTCTTGACTTTTATATTTGTCATTCTGTTGATCTTAAGATTTAAGTTGTAAGTACTTTAACTTTGACTATTCTATTAATTCCGAAAATATTTAGATGTGGATACAGAAACAATTAATTTTCAAAAGAGCTTTAATAAATAAATAAATGATGTTTCTAATGTATTATTTATGGTATAAAACGCCGCAATTGACATTTAAATACAAAAATTATATATTTGAGAATCGTTTTGCTGGTTTAGTACTAAATATTTAAAAAGCAGGGCAGAAAGGCTATGGGTCGACATCCTTTTCTAGAAATAAAGACTGTAAAATATATATAATATTTTAAAAACATGCTCAATTATGATAATATCATTTAATTTTGAAATTCTTTTAATAATCCCTTTTTGGTATAACCAATTCTAAGCCTTATTTCTTCGCAACATTCACGAAATTGCAAAATGATTGTTTTCCATCTTTACATCATAGCAGAGCTTAAGAAAAGTTAACGATAACGTGAATTCAGCACTTTCTAAATGTCTTCATTATTTAAGCAGATTTATGAAAAAAATCTTCGTAAAATCCATTAACCAACATATAACCATTGCCCATATAATTTTTTTCCGGATGGCGCCATGGCTTTCATGTAAGAACATTAACAAAGAGTCACGTCATGAGCCAGAAATAAGTCACTTTCAAACTTAGAAAAGTCGGAAAATACGACGGAACGCCATTAAAAGTACATTTAACAATACAAAGAAAGTAAAGAAAAACTAGAAAAAAGCTGCTTAGTAGAGTTATATGTTAAATTAAATTATCCTACTTCTGTATATTAAAAGAAGACGAGCGTAAAAACACATGGATTTATTGAAATGTTTGCCATAAATTACTAGTATAATAAAAATAATACATACACTTTTATCAAATCCAGTTTCTACATTTTTTTTAACATGCCATCCTTACAGAAGCAACTCTGTTAGATAATTTGTATATTCAAATCATGCAAACCCCCTTTTTCCATTAGGTAAACGGAATGCAAACTGCGCGTATTAAAGTGGGAAAATTATGTTTGAAGAAGTTTAAAGTCAAATTTATGTAGCTAATTACTGAACACCCAGAATTATAGAGGAAGTCAAAACTTTATTGGCTAACTTTTCAAATTAACATTTTAAACAATAAGTCCGGAAAGTTGAGGTGTAAAATTAGAGAGGATCCTGCTTTCCAGCTTGGAGGTTTATTGATTGTTTGCTTCCAAGGAAATAGATATGAAAAACTTGAAATCCATCCAGTTATCCATAATAGGCTATTATTGATTAATATTAGATTTTTAAAGTATTTTTCAACTTTTTAAATTAAACAAAAGTACAATGATAAAATATATTTATTATTTTTCTAAAGAATGAATATTTTTTTGTTTGGACTGACAATTTTCTCCATCATTTTATATCAAATTTATAAAAATCCTCAGACGTGTGTCTTTAAGAAATGAAAAAATAATACTGTCTCGATGCCTTTCAGAAAATTGCAGACTTGCTCTTGAGATTTCGACAACAAAAAGATTCTTCCATGAACGCTCCATTAAACGAAAAGATAAGAAGTATTATCTTACAGTTTCATGCTAGAAATCCATTGTCGTTTTGTCACAGGGGATAAGCTGAAACGGTTCCAGTCTCAGTATAAAAACCCCAAAAGAGTATTCGGCTTTCTCCTTGACTTAGCTTCGAGATTTCAATGCGAATTAACATCAATATTTGAGATTTGTTGTTGTGGAGAAAAGTTTTTATCCAGAGTTTTAATCCCACGCATTTTTAAATTGATTTAGCCGAGGTCCAGAGCAAATGTCACACGTTTGTGTGCATGCATAATATTATTTATTACACACTAAACTGTCTGTCCCAACCGCTGTATTAATCGGTAATAATGGATAAAACGGACACAAAATCTGCTGATTTTTATTTCTATATGAACAATCCATCCAATCAGCGAAAGTTTAAAAGTTCGAAAATCTCACGGATTTTCAGCAATGGTGCGGAAGCAATCACTTGATTAAATTGTACCGATACTCGCTTCCTGACTGTTGATTATAACTTTTACATTCTGCGGGTTTTCGGTTAACTATTTATAGAGACAGGTGCAAAAATATATAGTAAAACAGTCTTCTGGCTACTTGGCTTTCAAATAGATTTGAAATATATAAAAATGTATTTTATAATGTGTTCAATAGGAAATAATATATTACGTGTTATACGGCGTTATCTACTTCCGTAATCATAAACCTAATCAATAAGAAATGTATTTTGTTTCACATTGTATGAAACTCTTTGGAATGAAAGGTTAAAGAAAATTGAGCACATTTTAGAAAAGTGGTTAACAGATTATTGTATTTATTATGTTTTTTAAATTTCTTTTTTTTATTGGGGTTTAATAAAAAATTCTTAAACGTAGAAAATAAGAAAGGAGATACAGGGAAGTAGGAAATGGAGAGGAATACTAAAATTTAACACAAAGGTCCGGAAGATTGAAGAAAATTATTTTTTGCAGTAGTTATACTTCAAGTAAATGTTATTAAAATGTGTTTGTATGTTATGTGTATTAAAGATATTTACAACCGACTGCGCCGGTTTTAAATCGGTAAATTGGGTAAATATAAATTAAAAATATATTTTGATATACACACAAGAATAATATTTTAAATTAACCTGCTTTCTTTAATGGACGATGTAGTTCTATAAAACTTGAAACGTCTGTGTTGAAATCACTTAAAACCAACTTTGTTTGCGTTTGAAAAATATATATGATTAGAAAATAGAAGTGCTGAACTGAATCGTCCCTGTCGCTCACCCGTCCCGTTTGTCAATTTCCGCTGGAAATTCACTTCTACATTGCTCGGAATTTAGGAAATTACTGCCGAGTATTTTCCGGACATTCGGCTTTTCCATTCTTCAACTGACGAGATTAACAGCATAAGACCTACACCAATATGATATCACCCTTAACGAATTCCACGCAACTGTACCCCATGTGTCTACATTTTTCAAGTGTTGGGAATAAATTCCTGCCAAATGTAAATTCGTCCGCTATAGATATAGTCAGGAAAATGGGACTGGTTTGGAATACTAATAGCTTCCTTTATGCATAAAATATATATTTTCCGCGTGTGAGAAATATAGGTAACAAAATGCCGACGAAAACGTTGATGAAATTTAAAAATGTCGGATATTGTACAAGCCAATCTATATGGAAAAGAATGTTAATGGAGATGGACGTTTACACACTATCGAGTTGAAATGTAAAATATTTCTCGTCGACACTTTGCCAGGTTGAATGCAAACTAAATGGGAACTTGGAACAAAAATGGATTGAATTTCATGCAGTGAATATTTAAAGAACACCTTCAAAAATAAACGACGAAAAACTGAAAACTGTATAAAACTACTAATGAAACTTACTAGCTAATTATAATAGAGTTATTATCCTAGTTTTAAACAGGAAAACATTCAGATTAAGCTTCAAATATTTTTATTGACTTTTGCCTAAAAAGAAGTATTTACACGACATATTTACAGCGCCAATTTTTTATAGTTGTTATTTTATTATTTTGAAATTTTTCCTTTGAAAACTGAAATATCTATGCCCATAAAGAAGTCTAAGAGTTTTAGTGGTGTTTCTCGCCTAATGCAAAAAAATATTTGGAGCTTTCTGTCTTTCCTAATTTTTTTGTTATTCCTTTAGGCTATTTCGAATTTCTTTGAAAGTAACACTTCCATATTAGAAACTTATTGTTACAGTAATTACTGTTATTTAAAACCGTTCTCTAAACGGTATTTTAGAGGAAATGTATCTTATTGTTAGCTCAACATAAAAAATAAAATCACAAATCGAAAAGGAAACACAAAATTCTTCATGCTTCAAATTGATTTCAGCCCTGTAAAACAATACCGACTGCAGGTGCATTTGTAGGTCTTTATCTCTATTAGCCCAATGTTTTATTTATGAAATTTTAATATACATTTTTCGAGGTTATACATTTTCATACTTACTTAATATTCATGTTTTTCACAACCCCTAGTAATGGAAAGCACACTTCAGTTTCATAAAATGTTCTCATGGTTTGATAAATCAAATGGAACTAATGTGAATCGATAAATAGTCCTTCGAATTGAAGTCATAATCGATATTCTAATTTCCGTCTAATAATGGCAATCTTAAAAGAGTCAATTCCTAATCTGGCAGACCGACAAATAACCTTTCCCAATGGCCCTATTTACTGGCGGATCGTTTTTCTCTTGTGAGGGCGTTTGCTCGATTGAGGCTCAGTGGAATCCTTTATTGAGGCGACGTAAATATATTGCCTATTGGCCAAATGCTTTAATGAATATTTAGGAAAGTTTTTAAGGGCTCCTTCCGCGAATGTGGATGGAAGGAATTATTGGTGATCTGTTTTTGAAGATATTCTCAGCAATTTGTGCTTTGGAAATAATTGAAGAATATATATTTAATGTATTAAAATATGTCAGAAAATTATTAAATGACGATATGAAGAATGGTAGAGAGTCTGAGATTTGTCTTTTTATTATTTTCACATAAGTAAAAAGAATCTTCATGAAACGTTGCTAAGTATTCCTAACCGCTTATGGTCCAAAGCTATTAATGATGATGTTTGAAAAAACCCAAAGTACTCAACGGACTTAAACATTTGTACATTAGAAGTTATAACCACACAAATGTGTAAGCTTTTCCCATTTTTACATTTGCATACCTTAAAAATGGTGCTGTTTGGACTATTCTCTTAACGCAAATTAACCATTCGCAAAACGATTCAAGTCCGCTTCTTCTTGTTGGAAATGTGTCTTTGTAAGTCGTTGATTAATATTCAAACAATTACCAAGTATTCCCTAACATTTAACCAAGAATATCTTCTTCATGTCCACAAACTATATCGATCGATTGCCAATTACATGATTTTCCTAAGAGGCTTTATCGATAACTTAGATTTAGATCACTTAGATTTAGATCGAACACTTAGATTTAGATTAGGAAATATGAGGTACTTCCTTTATAACAGTAGCTGTCACATATTAACCAAAAGACATGGCATAAACAGATTGTTAGGACGTGCCTGAACGAGAATCAGGATGTTCTAGAATTGTGAGGGATTTAATTTAATGGACTACACAGTTTTGATCCTAAATCTGGTGGATCATGAAATGGAAGGCATGTTCTTGGCCTTTATTTCGTGGTCGTCTATGACGAAGGTCGACAAAGAAAAATGAGAGCAAAGAAGATAAATTTAGAACCATCGTATTCCTGGCAGATGTCTAACCAGTGATTAACTAAGTTTTATCCTGGAAACCGATTATTTCTACAAATCGGCAATTATCCAGACATATTGTGAACTGTATACAGTGAACTGCAATGAAATGAGAACGTTTTGTATCGAGTTTGGCAAAAAATGCTAAGTCTATAATGAAATTATATATTTATTTTATTCCTTTTAATAGTACAAAATGGCTTCACTATTCTGCCATTAGAGTTTTCACATCTATAAAATAGAGTCTCCCATTTTCATGCTTCCATGCAAAAATTCAATTCTTTGAGCCATTTTTTCATATTTCAAGTTTGGTTTATAGCTTCTTAATTTTGGATATTTTGCAAGAATCTTTCATTCGATGTTATTTAGTTTTGTGCATCTGTAGTTTCACTTTTCTAAACAACAAGGCAATTTTTGATAATGATAAACAATAAAATTTGTAGTTTTTCGTTCTATGCCAAAGCCTCATTTAGGTGTTATGAAACAAGGTAATACAATAATATATATGTAAATATTTCACGTTTAATTGAATATTGTTTGATAAATATGATTGAATTAACCGGTACAAGTAATTAATCCCGGTTAATTTAATAAATAAATAATTATTGGGCCACTTCAATGTTGCTGCTTCAGCTTCAAACGTACAGATTAGCAGCGATGCTGCGGAAAGTAAATATTAACAAAACAGGCTACAAAAGGAGAATGTTTGAGGCTCACTGAATTGCGAACTGAATTTGGCTTAACGAGGCACTTGATTACAAGAGATCTAAATTACAGAATATAGTTGGGTCTACGCCATACCAGCTTCAGCTCTTTGGCAAACAATCTGGATACACATGCTTCGAATATATGTATGTACCGACTTGTTTGCTTCACTTACACATCTTTTACTGTAAAATGCGTTCACTATTTCAAAATGAATGGGTATCCAGTGCTTTCTGTCGATTTCCAGATTAGTTTTCGGGTTAGAAAGTACACACAAAGTGTTAGCGGATATGAGGGTTAAAAAATGTTTTCTGCAA
This sequence comes from Dendroctonus valens, assembly GCA_024550625.1. Lineage (NCBI taxonomy): Eukaryota > Metazoa > Arthropoda > Insecta > Coleoptera > Curculionidae > Dendroctonus > Dendroctonus valens. The sequence continues at coordinate 475,604 of JAJTJO010000089.1, read as the reverse complement.
AATCAACGGCACAAACTTTTTGGATAATACTTAAATCAGCTGTTTCTCAATAGTGGACTTGCAAATTACGAATATTTTTTTTTTGGTTTGCTCGTTTTATTATTTATTGATTCTTGTATGTGGTTTGATGTATTATCCATTTTAAAAACCTTCTTTTACAACGAATGGCGACCAACATAAAACAGCAGTATTTTTAACACACTCTAATAATAAATAGGCTTATGATAATCAAGAAAATACAGGGTGAATCAAAAGTGGCGTCATCCTTTAAGGGGGTTATGGGGGCTCACTTGGAGGACGAGAAAAATATGGAAAACATTTTTTTCGACAATTTCTAGAAGATAGTAACAGTTGAAAATCGTATTTCAACTTTGTTATTAAGTATTATTTAAAATAGGTTCCATGGGGCTTGGTAGCCTTTTGGAATACTTACATTCGAAAAGAAAAATTACGATCTTTGCTTCAAATTACGAAAATTTTTAATATTAAAAAAAGACCTCTTCTACAATTTTTTGATGAAAAGTCAAGCGGCAATGATGTTTTTGTCATTAACAGATAGTTACAGGTAGATAGCCTTTGTCATAATAAAAAGCATTTGTCAATACTGTGACTTACTTTGAAGCTCCTTTCACAAAATGTTACACCAACATCGAATTTGCGGATATGTGATTAGTTATGGGAAAATTCCACACTAACATAGCATAAGTGTAAGACCTTACACCAGCAAAGGGCCAGAAACACTTGACGATTGGCTCCAGGAATTGACGCAGATTGTGGACGATCTAGAGGTGCTCGCGTGCCAGACACAGAGGCACAGGTATTGGAGATAATTGCAGTAGAGCCTTGCAGGAGTGCTCGGAGCATCGCACAACCACTGACACTTTCCCAGGCACCGGATAATTGTCCCTATAACTCCCCAGAGGAAGGACCACATTCCTATCATGTATGTAAGGTACACAGGACACAAAGACACATTAACTCTCTGATCTTCCGAACACCGGTACAATTTGAGCGGGAGTTAATTAACCGAATACGAGAAGCTGATCAAAAGGTGATCCCAGACTGCGTTATTGGCAAATATATCAGTTTTTGATAAGAATTAATTTTTTTTGCAATTTTTATTGTACTCCCGAAACACCCCCAGACAACTCCCCCTGAGGAATGACGCCACTTTTGAATCACCCTGTATATATTATTAAAATGTTCAAGACTTTCAAATAGAAATGTTTAGCCATAGCTCATGTCATTAAAGAGTTATAATAGAACCGAACTAAATTATATTTTAATAGTGGTATTTGCAGATAAAACCGTTCTTGTTCTTTGGGAACTTTGGGAATTGGGATCTTTGGGAACTGGGTTCTTTGGGAACTGGGATCAGAAATGATCCCAGTTTAGGTAGTGGAAAAAAATCATACAGGTACATACTCTAAAACGCAAACCGACTATCAAACACTTTATATTAAACACATAAAGGATTTTGTGGAAATGAAAAACCACTTTTGAAATAAGAAATAAGAATCGCCGTAATCGTCTACCGAAATAAAAGATTCACTCGTCAACACTGGCAAAGGATCAGTGCACAAGGTTTAGATTATCGTCATAGTCCCTATGCTACTAAAACTTCTATCCAATCTTAGATGTCGGCACAGTCTAATACACTCTGGCCAGTATTTACTACCTGGTATAAGCTCCGCAATTTGGGAGCTTTTCGACAAAGATCATACTTCCAGGATCATTTCTGTAGTAGATCTTCACATACTCTCTTCTCATAGATGATTTTTTGCAAACCATGAGGATGAGACACAGTCTCATTTCCTGAGCGTGAGATATGGCTCTGAATTATCTTATGATAAATCTGTAGTCCTCGATGATCGTTCGACCTGTCTCGTACGGGGTATGGAAATGAGTCAGTCTGAGTGGTTGCATTTTACAGAAATAAATTTAAAGTTTTGGTGAAGTATATTAGGAGACACAAACCAGTATTTTTCAGTCAAAAAGTTTTTCCTTTTATTCAAGTATTGAAAATAAGATCGCGAGATAATGAGATAAACATTAAAATCCGTTCTTGTTTACTCAAATCGAAAAAAACCCGTCGATTTCAGCGTTTTGTTAATTTTCCATAATTAATTTAATTTGTTTCTGTTTCAAGAAAATCGTTCCATAACTTTTTTTAAAGGTCAGTAATAAAATTTATTGTACGTTGTAGTATAACTACGCAAAATGCAGCCTCAGAGGTCTCCGACGTCTCAAGAAAAATTTATTTAGAATCTAGCAAGAGCCCTTTCTACATAACAAATAGGAATGAACAAAAAGTTATGAATATTTGAAACTAAAATTTATACCACTTATAAAGCATAGAAACAAAAAAAATTAATGTAGCCACGAATCATGGGTGCATGGATTCGAAAATAATCAGGTCCCACGTCCCACCATGCATACTGCAGAATAAAATTTCTCCTTTCATTAAAACTCAGGCCAATTGACCACGCCGCGGGGAATCAAAAGGCACAAAGCCAGGTATTTGCCTTTTTGCTTTGTTGAAATATCGAAATCCCAGATGTACTGGTACTGACCAGCATCGTAGGCGAGCCCTGTTATTTTAAATATTCGTAACAGGTACCGACTGTTCCATATCGATACCTGTGACAAGTATTTCGTGTCATCCCTAAAGTAAATTAAGTAACTAGTCAATCAAGCAGTATTTATTAGGAATTTGAATACTTGTTTTCTTTGGCTGGTGGCTCTCTTTCTCTGGTTTACTGAAGTGGTTTACGCACGGTCACATAATCGAATCGTCTAGCGAAATAAAAGATTTCCATAAACATCTTTTGAAAAGTGTTTGTATAAACGAGCACTGAAATATGGTGTAAAAATGCCAACATACATTAATAGAATCTGTTCAATTGTGAATATTCTAATACATTAATTAACTAGCTGGGAAATCATATCTTTTGTATGCATCTACATGTACAACTAAACATAAACTTGATTAATTCATCAAACATCGATTAAGCATCTAGTTAATACTGAATATTCCTATTATACGAAATTCTCCTAAAAAACGATTACCTTGATAGTTAATTAGAGGCCTAAAGGAAGCCAATCAACTTTCCAGAGAGAATATCCTGCATTCGTACTACATTTGGTTTTAGACTTTCAACTATCGCAGATTTGCCATTTCATGCGGTTTTATTTTCGTCACATGGATGGGTCGAGAAACATAAGTGTAAAGACATGAAGAGACTCTGATGATTTGACGAAAAAGGAAAGGTAATGGACCAGCTTTCACCCCATTTACTCGTCGTAAAACATTTTATCCTGCATTTTATTTACCGTAAGATTTCTGGAACTTTTACTGGGGAGACTATAATAGTATTATTATAAGATTTAGGCTATAAAAAAGATAGTATGCCATTGTTAAAAGGTTTCTTACAATTTTCGTTGTAATGGGGAGAAACAACTTGAGACAATTGTGTTTAAATACATTTTACTAGACAAATTAAGAAACAAATTTTTAGGTGCATTACTTGAGTACCAGACCCAATTTTGTTCTACAAGTCGCAACATTTATTATTTTCCTTTAGGACTAACTTGCATCTGCAGTTTGCGTACTTCAATTTGCAAAAGCCACTTTAAGACACTTGAACAACTGCGAAGCTGAAAGCGATCTATCTGGTTATCGTTGCCCGTAAATCCGTTCAGTGTTTTCTAATATTTGATGAGTGAAATACGTAGATATTTCGAATACTTGAACATGACTTTGGCCGATAAAGTGCTGTCTTGAAAGTAAATTATCCTTTAAAATGACACTGCTTTATTACAGTACCCATTTGCAAATATATTTTTTCTAATTCCAGTAGCAAAAAGTATTTGCGGTAGTTACATAGCCATACCCACCTGACTCTGCAACTACAATACTAGGAAACCACCATACTCCAACATTCCACGAGTCAGCAGAAGTGTTTTCCTCATTTGACTGTTTTGCATGAGAACTCATTCTTTGTAACCACGTTGTGGAATTAAGTAGCTAAATAAATTGTCGTTGTAATAATAAAAACTTTTTAAAAACGAATTATATCGTTAAAGTTTCATAATTGGCGCAGTCGGTAGGATTGTGCAGTAGCAGTATCCAAGATTCCGGCTATTTGAGTTCTTCAACTCTTCAGCACAATCTCCAGAACCAACGGCAGAGGCTACTCCACCAAAGAATCGGGAAGGAAGAATCAACGTAAGTGCATTTTCCTTTCAATCCTAATCTATCTTCCGTATAAAGATTTCATTAGGAATAGTAATAGGGCCGTGTATCGCATACACACAATTAAAGTTAGGTCAGTCTATTGAAGACATAGTTTAGTTTGATTTTTTTTCTCTCTCTCAATTAAGAAAATAGAAAGCATAAAAATAGTAATTTTTTAAAGTGAAATATAAAGTTTATGCTTATTTATGAGTGAAGTAGACGATATTGTCAAACAATTAGAAAATATTCGTCTTAGCAAACCAGTAAGTACCAGCGTTAAAATGACTACTGCAAACCAAAATAATATGAATTGGAGTTTATTCAAATCAAAGTTAGATAATATTAAATCCTTTGACGGTGACAGTAATTACCTGAATAAATTTTTAAGTAGGTGCGAGAACCTAATAAGTACATATCTACCACTAAACGATGCTGATTTAAACAAGCATATTTTGGATTGTATTAATGAGAAACTGATCGGAAAAGCCGAAACTATGGTTGGCAATCGATCAGAACTTCTTAGTTGGGATAATCTCAAAACCGCTTTGATTCAGTGCTTCTCTGACCGAAGAGATGTAGATTGTTTAATTCAGGAACTTACAAGGACCCGCCCTCATAGAATGAGATTTAATAAGTTTTGGTACTAGGTTGCAATTGCTTAGGAGTAATGTAGTCCAGCGTGTCAGTAACGATACCCAAATGTCTACTAGCGATAAGTTTGCAACATTAATCATTTTGAGAAAACTTCATTAAATACGTTTATCGCAGGATGCTCAGGCACATTGAAAAATAATATGCATCTGAAAAGACCAGAATCCCTTGAGGATGCGATGGCCTATGTTTTAGAGTTTGAGAATTTTGAGCGACTTTATGGAAACTTTACGTAATAGTGGAAAAATCCCAAAAATTTAATCCAAGTTTCACTAAGCCTGGATTTAACCAAAATTATTATCGTCAACATTTTCCAAACGCGCAAAGCTTTTTCCCACCCCACAGTTTAGTAACAGCCAACCGCAATATAATCAATATCAAGCCAACAACCAATCAAATGGTTTTCAACTTAATCAACACACTAATTCAATCACGTCTACTAAACCGACATTTCCATCTCAACCGGTAAATATTCAAAGTAGAACCAACACCCCCTAGACAATGGCCCACAAATAGAGATGTTTTGGTCCGCCCAGAAATGTATTCAGACCCATCAGAACTCTCCAAATCAATTTCCAAGGCCTACACCCATGTCAGGAATTTCCAGAAATTCCTCTTACCCCCACCAGAAAACATGGATTAAATTCTCAATATAATAACTTCCAAAGACCATTTTATCAAACACCACAGCCAATGATAGTTGAAGAACTATATTCGAACGAATACGAAGATCATTCTACAAACCCGTATTGTCAAAATTTTGAATATTTTTATAACCAAGAATACCTTGACTACCTCAGTCAACAGAAACATACTCTGATCAATTTGAAGACCAAATCAACTTCCAGGAGCTTCAAGACCCTCGAACTTCCCAAAATACTGTCCTCGAAGAAAATGGAAATTTTTGCGACCCCAGCCCAACGAAAGAACACAGCTAATAGAAATTAACATTTCTTCATACAATGCCCTTCCATACATTGAAATTAGCAGTCTTAACATCAAGCTTTAATTGACACTGGCAGTTTTTCGATCAATTTAAGACCCACCATTGCCGAGACTTATTTTCCACACTGTATATTTCGGTCAACCATACTATTAAAACAGCCATAGGTAGCGAAAGGCACGCAGTTTCAAGCTAATATTTCCGCGCTCGCAGAAGTTGGTCTCGACTACGAAATCAGCTTTATTTTATTTGATTTTCATGATTATTTTGATGGCGTTCTAGGACTCAATGATCTTATAAATATGAATCTTAACATTGATTTAATTAACAAGCGATTGATTGGAGCAAACATCGAATTCCCTTTAAGTACAGAACACCTGCAGAAGCTAGTTTTACATTCTCGGTAAACCCATGCAGTAAAATTAAGAAGAAATTACCAGTTAATGTTAACGACGGGGATATTATTATAAATACCCAGAAGATGAACGACCTGATCATTCCGTCAATGGTCACCTGTGCACGCTACGGATTCGCCACCGTTGAAATTCAAACCCCACAGATAAGACCGTTTCAATAACCTTAACTGAACCACTAAAGGTCGAGGCTTTTGAACCTGTAAAGTATGAAATTTATACTCTTGAGGCAAGTCTCGCAAAATCTTGGAAATCGTAATAACAAAACGTTTAATATTAATAATCAAGTTCGAACGAATCACATGAATACCGAAGAAAAATTAGCTATCAATCGATTGTGTACGGAATTTTCCGATATATTCTATAAACCAGGAGACCAACTCAGTTTTACATCAGAATTAAGCATGAAATCAAAACAACCGACGAGATTCCGGTGCACGTTAAACCATATCGATACCCATATGTTCACAAAGCAGAGGTTAAAAAACAAATAAATGAAATGTTAGACAAAGGAATTATTCGATCTTCCAGCAGTCCATGGTCATCACCAATATGGATTGTCCCCAAGAAAATGGGACGCGTCAGGGCAACAGAAATGGAGGATAGTTTGCGATTTCAGAAAAATTAATGACAAATGTGTTCCCGACAAATACCCAATACCCAACATTAACGATATATTAGATAAAATGGGCCGTGCCCAATATTTTTTCTACCCTCGATTTGGCGAGTGGGTTTCACCAGATTGAAATACACAAGGACTCGATAGAAAAAAACAGCATTTAGCGTGGAACATGGCCACTATGAGTATTTAAGAATGCCATTTGGACTGAGAAATGCTCCAGCGACATTCCAACGTGTAATGGATGAAGTACTCAAAGATCTACAAAACAAAGTTGTATGGGTTATTTATGGATGATGTAATCGTGTTTCAGTACAAATCTAACAGAACATATTCAAAATTTAAAATTGGTATTTAAAAAACTTCGTGAAGCAAATTTAAAAATTCAACTCGATAAATGTTGAGTTTCTGCGACGAGAGGTCGAATTTTTAGGACACATTGTCACACCAGAGGGAATAAAAACCAAACAAAAATAAGATCACGGCAATACAAAAATACCCACTTCCAAAAACGCAACGCGAACTAAAATCATTTTTGGGATTGGTTGGATATTATCGAAAATTTATCCAGAATTTTGCAAAGCTAACTAAACCCTTAACACAATGTCTTAAGAAAGAAGGAAAAATCGTGCACACAAAAGAATTCATAGAGTGTGTTAATACTTGCAAAAATGTTCTAACAACAGAACCTGTCTTGGCATATCCAAATTTTACGAAACCCTTCGAGTTAACCACCGACGCTTCTAATTTCGCGATTTCAGGAGTACTATCTCAGGGAAACCATCCCATATGTTACGCATCTAGAACCCTTAATCCAGCGGAGATAAATTACTCAACAATTGAGAAGGAGCTATTGGCAATTGTCTGGAGTTGCAAGTACTATCGCCCATATTTATTTGGAAGGAAATTTATAATCTTCACAGACCATAAACCCTTACAATGGCTCATGTCAATGAAAGAACCAATTCCAGGTTGGTACGTTGGAGACTAAAATTAGAGGAGTTCGACTACGAAATCAGATATAAAAAGGCAAATCCAATAAAGCAGCAGATGCACTTTCCAGGAATCCTGTTGACCTCAATGCTCTAGAAACAGATTCATTATACAACAATATAGGAGACACCGATGAAATAACCAATGACTTTATGTTAAATCACGAAGAATTGCCAAGCTTAGATAACTTAACAGTTTCAGAGATTTTAGGGCAAAACACCGAACCCTCAAATTCAAATAAAGGCAAAATTAATATTATATCGAATATCCAGTTAAGAACACCGAACCAAGTTAACAACCAACCGTCCGATTCAGAACAATACACTCATCATCAGAAAATCCTATTTTTGGAATACCATATCTGAACGTCCAATAAATATGTAACAAGAATCAAATAATTATTACAGATGGAGATTATCCTAATGTTCATATTAAACAGAAACGCATATTCGGAAAACATCCGTATGTACTTAACTATTTCAAAAATTAATCCCGCCCCTCACATTATCAAATTTATAAAAGAATACCTCAATCCCAAAACAATCATACGCATTATTATTTTCGACACGATGGCCTTGCGCGAATTTTTACAGTAACCCTTCAAAATATTTTTAAAAATTCTGCTTATAAAATGCTTCATTGTACAAAAATGCTTGAAGATGTACAAACCAGAGAGGAGCAGCAGGAGAGAATGAAGCTCTATCACACCACAAAGACTTGTCACCGCGGCATAAGCGAGCTAAAATTGAGTTAAATCAAAGATATTATTGGCCAAAAATGTCATGAAGATATAGAAAACTACGTGAATAATTGTGAAATTTGTCAGAAAAATAAATATGACAGAAGTCCACCTATTGTGAAGTTCAATCTCACTCCTACAGCATCCAGACCATTTGAACACATACATGTCGACACTTTTAGAATGAATTACGATGCTTATGTCACAGTTTTAGATTCATTTTCCAGATACGGGCAGGCATACCCACTTAAAAGTATTACCGGAATTGAAGTTATCGAAAATCTATACACCTTTATTACACATCATGGTTTACCATTGAAGATAACTACAGATCAAGGAACGGAATTTAAGAATAAAGCTTTAGAAGATTTTTGCAAACTCTATAAAATTGATTTACACTACACAACAGCGAAGAATAGTAATTCAAATTCACCTGTTGAACGCTTTCATTCGTCAGTCATAGAAAGCTACAGATGCTTGAAAGAGGAAAATAAAGAACTATCAACTGATCAATTAATCAAGCGCGCAGTTTTGGGTTATAATAATTCTATTCATACTGTAACAAAATTTACCCCTTTTGAAATCATAACTGGTCACATTAAATCAATAAATCCGTTTGATCTCAACGATAACGCAATTATTTCAAGTTATGTGCAATCGCATAAAGAAAATTCGAATAAGTTATACGAAAAAATTAAGCAAAAGAATGAAGAAGCAAAATGTGCAATAATAACTAAACGGAACGAAAACAGATGTGAACCACCAGATTTCGAGTCACAAAATCACGCTTATATCAAAACCAAAAACCGCGGCAAACACTTACCAAAATTTAATAAAATGCAACTAATCGGGCAAACCGATATTAAATTACAAACACAAAATCACGATTATCACAAAAGTTGTGCCCGAAAACCAAAAACTAAGTTTCACTATTATTTGCAGAGAAACCAAGAAAATGGGTCTCAAATGGAAAATCCCGATTGTCCTGTTCCTGGTTCTTCAAACCAAATGGTCAATTGAAACGGAAATACAACTAAACCCCTTAAATAATCCAATACTTCCGATTAAGCTAGGTAATGCTAAGCTAGTTTATAGTAAACATACATTTCTACACTATATAGATTTAATTGAGATAATTACGCAAATGGAAAATTTAAAAAGCAATTTTCTAATACTTAAAGGCTACTTAAAGTCACATAACGGTAATAACGGTATATCATATCATCAGTTATCAGAAAATTTACTAATAAGAACGGACAACTTAATTCACATCGCATCAGGTAAACTTCAAAATTTAATACCAAATAATCGAAAGAAACGAGGCCTTTTGAATATAGTAGGGCAAATTAATAAATGGCTTTTTGGTACACTTGACGCTGAAGACGGTCAACATTACAATGAAGCAATTGCTACTTTAGAGAGTAGTCAAACAAGCGTTAACGATGAACTAAAACTTCAGATGTCGCTATCCAAAGGTTTAATCACTCATTACAATAAGACCATAACTACCCTTAACGAAAATCAGGACAAACTTAGATTAAGTATAAGGTCCTTTCAGCAACTAATGCAACAACGATATCCAATTGTTCAGAATTATCTTGGGTTTCACGGGTCAATAACGCAATTAAACCTAGATTGTCAAAACTTAATTATGTTTTTGGATAATTTAGAGGATGCAATAATGTTTTCCAAACTAAATGCGCTGCATAACAGTATTTTGTCCACTAACGAATTAACAGTTATGCTAAAATATTTAGAAAACATGTACAAAGTTGCAGCAATCCCAAAATTTCAAAATATACTCTCGTATTATCAATTTTTTGGAACTCAGGTTAGTTTCTCTCACACGAAAATAATTTTTGCGATACACGTACCTATACTAAGGCCAGAAGATCTAATGTTTTTTCACCTATACCCTATTATCCTAAATCGAACTATATTCATTCCCCAATACCCTTACCTCGCACAAGAAGAAGTTAGAAACCAGCACACCAGTCAGCCTTGCTCAAAAATAGAAGACACATATTACTGCAACGAAGAGTTTCACCCACAAGATGATTGTACCAATGAACTTTTAAAAGGCAAGACAATACATAATTGCCCAACCTTCAACATTAAGTTAGTAGAGCCAATAGTTGAACAAGTAACGGAAGAATTGGTCCTCGTACTGTTAACAGAACCTGCAAAGTTAATATCCAAATGTGGTACCGATCAGTATCACCTACTTGAAACATCAACCCTTGTCAAGATCCCGAAAAATTGCGAAATTCAAATTAATGAAAAGAAATTCATCAATAACATCAACATACAAAAAGGAAAACCATTTATATTGCCGAAAATCACACTACCTCAAACAATTACTACGAAGTTCTTGGACGCACCAAACATTTCCAAAATTAATCTAGATGAAATTTATCATTTGAAGGAAATAGCCAATCAACTTTTACCAGTGACTTTAAACCAGAAGTCAAAACACCAAGAATACACCTTCTTTGGTATTGTGGGAGTCTGCACATTTCTTCTGATTCTCCTATTGACGAGCCAATGGAACCGAGTCAGAATCTTTTGGCTATCGACCCGAAATGCTTTCCATAAATCTACGGATCTTCAAGTACCAGATGATTACTCAGCAACTACCGCTTCGAAAAAACAGTCCGTTATTTTCGAATCCTGAGGAGGGAGAAGTTACATAGCCATACCCACCTGACTCTGCAACTACAATACTAGGAAACCACCATACTCCAACATTCCACGAGTCAGCAGAAGTGTTTTCCTCATTTGACTGTTTTGCATGAGAACTCATTCTTTGTAACCACGTTGTGGAATTAAGTAGCTAAATAAATTGTCGTTGTAATAATAAAAACTTTTTAAAAACGAATTATATCGTTAAAGTTTCATAATTCGGTATAACCATTTTTCTTAAACCAAAAGAATAGAAATAACTTGCAAAGCGGTTTGAGGTATTTATGATAAATTGCTTATAAGTTCCTGACTGCACTTTAATTTAATTCAAAATGAATTTCATGCCAAAACTGAACGTAGCAACAACTATGCATACAAACTGATGATGGTGGAAAAAGACACCGAAACGTCTTTAGAATAAAATAATAAACAAATATTTGACTGAAACCAAGGAATTTCATTTTGAATTAAATTTATGATAAATACATCTTGTGTTTTTCCTTGGACATGTCTTTTATACAGAAAAATATTTTCACTTATAAATAATTTTTAAACTGGAGATAAAAGCCAGAACTGAGGCTAACAAGTTATAGATTTAAGGTCAGATATTGTCTTATTTTTAGGCAAATCGTCTTCATTATTCATAGTAAATTATCTTCAAATTAAGCAGCTGCTGATTTCACATAGTTTGTCAACAAAGATTGGTCGTCGAAAACCTTTGTGAACGAGGCATAGATATAAATAAAGAATCGGAATGGTAATGGTATTTGCCTACAATGTTCGAAATTACGTTATAACTTATCTAAATTATTTGGAGCTCGTAGTTTCAATTTTCAATTGATTTTTATGTATGCAGCAAAGCCGGAAAGCGGTCCCAAAGGAAAAAAGGTGTGTAGCGGGAATATTGTAAAATATGTCCATTGGGAGAACGATATAATTCAAATGAGGCAATTAAAATGCATTTTCGGTCTATTCTGACACCATATTAATTACATGCTCTGCACGAAATTTTCTAACTGCGCCCATCGGGTGTTTTTTAATTGCCGCTTGCCATTTAATGGTTTCATAAAATGCAACTTTCTAATATTAAACGGTCCTTGAAACAGACATCGCCTAACTTAAACTGGTTGGTGTTAATGCATCTCAATACATAAACTGTCGCGAGTTTCTTTCAAGTTTCGGCACGTAACTCCGATTTGAAACTCGATATTTTTCAGCTAAACTCGAAAACTCGACTTTGCACGCAAAATTCTACTTCAAGCTTTAGGTTTCCACTTTGAACTCCAGATTACGTTTGCTTTATGCGATCAGAACAAGCAGCAAATAATATTATAACAAATTTAAGAGAAATTCCTGGGTTCCAGTCAATTTTATTGTTTATTATTTAAAATGTTACAAATACATTTCGGTGTCTTTCTCCACCACCATCAGTTTGTCTAAAATATACATTCACAGTCGTCATTAATTTAAAACATACATCTATGCTCTGTTAAAATATACATACTAAAATACAAATTACAAACATATTAAAAAGTATATTAAAATCGTTTGAATCTCTTGGGTTCACAGGTGATGAGTCAGGACAATCATGTTCGGGAAAAGACTAGAATTTATTGTTTAGGGATTTAAATTTTACTTACATGTATGGCTGTTTCTACCTTCACATTTAGCAAGCCATTGAAAAATCTTTACTTTGTCTAATATCGAGCGAGAGAATAAAAAACTGTTTATAATATTTGGCATTTTTCTTTGCATTCTGAGGATATCACTTGGTCTGCATTTCTTCAATATACCAGATGTTCATATTTTATGTATTTGGTTTAATTAGTGTATGTAGGTGTTCATTTAATTAGTGTATGATATACAGAGCTAAGATTGTCTGTGTCTGATCTAAAATTCATTGCATTATGATGTTTTCTAATTTGTATCATATCATGGATTCTTCTCTTATTATAATTGTCTTCATTGATTAATATTTTTGTGTTATCAAAATCAAAACTATGTAACATTTGTTGTGCATGTTGTGCTAATGCTGTTCCATTTTCGTTAACATTTCTTAAGCTATATTTATGTTCGTATATTCTTTTCTTTAAAAATTGTCCTGTTTGACCTATGTATGCGTTGTCACAGTTCAAACAGTCAATTTTGTATATTACATTAGGTGTGTTTAACTTATCACTTTTAGGCTTAAATTTTGTGAGACATTCCTTAGCTAAGCTGTTTTTAGCTTTTCTATATAGTAATATTATGCTGTTTTAAAATATTTTTTATTTTTGTGTTAATTTCTGGAATATACGGTAATGATATATACTTGATCTCACCTTTTTTTAATTATTATTATTATTTATGTTGTTCCATTTATTGGAATTGTAGATTTTAGTAGTAGTAGTAGTAAACATCTTTATTTCTAAAAAAAAAGGCTATCGACCTATCGGTCTTTCTGCCCTTGTTTAATAAATGTAGTCTTAATCTAAATAAAAAACAAATATGAAAATTCTCTTATTCTAGGTTAACAATCTTATTAAATAAACTTTCCAATTCTAATAACCAGAAAAAATTATTTTATTGTCCAGTAGTCAGTTGCGTTTGTAAGTGTTCGAGTAGCGTTGATATAGGGAAACGGAAGCGGGATTGTCTGGTTGGTCTTGTAAGAAAAAGGGGATTCAGTATGGTCCAGTTGTGGGGGTTGTTTGTCCATTTTGTCTGTAGATGTATGAGTCTTTCCGAAATCTTTGTCATGTTTGTGCGTTCGTATAGTAGTTGGGTGGGGGGGTTGTGTAGTGGGTTTTGGGGGTGTCTTATTCGTGTTATTAGTCTTAGTGCAATTTGTTCTGTTGTTTGTATATAACGTTTTGTCCTTTCTGTTCCGTTGGTCATGAGTATATGTCCATAGTCTAGCAAGGGTCTACAAATAGCTTTATATATTTTGGTGGCGGTGTTTGTGCTAATTCCTCTGTCTTTGTAGGTTAGTGATCGGAAGTGTTTTGTTCTCTTTATTATTTCTGCCCTGATGTTTCGGATGTGTTTAGTGAATTTAAGTTTGTGGTCAATTGTGATTCCAAGGTATTTTACGTCGTTTTTTGGTTGTGTCGTTTGGCCGTCTGCAGTTATTGTAGGGGAGTCAGCGTTGAGTCAGTGGTTTGTGAGCAGAAGTTGGTTTTTTGACGCGTTTGGTGTTAGTTTCCATTTATAAAACCATGTCATTGTGTTGTTTGTTAGTGTTTGGAGTCTTTGAGCTGCTCTCTCAGTAGTTTTGTCATGTACAATAAGTGCCGTGTCGTCTGCGTATTGGAATATGTATGCCGATCTGTCGATTTGATTTTTGTCTGGTAAGTTGTAATTGTATATGTCATGGCAGTATATATTGTAGAGAAACGGTGAGAGAGGGGATCCTTGAGGGAGCCCTTGTTCAGGGGAAAAAGAAAATGACAGTGTTTTGTCAATTCGTACTTGTAGTTGTCTGTTTTCTAGTAAGTTCTTTATGGTGTGTGTAGTTTGTATAGTTTGTATAGTAAGCCTCTATGCCAGACACTATCAAAAGCCTTGTTAATGTCCATAAACAGGCAAGCTGTCTTTCTGTCAGTTAGGTGGGTAGTTTGTATATTGTTGGCCAAAATAAAGAGCGGATGAACAGTCGAGTGATGTTGTTTGAAACCAAATTGGTAGGTAGGTATATATTTTCCAATCACTTTCTCAAGCCGTTGCTTTATTATGTATTCGAAAATTTTGCTTAGTACTGGAAGTAGTGTAATTGGTCTGTAGTTGCTCGGTTGTGTATTGTCGAGTCCATTTTTGGGTATAGGGATTATTAAACCGGTCTTCCATGTTTCTGGGATTCTGCCATTTGTGATGCAGTTGTTCAATTCAGTTAGGATCAGTTTGTGTGTTTCTTGAGTTAGGCTTTTCAAGAGTTTTGCCTTAATTTTAGCCCCTCCCGGTGCAGTGTCTTTGACATGTGCTAGGGCTTCATCGTACTCTGTGTCTGTGATCAGTTTGCAGGTGTAGTCCGGTGAGCTGTTAAAATAATTCAAGTACCAGTCGTTGCTCAAGTTCCAGTTGTCATTGTCGAAGTTAGGGTTTGTCGATATGCTGAAGGCCCTTTGATAGTGTCTGGCGAACGCGTCCGCTTTCTTTTGTCTGTGTAACGTTCTAGTCCGTTTTCGTCAATTGTGTCAGTAGTGCCAGTCTTCCTGTATTGCGCCAGTTTCTTAATTTTTCGCCAGTATGTTTTGCCTTTGTCCTTTACAAGGTATTCCTGTATTTCTTTACATGTTTCTAGCCATTTGTCTTGTCGGTAGTGTCCAATCAAAGTTTTAATGTTTCTGTTAAGTTGGTTCATGGTCTTTTTTAGGTCATTATTTTGAGTGTTTGTATATAGTCTGTACAGTTCTCTCTTATGTTTTATTAGTCTCAGTATGTATTTGGGCAGTGTATGTCGGTAGAAATCATTTTTTATTTCCGGGCTAAATTTTCCTATGGCTAAATTTAAGTAATCTTAAGTTGTTGTTGAAACGGTTTCTATTGAAATGGGCTGTGCTTGCGATTGAATGTAGTCATGTATATGTTGTTTCACTTTGTCTATGTCAGTCTTTGTTAGGTTTAACTTTTTCTCTGTAGGAGGTGTATTGGAGGTAGGTTGCGTATGTTGTAAGTCTATGTTAAACGTAATAGCCAGGTGGTCGGATCCAAGTTCGTTGGTTAAGTTTATGTTATTGATGGTGTTTGTTAAGTTTCTTGTGTGCAGTAGAACGTCTGGTGTTGAATCTGGGTTTGCGGGCATCAGAAAAGTTGGTGGGATGTGCCGTTTTATAAAGTCGGAATTTTGTAAAAAATTTTTAAGTTGTTTCGTTTTGTTTCTGTTCAAGTTAAAGTCGCCTATAATTATTGCATATTTATAGATGCTTGCCTTGGTCAGTATGTTTTGTTCTAGGTTGGAGTGTGGGTGTATGTATGTCAGAAATATGTGTATCAGGTCGTTTAAGTAGGGTATGGTAAAATCTAGACAGTCGTTCAAAGGGTTGTTGAGGGAAGGAGGATTTGCTCTTCCAAGTTTATATGTTGGTTTTAGGAGAGCTGCGACCCCGCCCCTGGCATGATTGATGGTATTTCCATGCCTATAGATATACTGCCAATTTCTGTACGTTGGTGTCTGTCCTACTTTGGTTTTAGTCTCTACAAATATGTAGCAGTCTGTGTCGTTTTGTTCTATGTAATTGTAAATAAGTGGTTTTTTGCTGTTAAGTCCGTTGATGTTGGCGTAAAGTAGTCTCATGTTGAACGGTCTATGTTAGTGATTGTTTGTTTTAGTTGTTCATGGGGTTCTGTCGAGGTGTTTTGGTTAGGTAGGAGCATGTCGAACATCAATACATACATATGGTTACCAAAGAAGACGACCGAGGTATCAATGTCAAAATCTTCTATAAATTGTTTTCGCATTTTTTTAAGCAGATCTTCTCTGTTAGTGTTGGTAGACTTGTTAATTTGATGTTTGTATTTGTTTAGTATGAGATCGTGAGTTATTATTGGTGAGTGTATTCTGTTACCTTTAGTTATCGCATCCGACACCTCAGACGTCCTCCTGTTCAGACACTTAATTTTTACGTTGGGGATACCACTGATAGGTGCTGTTGGTCTCTTCGGGCACTTTACGCTCCATGCCGCATGCTCGTCCGAGTTGCAGGCAGCGCACTTGACGGGAAGTGGAGAACTGCAACTAAATGTTGAGTGAGGGCCAAGGCACCTGTTGCACTTCGCAGGTGTTTTGCAGGATTCGGTCCGATGTTGAAAGGAGTTGCATTTGGTGCATGGAGCAGGAATCGGAGCTGGAGGTTTACTCTCGACAATCCTGAACACGCGTCCAAGGAAGTGCACTACGCGGTCGCTTATCAGCTTTTCGTATGTCGCCAGGTCGCCCGTTATCAGCCTCATCAACAAGGTGGGACTGTTTCTAGCTCTGGATATGATTCTTTTGCAGAACCTAATTGTTAGACCTGATTTCTCCAAATGTTTTAGGAACATTTCGTCCGTGATTTCAAGGTCCACTCCAGTAGCAACCACTGAATATGTGGCTGTAATATGGTGGTTTGATCTTTTTTGTCGGATTAGTGGGAGGTTATCATTTTTTTGTAGTTTGAAGGTTGTTATCATGTTTTCCTGTTTTAATTGTTGTAAAATTTGTGTTGCTTTGTGATCATTGTTGGTTTTAATTAGAAAGTGATTATCTTGTCTGATAATCACATCCTTATTGTTAGGGTTTAGTTCCTCCCATCTGATTGCAAGTTGCACTCTGGTGATGGTCGGCATTGCGTTCGCTGTGAATATTTGCGAATATGTTGGAAATCTTGTTGATGTTGTCTTGCTGTTTGTTGTTTGGTTTTTATGTGTTGTAGTCTGATGATCCAACGCTATTCGTTTGGCCTCAGGTGTTGGCGTTGTGGGGGTTGGCTGGGTTGGCTGGGTCATCTTCGGTTTTCTGCCCGTTTTTTCGATTGTGGCTTTTTGAACCCACCATCCTGGGAGGAATAATCCGATTCGGATTCTTGCTAACGCCCAGGGTTCATCCTTTCGTTTGAATTAGACCCGTATATTCTCGCTGGAAGATAAATGCGGTTGGATTCTTCAAATTCTTTGCCCGTATTGTAAACGACCTTGCTTTAAATATGCTAACACTGTGCACGTCTTATCACCACGAAGCTCGGTTTAAGACTCTATAGATTTTATTTATTCTTCGTTTTATGATTGGTTCGAAGAATGATTTGGGTCAGAAATACAGTCAGGAAAATATACACAACAAATTTAAGTGTATACAAAACTAGTAGGGTAGACCGGGGCTAGTGTCGCAAGGGGCAAGTTGTCGTAATCATTATATCGCCAAAACTAGGGTACCCAGGTTTTCCAAATTGATATTTTCTGAATCGATATAGGTACCCCATCTGTAATTTTTATCATTGTATTTCATTTCATTAAATGGCAAGACGGCAGTTTGAATAATCTCATTGTTTGATACTTGTGTCAATTTTTGGCCTGGGTTAGTTTCATGTGATTCTACAAAAAAATCAGCTTTAAGGTAAGAAAAATGGATATTTTATGATAGTTTAATATGTTTCTTATATCTTATTAATTTTATATGTGGGTTCTGTTCTGAAATCGAGAAGTTATTTGATCAAATTTTAGAAAATACCGGTTGGGGTTATATGTCGCATGGTTTGCGGGGCATGTTGTCTTAATGCGACATCTTGCCCCGATGCAACAGTTTGTCCAAGATTTAAAAACATCGCTAAAATTTAAATTACAGATGGTTCGAAATTTTAAAAGAACCAATCGGACTCCCGCCGACCCACAGACCATGATGGCAGCTGCAAGGGCAGTTAAATTGAAAAATCCTTCACTTTCTATCAGAAAAGCAGCCTAGGAATTTGGTGTTCATTGCAAAGCCTTAGAAAGATTTTGCAAAAAAGTCACCGATGCAGAGGTTGCAGCCGGACAATCACAAGTCCAGTTTGGCTATAAAAAACACGGATGGGCTTCACTGGCGAAGAAGAAACTCGCTTGGAAGAATATCTTAAGAAGGGATCAGATATTTACTTCGGTCTTACTCCAAAGGAAGTCCGGCGTCTAGCATATGACTATGGAAAAACCTTGGGAAAAGTAATTCCAAAAACCTGAATTGATAATTTCATGGCTGGTCCAGATTGGTTTTCGGGTTTTCTTAAATGGCATCCACTCTCTATACGAACACCACAGGCTAGTTTATCAAGAGCGACAAGTTTTAACAAGAGTAATGTTGAGCTGTTCTTTAACAATCTCTGTGCCGTTTTGGATTGTTATCATTTCCGCCCAAACGATATATTTAACATGGATGAAACAGGCATCATTACCGTGCAACGTCCAGATAGAGTTGTTGCAAGAAGAGGCTTCAAACAAACTGGATCACTAGTTTCAGCAGAAAGAGGCACCCTAGTAACGATGGCTATTGCAGTTTCTACTGGTGGTAATAGCGTACCTCCTTTTTTTGTATTCCCTTGGGTCCATTATAAAGAACATTTTATCCGCGACGGTCCTCAAGGATGTATGGGGAGCGCAAATCCTTCTGGTTGGATGAAGGAAAAAACTTCATCCTTTTTATGAAGCATTTTGTCAACAGTGTCAAGTGCAGTAAAGATAGGCCTGTTCTACTCTTATTGGATAACGACGAATCACATCTTTCGATTCCAGCATTAGATTTTGCCAAAGAAAATGGGGTCATAACGCTATCATTTCTTTCTTATTGTTCCCACAAGCTCCAACCTCTAGACCGAAGTGTGTTTGGTCCTCTCAAAAAAATTTGTCAATTCTTCTATTTATGATATTCCTGGAATTGTCGCCAGTTCTTTGCCACATGCTATCACGCCTGTTACTATTATGTCAGGATTTAGAGTTGCTGGAATTTATCCCCTGAACAGAGACATTTTCACTGAAGCAGATTTCTTCCCAAGCTACGTCACAGATCGCCCAATACCATCAGAAAACAATAATATTCAAGCAGAAATGCATAACACCGGAAAAAATTCAGCTTTATCGTCAAGCCAAGAAGTCATAGGAGTCACTGCTCTCAAAGCCTCTATTCGGGAAGTCGCTGCTCTGAAAGCCACTGTGTCCGAAATTTCTGTTTCCAAAACAACAGCTACTTGTTCAGCATCTCCCGTAACAGTTTTATCATAAGAAGATATTCGTCCATTTCCAAAAGCTGGTGAGCGAAAAAGAAAGAACGGCGGGAGTAAAAAGGGAAAGTCGGCTATTTTGACAGATAGCCCTATAAAAGATGAAATAGCAGCTTCAAATTGCCAAAAGCAAAACGAGTTAAAAAAATAGCTTTTGGAAGTGCAACCGAGAAGAAAGCAACCACAAAAAGAAAAACAGCTAAAAAATTAAAACTCAGCGACGAAGAAACGGAATGTCATGATGAAGAAGAAACATTCTGCATCGTGTGTCATGGACCTTACAGTTCCTCAATGGTAGACTGGTTGCAATTCGTCAGGTGCAAATTCTGGGCTCATGAAAGTTGCACAGATGGGAACCCATTCTACATATGTCTGAATTGTAATTCTGATGATGACTATTAATCTTAATGACCTTATGTTCAGAATTGTCTTTTGTTGGATTATCTTGAAACTATAAATAAATTAACCACCGTAGTTTTTGTATAAAATAATCACATTCATTTTATTAGCGGCAAGTTGCCCCAGGTATTACGACAATATGCCCCGCGGTGGGGCAGGTTGTCTCATTTTCCCGAGCAGTGCTACAATCGCTTAGATTTTATATCCAGAAGATATTTTTTACAATTGCGTTGTAAATAGTATGCGTAACATATGAAAGTACAATATCAATTCACTGATGCCCTTATAAATTTAAAAAAGAACCCTAAAAAAATGTTTAAGTAAATTTTGCGGCAATCAGCCCCGGTCTCCCCTACTCATTCACAGAAAGATTGATTTTCTGACGACGGGACAAGAAGCTTAAAATTGTAAGGTTTTCATGCTTTGGTTGGAGATTTTCATCTGTCCATGTTGTAAAGTCTACGAGAGTAAGCAGAGCTGCACAAGACTCCATCACAAAAAAAGCGAAGGTTCATTCCGATATATCAATTCTCGTTCTATAATTTCGAAGATAAAATCGCTCGACTGCGCCAAATAAGTTTATTTCAAGAACATTAAATTTGTTGCGAAATCGTTTCGAGCGATGAAATTATTAACAGATTATTGAAATGTCCAAAATAAACAAAAAAGCAATTGTGGTTTAACTATATAGAGCGTTAGTATTGTAAGATATACTTGTCACAGATAACATCAACTACTTTGAAAAACATATAGTTACACCTACAACACACTTTACAACTAACAATATTACTTTTATGGCAGTTCGGCAGGTGGTTGATCGAGATAATACATCTGAAACCAATTTAGAAAAAGTAATTGAGTAACCAGTTCAACAAGATAAGGGGTATGATTGTTAATTATAAAAACTTGTAAATATATCAGGTTCAGCTACAAGCATCAAACGTGCCTCAACAAGAGGTGACTCATCCAGAGTCCCCACTTGGAGCCAACAGTTATCAACCCATAATTCTTATGGAAACTTTAATTGATGATCTCTTTCACTATCTCTGAACCCCGCAAGACTACAACCGAAGTTGCATCCTGCCACCACTAATCCTGAGTTGTTAAGAGATATTAAGGGAACAGCGCACGAAATACCTCCTCAGGAAAAGCCTCCAACCACCGCTACTCCTGAGTTGTTAAGAGGTATTAAGGGAACAGAGCACGAAATACCTCCTCAGGAGAGCCTTACCAGTCATCGGCGTTTATCATGATAAGTAGTCTCTTAATTGGCCATACTAAGTACTGCTGGAATGAGCACACAGCCAGCACCCACCTACTAGCGTTCTCTCTCTCAACGGGTTCAGAGTCCAGGTACTGCGGGAACAACGCGCAAACAGTACCCGTCCCTAACAATATTACTCAAACTGACTAAATAGATTACAACTTAACGAGCTGCACTCGTTTCCTTTTTATGGTTTTATACGAAGTGTTAACAGTATCTAACTTTAAATGGATATTGAAGAGAAACAGTTAAATATTAAGAAATGTAAATAAATATAAAAGAAAGACAGAATGAATATTGAACTATAGTTGAAGAGGTTACTATCTTTAATGTTTAACCAATAGTAAATATGCTGAAGAGGCTACTCTGTGAGAAACTCTCACCTGGTAAATAATTTACACTATCACGGACTGGCACTATCAATGTTGGTGAAAGTGGTACTGATTTTAAGCAGGGACTAATTGCATTACGAATAATGTTTCCCTTATTTATAACAATGTTCCCACCCCCAGATTGGGTGGAGTTTGGATCAAGTTTGTTCCCGGATTCGAGTATTGGGAGGAGTTAGGTTTTGAGTTCGCCCTTCGATTCTAGACATCTGGGAAAGTTGTCTCGGAAGTAATAAAGAAAGCCGTCCTTGTGACTTACCGACAAAGACTGCGGGTGGTAGCTAATAAGGCGCTCTTCAATAAATTGCCCATTGTCATGTTAGCGAGGTTTGTATTGTTAACGTATAAATGAATGAATGAATGAATGAGACGAACTGTCTAAATGCGACTTCTGCTGGCCATCTGGGCACCCTCTTAGAATTTATTAGGTTCTGTGTCTACTTACGTCTTACAACTATTTAACTAAGAAACCACTAAAACAGGTTTGAACCATATGATGTCCAATAATAAAGTTCAATATTGATAACGTTGCAATAAAATTGCTCTTAAAATTCCCAGCGACGATTTCTGTGGTCAACTTGGACATGCATCATGCATTAAGGTTAAGCGACCTGGATAAATCCGGACGCTGCTAAAGTTAACAACTTCCGGCAGTCGTTAAGTTGGAATCTCATCTATCGCTTGGGATACGCATCTTTTGCAAAACACGTGTTCATGCGCCCTCATCTGGTAAATACAAATTCAAGCGGACTTCTGTCGGCCTTTATATGTTGCCGTATGTCAGGTTTATTTGCCAGTTTTATTCGCATAGAAACAATTGCGTACTGTGAAATGAAAGCGATGAAAGCACTTAAAGTTTATAGGAAAACCGAAAAAGAGCATTGTAAATAAGGCGACAGTACTTACTTGACCTACACATGTTTTTGCTTTCATATGTAAAATCATCTACTTTGCTTACCCTATTTTTACACAACATGCATTAAGCTTAGTACGACCTAAATCAGAAACCAGTATTTCCAAAAATATAAGACCAATAAATTATCAGAAGCTCCATATCTATTTCATAGATATTTAAGAAATGGCCTGTATTTGGACTGCAAAAACAGACCATTTCATAAATTGTACGTTTTATGTCTCTAACTAAACCGCTTTGGTGGTTCATGGCGTAATTCTTTTGTTCATCTGCCAGGTTTTCGGGAAAGCATCCAGCTTTAATTTCATAATGGACGGAAACTGCAGCACACTGAATTGTTTTTGTCTTATCGATGCGCGTTCGCTTTGTGTTGACACTGGGAAATTTGCGACGTCCCAAAATGTGATGTTGGGAATGATTTCAATGAAAATTGTCCCTTTTTAATTGCATAAACTTGAATGGATAAATTCGCTGATGGAAGTTTGCGATTATTTTCATACACAAAGCCATTATCAAAGTTGTCAATAATTGGTCAAAGAGCATCAGCTGCTTGCCTGTTGAGAGAATCTCACCAAAGGGAACAACAAGATCTGTAAACGTGAGACAATAGGAGAAGCCATCGCTTTGAATATTAATTACAGTTGTCAGTGATTGATATTGAAATATTGCCAGCCTTTGGCTAGCAGGGAGTACTAGTAGTAAACATCTTTATTTCTAAAAAAGGCTATCGACCTATTAATCTTAATCTTAATCTAAATAAAAAACAAATATGAAAATTCTCTTATTCTAGGTTATCAATATTATTAAATAAAATTCCAATGACAAGAAAAAATTATTTTATTGGCCACTAGTCAGTTGCGTTTGTAAGTGTCCGAGTAGCGTTGATGTAGGGAAACGGAAGCGGGATTGTCTGGTTGGTCTTGTAAGACAAAGGGGATTCAGTATGGTCCAGTTGTAGGGGTTGTTTGTCCATTTTGTCTGTAGATGTATGAGTCTTTCCGAGATCTTTGTCATGTTTGGGCGTTCGTATAATAGTTGGGTGGGGGGGTTGTGTAGTGGGTTTTGGGGGTGTCTTATTCGTGTTATTAGTCTTAGTGCAATTTGTTCTGTTGTTTGTGTATAACGTTTTGTCCTTTCTGTTCCGTTGGTCATGAGTATATGTCCAAAGTCTAGCAAGGGTCTACCAATAGCTTTATATATTTTGGGTGGCGTTGGTTTGTGCTAATTCCTCTGTCTTTGTAGGTTAGTGATCGGAAGTGTTTTGTTCTCTTTATTGTTGCTGCCCTGATGTTTCGTATGTGTTTAGTGAATTTAAGTTTGTGGTCAATTGTGATTCCAAGGTATTTACGTCGTTTTTTGGTTGTGTCGTTTGGCCGTCTGCAGTTATTGTAGGGGAGTCAGCGTTGAGATCTGTGGTTTGTGAGCAGAAGTTGGTTTTTTGACGCGTTTGGTGTTAGTCTCCATTTATAAAACCATGTCATTGTGTTGTTTGTTAGTGTTTGGAGTCTTTGAGCTGCTCTCTCAGTAGTTTTGTCATGTACAATAAGTGCCGTGTCGTCTGCGTATTGTATGTATGCCGATCTGTCGATTTGATTTTTGTCTGGTAAGTTGTAATTGTATTGTAATGTCATGGCAGTATATATTGTAGAGAAACGGTGAGAGCGGGGATCCTTGAGGAAGCCCTTGTTCAGGGGAAAAAGAAAATGACAGTGTTTTTGTCAATTCGTACTTGTAGTTGTCTGTTTTCTAGTAAGTTCTTATGGTGTGTAGTAGATATGTTGGTGTGTGTAGTTTGTATAGTTGTATAGTAAGCCTCTATGCCAGACACTATCAAAAGCCTTGTTAATGTCCATAAACAGGCAAGCTTGTCTTTCTGTCAGTTAGGTGGGTAGTTTGTATATTGTTGGCCAAAATAAAGAGCGGATGAACAGTCGAGTGATGCTGTTTGAAACCAATTTGGTAGGTAGGTAGATATTTTCCAATCACTTTTTCAAGCCGCTGCTTCATTATGTATTCAAAAATTTTGCTTAGTACTGGAAGTAGTGTAATTGGTCTGTAGTTGCTCGGTTGTGTATTGTCCAGTCCATTTTTGGGTATAGGAATTATTAAGCCGTTTTTCCATGTTTCTGGGATTCTGCCATTTGTGATGCAGTTGTTCAATTCAGTTAGGATCAGTTTGTGTGTTTCTTGAGTTAGGCTTTTCAAGAGTTTTGCCTTAATTTTATCTTTCCCCGGTGCAGTGTTTTTGATGTGCGCTAGGGCTTCATCGTACTCTGTGTCTGTGATCAGTTTGTAGGTGTAGTTTGGTGAGCTGTTAAAATAGTTCAAGTACCAGTCGTTTATCAAGTTCCAGTTGTCATTGTCGAAGTTAAGGTTTGTCGATATGCTGAAGGCCCTTTGATAGTGTCTGGCGAATGCGTCCGCTTTCTCTTTGTCTGTATAGCGTTCTATTCCGTTTTCGTCAATTGTGTCAGTAGTGCCAGTCTTCCTGTATTGCGGCAGTTTCTTAATTTTTCGCCAGTATGTTTTGCCTTTGTCCTTCTGTATTTCTTTACATGTTTCTAGCCATTTGTCTTGTCGGTATTGTCCAATCAGAGTTTTAATGGTTCTGTTAAGTTGGTTCAGTGTCTTTTTTAGGTCGTTATTTTGAGTGTTTGTATATAGTCTGTACAGTTCTCTCTTATGTTTTATTAGTTTCAGTATGTATTTGGGTAGTGTATGTCGGTAGAAAGCATTTTTTATTTCCCGGCTAAATTTTCCTATGTCTAGTGAAAGTTGTTGTTGTATGGTTTCTATTGAAATGTGCTGTGCTTGTGATTGAATGTAGTCATGTATATGTTGTTTCACTTTGTCTATGTCAGTCTTTGTTAGATTTAAGTTTTTCTCTATAGGAGCTGTATTGGAGGTAGGTTGCGTATGTTGTAAGTCTATGTTAAACGTAATAGCCAGGTGGTCGGATCCAAGTTCGTTGGTTAAGTTTATGTTGTTGATGGTGTTTGTCAAGTTTCTTGTGTGCAGTAGAACGTCTGGTGTTGAGTCTGGGTTTGCGGGCATCAGAAAAGTTGGTGGGGTGTGCTGTTTAATAAAGTCGGAATTTTGCAAAAATCTTTTAAGTTGTTTCGTTTTGTTTCTATTCAAGTTAAAGTCGCCTATAATTATTGCATATTTATAGATGCTCGCCTTAGTCAGTATGTTTTGTTCTAGGTTGGAGTGTGGGTGTATGTATGTCAGAAATATGTGTATCAGGTCGTGGCTAGCAGGGAATTACTCCAGCTTTCATCTTTGTGGCAAGGTTTATTTTAAAAAATCTTGCCAAAAAATGTGTTTTTTTAGTGGGGTCCAAAAATCCTTTGCTGGGGTTTGGCGCTTGGTTCTTTTGTGCATTTTAGGATGATTGTTGGTGCGCATGTATTTTTGCAACGGTAACATCGTACAATTACTTCAAAAATATTCCTTAGCGCCAGTTATATTCCATCATCCAAATATATTTGGTCTTTATGGAATTTCAAAGAAATTCAAAAATTGAGTTAGAACTGCAAAAAACACCCATAAGTATTCTTGCTATACCTACACTAACAAAGTAGGTATAACTTTTCAAATTTACATTCTATTTATCTCATGTTACCATCTTTATACACATGGAATAAATTATAGTTGCCTTTTCCTCGCTACCGCTTTATTCCGGCCTTCGCCTAACCCGATCAGCGGGAGTATCAAACAACATTAACCTGCTAAAAAGTTACTTTGTTGTCAGTAAAGTAATGCCTGCAGAAGCTGTAGGATAATTTTTGTAATTTAAGTAACTCTTGAGATTAGTAATTTTCCCCTTTTTTTATTATACGGAAGTCTTTAGAGTATCTTTTATATCGGTATCGTCATGGGAATATCTCAAGTTCTAATCTTTCGAATGGCTGAGTTGACGAAACCGGCTGCGTTCAAGAGTTCTATTTTAAAGCACTAGAATTCAGATACCAAGTTTCAGCAGCAGGGAATTTTCCATTATGCTTTTAGATGCAACAAAAGAGTTTGGCTTTCATGTCTACAAATTAGAAATTTATCCAAACATAAGTAAACGTATGGATGAAATTTCCAGTTCCTGTTCAACACGTTTCTTCGCCGATAATTTCTTAGAAGCAAAAATCGTTATTCCATTTAATTTGGTTAAAACCAAAATAGAGATGTCACATTTCTTCGTCTGAAACCATTTCGTTTGATGGTGCAGTGCTGGTGTTTTTCTGGAGTGTTTAAAAACAAGTTTGTTCAACGAGGGCTTCATAGTTCAAAATCATTCCACTTTTTAAATATTTAAGAGTTGAACACGAAGTATTTCCTAATTTATTGCTGGCTTTATTTATTTGCTTTTTCTTCTTTCTTATTGTACCTTTCTTATACATAAGATAT
This sequence comes from Dendroctonus valens, assembly GCA_024550625.1. NCBI lineage: Eukaryota > Metazoa > Arthropoda > Insecta > Coleoptera > Curculionidae > Dendroctonus > Dendroctonus valens. The sequence goes on along the minus strand of JAJTJO010000089.1, from coordinate 448,262 downwards.
ACTTTTTCTTCATGTACTTTCCTTGGTCTATTTCTATTTTGCATTTAAAGACAATAATAAAACCGCTAAAAGATGTAAACTAATTTAATATACAAAAAATTATGAAACGAAAAGTTCGCAAGTATGCAATTTTCGGAATAACAGTCCAGTCAAAACCTGTTGGATTTTGTACATATTTCATTATTAAAATTTCAACATTTTGTCCCTACCTTTAATCCTATAGCGAAACACAACGTTTCCAATGCACACTTTTCGAAATACAATTCAATTTCAACATTTCGCCCTAATTAGCTTTGCAAAAATTAAATCTGATTTAAAAAAATACAATTTTACGAAAGCTTCTATTCATAGCACTGTTTTTGTTACAGAAAACTGGCGAACGCTTTTCAATAAACCAAACTTACGCATTTGCATGTTAAGCTTGCAAACATTTTTTTGTTGGCAGATAAATGGATTTTTTTAAGTAGAAGCTTTTTCGTCGCCATTTTTTTTAAAGCAAAATGTATGTATAGGTAAATGGAAGCTGCATAATGTTGGTTTAAAGCTCATCAACTGTCAGCAGCTGCTGAAATTCAGCAAACGATAATGGAAGAGAAATCGAAAAGAGAGGCAGGTAGTAAGTAGGTAAGCCATTTCGTTGAATCAGACCGTAATTTGGTTTCCACTCAACTGGTTTCGCATTTTAATTTATCGCCCTCTCGAATTTTATTGGGGCTGCGTGTGGGACCGAACCGGCTTTTAAGTTGCGAACTCGAGTTTCCTCTTTTACTGCTGCAGCTTTAGCGCGAATACTCCAAACCGAAAACAATTAGCTCATTCGTTTCCACAGTTGCAACTTGTTCCTGATTTACATAACGAATTACGTTCGCCCGGTTTGGAAACAACTAGTTTTCTGCATCATTCGATTTTCGTTAAATCTACTTTTTGCGATACGAAATATGAAACAGATGCCTTTAATTTTCTATTGTTTGAGGCTGTGTATACGTGTGTACACTAGTTGTTGGATTTTAGCGGACAACTTTCAGCTTTGGTTTTGCTGAAAGATTTCGTGATTTCCAATGAGGACTGACAAAATGTATTCTGGAATTCAGCAGGAAATTTTATAATAGGAATATTTTTTAATTTGAATATAAGCTTGTCTTCAAATTAAATTAATGATTTTATTGTTCTGTCCGAATCTGAAAATACAATTTTTGAGATTTTTTGTTGGCTGTTGTCATTTCACTGAAACTTACATAATAAAATTAAAGACGGTCCTAAAACCGGACTAGACAATACACAAACACAAAACTACAGACCTATCACACTACTCCCTGTATTGAGTAAAATTTTTGAAACTATAATAAAAAAATAGACTGCAACAATCAGTTGGACAACACATACCACAATACCAATTCGGATTTAAACCTAAACACTCAACTATTCACCCACTTTTTATACTAACCAACAACATACAAACAACTCACCTCACGAACAAGAAAACAGCATGTCTCTTCATGGACATCAATAAGGTCTTTGACAGTGTCTGGCACAAACGACTTTTATATAAACTTTACCGGCTTAAAACCCCCAAATACATAATTCACACAATCAGAAACCTACTCACAAACAGACACCCAGAAGTACGCATAGACAACACCCTCTCCTTTGCTTTCTCTCCTGAACAAGGACTCCCGCAAGGATCCCCGCTTTCACCCCTTCTTTACAATATATACTGCCACGACATATACAATCACAGTCTCCACGACAAAAGACACATTGACAAAATCTGCTTACATACTACAATACGCCGACGACACTGCATTGATCGTGCACGACAAAACTACAGTAAAAGCAGTACAAAAACTTCAAACACTAACAGACAATACAATTGCTGGGTTCTACAAATGGAGACTTACAACAAACGCCACGAAAAACCAACTACACAACCCCTCAAACCAACTACTCTACGAACGAACAAAAATAACGCGAATAACAGAAAGACAATTCCAATTGCAAACGAAATAGAAAAACAATCCCCACAATTGGATCCTATTGAATCCCCTTTGCCTCACAAGACAAACGAGACAATCCCGCTTCCGCTTCCCAACAACAACACTACTTGAACACTTCCAACACGACTGAACCAACCTGCTAGACGATGAAAAGACATGCCATAGAAGAGAGATTTTTTTTTGCTTTGTAATAATTTTAAGTTTACAGTTAGATAGTTAAGAAGAGAAGAAGAAGTTAGAAAATTAACACAACACATGTATACATGCAAGGGCAGAAAGGCCGTGGGCCGATAGCCTATTGGGAAATAAAGATTATATACAGTGTGTCCAGTATAAAATGATGTACATGGGGATATTGGAAACCGTTAAAGATACAGAGTGGACCAAATGGGAAAAAAGTTGCGCAATCAAGTGCCTATAAATAATCTGTCATCAACTTCTTTGAACTCGGAATAGCAATGGATATACAGGGAAAAAAAGAAAAAAGTGCGTTTTATAAAATCCTTTATGTCGTGTTTATTATAAAAGATACAATTACGAAATTTTCAGTGGGAGTAAGAAATGAGCGTGAATTTGAAAATAAAGTAAAAAATAATCTAGGCCCACTATGTTCAATGAGACCGAAGTCAACTTTTGTTTTCTTATGGGCGCCATATTGAATTTCTGCATTTTTAAATTCCCCTTCAAATATGCTCTTCCACCATGTATAACATGTTTATGTTCGGTCAAGATAAATGATTAAAATTAACAAAATTAAGATTTTATGGTAGTAGGCATTGATATTTCTCTTCAATTTCCCCATATTGACGTTCGTTGTCTGTTTTAATTACCTAGGTAACTGTCAAAGTAGAATTTATTGTCAGTGTCAAGTGTTTGTAATTAATTGTGTGTTTCAAAATGAATCACTTTTGAAATGATGAAAAATACGATATGTTGGAGTGTTTTAATCTCTGTCGTCGATATGAAGCGAAAGCGGAAGAAATGTATTTAAATAAATATCCAGAAAGGCGACAACCTGGTAGAACTATGTTTAGGCGTCTGAAAGACAACCTTGTAGCTTACGGGAGTTTTGTTAAGGTAAAGGAAAACAAACTTCCAGACGAAAATAAAGAAAATTTGGTAATGCAAAGCGTGGGTGGGACACCTCGTACGTCTTTACGTTAAATTGAAGCCACAACAGGTGTTGCGTGGTCAACGGCGAATAGTATCAGACATTAGTAGTCTCTGATCTCTGATAGTATTTTAAAGCGTCATAAATATCACCCCTATCGTAAACGGCCCTGCCAGGGACTCCAAAATGGCGATGCGATTAGAAGAATGGGATTTTCTCAGTGGTTTATTCAAAGAAACAACGAGATACCAAACTTTTCCTTAAAAGTCCTTTGGTCAGATGAGAGCCAATTTACTAAATGTGAACTATTTAATCGTAAAATTACCGTTTTTTGGTCAGATGAAAATCCACAGCTAGTTCGTCAAGTTAGGCACCAAGTTAGGTTTGGATTTAACGTCTGGTTAGGTATTGTGGCTACCCACGTGATTCGACCATTTTTTTTTAATGAGAACTTAAATTCCGAGAGATATTTGAACCTCCTACAAACTAACGTAACGGAAGCACTTATGGATGTTCCAGTAGCTACCCTGCAAAACTTGTATTTCCAACAAGACGGCGCCCCGCCACATTATGGACGTATTATCACAGAATTTTTAAATCACGAATTTCCCAACAAGTGGATAGGCAACCTGGGACCAGTACGATGGCCTGCGAAATCCCCTGACATAACACCGCTTGATGTTTTTGCTTGGAGTTTCCTCAAAAATGTGGTATACTGTAGGTCATACGAAACCGAAGAGGAGCTGAGACACGCTGTTATAGAAGCTGTTAACAGAATTACCCCAGAAATGATCAGAAAATCCTGTGAATCAGTAATGAAACGATGTATGTTGTGCGTGGGAGAAAACGGTGGCTTATTTGAACACCTACTTTAATCCTAAAATGTTACTTGTTCTTTTGCAGTGTTCGATGTATGATCAATAATAATTTATAGTAATAATTAATAGAAATTCCAATGTATTCCTGGGCTTCAGTCAATTTCATTGTCACAATTATGGTGTTATGTGATGAGCCATGCGTTTCGTCCCGGGTCTACCTATTGGACTCGTCAGTAAGGCTTAGGTAGACCCTGCCTTATACGCCGGACACCGGTTATACGCGTTCGGACGTAAATGAACCGAGCCGGAATAGATCTTGTGCGGTGAGATGTTGGCAACCCGTGTTGCTGATGCTGCCACTCGTTCCATTCTGCTTTTGTTCCCAAGCATCTATCTTCGTTTTGTATATTCTTTTTCCTGACTGTACTTTAATTCATTCCAATGTATTCCTGGGTTTTCAGTCAATTTTATTGTCACTAATTATGGTGTTATGTGATGAGCCCTGCGTTTCGTCCCGGGTCTACCTATTGGACTCTCCAGCTCCAGGAATTGACGCAGATTGTGGACGATCTAGAGGTGCTGGGGTTCCAGACACAGAGGCACAAGTATTGGAGATAATTGCAGCAGAGCCTTCCAGAAGTGCTCGGAGCATTGCACAACCACTGTTATGACTATAACACTATAACTCCCGAGAGGAAGGGCCACATTCCTACCATGTATGTAAGATACACAGGACACATTAACTCTCTGATCTTCCGAACACCGGTACAAATTGAGCAGGAATTAATTAACCGAATACGAGAAGCTGATCAAAAGGTGATCCCAGACTGCGGCGAAGAGTGCACAATAAAGTGAATGGGGAACAAACATGTCTGGAGTTAAACGGGTAGAACTTCGTCAACCTCTTGTGGTTTAACAACTTAATTGTATTTTATTTGATTAATATTAATGATTGATACATAACCTTACGCAGGAGATGTTTGTTTACATGTGAGGCGAGTTTAGGTATTTCACTCATCTGCCCCAAAAAGGACGGCAGCACTGACGGCAAATTGACAGAGTTATCCTAACCTCAAAATATTTCTATTGCTTTCTCTTTTTTTGTTTATCCATGGTTACAACAATTTTCAATAGTTAAGAAGTAATAGGTATTGACGTTAATGTTAATTAGGCAGATTACCTTGAAAAGCATCGTTGCCGTAATTCTGATCTAGTTTTTGGCAAATATCTCAGTTTTTGATAAGAATTAATTTTTTTTTTACTATTTTTCCTGTACTCCCAAAACACCCCCAGGCAACACCCGCAGAGGAATGACGCCACTTTTGAATCACCCTGTATTAACTGTGTAACTCACGCCCGAGATAAAATACATATAGTTAGAAGTAAAATTCATAACCATATATATAAACCAAAAAAATTCCTGGGTTTCAGTCAATTTTATTGTTTATTATTCAAAATGTCACAAATACCTTTCGGTGTTTTTCTCCACCATCATCAGTTTGTGTGTATAGTTGTTTCTACCTTCACATTTGACTGGCTATTCTTATTCCAGGCTTTCAATTCCAGAAAGAAATTGGCTATAGTATATTGATACAAGGAATAAATAGGCGCGGTAAGTTTTGGAAAAGTTGAACCAGAGTTATACAGAGAAATGTAAATAAGCAAATGAAGTTTATATAATTTTTAACCTGTCCATACCTGTGAATATGAGTCTAAAGAGCTTTCTTTACCATTGTCGAACCAAACCTTCTCAAAGAAACTGATGTAGTAGATAAAGAAATGAGAACTGTTAAAATATAAAAAAGGAAAGTCATGAAGATTTATTGAATATTAAGTTTCCATTAGATTACACTTTTGACACAAACATTTTCTTTGTGAAAGAACACATATTTGTGCTTTTGAAATAAAAAGAAACCACTTTTTTGTACTGTTCATTGTGATTGTACGTGCTCTGTCTTGTATGGTTTTTTTACCACTGTTGATTGTTTTTGTATGTGTTATATTTTATAGTATATTGTTTTTAATCGCTTTGTCCATAAAATTTGTAATTTTTTCTGTGGCAATAAAGCATATTTTGAAAGCTGAAAACCAAGAATGAAAATAACTTTTAAATACACACTAATAACTGAGCAGATGCCAAATTTTATAACTTTATTTAAAATTTATCATGCTTTTAAAGAAAGATTGAATATTCTGGAACCAATAACGTTATAGCATACAATTCAATTGGAATGTCGAGTAAAAAATTCCGAAGCATTGCCTATAATTACTTCATAAAGAAAGCCAAGCTTAACCACGCCAGGATCGCTACAAATTCTTCTCGAAAGAATTTCCTGACCGAACTGGGGAAATTTAATAAGTTAACCGTTTATTAAGTAAGAAGCAATTTTGACAAACTCCGTCTAACTTTTTATCCATTGAAATGGGTTGTTGGAACTGACTTGAAGGTATCAATTGCGGAGACCTGAATGTATATTTCCAATGGCTGTGGGATGGTCAAACTGGAAAATTATTTCAAGCCCACTAATTATCAGGTAATTTTAAAGCATTGCATTTTAGGCTTCTAATCTCTATCCAGAAGCAAATAAATGGCAAACCCCTACAAATAGTAGGTGCATTATAAAAAAAATAAGTTTTTCCCGAAAACATTCTTCAAAATTGTTGAATAATTCATCCAAATTAAACCGTTTTAAACGATGGATGGTTACAACCAGGCGATAACACCCATTGGACCACACCAATATTACAGTGAAACACGTGTACTTAATACGAATTTTATAAGTCATTTTAATTTTCCAACACGTTGAAAAGACCGTGAGCGAAAGCGAAGGAAAACGATAAATTACAATACGGAGAGCGTTGCTCGGTTACCAAGTCCGTGGCTGTGCTATAAACGTATTGTTCGGAAAATTCCTTTTTCCACCTGCTTCAAGTCGATCTAAATGTATTTCGCTTTTCAAAAGGAAAGTTGCTAATTTACTTTCCAATGTTCACATCAATTCGTATCAAATTGAGTGTGCAGATTGAAGCAGGGAGTGCATGGTATTTGCAATAAAAATATCTGGCGAAAGTTTTCCTCCAGCTTCCATGTGGGGCTTCACTTAATTTTCTGCAATGATAAAATCTGCTTGGTTTTCTCTTTATTCTAATAAGAGTGTTCTGTTGAGCAAACGGGATCAATTTCGACCCATAAGGGTTGCTCAAAAACCAGAAATTACAGCGATTTTAATTAAATTTTCAGGATGCTCAGCCGCAAATGTCTCCTATGGAGTGTGAACATTTCGTGTTGCTATTTGCTCTGTATGGGAAGTTATGAGTTTTAGAAGGATAGCGTGCTATTGAACATAAGTAGTTTTTTGAGCCATCATTTAAAGGGTTGGCAAAAATTGGAATTTTAAGAAATTTTAGTGAAACTTTCAAATTTTTCCGGTGAGATTGTTCTTGATTAAGAGTGTGCAATTTTGAGCCATAATTCAAGGCGTTTCCAAAAATCAAAAATTACCGCGATTTAAATTCGCTTTTAAGGTATTTCAGCTCCAAAGATACTCTATAAAGTATGTAAATTTGAGATTCCCACTTGCTCCTAATGGGAAGTTATGTATTTTAAGGGCGCTATTGAGCAAATTTTTGGTTCATCAATCAAAAAGTTTACAAAAATCAACGTTTTTCATAATTTCAGTGAACATTTAACTATTTTTTGTCCTGGGTATTTTTTATAGGAAGGAAACATTTTCAGTTAATACGTTCTGGATAGAAGAAGTTATGCATTTTTGAAGGTGAGATTGGCGTTGACTAGAAGTACTCAATCTTGACCCACAATTCAAAGTATTACCAAAAACCAAAATTAGCGCGATTTAAGTGCATTTTTCGGATGTTCAGATCCAAGTATATGCTATACGGATACGGTGTGTCCATTTCAGCTTTCTACTTGCTCCTGAAGGAAAGTTATGTATTTAAAAAAAGAGAGCGCTATTGAGCAAAAGCAATATTTTGACCCGTAATTCAAAAAGTTGACAAACATCAATATGGTGAGCAATTTGAATGAAAATGTAACGATCACTTGCGCTGGGTATTTGCTATTAGGTGGAGAAATTTCCAGTTTCTATTCGATTTCTGGGCGGAAAGTTACGAATTTTAGAATGTGTGCTGTTGAGTCAAAGTGTTCAGTATTGACCCATGACACTGGAGGCTGCTAAAAATCAGAAATTAACGAAATTTTAGTGAATTTTTAAAAGGGCCCAGCCCCACGCATTTGTTATAGAGTGAGCAAACTTCAAGTAATTATTAGTGTTGGATGGGATGTTATGAATTAAAAAAGAGAGGTGCTCTTGAACAAAACTTTTCATTTTTGATCCATCATTCAAATGCTTTGCAAAAATCAGACATGTGGGCGAGGCGAGTGAAAGTTCAACAGTCTTCAGTCTTTAGTATCTTCTATGGGGTGGGCGAATTTTAAGTCGCTGCTATCCCCATATCTGATGTTATGAATTTAAAAAGTTAGAGTACTATTGAGTAAGAGTGTTAATTTTTGAAAATTGGCACAAATCAGATTTTTGCACGGTATGAACAAACATTTCAGGGTCTTGAGCTCCATCTGTTAGTTAAAGGAAATGAGAATTTCAATTTGCTACAAGTTCTGGCTTTTAAATCATAAACAGCAATTATGCAGATTAATCTTGGAGAAAAAATATTTTTCAGCCTGGGGAACTTTTAGGGGAAAACCCGGTGGGTTTTGTTGAAATCACCAATCATAAAATAGTAATAAAAAAGGCAATCAAATAACATAGAATCATAAATGTAATCAAAACTAATATTTGAATGAATTGGTCGTAAAGAGAACAACATGCAAATTTCCGCAAAAAGTTTTCTTCCTGTTTCGTGATATGCATATAAATTCAACGCTTTGCAATCGGGCAAACCGCATTAAATCCCGGACTGTAATCAAACACTTTACATCTCGATATATACAGGGTGATTCAAAACTGGCGTCATTCCTTTTAAGGGGTAATAGGGGCTCACTTGGAGAGTACGGGAAAAATATTGAAAACATTTTTTTCGAAAATTTAAAGAAGATATTAACATTTGAAAATCCAATTTCAACTTTGTTATTAAGCATTATTCTGAAATTGTTCCATGTTTGATTTGTAGCATAATGGAATACTTAAGCATTCGAAAAGAGAAATTACCATCTTTACTTCAAATTACGAAAATTATCGATATTAAAAATTGTACTCTTCTACAATTTTTTGATGAAAAGTCAAAGCGGCAATGATGTTTTTTGTCATTATCAGGTAGTCACAGGTAGATATCTTTTGTAAAGAGTAGTAAACATCTTTATTTCTAAAAAAGGCTATCGACCTATTGGTCTTTCTGCCCTTGTTTAATACATATAGTCTTAATCTAAATAAAAAACAAAGATGAAAATTCTCTTATTCTAGGTTAATAATCTTATTAAATAAACTTTCCAATTCTAATGACAAGAAAAAATTATTTTATTGTCCAGTAGTCAGTTGCGTTTGTAAGTATTCGAGTAGCGTTGATGTAGGGAAACGGAAGCGGGATTGTCTGGTTGGTCTTGTAAGACAAAGGGGATTCAGTATGGTCCAGTTGTAGGGGTTGTTTGTCCATTTTGTCTGTAGATGTATGAGTCTTTCCGAAATCTTTGTCATGTTTGTGCGTTCGTATAGTAGTTGGGTGGAGGGGTTGTGTAGTGGGTTTTGGGGGTGTCTTATTCGTGTTATTAGTCTTAGTGCAATTTGTTCTGTTGTTTGTATATAACGTTTTGTACTTTCTGTTCCGTTGGTCATGAGTATATGTCCATAGTCTAGCAAGGGTCTACAGATAGCTTTATATATTTTGGTGGCGGTGTTTGTGCTAATTCCTCTGTCTTTGTAGGTTAGTGATCGGAAGTGTTTTGTTCTCTTTATTGTTTCTGCCCTGATGTTTCGTATGTGTTTAGTGAATTTAAGTTTGTGGTCAATTGTGACTCCAAGGTATTTTACGTCGTTTTTTGGTTGTGTCCTTTGGCCGTCTGTAGTTATTGTAGGGGAGTCAGCGTTGAGTCTGTGGTTTGTGAGCAGAAGTTGGTTTTTTGACGCGCTTAGTGTTAGTCTCCATTTATAAAACCATGTCATTGTGTTGTTTGTTAGTGTTTGGACTCTTTGAGCTGCTCTCTCAGTAGTTTTGTCATGTACAATAAGTGCCGTGTCGTCTGCGTATTGTAATATGTATGCCGATCTGTCGATTTGATTTTTGTCTGGTAAGTTGTAATTGTATATGTCATGGCAGTATATATTGTAGAGAAACGGTGAGAGCGGGATCCTTGACGGCGCCCTTGTTCATGGGAAAAAGAAAATGACAGTGTTTTGTCAATTCGTACTTGTAGTTGTCTGTTTTCTAGTAAGTTCTTTATGGTGTGTAGTAGATATGTTGGTCTGTGTAGTTTGTATAGTAAGCCTCTATGCCAGACACTATCAAAAGCTTTGTTAATGTCCATAAACAGGCAAGCTGTCTTTCTGTCAGTTAGGTGGGTTGTTTGTATATTTTTAGTCAGAGTGAAGAGTGGGTGAACAGTGGAGTGCTGATGTTTGAATCCGAACTGATACGGTGGTATGTACTTTCCGACCAGTTTTCCCAGTCGCTGCCTTATTATGTACTCAAAAACCTTGCTAAGTACTGGTAGCAGTGTAATTGGTCTGTAATTGCTCGGTTGTGTATTGTCCAGTCCATTTTTGGGTATAGGGATTATTAAGCCGTTTTTCCATGTTTTTGGAATTATGTTATTTCTGATGCAGTTGTTCAATTCAGTTAGGATCAGTTTGTGTGTTTCTTGAGTTAGAGTTTTCAGGAGTTTTGCCTTTATTTTATCTTTTCCCGGTGCGGTGTTTTTGATATGCGCTTCATCGTACTCTGTGTCTGTGATCAGTTTGTATGTATAGTTTGGTGAGCTGTTAAATTTTGTCAAGAATAACAAGGATTTGTCAAATTGTGACTTACTTACTTGAGATACTGGACGATTGGCTCCTGTAATTGAAGTAGATATTGGACGACCAAGAGGTGCTCGGGTTCCAGACATAGAGGAACATGTATTGGATATCATTGCAGCAGATCCTTCCAGGAGTACACGGAGTATTGCCCAACAAATGACGCTTTCCCAATCAACTGTACACCGAGGATTATTGCCGAGGAAGGGCTTCATCTTTACCATTAATGTAAGACACACGCGCTGTTACCTTCAGATTTTCCATTAAGGCAGCGTTTTTGTAATTGGCTTTTGGAGCAAAATCGACAAAATTCTCAGTTTTTATCACATATTTTATGGACCGACGGAGCCAATTTCAGTAGAGATGGATTTTTCAACTCCCGCAATTCTCATGTTTATGCCACTGACAACCCACATGCTTCCATTTCGCAACATCATCAAAACTGTTTTAGTGTGAATGTTTGGGCAGGTATTCTGGGTGTTCACCTACTGGGACCCGTAATTTTGCCATCTCGGCTCAATGGTGAAATTTTTTTATTTTTTCTTCATTCGGAGTTTGAAGATCTTGTTGACAATCTGCCCCTAGCCTCCGTTCAAAATCTGTGGCTCCAAATGGACGGGGCTCCAGACCATTTAGCTGCTCCGGTAAGAGCTTGGCTGAATCAGGAGCACACGGACAAGTGGATAGGCCGAAATGGACCAGTAAACTGGCCACCAAGGTCTCCTGACCTGACTCCTATGGATTATTTCCATTGGGGACACATTAAATCTCTTGTCTATCGAACACCGGTACAAAATGAGCAGGAGTTAGTTACACGACTACAAGAAGCTGCTCAACTCACTTTTCAGAACCACAGCTTTATATCTAAGATTTTCGTTTTACCACCAAGCACCGAAATGATTTTCGTATTTAAAGGTTAATGACTCAATTTTTATAGGTTCTTCTCTTACCGTAGGTTGGTTTCATTAAGCTATAACTTTTTATTGGAGGTATTATTGAAATCAAATTGAATTTTCAAATTATAAAGCCGCGCCGTATTTAAAAAATATTCTTATTTAGTGAAATTTTATTTCGCATCATTTATTTTCCGAAATCTGGAATTGCATTGAAACATTAGTTAAATACAAAAAGGTACTAGCAAATTAGTACTGGCAAATGACGTCATTACTAGTATAAAATATCAATTTCCGAACAGACCAATTGACAGAAAGAGGAAACTCTTTACAGGGTTGTCCTAACCCCAATCAAATATAATTTTCAGTTTCATTGTGACATTTGCGGCTTTCACTTCAATGTTTAGTTATGGTTGCCCGAGTTCTGGATCATTAATAAGCAACAGGTATTTATGTAATGTTAATTAGGCTTATTACCTTGCGAAGCATCGTTGCCGTAATTCTGATCTAGTTTTTGGCAAATATCTCAGTTTTTGAAACGAATTATTTTTTTTACTATTTTTCCTGTACTCCCAAAACACCCCCAGACAACACCCCCAGACAACACCCCCAGACAACACCCCCAGAGGAATGACGCCACTTTTGAATCACCCTGTATAATAAACTCCTTTGTTTTTAGCACGAATTATTAATTATTCTATATGACCAACGATCAGTAGAACTTTTCTGCAATATTAGAATAGTACAATTGGCCCATACAGTAGAATTTTAATATCAAATGATCCCATTTCTATGGCTCTTATGCTATTAAAATGGAAATGACTGACAAAATTAATTTAACCACGGGCTCAGGGTTTGCATAACTAATAAGGGATTCTTACTCGACTAATATGAAATAGAATATACCTGACTCTAATCCGGAAATAGCCGACTACATACTTTGCCAAGCTTCATTTAATTTGGCTTCAGATCGACGGTTTAACTCAACTAGTTACCAAATTCAATGAAACATTTCAACATGCGAAGGGACTAAATAAAACAATAATTAATCGTTTTATAACAGTTTAGCTGATGAGATTCATCGCTGCATAGGCCATAAAATACATTTATTTTAATTGGTTTAAAACAACTTTCCATAAGAAACACTGGTTTGTATTGATCTTTGTCGTATTGATGATATGTCCATATCGACCACAGCAGAAAACTAAATAAATATTTCAAATTGACATACTCAATTTAACGCGAAATTAAGGCTAATAAATTTTGCAATTTTAAAGCGGTTCTAGCAAATACAGGGCTCGAAAATTGAATAATTTGCGCTAATAAAAATTGAGTATTTATCCATAAATCTCGCTTACCAGCGATGAGGTCGGATCATTTTTCGATTAGAAAATCTGTATGCATTCGGTAAGGCGTCATCGCATTACTTGCTCAATTTGCAAAGTGGTTTCCACAATGTATTCGTGATAGGAAAACTCAACCTCGAATCGCCTAAAATAGAGATTTAAATGCGAAGACGATGTGTTGAATACATTTATAAGCGATATATCAAATAGGTTCGAACACTGGAAATGAATATGTACGGTCATACATCAGAAATCAATTTTGCATATTTATGTTATTTATTCTTCCGCTTGTTTTCGTCATTTTTCTCTTGCTCCGTTTTTGGTCCTACAAACCTTCGTGTGTTATATATGGTAATTTTAGATTAGATGGTTATAAATATGTAGAAAAAATACATATTATGGAATTAAAATGTTTCTTTTCTTGACTCTTTTGGATCTTGCTCATTATTTATTATGTAGATCAGATTCTAATATCTTTGATACATTATTTAAACTATACACAGATTTTTTTCTATCAAATAAACTGCTTCTTCCTATTTCCAGGCAAGAAATTCATTCCATTGGCTTTCATCCTACGAAGCCATAAAAGGTACTTGAATAGAATAAAGAAAAACCCTTCACTCTATAGGTCCTTGATTATATGATTGGCAAAACTCGTAAAAATAAAACTTCTTAACAAAAGCGCCCGGCCCAAATGTGTCGATTTCCCGAGAGATGTGGACCGACAACAAAAGAACTCGAAATACCTTTAGCCATTAAAAATAACTTTGTTGGACCGGGATCATGAACGGCATATAAATGCGCAAAAATTATTTTTATCAATGAAGGTTGGGTCTAGGAGCGCTTAACCCTTCTGAGAGTAGTTAATAGAGAAACTCTTAGGGGGTTGAATTCTTCCTTAAAAGGATTACAATGGGAAACCAGAAAATGTTTGGGAAAACACACAAAATCAAGAAGTTTTACTTGTCGTTTCACATTGTTTTCCTAGTGTATACGGTCCAATAAAGGCAGTGGTTTTGAGAGAAATCGATCTCAGATAAATGGCTTTTATCGCAAAAAATCCTCTTGAACCAATTTCCGTAATACCAAGTTTTTAGATTTAACTACAAATAACCAACATTGCCTGGATTTTCAGGAATTCATACCGTTACTTTATGAATACAAAAATCGCAATTTGTATATAACTCGGCCTTTAGAAATGATTACGACTAAAATAATAAATTGCATCTAGCCCAGACCTAAAGCCCAGCATTATTCGCATAAAATCGCCATTTTATGACCAACCAGAGGCCAATTCGGCATCCCTTTTCTCTGTTTTATTGGTAAGAGCTCTCACCTTTATTGTATAGGGGCAGGCACGTTTTTTTTCACACTTCTTCGCAAATGTATATTTATTGTTATTTTCACTTGATTCAAAAATTTACTTTTCATATTTTAGCACGCTTGCTTCAAAAACAATCAAATGAATTTTAACGTTAAACAACTAAATATTTCGTCTTAAAAAATAATCGATAAAAAATGCTGTATTAAAAGCAAAATCAATCTGTGGAAATAATATAAATGTATACTGATAACGATGAAGAAAAGTTCATACAACAATTCCTCTATACAAACTTTTGTAGTTGCAAATAAAGCACGGAAAGTAACGAAACATTTCTTTGTTATTGTGTGTCGTTTCGTAATATGAAGTGCCATAATAACTATTCAATTCTTATAAGCAAAATTGCCTTTTGCGCTAAAGCGACTCGTTCTAGCTCAGAGTATTAAAAGTTATTATGCTTATCATATGCTATTGCTCCTTTTATCCTCGTTGCTGTAAAATATTCGTCTTTTCACCCTAGTATATTTAAAATTTGAATTTATTTATGCAAAAAGCATTCCATTATAGCGCTGGTCGAAAATTTCCATTTTATTTACGTATATTTACGGATATTGTAAATGTTTATTACTACTAAATGACTAAAACTCGCGTCTTTTCAGAATGAGTACAAAGAAGTGAAAATAAAATATATAGGAACAAAAAATTGAACCATTTTAGAAATGTATCACTTATTTCATTTAAATAATTTCACGAAAATGTCCTCTCTGGCTCAGACTAAGTGAATATCGAGATATCATATGAATTCGTATGAACCGAGAAAGATAAATAGTTACCTCAGAGCTTCGGATGGTGCTGCAGTAATTATCTCGAGCGAGTAAGTAGGAGACAGTTTGCTAAGCCGAAATGTTGTATGGCTGAAATAAACGAGGGAATGACAAATTCCTGGGGCTTAATTGTGGGGATAAGTTTTAGGAAATACTAATCCGTACGATATGATACCGGCCGAAATGAAACTCGAAGCCCAATTCTTCTTTGTACTAATTATTTTTGTCCGAGAAACAACTACAGTTTTAGACCTTCTGCTGAAATTAATGAGTTTGTATTTTTTGGCCCTTTCATGGGACGGTTTATTTATCTTTAGTTCTTTTTAGAACCGTATTCCTTCTAGTTATATGTCTGTTTTGCAGATAAAGAAGCAGTGAAAATGTGCTCTACTAAGTAAACTTTAATTGTGATAAACAGAACACTTGTTTTTAGAAAAAAAATAATTTTGTGCAAATCGGCGTAAAAGGTTGAATTATCTACAAAAGTGAGAAAATCACTTTGATAACGCCCATTTGACCTGAATCATACTGCTCCTTCCCATTGTTACATAACAGTATGATTGGAGTTTGCATCGGATTGGTTAAAAGTGATTCCAATCATGATCGATGAGTCATAAATCCGCAAATCCTGCTGGCCAAGGAGAGAAATCGAAATTATTTTGCACCTCGAATTCCGATGGCGCTCCTCCCATAATAATTTCCGATTACGCCTTGCATGGTATATCAGTTTGACCAGCAGTAATTCTGGATTTTTTTACCTTGTAAACATCTTTATGCGAGTTTTTATATAGTTAGTTATATATAGATAAATAGTTTGTAGACTATTTAGAAGGTGTAAAGTGAAAACTAAGAATGGTTAATGTGGTTAAAATTTAAAAGTTGTAGGAAAGTTAGTTGCCAAGTTGTGTAAAGCTCTTTGGGCACGCTACTGTTCAGAATGACTCTTGCATTCTAAAAATGTCCTTAAAATCTTGCCCATTTATGATTTGAAAATGGTTTATTCAAAATAGTTTGAACAACTTTTAGACCATTTGAAATGTTGTAGGAGAACCGGAGAAATTGTCAACTTTTGCAAAATTTTATTTTTATGTTTTTTTTTTATTTCATTTGAAAGACATTTTAGTTTTGAGTTACATCAAAAGTTTACAATCAATAAATACATAAAAAAAACATTCTGAGCGAAGAAAATATGAGGACAGAAGTTAAAAGGGAAGAAGGCCCTTGGATTAATAATGTTTGCAGTCATGACTTACAAATCTAGTTCTGAAACATTGAATTCGAGGACTACTTTGAAGAGCTAAATTTCTCATTTTTTAGGCCAATGTCCACATATTGCTTCCAAAAACATGAACGAGTTGGTTGCTTCTTTCATTTTTTCAATCTCAATTTTACTCCTATCGTGTCGCGATATCATAGAGTAATGTTATTTTGATGCATTTTTCACTTTCATTGCTTAGTTCCCCCATCCTTTTTGCTGTAAATCGGAACAGGAAACTGTTGACTGTTTAGGAACTGACAAGGAAACAATTTACACATTCAAAAATCAAAAATTTATAAAAAGCATAATTGGGAAAAAATAAATTTCAATAACTTTTCTAAAAAAGCAAACACTTTCCACTAACTCCGTTCGTCTTTTGTTAAGAATATTATTGACCAGATAAAATAAAATAGGCCATTTATTTAACTAGCTCGCTTTGATTGAGGACCTCCTTATGGTTCATCTTTTTTTAATAAAGGCCCCTTCAAAAGCGAGATCGTTTCTCCAACGTGGAGGTGGATAAATGGAATTATTGTGCTAAAAGGGAAGGAAAAAAATAGATGGCCACTTGGCCTCAGGGCTCACATAAACTGCCAATTTTATGGAAATATTCGGTCATTGTTAAAGTTGACTTTTATTATTGCGATTGAAATAATTCGGCTAAAAGTACAAATCTACGAAAGTGAGACTGGCACATATTGATTCTTTTGGTTATTCCCTACAGAGTTTACTGAAAAACGCGGCCAATTGATTGATAATTCAGTGCTTTTTTCTTATTAATTTGTAATCGTTTGATTTTAGAAAATTAATTTTATCGGAATATCCAAGATAATTTAGAGTGCACATATAATGATAGATGATAATGGATAACTTGCAATATTTGACATATTTCCACATTATCCCATTTAGCAAAATGCGGTTATTAAAAACTGGTTTCAATATTTATCCCCGACCCTCCATCATGTTATCGAATTAAAAAACGTAGCCCAACAGGACATATAAAGGCAATTATTCGTTCGGGTGCGATATCGGAATTTTAATTATTTCCACCGGGAAACATGGATGAGTAGTATTTACGAATGTGATGGCCCAGTGTTATTAATTTTTTGATGACGCATCAGCCTCTATATCCGTCCAAATATCACGAATAGCTCGAAAATAATACAGGTGCAATTTGAAAATTTTGCATGTTATTGATGCCCATTCAGTCGTTATGATGGACATATCAGATGCATGCGAAAGTCACTACAAATTAAACTGTTTGCGCCAACATAATTCGCCCATAAATATCAGCACATTTTTATTTGTATGTTTTGTCAATATTGAAACACCGGAATAAATTGGATAACGTTATTTAAATGTACCCAAGACCGGAAAAGAAATGTGAAAAATGAACATAGGGCCTCGAAGGGAATTTTGTCCTGACTTTTCGCTAGCACGTATGCTTAACATCTTCAGAGGTGTGATCGCTGCTTGAGGATGACCTAATAACCCACAAATTATCAATTTTTCAAAAGATCGCCGCGAGACCACTAATAATTTTTTGTTTTTTACCTACAGTTACATTAAATTATAGCTTTTTCAAAAAACGCTTTTAGGTCATTTACGAGAGAAGGAAATTAAATTAGAGAAAAATAGTTTTTCTCTCACTAACATTTAATTGATTGGTTAATTCAAAAACTTTTTATTATAGAAGAACAAACTTAAAATAATTTATAAATGGGTGATTAAGTTATTTTGCTTTAAATTCATTATTTAGCCATGTTGCACCCGAATAAGTGAAGATCGAGGGACGGTACTTTTCATGTTTCATGTTTAGTTCATCATGGGCTTTCTGTTTTTTTAAGAGGCTTCTGTAATTTCATATTTTCGTGGTGTGGCATCCTCATTTCTTCGTTCCTTTCACTAGATTTTTGTTCGTTTCTAAACTTTCATAGTTCGTGTCGTTACTTCTTTTTAGTAATGTACATTTGCGTCTTTTTTTTGGTCTGTTTTACTATCTTTAACAATTTCAGTTATGGGAAGCTTAGAACTTTTAGGGATGACTTTTAGAGATTTTTGTGAAAGAATTTTTGAATTAAAATAAGGTGAAAAGTATCTGGAAATTTGTCTGATTAAAACTGCCCCTCCTCTGTCTAAAACCATCTTTTAAAACTTGAAAAAAATATGAGAGAAGTTAAAACAGAATGCGTAAAAGTGTATGCATGCTGAACGTGAAAGTAACGATTCTTATGTATTTTCTTAAAACTGATATATACGCAAAATTATGTTTTTCAGAAGCGCCACTTTGTATTTCTAATAGGCTGTTCAATATTAAAAGCAAACGCTTCAAAGAAGCATTATTAGGCAACTTGAGCCAGTTTTTAATGCACTTCGATTTTCGGTCTTAGCATGAAATACAAGAGTAAATTGCTGGTAGCTATCGTTTCGGCTATCCTAATTGAAAACGGAATTGGGTTTTTAATCGATCTTACTTAGCAGGGTGCTCCAAATCGAAAGCAATCCATCGAGATAATTAAACTGCAAACAAATACCTTGAAATATTGCATACACGCCACTTAATAGAGTTCTGGCATTCCCATTAAAAGTTTATGAACTTTGGTGATTAAAACCAGGATTAGCAATTTCCTGAAACTCCTTGGACGGTAAATACCTGCGGCTTTGATCAACGCGAAAACTTTAGTATTGAGCCTTTACACGTAACGTGGAAAAAACTGAAGTATTTCTCTGTGCAAGATTGTTATCAGAAGCAAACTGATTTTTATTTCTTCAAAATGTTTTTGAATTATTCATTATTTCCACAGAATATACATCCAAAGCAACCTTTACGGACATGCTTGTAGCATACATACATATTTATGCTACAAGCCGTGGAGAAAGAGCAATCGCGGAACTAATCAGCAGTGTTTCATGCTCAAAGCATGGCTTTTAATTGACGAAACAGTTCGACCTTTCAACTATCAATATTTCAAAGCTGTGACAGGTCAGCGAAACTCCAACTAGCACCCTTGCTCCTATAATTTTCACTTCAGCATTCACACTGACTTCGCCCCTCAGCATTCCTTCACAATAGCTCAGTCAGCAATTCCGCATTTTAACTGAAAGAATTCCACTAAATGACCAGGATTAATTTTATCCTGTTCAACTGGGTCTGTGTGCGATTGGGACTAGTTAATGATGTTGTATTTCTGGTTCTGCGGTCTGGAAAACTGAATTGCAATGGAATGCATGGAAAGCAGTTTTCTACCGTTGTCGTTTATTGAAAAAGCAACTTTTACATTTACTCTTTGTCAAAATACGTAGCATCGAAAGAAAATCTATCATCAAAGAAAATCCTTTGAGCTGTATATCAAAAACTGTTGATCAAGAGCTGTTTTAGTGCTGCAGTTTAAAAAATAGTAGTTGATACAAAATTTAAAAGCCGATTTATTTTTTATTATTTCTCTGTGAATTCAGCATAACTATTAGGCTTATTATTCAGTAAAAGTAAAGCTACAATGGCTGAAACTAGATAGTTGTTCGTGTTTAAAGTCAGTTTTAGATTCCAGTTCCATTCAGCTCTAACTCATTGGAATATCGAATGCACGTTCATTGAATTGTCAAACGCAACAAAGGAAATTTAATATTGTACTATATTCCAGATCAAATCACTTTAAAAATTGAATTATAATAGAATTTCCTGGTGTTTAGTGAACTAGATAGTTACCTCAAACTCGGTAAACTAAGGGCATTGATGGACCATTAAAATTTTGGATTTGCGAGGTATCAAATGCAGGTATCAAATGCAGGTATCAAATGCAGGTATCAAATGCAGCTTTCAAATTAGTTGAATCAAGCTTAAAGTTGTGATTAATTATTGTGTTCTCCATATGTATAATATTGAATTGAAAATTTCTTTGAAGAACAGGCAAGTTTTCGAGCGGGTCGCTCATGCATAGATCATATCTTATAGCAAGAAACGGAAAGGTGTACCTTCTGTTTGTCCCGTACAAAAAATATGGCAAGTAATGGAGAGATCCAGGATAAGTTATACATTAATAACAGCTGTAAAACAACTTTATGATCAAACAACATCAAAAGTCAAACTAAATGGTGAATTACCAGAAAGTTTTCCAGTTACAAAGGGTTTGAGGCATGGCTGCTGTCAGTTCTTCAAATTGTTTAAGATATACTTCAATGAAGCACTAAGGAAGTGGAGAAGAGCATGCAGCGGAATGGGAATAGCCATTAATGAAAATACAACGCTGTAGTCTTTACATTTTGCAGATGACCAGGTTCTTATAACGGAGGACAAGGAGGACCTGGAATTCAAGACAAGAAGAATATTTATAGAGTACGAAGAATGGGGACTGTCGGTGAATCGATCGAAAACAAAATATTTGTGCATCGGAAAGGACAGAGGTGACCTACACCCAGAAGAGGACGAAACAATAGGCGCATGCACCGAATACGTATATCTTGGAACAAAAATTGAAACTGGAGGCCGTACAGAGAAAGAAATAGAACAACGCATCATAAAAGGGAAGAAAGTGATCGGCTGCCTAAACTCCATATTATGGTCAACATGTATATACCGAGAAAGAAACACATACATATAACAACAACTCCATATTTAAGAGTATAGTGCGGTATGGATGCGAAACTTGGCAACTTACTACTCACCTAGAGCGGCGGTTGCGTTATCTGGAGATGGGCTTCTGGCGTAGAGCAGCAGGGAAATCAAGGTTGGAGAGGATAACTAATAAGGAAATCAGAGTTATCATGAACGTCAAGACAGACATAATAGAAGAAATCCAACGAAGACAGTTGATATGATACGGGCATGTTGAGCGGATGGATGACACGAGAATTCCCTAACAAATCCTCAGATGGACACCAACAGAGAGAAGGAAAAGAGGAAGACCCAAGACGACATGGATGGATGGAATAAAAAAACCATGTCGGAACGAAACCTGCAACCAGGGCAATGGGACGACAGAAGAGGATGGAAGCGAGGAACCGGAGGGCGCAAGACGCTATGACACCGGATATATATACAAAATTTCTTAAGTAGTCTCAATTAGGAGAATGAGAATTTTCCATTTTCTATTGAAATGTTGGTTAGTAAATCCATCTACTTAGTTTAAACTCTTATGCAATTTTTACTTTCGAGTGGACCCATTTTTGTAGATAATTGCTCCTTAAAATTGACCTCACAATAACTTCATTTATATTGTTAAGTTTTCGACTGTTTTCGGCTCTATCAGCAATGTGCTATATTTTCGGTATGGATAGATAAATTACAATTTATGATTTTGCTAATTATGCAGCAACAGTTTCTCTTCATGCACAGTGAAAGGATATTATAAACTATAACATATAAATAGTCGGATAAATTGCGCCATTCTGTGATATATAAATAAATGCAGCCAAAAGTTTCAAAAAAGCATTATTTAGCCAATATCTACTATCGTTCAGTTTGAAAAACTATAAAAGTTATGGAATATTAAGTGATTTAATACACAACTTATAAGTAACCTTTTTTGTATGTTCCCTCCTGCAGTTCATGCCTCATTAGGAATGCGAAAATATGGTAATAGCATATTGTTAAACGAGCGAGTTATTATAGTCATTACTCATTCAGGAGTTTGTGAACGTAAACCGAATGAATAATGGTCACAGCTCGTAAGTAAAATATTTTGCTTTTCCATGACAATTTCATCTGAAAAGTCTCTAGCAAATTTAATGCTCGTCTGCACATGGCCCAAAAATGCTGATCAAAATGCAATGTTGTCCATATCACTTGAAGGTACTAAATTTCCCTGCGGATTACGGACTCTGCTGTGTTTCGATTGGTTTCAGAGCAGATGGTTATGAGTTTATCACCCATTATTGCACATTCACAAAATCTGACCAGCAGATTTGATTTCAGTAAATTTGAATAAATATTCAAAATATAACACCCAAAGCAACAGAAGCGAAATGAATGTGTATTGCCGCGGTAAAGAGTAATTTTAAAGTTCTCCCAGCTCGAAGCAGCCCAGCAATAGTTTGGATTATAAAAAAGAACCATTCCGTAAACCTGGAATAAATGAAAATTTGCGAACGAACGTTCAGCTTTATTTTAAAAGTTGAAATAAGGCACTGAAAGTTCTCAGGCCAGCCAAATTTATTGCTCTGCCTCCATTTCACACCCAGCGGGGGTAATAACATTACGTAGACAATTTCATCTTTCGCGTAAATCAAATTAGGTGCCTAAGAAATGAGTAAAAATAGAAGACTTTCACTAAGAGCTCATTTATAATATGTTTATTATTTAGTGCGATAAGAATACATTTTGGCTTCACTATTGAACTAAGCTTGATCAGAGTTTAGAACATTCATGTGTCACTGGGTTTCCACTGAGATAGTAAATAATTAAAGTTCCGTGCTGGTCCTCACCAGAACACACTATTTAGTAGAATCTCTCAGAAACAACTTTCCTTAAATTAACTGCTTACATGTTTCTAAGCTAGATTTCATTAAACCGCAAAACACGCTCTGTGTCCATTCCCGATTCAAGTAGAATAACATTTGCATAGAATACACAGTCCTCAGTCTGGGGATAGCATTTCATCTACATACATTTGCAAAGTTTAAGAACAAGGAAATGATTGAAGTAAATTTTACCTAGCCGTATAACTTGAACTTTTCGGGTTTTAAACTGCCGTAAGAAGAGACAAAAGTGTTTTTGATCGCACCTATTTCTTCAGAAAATTTTACTCTTTCGAGTATCCACAAAGAAGGTAATCTTTATGCATCGTCAACAATCTAAATTTTAAAGAGTGCTGACGACACAATAGCTAATATTCTTGAGAAATAAACAGCAATGTTTTTCGTAAAACTATATATGTGGTTCTCTATTTAGATTTGTTCCGTTTCAATCTATATCATCTCATAACGAAGCATGGCTTTCATTTTTATAGTCGCTGGTTATTACATCAAATATAAGTACACTGGTTATTGCATCAAATATAACTGTAAAATATAAAACTTTGTCACGGCAATTTCCTCAAACCGTTTCATGGTTTTATTCCCGGGAAATAAAGGCGTTTTACTTTGGCCAGCACTAACAAATAAGAATTTCCGGGTAACCAAGGCGGTAAGGCCCACAAAGTGGTTTGCAGTTCTATATGCAGCAAATTTGTGCAGTTTATTTGTAAGATTGCTCAAACGGTCACATTTAGATGAAATATTGGTCGCATTGCCTTCACATGTTCGACTGCAACAATTCCTCTTTTAAGTCGGTTGCTGGTAGTAGACACAAAGTCAAATACATTCATGTATTTTGAGAATATAATTTTATACTTAATATTGTTTCATTCTCTTTAGTTTGTCCTTTTCGTTGGTTCATTGACTATCAACTTTAAGCAGATATATCCATCCAATTAAAAGATATTTGAAAAATTCCTAAAATTGCTTGTATTGAACCCTTCAGCCTCCGACACTTCTGTCCAATATGAGATTTTATGTTTTTCTTTTTCTCCTATGTCTTCCTATTTCTATATCACCACTGAAGATGTCAGCAACGGATGCTAAAGAAACGTCAAGAAAATAATAAACTAATCCATTTAAATCACTCGAATAATTAGCGACTTGCTCTGTTTTTTGGGTAAAATCAATCGCTGTCCCACCAATCAAAGGTTTACTTGTATATTATCTGGCCTCAATATTTTGTCTTCGTCATAAGAACTTCCCTGAATCTGCATGAAGTGTTTGAGTCTATAATAAGGAAAAATTAGTTTAAAATTGCCATAATTGTCAGTTGCTTTGAATCAGAATGTTTTTTGAACTTGTCGGGTTATTTGCTTCTTTGTATGAAAAACCAAAAATGTATGAGTTGAGCTGATTCGAAAATGTGAAAAAATGGTTTTCCAGCAATTTTTGATGCAAAAATTAACGGCGCATAATTGTGTTTTTTGAGCTCAATGCATAGTTTTCGATTTAAGACGATTGTATACGTATACACAGATGATGATCAGTTATTTCGGCTCAGAAAAATTTATTGTGTCTCTTCGCCAGCTGGTCGAATTGATCGCTTCTTTGCGTTAAAAATATCGTAAACTATAAGGAAATGTAAACGGTTTTAATTTTTACAATTAACTCTCTAACTGTTGGCGACTTTTTTATTTAAAAAGATATTTAATATATTCGCCTACAGACAGAGTGTCAGCTTAAAACAAGGAAACTATTTCCGGTTTATGTTCGAAGCCGCTCAAACTAAGTATTTTTAAATTAATTTTGGAAGGTCCAGAACAGCCATTCCTGAGCTCATTAGATTCTTGGCTTTCTTGTGACGAAAATGGTATAAAAGTTGAGGCATTTTGAGCATACTGAGTTAAAAAAACCAGTTTAGTCAAATTGTTCGATTAAAAATATACTTTCAGTTTTGTGTTTTTAGACTGAAACCTAGAAGTCTCCCTTTATAATAGGCAATAAATCGGCAATGAAAAAGCAGAGAACTGCTCAAAAATCATTTAACATGAGAAGTAACTTTCGATTATTTCAAACCACATAGATTCATCATGTCCTTTTCCGAGCTCACTGGATTCCTTGGTTCTTTAGTATGAAAATGGTATAGAATTTTATGCAATTAGAACGACTTGCGGTTTTTCGTACAAATGTCAAACTCTTCGCACGCCTAAAATCGCAGTTTCCACAAAAAAAGTGGACTAAATCCACAGGCTGCAGTCCTATTATTACAGAATGTTAGCAATAACTCTGATAATCTGACAAAGAAAATATTCAATTTTCCAATATCTAAGGCACACTAATATATATGGGTTGCTTCAAAAGAGTTGCAGATAAGGCCGCAGTGCAATTCAATCGAGGTACCTGGCGATTGGATGTCATCTTGAAATAGTGTTATTGGAAGCCACAAATTTTATTGGCCCACTTTTAACCGCAAACTCGAGAAAGTCTTGATAGTGCCCCGATAAAAATAGCCTTTACGGAAGTTGTTAACATTTAGAGTGAGCTACGTTTGCACACGAAGCTGTAGTTTAATGGCTTCTGTTCTCCATTAATTTTGTTTGTAATTGTTTTTGGTTGTACCAGTTGTTCCCTAAGCAGAAACAGCTAACTCTAAGTTCATAAGATTAATTGCAAAATCCTGAAATTCGTTTTGCTGCAACCACAAAATGTATGCTTTATAACAGAGATTTTAGGAGAATAGTGATTTACCTTGTGTGAATGTTTATCTCGTAAATGTCTGAATAGTAAAAAGAAACCAGGACTTAAGATGAATAAGTGTCGTTTTTGGATTCTCGCATCAGACCAGCAGCCGAAAGCAGAAAAATTGAAAATTCAATCTGGCAAAGTTGCAAGGTATTTTAATTATTTTCGGAGAGTTCATTTATCACAGGTTTTAATTGTATTAAATTGCTGCTTTTTGAAAGCTTTCTGTATAGGAAAATAGATTAAATTTGAATTGATCACCAATAGCAGATACAGTTTAGATTTATTGTCGCATGTTCCTTTATTTTTAATTTAATCCAAAAAAAAATTCCTGGGTTCCAGTCAATTTTATTGTTTATTATTTAAAATGTCACAAATACGTTTCGGTGTCTTCCTCCACCATCATCAGTTTGTCTAAAATACACATTCACAGTCATCATTAATTTAAAAAGAAAGTTCTATCAAAATTCACATACTAAAATACAAATTACACACATATTAAAAAGTATATTAAAAACAATAGGTTTTCAGGTGACGAGTCAGGACAATCATGTCTGGGAAAAAACTAGAATCTATTGTTCAGAGATTCAAATTTAACTTACGTGTATGGCTGTTTCTACCTTCACATTGATGACTTGACATTGACTGGCTATTGAAATCCATACTTTGTTCGATATCGAGCGAGAGAATAAAGAAACTGTTTATATTTCGCTTTTTCTTTGCATTCTAGGAATATCAATTGCTCTGCAATTCTTCAATGTCAGGTGTTTATATTTTATTTACTTGGTCCAATCAGTGTATGCATGCGTTCATTTAATTAGTGTGTGATATACAGAGCTAAGATTGTCTGTGTCTGATCTAAAATTCATTGCATTCTGATGTTTTTTAATTTGTATCATTTCATCGATTCTTCTCTTATTATAATTGTCTTCATTGATTAATATTTTTGTGTTATCAAAATCAAAACTATGTAACTTTTGTTGTGCATGTTGTGCTAATGCTGTTCCATTTTCGTTAACCTTTCTTAAGCTATATTTATGTTCGTATATTCTTTTCTTTAAATATTGTCCTGTTTGACCTATGTATGCGTTGTCACAGTTCAAACAGTCAATCTAGTAGATTACATTAGGTGTGTTTAACTTATCACTTTTAGGTTTCAATTTTGTGAAACATTCCTTTGCTAAGTTGTTTTTAGTTTTTTCTCCTATAGTAATATTATGCGGTTTTAAAATATTTTTTATTTTCGTGTTGATTTCTGGAATATACGGTAATGATACATACTTGATTTCACCTTCTTTTTTCTTATTGATATTATTTATGTTGTTCCATTTATTTGAATTGTAGATTTTATTTACTCTTCGTTTTATAATTGGTTCGAAGAATGATTTGGGATAGTTGTTCATTATTAGCATCTTTTTTATTTTTTCAAAATTCTTTGTTCTATACTCATACACGTAAGTTAAATTTGAATCTCTGAACAATAGATTCTAGTTTTTTCCCAGACATGATTGTCCTGACTCATCACCTGAAAACCTATTGTTTTTAATATACTTTTTAATATGTGTGTAATTTGTATTTTAGTATGTGAATTTTGATAGAATTTTTTTAAAATTAATGATGACTGTGAATGTGTATTTTAGACAAACTGATGATGGTGGAGAAAGACACCGAAACGTATTTGTGACATTTTAAATAATAAACAATAAAATTGACTGGAACCCAAGAATTTTTTTTTGGATTAAATTGAAATACAGTCAGGAAAATATACACAGTAATTTATTTTTAATACGAAAACTTGTATAAAAATGTTAGTTTGTCTATCGATTGCAACTTTCCTACTTCAAGACAAATCAAGAACAAATTCATCTTCAAATGTGGATTTTTCACAAATAGTTCTTTTTAGCCATAAAGCGTAACTGATCCCAAACCTTGTCCGGCAATTTTAATTAATTACTGAAATTTCCCTTGCAAAAGTGAATCCACTACTCTAATCCCTTTTTGCATCAAACTCAAATATTAATTTCGTTTAATCGGGGCTTTCAAAGAAGATAATCTTGTACGCATAAAAGAATTAGAACTTCAAAGACAACCATTAGCATCGGTTAGGTTTCGAAGCAAGTTCCGATATAAAGCGGAAATATAAAAAGAGTCACATATTTTCTTTGATGTGGCTACTTTAACTTTAAATACATGCAACATCACAGATGTGCTTTCGAAATTGTTTTTTCATTGATAGAACAGATGCAACTATCTGAACAAATGCAATTTTTCTATGTGAGCTTACAATAAGGTCCAGTTGATAGAATGTATAATTTGTTGCTGCATTGTTCTAATTCACAGCGCTCTTGCAATGTTCTGGGCTGCATTTGACCGGACAGTTATTCGCATGATTTCACACAAATAGTGAACGGTGAGGATTCCATTTATTCAGCTTTGTGAAGCATTAAGAGACACGAATTTTGAGCTATTGAGAGTATTGTTCGGCGTAATATATTGATAACATTATGATTGCCTCTCATTAAATAGCTTTATGGATTATTTCCTAAATTGGTTTATATATCGGACTTTGCAGCATATAACATGTCTATGCAAAAAAGATAATCTGAAGCGAATGAAATTACATAAGAAAACACTGGCGCCTTTGAATCACCCTGTATATCCACAGTTAATATCCCTCCAAGCGTTTAAAAACGATTGGTGAAATAATCCGCGGCTTGCTTAAGACTTCCCATTGAAGCAAACCTCCTAAGGAGGTGTAAATTATTTAAATACCCTCAATTTTATACTCAAGCTAAACGTGACTGCGTTAATAATTGAGAGCAGCTGTAACTTTTAATTGCGTAATAAATTAAGTTGTTGAAACACATGTTTCAGACTAAGGGGATTTCAAGAAGTTCATATTCAAAAGTTATTAATATTACAGCCTAAAGTTCGCTAATTTTATTAACCCGGCGACACCTCACTTCATTTAGGGAATTTTGAATTCAGGAAATATCTAATCATGGCATCCAACTGCGCTTCCCCTAGTTAACGCATGGTTAAACATAGAATAGCAAAACTTCCAAAATTATTCCCGTTTCATTTTGTAAAGTTTATTAAATTCCTTTGCCGACTTTGGGTTCTCTGAATGCTCATCATTTATACGGAGTATGTGCTTTGGGACTCCAACTTTGCTTTAAATGTATTGCAACTATACTCGGAATTTTTTTATACTCTCACTTGATGGATAAAACCATTATCTAAATGGTGCAGTTCAATATTTCGCTTATTGCGAACAAGTCATTCGTTTTAAAGCACTGTAACATATCTTCTCAAAATACTTTTCGAATCCGCAATAATAAGCCAAACAGGAAAAGAGAAGCAACTGGGTTCGATTTACCTGATTGGAAAAGGATGCAAGGAAATCCCGGACTTATCTTATTCATTGAGCTTTCCGAATGTTCTCATTTTGAACTGGAAAGGGGCCTAAACTGTGATAGATGCTTACACAGCGCAACAATACTTAGAGGATATTTCTAGTTTCCATCTTAATGTTAAATGTGTCTTAAGGACAACGTGATCTGAATTGCAAAAAGCTGTACTTTAATTGTAAATTTATTTTCTTTCACCGGACATATCACGCTTGTTCATTAAGATCTCTGGACTGTGAATGTTTAAGAATTAACAAGGAACAGTGGTTTGAGTATAAAAAGTCTTTTAATGCTGTCTCATTTAATGTCGGCTTCTAGGAATATTCTATTAGTCACATAACATTATGCTCTTTTCACTTGCAAGTCGAGCGTGGTAATTTCATTGAAAGATGCCCAATTTATCCGGCTCGAAGGACCAATGTAGCGGCAGTGCCTAGTTCTTGAACATTTTTTAATTACAAATACCTTTTTCTCTTTAATTAAGACGTCGAATTTACTGTCTAAAAAGACAAGTTCTTTTAATTTAATTCTTTTTCGAAATCAGTACCAATCGATAAAGCTGCTGTGTTTTATACACAAATGTTGAATACAATTATAACTTTAGTTTTTCCAAAATTTCAAGTACTTGTATTTAAAAATGATACAAATTTCGTATTAGGGGTAATAGAAACTAATGAAATTTGACCAATATTTTTACGAAAACTTTTCATTCAACAGATTTTTGCCTAATTTTGAAAATGCGTCTGAAGTCTTATTGATTTCGTATTACTTTCACCCTACTGACTCCGAAAATCCATGCACATTATTGTATAGAACAACCCTCAAACACATTTTTCTTTGTTTACTCGGCCCCGATTTGAGTTTGCTTCATATACAAAACAAACACAATATAGTTCCCGAGATGAATAGGTTTTACAGGGGAACGTGTACAATGTCAAAAATCCTCCAATTGCTTCAAATCATAAGAGACTTCCTATATTTATTTATGTTTGATGTGAAAAGAAACTTTTCCGTTTGGATAATACTCGCTCTCAATCTTGTTCTGTTAAGATTGAGGGACGGGGAGCTTTAGCTCTGGCAAAAAACTCTTATTAAGACTTTTAATCAAATATTGTTCGAAAACTTTCATCGATATTGAATTAGTCTCCTTTCACGCCTGACTCCGATGAGAGTTTAGTTTATCTGAAAGTTGTTTATACAGGCTGCTCCAAAGCATCATTAATTGTAGTTTTTTTTGTCAGCAAGTATAGATCGGAGTATAAATTATTCAAAGTGATATGGAAAAGGAAAAGTCCCTCAATACAGCGTTTGGAATGCTTTGTATTAGAAAACTAGAAAATAAATTAGCACAATAAATTCGGGTTGAAAAGATGGATAAAATATTTTAAATGGCAAATATTTACTTGCTCAAATAAACTAAAATTACAAATATAGAGTAATTGAAAATTATTTAGCTTCATTTTTTAATTTTTCTTATTATTATGTCGATTATAGTCATATACTACGAATTGAAATTGACTCTTAACAACTATAAATCGTCTAGAATTTCTTTAACTAGACGCCAGCGATTAAAATAGACGTAGATAAACATATAAATGTCGTGCGTTGCGATTTTTTGCTATTTACAAGCCTAATAAAGTGCTTCAGCTTCACATCCGATCGTTAATGTTCCGATTCGCTTCCAGAGCACATTTAGTGCAAAAGATTCACAAAGAAGATTTTTTCCCTTTGAGATTTTCGTCAACTTTTTAATCCAATTTCTGCCGAAATAATGATCAGCTTTTCCTTCCGCTTTTCCACTAATAAACCACATCAAAGTCCCTCTAGACTTAATTCCATAAGTAAATGGACATCTACCTACTTAAAAATTTGTTTGCGGGCACCGGGTTTTTCGTGTTAAGCCATAATCCAATAGCTCACTTTTGACAGCATTATCAAGAGCTATTAAATTATTTAATTCATCATTCGGCACACGTTGAACATCAGTAAATTTCATAAATTTAATGGAAATAATCATCATCCAGAGATAATATTAGACTTAGCTTTCTAGTAAGTATTAACTATCATTAGTCCTGTGTTAGCTCCTCTATTTTTTCCACTTTCTGCTTTCAAACCCTATCTCCAGTGAAACTATATATATATTCTTAATTTCCTTCTATGTCCTCGATTCCCAACGCCACCTAAATAGCCACATGTTGCATATATGATATGAGAACTTGTCCTCACGCTTACTAGCACAAATGACAAAGGAAAACCAGGCAACAAAAGCTGCTTAATGCATTTATACAATGCGAAGTATAGAACTCGTCGACAACAATGCATTAATCCAATTTTCCAGATTACTAAAAATGCAGACATCAAATAAAGGAACAAACAAGACGTTTTCATATTATTAGTGCATTGTCTCACTGGCTAGCGCATCTGGTATTGACAGTTAGAGTGCTCGATGAAAGATGGAAGAAGTTGTAGGAAATTGGAACAGTCCCGGAAGATAATTTGAATGCCTTGACAGTCATACTTTCAATGTGTTGGCAGCTTATAGTTTTCAATTATCATTTTCAGCGTGTTAAGTTACCGCATTCGGAATTCATAAAATGTTCTTATAATACAAATCTGCACAAAAATTCTGTAAACCCGCTAATTTGCAGGAATCGAGTACATTTGTCTATCTAAATATTAGTTCGGTTAATTATATATATTTCGTAGCGTAATTTCATCGCCAAAGCAAATTAATTCAATTTAGCAACTTCAAGTCAATAAACCCACGGCAGAAACATGGATTCCTACTTTAACTTAAATGAAATTTTAGTACATGTTATTCAGTTTATTGATTTAATGTTCGCCAATATTTACACATTTGCTCTTTTCTTTATTCAGTTTATTCATCAGTGGAATTATACACCGACATGATTCGTTAATTAAGTTTTATTTCACCTCAGAACACATTTGAAAGCCTATCGAAACCTATAGTTTAAAATTAATTGTATGTTGTCCTGCAAATATTACAAAGAAATTACAAGCAGGTATTCAAAAAAACTTATTTTTTCACCCTCTGCTGCAATAAAGAGCAGAACCTGAACATTTGAAATATTTGAAATAAAAGCTTTATAATCAGCAATTTTAACCGTGTGTGGTGCTATCAACCGGAAATTTTTGCTTGTTTTTGATGTAAACATTTTTGACGTGGAAATAGAAAATTAGTCTTTGCTAACTTAATTGCTACATTTTCCAGTAAAATGTATGTAAATAAGAATGGGATTCATCATCAATTTTCAACGTGCTGATAAACTTTCAGGAAAAGTGTTAATTTAGTGTAAAATGTACAAATTAGTTGGTTACATGTGAAAATCATTTTTCGAATGTTCATTGCAAATTAACAAAAATAATAGTTACTTATTTCAATAAAATATGTTTTACGATTTACATAAGACTCTTAACTTAATTATTTGCTGCAGCACGTCATTATTAAATCAATTGTGGATCATGCTTCTATATATTGAGAAGCTCCTAAAATCTGAAAATTGAACGAACGCACAAACATGACAAAGATTTCGGAAACACTCATACATTTACAGACAAAATGGACAAACAACCCCTACAACTGGACCATACTGAATCCCCTTTGTCTTACAAGACCAACCAGACAATCCCGCTTCCGTTTCCCTACATCAACGCTACTCGAACGCTTACAATAGTAACTGACTACTGGGCAATAAATCCAAGATCTCTGTTTGCCAGAATTAAAATTATTCAATTAGTAACCTAGAATAAGATAATTTTTACCTTTATTTGTTTGTTTAGATTAAGACTGCGTGTACTAAACAAGGGCAGAAAGACCGATAGGTCGATAGGCTTTTTTTAGAAATAAAGATGTTTACTACTACTACTACTCTGAAAATTGATTTTTGATATATTTTTCTTTAAATAGGTTTGAAATACATATATTTTGTGAGAGGCAATTATCAACTTTTTTTTAATCATACATGTGATGTAACAGTAAAGCATCTCCTGGATATGACTTTGTCCCAAATTTAGTAGTTAGTTTCAAAGTAAACAATTTATTCAATTTTTTGTTTACGTTCTTGTCAAGTATTGTTACTCTTGTGAGTTTCTTTAAATTAATAATATATGTCATAAAATAGAACGATACTTTTGATTCTTGCGTAAAAGCTGTTTTTGCGAAAATTTTCGCATTTTGGAGAATGAAAATCTTGGAACGAGAAATATACGTACATTTGGGTCTCAGATCAATCACCAAAAAAAGGTATCATAACAAACATTTCGAAAGATGGATTGCTCAAAGGAAACTAATTAGCAATATTTTTGGACCTTTTCTTTAC
Source organism: Dendroctonus valens (assembly GCA_024550625.1). Classification (NCBI taxonomy): domain Eukaryota; kingdom Metazoa; phylum Arthropoda; class Insecta; order Coleoptera; family Curculionidae; genus Dendroctonus; species Dendroctonus valens. Next base: position 414,769 of record JAJTJO010000089.1, on the reverse strand, counting down.
TTTAGCACAACGCCAATGACCTAAATCTTTATTGGATTTTTCGGATTTTCACCCTAAAACGAAAGCTGTCTCGCTTTAGGTTTATTGTGAGGCCAAAAAAAAACGCCATAAAATATAACATATGCAGAAAATTCGATATGCTCCGTTCCGGGTTTTGATAACGACTCCAGATAGCGACGAATCAATTTTATGCTGTTTTGAATTTCTGACTTTGAGGTCGAACGGTTTTCTATGGATAACGATACGATGGCGGGATTTACTTTCAGTGTGAAAGAGCTACTTTGTTAGCCATTCTATTTCATTTCAAGCACTTTTTAACGGTTAGTTGTATTTTATAACGCTAAAATGATGAAAGCAGGGCATGGGTACAATTATAAAATTTAATAAAATTTATTTACTGCTTTGAATGAAATGTTTTATACAAATGTTGCTTTTTATACGTCAATAATTCTACGAACGAGTTAAATATTAAAATTTCGCTTTAAAGGGAAACTTTTGAACAAAATTAAATATGCATAATTGTTTGGCATTTGATGTTGGCAATAGTTAAAATTATTTATTATTGTATTTGTGGCTTGCATTGATTTATTAACATGTGGCTTCTATGAATAAATGAAATTCCTAATAAAGTTGATTGAAGTAGAAATGTATGCAAGCCACAGCAGCTTTTTCAGCATTCATGTATCTCTCCACATTAAATTATTTGGTCAAATTAATCCAAGATTGTTTAATTTTTGTTTCGAAAAAGGTCACCTAAATGTTTTTTTTTTGCGCAATTCCCTGGAGCGCTTGCCACTGTTTCCTTTCTTTCTGTTGTGATTCCTCTCTTTGTTGATTTTTTATGCCAATATCCTACTTTAAGCATAAAACGTTTTCATTCCAGTATTGGCTCAAGCAATAGGCTCTAAAAAGTACTTGTTATTCGTATAACCATAGCTAACAGTCACATGTAGTTTTCCCCATATTTGAAGCTGTATGGAAACACTGATTTGGCCCGACACTTGGTCTCATTTTGTGTGTTTAACAGGCATATCAACTTCCAGATCCAGATTTTTTTTCGTTTAATTAACATCAATCTGCCCTGATCTTACTGAATTCCTTGAAAGATTCCAACATCTCTATCAGCATAAATCGTCGGTTTTCTGAATTCTTTTTAGAACAACTTTGATGTGCAATTTTTCAATTAAACAGTGAAATTCCATAAACGGCTTTATTAAATCCTCGAAATGTATTGTCAGTTAGCAACTTACTATTACAAGTTTAATAAGAGCGGCTTTTGCAATGCCGCTGCGCGTCAATTTTCAAGCCCCAACTACGTTTCGAGAGTTTCGAATTGAGAGGTCCGTCCACCGTCATCAGTTACCGCTGAGCGCTAGCTGGTTTGCTTCAAGTCAGCTACGCTCCAATAACAGCAATCAAAAATAGTTCGGTGTCACGTGCGGAAGTTCGTAACAGAATATGTTTTGACTGTTCCGGCTTGGATAATTTCACGCTTGGACTTTAGTAGTGAAGTTGAAATTTATGGAATGAGTTGCTGATTTTGTTACCACAAGGTAATTAGTTTAGTGTTTTGGAAGATTGAATTTGAAAGTTGCAAACCACTGCAACCACGAGAAAAATGCAATATTAGCCCTACATGTTTTAGGCTTGGAAAGTTCGTGGCATGAGAACTAAAACATTTTTTTCAGAAAATCTGTTCATTTTGATGAAGTTGGAATTTAACATCAGTTTCCGTAATTAATAAGTGTTTATTGTTTCACTTCATAAATACTGTTAAAAATTGTTTAAATTGAATTATTTTTAATGATGTTAACAAAGCTATAATTTAATAAAATTCATTCGCATTTAATTGCTCTATTTTCTAAATCCAGCTTTCTGCTTGAAAGTAAGACATTAACTCAATTTTATTTTATATTCTAATATTAGAACGAACCAAGTGATTAACTATGAAAAGCTCCAGAATTACTTGCTATTAAAGTTGATTCACTTTGTACACATTATATTTTATGATCCTAATGTTGAACTGCATTAAGCTGAAAATTGACTTTTGCCCTACAGCTTTGTTAAAGAAGTGATTTGACTGAAAGCGAAAAAGTAAAAGGTGTGTCATACGTTTTGAGATTATGTAACTAACGTTTTTGTTATTTATACTGGGTTTTATACTGGGTTTTAGCTAAGCGCGGCTCTCACGCAACGATATATTGTCTTATATATTGAATATTTGTGAATTCAATATTTGTGCTTGAAAGTACAAAACGCAAAAAAGCTTTTTGACCATCACACTCTCTTTCTAATTGAGCATGTACCTCGTGAAATTGCCCCGAAACAAACGAACAAAGTTAGAAATCGTGAACAACAAAATAAGAGAGAAGAAAAGCAAAAATTGAATCAGCCGTTAAAAGTTCCAACGAGTGTTTGACACTTGCGACGAACAAAACGTATTATGGAATATTAAGTTCGAGAAAGTTGTGGACATACACACCCAACGTGTATGTTTTTTTTGGCATTGAATTATTTAGAGTTTCTGATGCTGCTTTCCGTCCGTCATCATTTAAGCTTGATTTGTCTGGGGACACATTTCTTATAAACTTTTTGATAACGGAACCGTTCTAGAGCAGCTTTATATTATGCTCTCATAGTAAAGTCTGAACTTTAGCACATCGGGTGTAAAGTTGCAAAGTATCAAACATTTTCCTAATAAAATATTGATACAGTTCAAATGCATTAGTTTTGCTTTGTTCGCAATTAAGCTTGAGGACATAATATAATATTCATAAAACTTCAATAGACTCAAAGATAAACTAGACTTTAATGGAAATCTAGATAATTTCCTAACTGCTTTTAAGTAGCGGATTTTGTAAGACTTCAGGCAATAATAGAATCGTCCATTATTATGAATTTAGATTGCATTCTATTTTATAAGATTTGAGATGCAGAAGTTTCCATTAGAAATTTGCCCAAAAAGTTAACCAGTTTCTATTTGTTTTTCGTTTCCAATACTCATTTTAAATTCGGGCGTTCCAAAGACCTTAATCTAAATAGGTAATGATGAAGGAATAACATTTTTCAACATCACAAAAGATTGCTTTCAACGTAGGGTATTAAAAGAAGTCGATCACCATTTTGGTAGGCAGTTTTGTTCGTTTTCCGCTATAAGTGACTAAGTTAAAACTGAATGGTATTGCCGTGCCCCTAGGCCATAAACTTTAATGGTTGTCCAATCCCATTGGAAGGGGATTTATGGTTTTTCCAACCAGCATTTCTCAGGAAATGATCTGCTTCCTGGCAGGCCCATATGCGATGGATTTTAACTTTTATGTTTTTGTTGATCAGATATTTGCCTCGCTACTTTAATTTGGAAATTTGGAAATTTGCATATCTTTACATTCAATTAAGGTTTTCTACTTTGAATTGCGTGTTAACAATGTAGCTATTTCGTATAGCATTAGGTAAGTCGCCTCGATTTGTTCATCGAATTACGAACTTTAAACGAACGGAAATTACGTATAAACAAATAAAGGACAAATCTCTAAGTGCATCTATTGTAAGAAAAACTTTTAGTCGCTTCTAGCTGAATTGGGATTATCTTCCGGTCGATCCATGTATTCGATTTATCCCAAGAAAATGTAGACAGCAGCGAAATTATTTTGCCGGCAATTTCAGCCATTAGGGAAATACATGGGGAAAAGAAGGATGATCAAAACTTTGACGAGATGTCTACTTCTTCGGGCTTCTGGCTGATTGATTGATGTAATGTGAGTAACTGAAAATATGGATGTGTTTGCCAGCGATCAATATAATGAAACAGGAATTAAAACATGTACTTATACAGAAAAAACTTCGGATCTCATGTACCGGTTGAAGTCCTTTATTCAGAAAATGTATAGATAATTTCAAAGCATAATTGAAGAAGTTTCCAATTAAAAGCAAAATTTATACGATGCATATAACTGTTAACATTGGGTTATAAACATACCGCAACATAGATATAATGCGTACTAATACCTAGACCTAAAATATTTTGCTAACTAGGCGAAATAGATTCTGTTGTGCTAATGCTGCATGTATAAATCGTATTTTAAAAAGGTTCTAAGCGGTTTTGACAACTATCTTGAAGGAATAAAAGTCTCTAAAAAAAAATAAAATTTTATTTTTCTGGACTGAAATTAGTTATAAAGGGACTAAGTGCTTGCAAAGTAGAGAGTCTCCTAGATTATTAAACATTTTGAATTAATAATTCATTTTTTAATTTTGGAAAAGGCCTCGTCAGCTTAAGATTTTTGCTGGGAACGGACAATGTCTTAGAGAGCTTCACTTTTTTTTTTCAACTTCTTTGTTATGCTCTGGTAATTTTCGGTTTCTTTGTAGCGACTTTTTTTATTATTTTTGAGCTTTTATCGGATAAGCTTTAAAATGAGAACCGCCGGTATAAAAGGCCTTTGTTGTTATATGCTATGATATTTGTAGGCATATGATAGTAGTAGTAGTAGTAAACATCTTTATTTCTAAAAAAGGCTATCGACCTATCGGTCTTTCTGCCCTTGTTTAATACATGCAGTCTTAATCTAAATAAAAAACAAATATGAAAATTCTCTTATTCTAGGTTAACAATACTATTAAATAAATAAGATTTCAGTGGCAAGAAGAAATTATTTTATTCTCCACTAGTCCGTAGCGTTTGTAAGTGTTCGAGTAGCGTTAATATAGGGAAACGGAAGCGGGATTGTCTGGTTGGTCTTGTAAGACAAAGGGGATTCAGTATGGTCCAGTTGTAGGGGTTGTTTGTCCATTTTGTCTGTAGCTGTATGAGTCTTTCCGAGATCTTTGTCATGTTTGTGCGTTCGTATAGTAGTTGGGTGGGGGGGTTGTGTAGTGGGTTTTTGGGGGTGTCTTATTCGTGTTATTAGTCTTAGTGCAATTTGTTCTGTTGTTTGTGTATAACGTTTTGTCCTTTCTGTTCCGTTGGTCATGAGTATATGTCCAAAGTCTAGCAAGGGTCTACAAATAGCTTTATATATTTTGGTGGCGGTGTTTGTGCTAATTCCTCTGTCTTTGTAGGTTAGTGATCGGAAGTGTTTTGTTCTCTTTATTGTTTCTGCCCTGATGTTTCGTATGTGTTTAGTGAATTTAAGTTTGTGGTCAATTGTGATTCCAAGGTATTTTACGTCCGTTTTTTGGTTGTGTCGTTTGGGCCGTCTGCAGTTATTGTAGGGGAGTCAGCGTTGAGTCTGTGGTTTGTGAGCAGAAGTTGGTTTTTTGACGCGTTTGGTGTTAGTCTCCATTTATAAAACCATGTCATTGTGTTGTTTGTTAGTGTTTGGAGTCTTTGCGCTGCTCTCTCAGTAGTTTTGTCATGTACACTAAGTGCCGTGTCGTCTGCGTATTGTAATATGTATGCCGATCTGTCGATTTGATTTTTGTCTGGTAAGTTGTAATTGTATATGTCATGGCAGTATATATTGTAGAGAAACGGTGAGAGCGGGGATCCTTGAGGGAGCCCTTGTTCAGGGGAAAAAGAAAATGACAGTGTTTTGTCAATTCGTACTTGTAGTTGTCTGTTTTCTAGTAAGTTCTTTATGGTGTGTAGTAGATATGTTGGTGTGTGTAGTTTGTATAGTTTGTATAGTAAGCCTCTATGCCAGACACTGTCAAAAGCCTTGTTAATGTCCATAAACAGGCAAGCTGTCTTTCTGTCAGTTAGGTGGGTAGTTTGTACATTGTTGGCCAAAATAAAGAGCGGATGAACAGTCAAGTGATGCTGTTTGAAACCAAATTGGTAGGTAGGTATATACTTTCCAATCACTTTTTCAAGCCGCTGCTTCATTATGCATTCGAAAATCTTGCCCAGTACTGGAAGCAGTGTAATTGTTCTGTAGTTGCTCGGTTGTGTATTGTCCAGTCCATTTTTGGGTATAGGGATTATTAAGCCGTTTTTCCATGTTTCTGGGATTCTGCCATTTGTGATGCAGTTGTTCAATTCAGTTAGGATCAGTTTGTGTGTTTCTTGAGTTAGGCTTTTCAAGACTTTTGCCTTAATTTTATCTTTCCCCTGTGCAGTGTTCTTGATGTGCGCTAGGGCTTCATCGTACTCTATGTCTGTGATCAGTGTGCAGGCATAGTTTGGTGAGTTGTTAAAATAGTTCAAGTACCAGTCGTTGCATCAAGTTCCAGTTGTCATTGTCGAAGTTAGGGTTTGTCGATATGCTGAAGGCCCTTTGATAGTGTCTGGCGAATGCGTCCGCTTTCTCTTTGTCTGTGTAGCGTTCTATTCCGTTTCGTCAATTGTGTCAGTAGTGCCAGTCTTCCTGTATTGCGCAGTTTCTTAATTTTTCGCCAGTATGTTTTGCCTTTGTCCTTCTGTATTTCTTTACATGTTTCTAAGCCATTTGTCTTGTCGGTATTGTCCAATCAGAGTTTTAATGTTTCTGTTAAGTTGGTTCATTGTCTTTTTTAGGTCGTTATTTTGAGTGTTTGTATATAGTCTGTACAGTTCTCTCTTATGTTTTATTAGTCCTCAGTATGTATTTGGGTAGTGTATGTCGGTAGAAAGCATTTTTTATTTCCGGGCTAAATTTTTCTATGGCTAGTGAAAGTTGTTGTTGTATGGTTTCTATTGAAATGTGCTGTGCTTGTGATTGAATGTAGTCATGTATATGTTGTTTCACTTTGTCTATGTCAGTCTTTGTTAGGTTTAAGTTTTTCTCTATAGGAGGTGTATTGGAGGTAGGTTGCGTATGTTGTAAGTCTATGTTAAACGTAATAGCCAGGTGGTCGGATCCCAGCTCGTTGGTTAAGTTTATGTTGTTGATGGTGTTTGTCAAGTTTCTTGTGTGCAGTAGAACGTCTGGTGTTAAATCTGGGTTTGCGGGCATCAGAAAAGTTGGTGGGGTGTGCTGTTTTATAAAGTCGGAGTTTTGCAAAAATCTTTTAAGTTGTTTCGTTTTGTTCGTGTTCAAGTTAAAGTCGCCTATAATTATTGCATATTTATAGATGCTCGCCTTAGTCAGTATGTTTTGTTCTAGGTTGGAGTGTGGGTGTATGTATGTCAGAAATATGTGTATCAGGTCGTTTAAGTAGGGTATGGTAAAATGTAGACAGTCGTTCAAAGGGTTGTTGAGGGAAGGAGGATTTGCTCTTCCAAGTTTAACGTTTGGTTTTAGGAGAGCTGCGACCCCGCCCTTGGCATGATTGATGGTATTTCTATGCCTATAGATATACTGCCAATTTCTGTACGTTGGTGTTTGTCCTAGTTTGGTTTTAGTCTCTACAAATATGCAGCAGTCTGTGTCGTTTTGTTCTATGTAATTATAAATAAGTGGTTTTTTGCTGTTAAGTCCGTTGATGTTCGCGTAAAGTACTTTCAAATTGAATCTTGTATGCTCGTTACTGTCTGTCTCACTTGTTCGCAGGGTTCAGTTGGAGAGCGTCCCTCGGGCAGGAGCATGTCAAACATTAGGATGTAGACATGGTTGCCGAAGAAAACAACGGAGGTGTCAATGTCGAAGTCTTCTATAAATTGTTTTCGTAGTTTTTTTAGTAGTTCGTCTCTGTTGGTATTGTTTGTCTTGTTAAGTTGATGTTTGTATTTGTTTATGATGTGGTCATGTGTTGTAATGGGTGTGTGTATTCTACTTGCCACCGTCGTTGTCTCCGCAATCCCGGATGTACGTTTGTTTACACATTTTATTTTTACGTTTGGGATTCCGACGATTGGGGCTGTCGGTCGTTTTGGGCACTTCATGCTCCATGCTGCGTGGTCCTCTGAGTTGCACGCTGCGCACTTGGTTGGCAGTGGTGACTCGCATTTGGAAGTTGGATGGGGACCCTGGCCCTTGTTGCATTTCGGCGATTGTTTGCAGTCTTCCGTTTTGTGGTTGAACATGTTGCATTTGGCGCACGGCGCAGGTACGGGTGCTGGTGGTTTGCTCTCTGTGATCTTGAAAATGCGGCCCAAAAAATGAACCGCACGGTCGTTCATCAACCTTTCGTATGTGGATATGTCGCCGGTTATTAACCTCATCATTAGTGTGGGTGCGTTGCGCTCTCGCGAGATAATTCTCCTGCAGAACCTTATTCTGAAGCCCTGCTGCTCCAGGCGTTCCAGAAACATGCTGTCTTCAATGTCCAGGTCGACCCCAGTGGCGACGACTGAATATGATGGTGTAATATGGGGACCTGACTTTTGTTGTCGGATTAGTGGGAGGTTACTATTCCTTTGCAGTTTGAATGCTGTTATAAGGTCTTCCTGTTTCAGTTTTTGTAATATTTGTGTTGCTTTGTCTTCATTGTTGGTTTTAATTAGAAAGTGATTATCTTGTCTGATAATCACATCTTTGTTGTTGGGGTTGAGTCCCTCCCACCTGATTGCAAGTTGGACTCTGGTGATGGTCGACAATGCGTTCGCTGTGAATGTGTGCGAATACGTGGGAAATCTTGTTGATGTTGTCTTGCTGTTTGTTGTTTGGTTTTTATTGGTTGTAGACTGATAGTCCAAAGCTATTCGTTTGGCCTCAGGTGTTGGCGTTGTGGGGGTTGGCTGGGTTGGCTGGGTCGTCTTCGGTTTTCTGCCCCGTCTTTTCGATTGTGGCTTTTTGAACCCACCATCCTGGGAGGCATAATCCGATTCGGATTCTTGCGAACTCCCAGGGTTCATCCTTTCGTTTGAATTCCACTCGTATATTCTCGTTGAACGATAAATGCGGTTGGATTCTTCAAATTCTTTGCGCGATGTGTAAACGACCTTGCTTTAAATATGCTAACACGTCTTATCACCACGAAGCTCGGTTTAAGACTCGCATATGATATTTTCTTCTTAGAATAACTTTGTCAGACAAACTAAAACAAGAAAACACTGTAACAAGTTACAAATTACAAAAAAACGATAACCTCCCACTAATCCGACAACAAAAGTCAGGTCACCACCATATTACACCATCATATTCAGTCGTCGCCACTGGGGTCGACCTGGACATTGAAGACAGCATGTTTCTGGAACGCCTGGAGCAGCAGGGCTTCAAAATAAGGTTCTGCAGGAGAATTATCTCGCGAGAGCGCAACGCACCAACACTCATGATGAGGTTAATAACCGGCGACATATCCACATACGAAAGGTTGATGAGCGACCGTGCGGTTCATTTTTTGGGCCGCATTTTCAAAATCACCGAAAGTAAACCACCAGCACCCGTGCCTGCGCCGTGTGGCAAATGCAACCTATTCAGCCACAAAACTGAAGATTGCAAACAATCGCCAAGATGCAACAAGTGCCAGGGACCCCATCCAACTTCCAGGTGCGAGTCGCCACTGCCAACCAAGTGCGCAGCATGCAACTCAGAGGACCACGCAGCATGGAGCATGAAGTGCCCAAAACGACCGACAGCCCCAATCGTCGGAATCCCAAACGTTAAAATAAAATGTGTTAACAAACGTACGTCCGAGATTGCGGAGACAACGACAGTGGCAAGTAGAATACACACACCCATTACAACACATGACCACATCATAAACAAATACAAACATCAACTTAACAAGACAAACAATACCAACAGAGACGAACTACTAAAAAAACTACGAAAACAATTTATAGAAGACTTCGACATCGACACCTCCGTTGTTTTCTTCGGGAACCATGTCTACATATTTATGTTTGACATGCTCCTGCCCGAGGGACGCTCTCCAACGGAGCCCTGCGAACAGGTGAGACAGACAGTAACAAAAATACAAGATTCAATATGAAAGTACTTTACGCGAACATCAACGGACTTAACAGTAAAAAACCACTTATTTACAACTACATAGAACAAAACGACACAGACTGCTGCATATTTGTAGAGACTAAAACCAAACTAGGACAAACACCAACGTACAGACATTGGCAGTATATCTATAGGCATGGAAATACCATCAATCATGCCAGGGGCGGGGTCGCCGCTCTCCTAAAACCAACAGCTAAACTTGGAAGAGCAAATCCTCCTTTCCTCAACAACCCTTTGAACGACTGTCTACATTTTACCATACCATACTTAAACGACCTGATACATATATTTCTGACATACATACACCCACACTCCAACCTAGAACAAAACATACTGACTAAGGCGAACATCTACAAATATGCAATAATTATAGGCGACTTTAACTTGAACACGAACAAAACGAAACAACTTAAAAGATTTTTGCAAAACTCCGACTTTATAAAACAGCACACCCCACCAACTTTTCTGATGCCCGCAAACCCAGACTCAACACCAGACGTTCTACTGCACACAAAAAACTTGACAAACACCATCAACAACATAAACTTAACCAACGAACTTGGATCCGACCACCTGGCTATTACGTTTAACATAGACTTACAACATACGCAACCTACCTCCAATACACCTCCAATAGAGAAAAACTTAAACCTAACAAAGACTGACATAGACAAAGTGAAACAACATATACATGACTACATTCAATCACAAGCACAGCACATTTCAATAGAAACCATACAACAACAACTTTCACCAGCCATAGGAAAATTTAGCCCGGAAATAAAAAATACTTTCTACCGACATACACTACCCAAATACATACTGAGACTAATAAAACATAAGAGAGAACTGTACAGACTATATACAAACACTCAAAATAACGACCTAAAAAAGACACTGAACCAACTTAACAGAAACATTAAAACTCTGATTGGACAATACCGACAAGACAAATGGCTAGAAACATGTAAAGAAATACAGAAGGACAAAGGCAAAACATACTGGCGAAAAATTAAGAAACTGGTGCAATACAGGAAGACTGGCACTACGGACACAATTGACGAAAACGGAATAGAACGCTACACAGACAAAGAGAAAGCGGACGCATTCGCCAGACACTATCAAAGGGCCTTCAGCATATCGACAAACCCTAACTTCGACAATGACAACTGGAACTTGATCAACGACTGGTACTTGAACTATTTTAACAACTCACCAAACTATGCCTGCACACTGATCACAGACACAGAGTACGATGAAGCCCTAGCGCACATCAAGAACACTGCACCGGGGAAAGATAAAATTAAGGCAAAAGTCTTGAAAAGCCTAACTCAAGAAACACAAACTGATCCTAACTGAATTGAACAACTGCATCACAAATGGCAGAATCCCAGAAACATGGAAATACGGCTTAATAATCCCTATACCCAAAAATGGACTGGACAATACACAACCGAGCAACTACAGACCAATTACACTGCTTCCAATACTGGGCAAGATTTTTGAAGGCATAATGAAGCAGCGGCTTGAAAGAGTGATTGGAGGGTATATACCTACCTACCAATTTGGTTTCAAACAGCATCACTCGACTGTTCATCCGCTCTTTATTTTGGCCAACAATATACAAACTACCCACCTAACTGACAGAAAGACAGCTTGCCTGTTTATGGACATTAACAAGGCTTTTGACAGTGTCTGGCATAGGGGCTTACTATACAAACTATACAAACTACACACACCAACATATCTACTACACACCATAAAGAACTTACTAGAAAACAGACAACTACAAGTACGAATTGACAAAACACTGTCATTTTCTTTTTTCCCTGAGCAAGGGCTCCCTCAAGGATCCCCGCTCTCACCGTTTCTCTACAATATATACTGCCATGACATATACAATTACAACTTACCAGACAAAAATCAAATCGACAGATCGGCATACATATTACAATACGCAGACGACACGGCACTTATTGTACATGACAAAACTACTGAGAGAGCAGCGCAAAGACTCCAAACACTAACAAACAACACAATGACATGGTTTTATAAATGGAGACTAACACCAAACGCGTCAAAAAACCAACTTCTGCTCACAAACCACAGACTCAACGCTGACTCCCCTATAATAACTGCAGACGGCCAAACGACACAACCAAAAAACGACGTAAAATACCTTGGAATCACAATCGACCACAAACTTAAATTCACTAAACACATACGAAACATCAGGGCAGAAACAATAAAGAGAACAAAACACTTCCGATCACTAACCTACAAAGACAGAGGAATTAGCACAAACACCGCCACCAAAATATATAAAGCTATTTGTAGACCCTTGCTAGACTTTGGACATGTACTCATGACCAACGGAACAGAAAGGACAAAACGTTATACACAAAAAACAGAACAAATTGCACTAAGACTAATAACACGAATAAGACACCCCCAAAACCCACTACACAACCCCCCCACCCAACTATTATACGAACGCACAAACATGACAAAGATCTCGGAAAGACTCATACAGCTACAGACAAAATGGACAAACAACCCCTACAACTGGACCATACTGAATCCCTTTTGTCCTTACAAGACCAACCAGACAATCCCGCTTCCGTTTCCCTACATTAACGCTACTCGAACACTTACAAACGCAAACGGACTAGTGGACAATAAAATAATTTCTCTTCTTGCCACTGGAATTCTTATTTATTAAATTATTAACCTAGAATAAGATAATTTTTACCTTTATTTGTTTGTTTAAATTAAGGACTGCATGTCTAAACAAGGCAGAAAGTCCGATAGGTCGATAGCCTTTTTCAGAAATAAAGATGCTTGTGAAGTGGTTGGTTCCACTATTTTTGAGCTGCCTCTAATGTGGTTAGTGCACCACGGGAATCAGCTCTTCTGTGATCAGGTTTTGCGATAGGGTGCTTATTTATGCCGTTTGTGTTCGTTGAAACTCTCTTTTTGTTCGATGGGTTTTTATTATAAATATTTTAAGATTTGCTCTTTATGGAAAACAGGAGGAGTAGTTGAGTGAATGAGTGTCGGCGAGAGAAGTGCCGCTAACCTATCTGTCTGTGACAGTCCCTTTTTGACATAAGGCATAATTACAATGTGGCCAACGGACTACCAGTTAAATAATTAGAAATGTGCACACACTGTGGTGTGACAGGGTAGAAACATCGAACATCCCGCGCTCCTTGAAAGGCTGCAGGATCTTTCTAAACATAGCATAAGTATTTAAAAATAACATAAGGATTAAGCAACAATCACTAACATATAAACTATAGGATATTCCACTGAGTTGTTCACTGTTTTTCTTCACGAACATTGTCTAAGGGTAGTAAACTAAGTTTCACTAATGCTCTTTTAAGAGTTCCGCCTTTAGTACGTACACTCACAACGCGAACTATACCATCGGCACCGGGGTGGATGTCTATAATGCGTCCTAAAGACCACAGGAGTGGAGGGTACGTTGTCCTCATGGAGAACTACCAGAGATCCGACAAGGTTTTGTGGTTGACGTTGATACTGCCATTTTGAGCGCTGTTGAAGATGATGGAGGTAGTCAGTCTTCCATCGATTCCATATATCCCTTAGCAATTTTTGGCAATGTTTGAAGCGTGATAGCCGGCTGATGGGAGTATCAGTGTAATCCAGTTCAGGCACAACATTCAGAGCTTCTCCGATGAGGAAATGTCCGGGTGTAATTGCGTCAAGGTCAGAGGGATCGTTGGAGAGAGGAGTGAGAGGACGAGAATTTAGTACCGCCTCCACCTTTGTTAGTATGTATAAAATTCCTCATAAGTTAAAGGGGTTGAGTGAGAATTCTCTTTTAAGTGATACTTAAGAGAACCTACCGCGGCCTCCCATAATCCGCCAAAATGTGGAGATCGGGCAGGAATAAATCGCCAATCTATAAAATGCTCACTCAGGTACAAATGGAATTTACTGTCGCTCAAGATTTCGGAGACTTTTATAAGCTCGTTATTAGCACCAATAAACGTTTTACCGTTATCAGAAAATATAGTCTTACAAAGTCCGCGTCTCGATACAAAACCGCTGTAGTGCATCAAGAAAACATAGGGTCGTCATTTCAGTAACAAGCTCTATGTGTACGCATTTTGTTGACATACAAACGTAAATACAGGCATAGCCCTTATGATCTTCCGATTTCGATACTTTCCGTCTTTTATTTGAAAGGGTCCTGCATAGTCTACACCAACTTGGCTAAACGCTCTAGATGGGTTTACTCGAGACGGAGGAAGGAACCCATTTGTGTTGTTTAGCTTGGAAGGCGATACTCTGAAGCATTTTATGCATTTTTTGAGATGCATTTTTACAGTTTGCCTCCCATGAATTGGCCAAAAGTTTTTCTAACAAGGGAAAGGTTTGCTTGAGGCCCAATATGTAGATTTAATTTATGTATATGTTCTATGAACAATTTTGTGAAAGAGTTGCGATTTGGGAGCAACATAGGATGTTTGTGATTAAAATTTATCTTGGCATGAGTTAATCTTCCTCCAACTCTGAGGATGCCATTATTGATCTAAAAATGGGTTCAAGGAGATAATTTTACTGCTTGATTTAACCGACTTTGAGGATTTTAAACTCTGAATTTCTTCTTGAAAATATTCCCCTTGCACTAGTTTCACTAAAAGTTCAGTGCTACTCTGCCTTTCATGAGAATTCAAAGGTCCAGTGATATTTTTGGTATTAGGTTTTACGTTGTTTAGAAATCGTAGGCAGTATGCAGTAACGTTGATTAATTTCGAATAATGTGAAAATCGGCCTATTAAGTCATAGAATGGATTTTTCACGGAAGTTACAGTCAGAACTATATCAGAGCGCATTCGTTGCTCAGGAAGATCAGAGGTTTCTCTGGCAAAATTGGAAATGTGATTGTTTTTGGGCCAATTATCAGGAGAATTTGACAAGAAGTTTGGTCCATTCCACCAAAGAGAAGATCGCTCAAAGTCCATTGGACTAATGCCTCTAGAGATTATGTCAGCTGGGTTGTCGTTGGACGAAATGTGATGATTTTTTATATATTTTTTATCCTGGGAATAAAAACGATTTAAAGCTGTATGATAGGAATTTCCTAATTCATTAACGTTGTCCTTTAAGGGTAACTTGACAATAAATCTTCCAGTAACTTGATCTCTAATTGTGGAGTCGATAAATAACCTTTCACATTGAATTTCTTCATTGGAGTACATCTTCTTATCCATATAGTTCTCTTCATTGTTTATAAAATTTTCAAACTGTTTCAATTCGGAGTTAAGACTGAGAAGACAAGAGGAATGTGTTTTATATAATGGTACTGGACCAGAAATTATATAACCAAATTTAGTTTGTTGCAAAAATGGAAGATTTTTACCTAACTCAATTTTATTTTACCAAGAGAGTCGAAGAATATAGACGCACCCAACAGCATATCAATTTGAGCAGGTTGATGGAAGGTAGGATCTGCTAAGCCGATATGTTGGGGTATTTGTATTTTTGATTTATCGATGGGAATTTGAGGCATAGTACCTGTAATATCCTTGATTACTAAAAGGAAGCTTGAGTATTGTATCTAGAATGTAATGATTGAATTTTGAGTCGGCAGTGTTTTGAAATATTTGTAAGATTCTGATTCAAACCAGCAACTGGTAATTCTATGGGGTAGTAAGGTAATTGTATTCGAGTTAATAGGTCTTCAGTTATAAAATTTGACTGTGATGCACTGTCTAGTAATGCTCTGCATTGAATTGGTTGATTATGGAGGTCATAAACATACAAAATGACTGTCGATAATAAGGTGAATGGCCCAGATTGATAGCTGCATTGAGTCGTGGGAGTGAAACACGCATTTGAAGAGGTGTTAAAATGGTTATTGTTTGGTTGAGAATATGATTGAATTGGGATTTGAGGTTGCTCATATACTTGAGTGACTTCTGTTGGTGGAGTTGTTTGATCAGCGTTTGAAATTTGATTTTGTACTAGATGGCTTGCTTGCCTAGGTTCAAAAGTGCTATTGCTCGGAAACCTTGAATTATTACCTTGATTGCTAATCCTTGACGAATTGAGCTCTCGCGGATTTAGGTGAAGTAGTGAGTGATGTTTTTTCTGACATATTCTACATGTATGGGTGGATTGACATTTGGATGTAGTATGATTGGCTCGAAGACAATTTGAGCACAAATGTAAACGTCTGACTTCATTAAATCTGACGTTAACTGGAATGCCTTTAAATTTTTCGCAGGCGTATAGGAAATGCGGTTGCTTGCATAACGGGCATGACAGATTAGTGGTGGCATGAGAATAAGTTCTGTTGTGATTATTTTGACCATTATTGGTATGAATTTGAGAAGTTGATTGATTAATTTTAAAATCTACTGACTCGAGAAAGCAACAACGCGCTACCAAAAGTTGGAAAATTCAGAAATTGTGTTGTTAACCTTGTGTTGAGAATGAATTTCCCATTCTCGCCTAGTCTGTACACATAGTTTGGTGTTTAATAAATAAATTAAAATGGTATCCCATTGATTAACATTTTCACCTAGGGCTTCTAAGGCTCGGAAGTTGGCTAAGAATATATCGGTGAAATTTCTCAAGTTCGTGTGAGTTTCTTTGGTTACAATTGCTAAGTCGAAAATTACTTTTAAATGTGCGTGAATTATGGCCTTTTTATTTGCATATCTGTCAATGACTAATTTCCAGGCATTTGCATAATTATCGTCAGAGGGTGCTAATGAACTAATTAAACGTGCAGCATCACCTTTGAGGGAATTTTGGAGGTACCAAAACTTTTGTAAATTAGGGATTGAGGGATTATTATGTACTAGAGATTCAAATGTATTTTGGAAATGTGTCCATTTCTCATAGCTGCCACTAAACCTCGGGTAATGACAAGGGCGGTAGTTTGCACAAAATGCGGCAGCTATGTCATTAAGATTGGACAGGTGCTTTGAATGCTGGGGCTGAGGTGACTACATTGTTGAACATTTGATTTGTTAAATTCATGCACCATAGCTTTAGCTTCGGCGATTACTTGAAAATACCTTTGTTCAACGCCTCCCTTTCCATTTCATGTTGTTCTGGTGTAGTTTTTTGTGTCAATTTGCTCTATCTCAGACTGGATAGTATCGAATTCAGAGTAGATGGGTTGAATAATATCCAAGCGTGTTTGTAAATCGAGCGCTTCTGTTGTACCGCGTAAGGTAGTTTTTGTTAAGAATGTTTGAAAAGTGTCAATTGAGATTTTAATTGACCGCGGCGAGATATGTTAGCGTTTGGTTCACTACTAGCAAGTTCAGCTTGTTCTTGTGAGTTAGGCATGTTAGAGATATGGATATAAATTCAAGTGCAATGTAAGATTTAATTAAGATGGAAGATAAGGAGGATTAAAATTAAAGTAAGGCCTTGTTTAAGATTTAAGGCAACAATAATTTCAGCGTTCAGATAAATAGATGCGTCTAATATGAAACTGAAGGGTATGTAATAAGGTTGACTTATTTTCATGGAGGCGCAGCACTAAATAAGGTTAGGTTAGGTCACACGTGGGTTAGAGTTATTTAACAAAAAATGGTTTATTTTGGGAAGTTTGAATGGGACTGACCTTTTATGCCTCTGTTTTCCAATAATATCCGGCTCGAAGGACCAATGTGAAGTGGTTGGTTCCACTATTTTTGAGCTGCCTCTAATGTGGTTAGTGCACCACTGGAATCAGCTCTTCTGGTGATCAGGTTTGCGATAGGGTGGCTTATTTTATGCCGTTTGTGTTCGTTGAAACTCTCTTTTGTTCGATGGGTTTTTTATTATTAGATATTTTAAGATTTGCCTTTATGGAAAACAGGAGAGTAGTTGAATGAATGAATGTCGGCGAGAGAATGTGCCGCTAACCTATCTGTCTGTGACAGTCCCTTTTTGACATAAGGCATAATTACAATGTTGCCAACTGACTAACATTAAAATAATTAGAAATGTGCACACACTGTGGTGTGACAGGGTAAGAAACATCGAACAGTGTTTACTACTACTATTGTTAACCTAGAATAGGAGAATTTTCATATTTGTTTTTTATTTAGATTAAGACTGCATGTGTTAAACAAGGGCAGAAAGACCGATAGGTCGATAGCCTTTTTTAGAAATAAAGATGTTTACTACTACTACAAAAATGTATACATGGCAGCACATCGAGATAGCAAATAATATCCAGACAAATGCAAAATATGTTACTGCTTTAAATCTCCACGTTTTTAAAGCTTATATCACCAAAATAGTCTCATCCGCAAATTAATGTAATTTTCCTAGATTGGCCGTGTTCCAGAAAAATGGGTGGCCGGGAGGCACCCGTGTTTTTATTTGGCAACTTAATTTTTGTTAAATAATTTCAAACTAATGGAATTGACTATTATTTTAGGTGAAGCAGTAAAAACACGGTTTTAAAATGTTGGAAAGCTTTAATCGATCGGTTGTTTGAACTTTCCGGCAAGTCTTAATTTTCTAGCTATTAATGAGATAATTTAGTGATTTAACTCCGTTTACATTCTAAAGTATAACAATATAATTTATTAATACCAAAATTTTTTGTAGTCGTGGAAAGTTTCTGTTTATTAGTAAATTGTTGTCAACTAGGCCAAATCAGATTTATTTCGCACTAAGAGAATTTTTGAGCTATACACTGCTTCAACATTATTTGTTTTGTGTGAAAAGGCCCAACAAAATTTATTTGTTATTAGGTAGCAAACATTCTGGAAAATGCATGTAACTTCCTCTGTTAAGCTGTCACTTGTAGAGCAAGGTTCCTTATGTTTTAACCATTGCCTTGACTCAAACGGTAAATAGCAATAGCATAATACTGGAACTTGACGGATATCCGGTGAAATCTAACAAGCTCTCGGCTACAGAGGTAATTAGGATCTGCATAAACGCCATCTTGATTATAACACAATATTGTATCTGTATTATTAAGCCCCATGGCTGGCATAATAATACCATTTTGATATAAAACAATTCACTCCAATATACCAAAAATATACGAAAAAATATAAAACAATTAATTTACGAGCTTTAAATAAAGAGTCTTTTTTGGAAATGACAAATATTTTAATTAGAGGTTTGGCTCTATGCTCTTTCTAAACTTTAAATATTGCACGCGAATGAAGATATTAAGTTGTACTGATTAGGATGCATTTTCACAAATGTGTTTTATAGACGATAGAAGAGATTCGTTTCACGAATAAGACGCTATGTCGCTGTGCCCATAAAACTCCAATTGCTTTTTAATTAATCCAACTACCCAAATCTAAAAAAAATTCCTTTCTTATACAATCTTCATAAACATGAATTTCCATTTAATAAATGAAGAAAACCACTAGTATATTTTCAGCCAAATAAACCGAATAAAGCTGATGATATTATGCATCGCTTAATCTTCTTTCTACCAAAAGTTGAATTAAATTTTGTCACAGACTACTTTAGCAAACAATTTTGTTTCCTTTTTGAATGTAGCGGAGCGGGACCTTTTTGTGTCTCATTTATTTCAGTCCAGACGTTTCCAATACACAACTTTTCGAATGACTTTACGTGCAAAGTTTTGCGAAACTTTTCAATGACAAGAAAAATAATAGTTTACATTTAAAAAAAAATCTGCTCGGGGTCATTTTCTTGAAAGTGCAGCGCCAAAGCCCAAGTTACTTATTCACTTCTTTCATCAAAATCCGAATGTTTTCATTGCAAGAAAACATACATAAACATTTTCTACATATGTGTATGCAAAAATCTAAAATCGTTAAAGTTGAGTAACGTAAATTTTCCATAAACCGCTCATTGATAATCAATCAAATGGATTTATTCTCAAAAGGCTGTAAATAATTTCGGCACAATACGAAAACTTATATTCGAGACAGCGCATTGACAAAATCGAAGCTTTTTTCGTGCCCCGCAGATAAATTTATTTCCGAAGTTTGCAGATTTTGAAAGTTTGCATGACACAATTTTAAATAATTGATGCGAAATATCTCTTAATTCGCACTAAAAGTTTGAAAACTCGATTCAAATAACCTTCCAATTCTAGATGTTGATGTTCCACGGGAATATATAAAGTCCTTAAAGCTGGAGCTTGAAAACTCCGAAGAGGGAAAATTCCTTTAAAGCGCTCTAAATAACTTATGAGGTAGTCGAATTATTTAATGTAGAAACTTTTTCGTCGTGTAATGGAGGTACGACAGAGTTTTTAAGGGCTAACCAATTGCTTTCCAAGTGTACCAAGAAAGTTTTATTTTAACAAAATTTAAATTAAAATACTCTATGACTACATGAAAAAATGTACATAAAAGTATTATGCAGATTGCAATGTTGTCCGTCTTCAAAGCAGCAATCCTCTTTTGTGAATCTTTTGAGAATTTTAATAGCAATTTCGGACCCAGCAGATTCCTCGGTAATTTATTAGAAATGTTTCAAAGAAGAATCCCAAACCTTTTCTCTACCATTGAAGTATTTTTAATTATCAAAAGTTTTAATGTAATGACCAATAAAAAGAAGTATCTTTTTTATGAACCATTTTACGAAAGGCATTCTTGAAAAGCCCAAAAATGTTATTTATTGCTGAGGGACTGGTTGACGAATTACATTTAGAATTATCAGCTTCCAAAAATGCTTGGGTAAAAAATGCCGCAAAAAGCAACAGTTTTTATGACTACGTTATATAAAGGTTTAACATAAAAGACAATTTCAATTTTAGTTAAATTTAATGTAATGTAAAATTATAATCTGTTGCAGGCAGGAAAAGTTTGGATTTATTACTTTGTGCTAAGCATTAAGAATTTTATTCATAAATAAACCTTAAAGCTGAATGCTTCAGCAATTACAAACTTTTCACTTTTTCAATGTATCAGTCTCATTCTAGAGCTTGTATATAAACGCAAACTTCAAATAGGGATCTCGAATATGCCTTAAGGTTTTCGTGTTTTTTTTTAATACACTTTATAAACTACTTTCTACTTAAACTACTTATCACATAGGTTAGTTAATCAATGAAAGAACCCAACTTTAACGTTCTATGTGAAATGTTCCATTATACTTAAACTAACTGTAATTTTAAGAACTCACTTAAATGCCTTTTGGAATTGCTACAGATTGATTACGAAAAGTTATTTCAATGTTCTGTTAATTAAAAACACCGCACTTTCGATATCGATTTAAGTTTGAAATAAATTAAGTTCTCAGTAGTTTCAGGTCTTAAGTGATTTTTTATTTCGTTCTCTCAACTGATACTATTCAGAATTTTAGCTCGATTTAATGTAATTTAATTACACGAAACTGTTTCCAAAACATTTATATTTGCCGTCGCTTAAAATTGGACGAAATATTCACTGTTCAGCCAAAAAAAATATATAAAATATTAAATATTTTCGAAACATCCGATAATTGCAAAATATTGGGAATTTTACTGAATTCAGTGTTTGGTTTTTTTAACTTATTTAGCTAAGACTGGTGAATGTTGGCTTTTTAGGCCGTGGTAGACAAGAATTTTTTTCTCATATTTAGTAAACAACAGTGGATTGTATTTTTTGACATTTTTTGTTCGAACAATTGTATAGAATGCAAACCACAACTACGCAAAAGCCTACTTTTGTTCACTGCTTCTAACTTGTTCTGTTTTGTTTATCAAAGTAGCTTCCACTAAATAAATAATATTAAAAAACATTCAATAAACCTATTGAATTCGGCACAAAAAACGTTTAAAAGATGCCATTCAGTTAGCCAAAAATAATCGCACTGATTCGAATTCAATATGTTATTCCTGCATAATTTCATCATCGAATTATGGACTAGAAGGTGCTTTTTTAGAAATTATTAAATGCGTGTTTTAAGTGGATGAACGTATTTCTAATAAGACACCAAATTAATTTCATTTCCGCCAAACTAGTAATCCACAATGTAATTTCTTAGAAGGAGAATCTTCATTCCTCAGACAGTTCAGTAATTAAGTTAGCAAGGTAGATTCGGATTGGTAAACATAAGAAGGATTATAAATCCGCGAACGAATCTGGCTTCTAGCAGAATAAATGCAATTTGAATTCGTTTCTTTAGATTCCATAACAGCATTATCTACCCAAGATGTTTTTTTTATACTATAAATATGTAAAATTTATATTATAATGGAATCCGCATTCAAAATATTATTCACAAATCCTTATTTGAGGATCATTATTCGCCTGGTACCGTATTGAAATTTGCATCCATGATGGATCTGTCCCAATTTTAAGACACTTTCCATGTATTAAAATGTTTCCTCGATATGTCATGCTTTCGCTGTATTATTCATTCTTTCGTCCCCAGCTTTCACACGCCAAAGAAATTCAATTACGCATAGCCCACGACTTGAACATGCCATTTCGGAGCAAAAAGCTCATGAGATGAAATTTTCCTTATATGCATAATACTTTCCAGAAAGCAAATATTGAATAGTTCATGTCTCGTGCTTGAACTCCTTAATTTTTTCATCTAAATCAAATGTTATGATGTTTATGTTGCTGCATTTTTAACAACTTTCCTTAGTTTGCTTCTCAAGTTAGGTCTCCTGATAGTTCCAGAAGCTACCTGTCCACGAACAGTGAAACATCTCAGATTTTGATTGAAGGCAATTTATTATTATGTGCGTTTGGTGTTGATAATTTATATTCAAGCGCTTAAATTAATTGAAAGGCTCTTCTAATAAATTACCATTCCTACTTAAATGTTGCATCTGCTGGAAGAACGTATTTTATAAACGTTTTCTCTAGATACTCACGATCAACTTGCCAGCAATCTGTGGGCAATAACGTAAATAATTTAATCACTTTTACTGCGGGAATAGAGTTTAATTAAACTTGAAAAGTTTTGCGATGCCAGTAAATAAACTCACCTAAAACATTCACTAAGAAATCAAATTTCATTCCATTCCAAGAGTGAGGTCAAAGTTGACAATTCTCTTATATTTAATTAAAACGCTATAACCCTCGAGTTGTAAAAGATTTCGAGGGGAACGTTTTTTGTTTGTTTTCGTTTTTTTTTTTGAATATATAGAGTGAAATTTTTTAGTATGAATTGTATTAACTTTTGATAAATTGATTTAAATTTGCTTTTATGAATCTCTCACTAGTATACGAGTTGGAAGTTTCATATAAATAAAATAAATATTTTAGCCTCCCTGATTTTCATAGGTATACGCCTACAAAGCAGTAAGCCTACAAAGCAGCCTTTTCAACTGTAATTTGCTTAATTAACAGCCTTCTGGCATTATGGTAATAATTTACCATAATGCCAGAAGGCCTTTTCACAGGTTTGTTCTCTACAGTATTCCAATTACCGAGCACATCGTCATACATATTAAGGCGACCTCTAACCTAATAACCTTAACGTTTTATTACGATAGTCTTAACGTTTATATATAAAAGTCCAGAGATGATCCTGAGACAGATTTCAGTACTCTGAAAAGAACTGAAATAAATGACAATTTTTTAAAAAATCTAGGGCTTTAATTTTATTTCATCATTGCGCTCAACATGGGTTTTTTATTGAAGATCAGTCACCCTGTAAATGAGTTTAAAAAAGTAGTTTTCACACTTTCTAATACAAATCTAGACTCCAGAGGTAAAATGTAATAATAAAATTATTTAGTTTTTGACCCTTAATAATATAACTCATCATCATCATCAAACATGTTATTGCGCCCAGTTTTGAGCATAGGCCTCCCTTCGTCTGCTCCAGTTCTCTCTGTTTTGTGCTGTTCTCGCATTTAACAATATAACTATTACAGAGTAATTTCTATTCCCATTTCCATTTCAGCTGTTCTCTATCCATTGGATATAGGCCTCTCTCATTTTTGACCACGTATCCCTGTACTGCGCGACTTGGTACCAGTTTAGCCTGGCGAATTTCTTCAATTCATCGTACCACCTCTGCTGCGGTCTTCCAGCACTTTTTCGCTCTTCCCAGGGTCTGGTGATCTGGTGATGTGCCCACTCCAGTTTTCTTTGTGTCTTGCCACTTTAGAGAGCTAATTCTTTGTATGACGTCTGTTACCTGCGTTTTTTCTCTTCTCCATTTGTTGGTTTTGTGGTCCTTTAGTGTTATACCTAGTAATCTTCGTTCTATGGCTCTTTGATGCACTCTTAGTTTGTTAGCGGTTTTATTTGTCAAGACCCAAGTCTCAGATCCGTATGTCGCAACTGGGAGGAAATACCCGTTATATATTTTTGTTTTTAATGCCATTGATATCTTCGTATTAAGGATGTATTTCAGTCCTCCGAATCTGGCCCATACCAGTCTGATTCGTCTGTTGACCTTGATTTCTTGGTTTTGCTTGCCGAGTGTTATTGTTTGTTCAACCTATATGTATGATGTTCAACGTCTTGTTTACTATTTGCCCGTGTATCGGTATTGTCCCTCCTGCTTCATGTGTGTTGGTCATGAATTGTGTTTTTGTGTTGTTCATGAATTCAGGAGTCAGTGGTGCTAAAGTTACTTCGTAATCCAGCCTGCTCTTTTGGTTGGTATAGCTCAAGTTTTCTATCCAATATGTTTGTTATTATTCTGATAAACAGTTTGTATAGCTGGGATAGCAAACTGATTGGCCTGTAATTTTCCAGGTCCGCTGGGTCCCCTTTTTTGTAGATCAGAAGAACCATTCCGTTTTTCCAGCCTTCAGGAATTTGTTCAGATGTTAAGCATAAGTTAAACAGTTTCACTAGTTCTTCTTTGGTTTTTCTCGTCACTTTCCTTTAGCATTTCCGGTAGTATGTCGTCCTCTCCTGCTGCCTTTTTATTCTTGATTTGATGAAGTGCTTTCTCTAATTCTTCGACATCTATAGCCGGCATTTCTTCTGAATTTATATTGACAATCCTTTTGGTTTTGTCATCATTTTCTCTTTTAGCTGTCTCGTACGGTATCTTTGATTAATACAGGTCTGTATAAAAGGTTTCAACCACCTTCAGTATTTGTGTTCCATCTTCTATTATTTTATCTGTCTCATCCCTTATCTTCGTTATGTCTTTCCTTTGCGTGTTCTGCCTTTTATATATCTTTATTCCTCTATTTTTCTCTTTCTC
Organism: Dendroctonus valens; assembly: GCA_024550625.1. Lineage (NCBI taxonomy): Eukaryota > Metazoa > Arthropoda > Insecta > Coleoptera > Curculionidae > Dendroctonus > Dendroctonus valens. The sequence goes on along the minus strand of JAJTJO010000089.1, from coordinate 389,924 downwards.
TCTATTAAGTGTTTGTATCTGTTTGGTGTTATATTTCAGGATGTCTTATTTTGCCATTTTCCTAACCGTTTTATACAGAGCAATTACTAAGCCTAATATCTTTATTAGAAATATTGTATTTCAATTAGAGTTAGCCAAATAAATTTTTTTAATTTCAAATAGTCGAATGCACATAGAACTTCTATTAATGACAGTTCTCCCTAAAGCTGATTGAAATTTAATTCGAAGAACAAATACATTGAGTTTCAAATACAAAAGTGTACCGATATTGGTATTTATAAATTTTAAATATGAAATACTGAAGATATAATTGGAATTTAATTTTGCGCGCCAAATTGGATATTGGCATTATTTAAATCAGTAGGAATTTCAATTAGAAACTGAATTACATTATGGGTCGATGGATTAAATAATGCCATTGAAATAAAGGAATTGAAAGTAAGCTGCTTGGAAAATTATTGGGTGTTATCTAAAGAGCTTCTACGAACTCTGCAGCTTCGAAAAATGCTTGTTTTCCCGAGTTATTGAAATGTCATTTATATTTTGAACGGTAGTGAATGCATGAAAAATCGTATTTGTTCAAGTGATAGTACGTTTCGTTACTGAACTATATGCTATATATAACAAATGCTTGCAAATTAATATTTTGCGTTGGGAATGTGATAATTTCGTTACTTTATTCAGCAACACAAAGTCAATAACAATTATTTTTTTTGTCATTGAAATAATAATTATATTATTGTTTATTATTTATTCCTTTCACTATTTTTTGCCCTTTTCATCTTGTGCTCGAAATAGATCTTAATAGAGCGAAAGTGCTAGATTTATAACTTTTATTTTATAACTTTACAACTTATCAAACCACACACATGTACATGCAATGGCAGGAAAACCGATTTGGTCAATAGCTTCTTTTGAAAGAAATAAAGATTATTATTATTATTAAAATTGGTGTCTCAAATTTTCGGTATTGCTAATATCAATATTGCGACAAGACTGAAAGTTTAGGATAAAATAAATATTGGCGCAATGTGATCCATATCAGGAAGCGAAGGCATTAAGCGAAAGCTGTGAAAGTCATTTGGGTAGAAACGAAACGATAAAAGATATAAAAATTCTGTCGATAGCGATATTTATAAAATGATAAATTCCTTCTATGTTTAGAAGCTTAAATGAAAATTTCAAATTTAAGCGTAAATTACTTTTCAGTCAGATGCAGGTATATCTATATTAAAAATATAAGCAAAAATATGACTATCGACAAAATTTTAAAAAGTAACATCGAGATTAGAAGCAAAATTGTTATAGTAAATTTGGTTGTCAGTCTCATATCGACAAACTAAACTATAATTGACAAAACTACACATGTTAATTAAAATCGCTAGTTATTTCACTTCCCTATTCCCGCATGGATAAGAGAAAAATCCCTGGAATTTTTTTAAATAAAGCGACACCGTTTTCCCGTAGCGAGCCCTATCGACAGCAAGTTAATGGTTTTCCATTTAAACATGATTAAATTCTCTCGAGCAATTGCTTCGTGTTAATTTTCGTTAACAGTGTTCATTATTTTAATGTTGGCGTGAAAAATTTAAAAATATTTCTAGCATTTAACCTACCGTTTTTATATCAAATATACGACATTCAGTGTGAACTCGCATATAGGTATTATAATATATAGTTGTGGATGATGCGTTTCAGAAGTATGCGCGAGAGGAGGTCTATATCCAGCAGTGGATGAAAAAAGGGCTGACGATAATGATGATGATGATGATGACTCTTAAGATTTTCTATGTAATATGTAATTCGTAATTCTTCAAAAATCGCCATTAAACCTCCACTTAGAAAAGTATGAAAAGTAACGATCGGTTTCTGAAAACTAAAAAGTTTCTTAAAACTCGGAGATTTTCTTGATGCAACATATTTTTATGTGTTTTGTGTATCCTATGCTTTTATAAATAATGGCGTTGTGTGAACAACGCAAACGTTTTCATGTCCAAAATGCGGAGAATTTTTTAAAGCAAAAATTGAAAACAGAAAAAAGTGTTCATACTTTCCGTTTACACTTTAGAATAAACTACTCATTTTAAACAAAGTCGAAAGAGCAAAGTAGCAACAAAAGTAGCTTAGTACTAATCTGCATCTGCATCTGCATCTGCTGAAATGAATATGAAGAGACACGAATGTAAATAATTCACTACTGGAAGGTATTCGAAATAAAAACATAACACTGAACAATGCAGCCAAAGGTAAAATATTAATATTATTCCCAGTAATGTAAAATCATTTATAAGAACAAAACGAAACACAACAATGCGGAATGCCAAGGTAATTTGCTTAAACAAATGGCTATTTCTTTCGTTTGACAGTGAGCACGTAAAAGAACAGTTCCCTCTAACTCGATGAAAAATAGAGCAGCTCGTTTCTCGGTAAATTTGAATTTTTGCGTGTTTCTTCGAAGCGGAAATATTTATTATTCAGTTATCATTCCCGGCAATATTGTAATTGAGTTTCTGGTTATTTTAAGGCAGTGAATTTCATTTAGACCCAAATAATATCTGTCTCTCAAAACAAAATGTATCACAGTATATTTCGTTTATCGAGCAGTTTCACAAAATGTTTGCAGCGGCTCATTTAAAAAAATATTTCTTATTTATACAAAATCGAGCGTGTGATTAAAGCTTATAGTTATTTTTATATGTCTAATCATATCAATCTATATAAACTGCAAAAACATCTGGTTTTGTTACATCAATACACTATAAAACCAAGTCTTTGTGCCGATGGAATGGTCCGAGCAATGACCCACACAATAAGAAAATGCTTGGAAACCTGAAAGTAAATAATGACTTTCCGTGAGAGGCAAAGGAAATAGAGGAAGAACTTATCTGTTTTATAGTGTTGATAACTCTCGGCGACAACTACTTTTTATAGGAAAACTTGACTTTATTTAGTACCAGCCATATTCTCATACCGCACGTTTGCAACTAGATGCCGTGCTTTCGATTTACGATAACCCGCAGAAAATAGCAAACTAAATTTACCGAATTACTAGTTAAAGTTATAAATTGTAATTTTTATTTATCTGTATCAGACAGAAGAAGCTACAGAATCACATTAGAGAAATATCAGATTGCAATTTGTGACTGCAAAAATTTCGATTCTTTTTCAACACCGTCAGTTTTAGGAGAAAAAACTACGAGGAACTATACATCAGTTTGCTTAAAGTAATTTTATTGCTTATCAGTAGTTATTCTGAGTAATTGATGTTACAAAAGCTCGTCGCATATGCCTTTCCTTCTTTTCTCTTCTTTATATTTTGCCATTAATAGAAACTCCACGGTGTTTCGTCAAAAGCAAGAGTCTCTTTGTATCTAAATTTAACGAAGCATATCTGACATCTTTCCATTTTAGCACAATGAGGAAAACAATACGGGACGAGCTTGATTTTCAGCACACAATGAGAGCTTGAAGTAGTATTCCGGAATGGCATACTTTTTCTGTAATTGCTTGCTTTATCTCCTGCTTTGCATAAGTTTATATGCTTGCTGGCAGAAGAATGCATTTTACGTATTTGCTCTGATTGTTTCAACTTTTCTTAAAGCGAAGCTTAGATTAAAATTTAAATTAAGAATGCCGGCCAAATCACTAGGAGAAAATACCTTTTGCGTAAAAAACGTTCTAAAGCTTATTGAAGCTTTTGCAGATAATTACAGAGCAGGAACATGTGAAAAGGTGCATAATTTTCAGTGAGTGCCTAACAATCCCAATCAAGTGAAGTAAGTAAAGCAAATGAGGTTTTGCCTCGACTTGAAATGCGTATAGTGAGGAATTTCAATAAAAATTCCGGTTTTTTATATGTATGGATTTTTGCAGAACGAAATCCACCATAAATGAAAATTCGAATTTAATTCGAGAGATGGAAAGCTATCCTGTTGAATTTACCTTAATGACGAAATGAAAAAACACCTTTATCGAGTTATATTTTTCCATGTTTTTCAATGCAAAACTGGAGCGAATCGCAATTTTGGAAACATTTTTTTATGTGCTTTATGAGCTGAAATATAAGATGTTTTCAACCACAAACAATAAAATTTTCGTGTTAGGAAAATATCCAACAAATGTGTAATGTCCTCTTGCCACTATCCCTTTTCTTTTACTACTTCATAGATAATTTAGAGAACACTATATTTTCCCGCCTCAAATGGCAATTTTATGATAAATATTGAAAGATGTTTACTACTACTACTATTGAATCGTTGAATTACTTCACCAACACTTTGCATTTGTATTTACTTTCAGATTAAAACTGAAAATATAAGTGGTTTTGCTCTGGAACAATCCAATTTTCAGGGAGTTGCACCATGCAATTAGTTTACTACTGTGTATATAATGTGGTTAAATGCCCTAACTTGAGCGTAGGAAGTTATGGAAAACAAAGTTTGATTTTACGCATACGAATTACTCACAAACCGTATAACTGGGTAATTATTTAAACTTTAGATATATAAATTTGAGTGAAAAATTACACATCACAAAAATGTCCTATTTAATGCTATTCCTCTCGGCCCTTCACTTCTATTGCAAATATTTAAGATTTCCCACCACGTAGACTATAACTCAGTTTATCGCCTCTTTATGTCAACGACATGAAGCAAAAAATTACCGCGCCTTTATAACCACATTCAACATTTTTTACTGCTGGGGATGCATCATCCAGGCTGGCGCTTTCCAGGACCGAAACCTAAATAAATGGCGTTATTTATTAGGTCCTGCCAAACGCACTAACAGGATGTTTTCTTTTAGAGACTCGTTCGTAGAGATATTCAATATTTTCCGAAGTCCTGTACATTGTCTTCTTCGCGAGTTGTTTTACATTATTAATGTCAGTCATTCTTTTTATTATCAAAGGGTTTTATTGTACATTCAATTCCGACGTGTCAAGACACCATAAACGTGTCTAAATAAACCCCGATAATTTGAAAATCAATTGCTTTGAAAAATAACTTTGTGAGCGCTTTAGAATTGCCAAAGGAAAGATTTGTAGAGCATAACATCAAAAGTAGCTTAAAATTAGTACACATCCGTAACCGCTTAATTCACACCTTAGAGTGAGTGAATTATGCAAGCATAAGGAAATAGTTTGTTTGATCCAGGAAAGGTTTGGAGAGCCCAAAAACAAGTTTTAAAGATGTTGACCTAAAATTATCTTCCAGTTTGAGCCTCTTCTATCAAACTAAAAGGTACAGGTGGGAATCTCTATCAAAGTAAAAGGCGACACTTTGGCGGAAAAACCTTCCTGCACTTGCACCTTGCATTTTATACATTCTGAAAGTAGTGGCTCACTGAGCTTAAGATAGCTTACAACGCTTTCAGATACTTTCCATTTTCGAGTAACATTTTTGTCTATGTTTAACTTTGCCGAGTTTTAAAATGCTTTTAGGCAATGTAAACCTCACAAGCACAATTGCGCTCTTTGCTCTAAAATTTCAGATCGTGCTCAAATCGCTTGGTTTGGTACTATAGACATTTCGCGATTACTGCTCGAAATCGGAGTCTATCACTTCGAAAGTTTGGTTGAATAATGCAATAATTTTGCGATTCTGCAGCGGATTTAAATAATACAAATAAAGTAGATGGTGAAAAGCATTGCTGATATCTGTTTGCTGGACTTGAAAATGTTTGTTGCAAATCGCCTTCCACGACAATAACAAGTTATTTCTTAAAGCTTAATTTTCCATTTACAAGCTGAGGATTTCAGTCATCTGAATTTCCACAGGGGATTTACTGCGTTCGCAAGAGGGATTCGCGATTTTCCCATTATAAGGAAATGAAGTGTTCGATTGTGTCTTATATTGGCAATAATTCTAGTTGCCTGTGGAGTTTGTTTCCCAGGGCGTTTTACTAATGCATATATAAATACCCTATTTTCTTACCCGTTCTTGGTGGATGGCATAAAAAACTTAATTTCTAACGTATAGATTTAATCGACCAAATCTTATATAAGGCTACTAACATCAATTCCCTCAGATCAGTTTGATTACTGTACAACCCCTATCATTTTTCTTCGACGAGATTTATTAGATCAGGTTAGAGGTTCCTGATTTCTTTTATTGCGAATCTTGATGCCTAAGCGATGACAGTGTAAAGATTTATTAAGCCCACGACATTATGTCGTAATTTATTGCGACATATCTTATAGGTTTTTCAGAAAATAATCAAGTGGAATTAGGCTCGAATGTAGGTAATTTTGGATTTTTTTTCCTATAGGAGAAGGCCGAGTAAAATGAGGGTAGTTGACGCTTAATTCTCACCTAGAAATTGGAAGTAAACTGAAAATTCTGCACCCGGTGTATTCTTTGATATGTTAGCTAAAGCCTTTTTACGATGTTTAACCGGTTAATTAAAAGTATTAAAAGGCGCAAGTTTGAGTAACTAAAACGATGCATTCAGTCCAATAATCTACCAAAGAACTGCCTGGGCAGACCAGTCCTTTTTCGAAAATTCAATTTTATTTTCATCAGACTTTTACTTGTTTTCCATGACAAAATAGAAACTACATAAATAAAAGTTCATTACTTGTACAGGTAGAAAAATCGTAAGAAGAGTAACTTATTATAGGTAAGTATAGGAAAGAGCCTACAATCTGTAGGCAGTTTTCTCCAAAATTATCTTCCTTAATCATTGTGTAGCCTGAAAGCAAGGCCCGAAAACTATCATGCTTTCATCGACATCGTCAAGAGACTTTCAAGAAAACACATCCCAAGGGGGTGTAGAACCGTATGTATTCGGTCAGGTATCAGGTCTTACTCCAGAGTCCGTAGACCTGATGACGAGATACCGAACTCTATACGAGGACGACCCCTTCTCTGAGGATACCATAAATACGGGCGAAGAGCTGATGCAGACAATCTCTAGAGCAAACTCTGAGAAGACCTGGATATGAGGCAGAGCAGCCGACGTGCCTGGAAGCTTCTCAAAAATCTTAGCAACGCTCCCACAAGCGCTACCCCGAACCTGACATTAGTCACCTCAGACCAGATCGCGCACGAACTGCTACTGAACGGAAAGACCCAAAGAAGGGCCCCCAAAACTCAAATACAAGGGGATCCAGACAACGAAAACGACTGTCTAGCTGAGTCATTCACAAATAGTGAATTAAAAAACGAAATTAACAGCTTAAAAAACAACAAGGCTGGAGGACTAATAAAACATTTTGGAACTACAACCATTGCTGAACTGCTGTGTTAGGAAGTTGCAAATCCCAAAAATATGGAGGAAAGCTTGAGTGGCTGCGCTATTGAAACCGGGAAAGGACCCTGCAGAACCTAAAAGCTTTCGACCTGTATCACTTCTGTGCCATCTCTTCAAGGTTTTCGAAAGATTGATATTAAATCGCATATCAAGTAAGGTAAACGAAAGCATAAAAACAGTACAAGTAAGGGTTTAGACCGGGAAGGTATTGCTGAGCTCAGGTCCTAAACCTAACAGAACATATAGAAAATGTCTTCGATTGCAAGCAAATCACCGGTGTAATCACTATTTTCACTAGTTTCATGCAAAGAAGAATCCAAATCTGCTTCAGTTTTGGACATTTTTAACTTTTTAGGTGTGTTTTTTCTTTACCTTTTTTTCGACTTGTTGAATTGGCAACATCAATTTTCCTTTCAACACTTTTGTTCTTCGTTTTCTCGACCTTTTTGGTAGCCGCTTCATAGTGTCCCTTTTCATATGCTGTTAAGTTTAATATTGCAGTTTTCACCTCTCTTGTGATTATATCGCTCAATTATTTGTTGAAAAATTGGAATAGGAATAAATCATCTACTAGTGTAGAATCACTGCTGAAGTATCAATGGTGCAAGCCTCTAGATAATCTGATTGGGTGAAAACATTTTCATCCGAGATAAGTTTCCCGTTTTCCAAATTTCGTTTTGAGCAGTTTTCATTGTTGCTTCATTAAAAAAGTATTAGCAAAAAGTTCTTGAAAATTATTAAATAGCGACGAAGTCAAGTCGCCAATCAGATTACCAACTTCCTTTATATATTTTTAAGAAATATGTAAAATAATGCTTCCTAGTTGATTTTCCATGGAATCTCAAATATTCCGATATTTCCTTGGTTTCTTAAGATGCTTCCCCTCCTGGACCGTTCTATTCTGCTTTCCCCTATGTCGAAGATGTATAGCGGATAATAAACAAGGAATTCTGTACGGCATTAGCTTGCTTTCAATGCTGTTTATTACTTTCCCTGCCGCACTAATTATATGTCCCAACAGATTACACGAATGTATTTATATCTTTAAACGAAACAGAACGGTTTGGTCCGTAAATAACAATTTATAATTGGTCAATAAGCCCTATATTGTTTATAGAGTAAAAGCATCCAGTGCAGCTTGCAATTCGATAAATGTATATATTTAGAGCATGTTAGTCTGAATTATCATGTAGTAATAATTATCGCAATGTAGGTCAGTAAGTAAAGCAGTGAATAATATGCGGAATAATTACGCTTAAATTTGTTGACTAACATTTATTTAATCAGCAACGTACAGTTTGGTAGCTGCAAATGAAGACAGCATACGTCGACATCTTCCAGATATTCCATTGATTGTCCCGTTTTTTGCCACGTTTTTTTCGCCAAACATGGACCGGAAAATTAAAATTAATTACTGCGGCGCCCTATGCCAGAGGATGTTTTATTACCCCGAAGATAATAGTTCAGCCAGTTTGGTTTATACTATTATGGAAACTCGTTTCGTGGTTCCCTTCTTATTAGATGATTAAGTAGAAACTGATTTTGTTTGGATGATTAATGACTTAATTTCGTCTTAGTTTAATTGTTCCGACCCTACGGTGACAATCGCAGCTTTTATGCTGGAAGCGACATGCAAACAAATTTACGAGTGTTGAAACTTTAAAAGGGTGATCTTATCACAAATGAACAGGACTAGTAGAATGATGAAGAAAGACATTTAACTTTTTTCGAGTAATTACAGCGAATGTTTTAATAGGAATATTTCAGCTAATGTTCCGTAGATTTGGCCATCAGTTGAGTCCCATTATGTTCCAGGTTTGTAATTCGATTAAAAGAAAATTAATTACCCACTTTAGACGCAATTTTGGTTAAGAGAAATATGGAGCAATTACTCTAAAGTACAATAGCAAATAGATTCTGTGCAGTAAAAATAATTCCTAATCTCTAATAGGAGGATTATCTACTAACAGATTGATTCGGCTGAAAAATATACAACCAGGGGTGGCACAAAATGAAGAAAACTGAAAAGTGGAGGCACGTCTAAATCAGCACAAATTATTTAAGCAACAGGATCCCATAAATAACTGATGAGTTGTTTTGTGCAGTGAAATGTAAAATTCCTTCTAGAATATGAATTAACGAAAATTATATGCGACACTTTAGAAAAAAAACTTCTGAGACTGCAAAATTAAACGAAATTAAAAACATGAAATTCTTTTGAAAAATTCAATGCTCCAATTCAAAATTTCCTTATCAGAAGCTGCATCGATAAGCAACGTGGAGCTTCAAATGTGTTAATCATCGAACTAGTGAAATTAAAAGAAGAAGTAATTGTGACTTGTCCGGTTAAAACATAAACTAAAGTAGGTTGGATTTTATGTAAGAGCAGTTGCGTATACCATATTGGAATCATTTCAATTTCAACATCCATATAAGTGATTTTCCCGTGTCTTGATGTAATAATGTTTATCCGCTCAGCTATGAAGATTATGATATTTTTACCAAGCGATTGTTTAATGAAAACCTTACTTACATATTCGTACATGAGAGAACATACAGCTTAACTGTTTTGGGTCGTTGCCAAATATCGGCAAGACTATTCGTTTTCATCTGATAATTAGGAAATTTTCGACTGCATTGTTTCTTTCATCGGCTACAAGTTCGAAAAACAAAGGACCATTATTGCCGTTATTTCAACATCTAGGATCCTTAACTGCCGCATAACGGTTATGCACAATTTCTCCAAAAACGGAACGAAACTAGGTATTTGAAATTACTTAATACAGTTAAAATCCCTGGGTAATTCTTGGAGGACTGCTAATATACCGTGCTTAGTAGAATTGTTCGCCTACTATTACTTTCACGTGGGGCATTAAGGAAAAAGCTCTGGTAATTTTATTAAAGTTGCCCTTTGGGCACAAAAGTTTCCGTTTAAATTAGAAGACACATTTTGTTGTCACCATTTAAAAGTTCCAAAGTTGCAACCACATGTCCATCTGCTGACAGTGATAACTTTGCGCTTGGTCATTACCTGTTGCTTCGAAAGTTTAATAGTATTGAAATATAAAGGTTTTTCATATTGTTAAGCTTGTGAATCGATACACGGTATGCTGAAAATGCAGTTATTGCAAGGCCGCCTAAGTGCATGTGCAGGCAACATTGATTGTACGAGATAATTAAATTCTTCACGTGTATTGTGAATGATTGCATTATTTTATTAATAAAAATAACTAAAAACGACTTTTTAAAACTTTAAACATTGATCCAAGTTCAAGGAAGTTTGTAGTATGATGCTAATATGAAAGATTTCCGAAAATTGCCATTTGAATCAGCCAGAAAGAAAGCAGTTGCGTTTTGACTATGAAATTATCTTATTTTAGGAAACAGAAAATATAAATCTAATACTCTGTAAACACTGAAAGCACAGCAATTTTTAAACAGGCAATTAGTTAAAGTCAAATTTCCCGAAGATTTTCCCAGACCCAGAAGTTTTGCCACATTATGACGAACATCTGCTCCAATTTTGTTTGGATGAATGAACCGAAAATGATACTGAAAACCCTGTACCAAGTCTGGGTTTTTTGTTAAAGAGACTGGCAAAAGTGTGGTAAAAATAAGAAAACTAACGCCCCCAACTAAATCTATATAATAAAAATTATGTGGAGTTGCATCTTCTTTTTTCAAAAACCAACAGTAATCTCCTAGCATTGCAGGATCCCAGCGACCTTGGTATCTCGTTTCAATCGTTGCTATATCCTGATGAAATATCTCACCTTGTTCATCACTTATAGCTCCAAGATCCTCAGGGAAAAAGTTGATATGCGAGTGAAGGAAGTGAATCTTAAGGGACATTCGGCAACCCATAGTTTTGTACGTTTTCAAAAGGCTAAGTACTAAACTCTTGTAGTTATCTTCTCGGTTGCTGCCAAGAAATGTTTTCACTACCTTCACAAATGCTTTCCAAGCTGCCAATTCTTTTTTGTTTAGCTTTTTTTCAAATTCAGCATCACGCATAACCTTCCTAATGTCAGGTCCAGTGAAAACACCTTCTTTTATCTTCCCTGCACTAAGCCGTGGGAACAGTTCCGACAGGTACTTGAAAGCTGGTCCCTCTCTGCCCATGGCTTTTACAAAGTTCTTCATAAGACCCAACTTAATGTGCAGAGGAGGGAGTAGCACATTTTTGGGGTCAATCAAAGGATCGTTCAACACATTTTGTTCTCCTGGAGTAAAAGACTTTCTTGACGGCCATGCTCGTTTAACAAAGTGATTTTTTCTGTCCAGAGAAGTTAACATTTCTCTTTCTGAAGGACGTTATGGTTGTGCCTTTTGCCAAAAGATTCCACTCTTGTAATCTTGAGCCTAGTAGTTTAGACTGCTGCTTTGATAAACCTAAATCACGGGCCAAGTCATTTAGTTCATTTTGCTTAATAAGGTGTGGTTCACTAGACGCAGGAATATATCGTAGGATCAGTAGTATTTTCCAATAAATCTTCAGTTTCCAATTGTAAATCTTCATCATCTTCATTTAGTTCTGAGAGTTCAAAGAGAGAAATAATGTCATATGGTAAGGTATGATGGTACCACATGTTGGTAACATAAAAATGTAACGTGGTGGCTATATTTGGAATGTTATTTCGTTATCAGGAAGCTAAACACATCACAAAAATGTTATTTGGATCTGTGTTACATATACCTTGTAGACCGAGTGTTATTGGATGTTTGGAGCGTGGAAAGGTTATAAGCAAATTCAAATTACTTGAGGTGTCGATACGATATGATACTTTTTTTTGATGAAGAGTATCCGAAATGTAGATTTTTGGTTCACTCACTTCATCACTGTGAGAATGACCCACGTTACGTTGTGCAATGAACGATAATTTGCCCATTAAACTGAATGTCCCCCCTAGTTAAATAACGCAATTCCACTTTCGTTCATCCGCAGATCAAATTCATTAAGAACCTTAACACTAAGTTGAAACTTCACCATAGGCTGTTTTTCATTGAAAAAACATAGAAATCATCGCACGAATGGAAAATCCACACTTTCCGATAAGTCTGATTTGCTTAAATTTTCGACATTTTTTTACGGTGTTTGCTGGCTTTTATTATTTGATGATTTCGAATGGTTCTAATATGAGCGCATTATGTGAGCGGTGATTTGCTTTTTACCGAAAAAATATTTTTGCCCAGAGACCAATTTTACCCATGTAATTATTTTGTTGCAAAATAAGCAATTCAAGAATGTCAATTTACAGTTTTTAACTTTTTGTTATATTTTTGAATAACTGTATTTAACGATTAACGATTTGTCAATCTTTTAGCAACAAAATAAATCGGCTATTACATCATTATCTAGTTAGTAATTTTTGCACACTCGGTTAACATTCCATGGTGAAATGCTAATATTTTTTCAACGTCCCTTCATGAAGAAACAGAGATAAGTATGCAATGCATATAAATTCTGGAATACACAATAATCACATATATCAATCAATCACAATAGTTGCTGTTTAGTAACAATTTCTATGAACTCGTTTTTTACTATTTTGTGTATTTATTATTTCTATAAATTACGTTTAACTTTTTGCTTTTACGAACCCTTTTTGTGTATCTTGCCTGCATTATTCCATGTAATATTATCAAGCACTTATTATTATTTTAACCAAATTCTATATATAGTTTTGCTGAACAGATGTTTAAGCCAGACAAGAGGTAACATTTTGAATGTTTCATGATATAATAACAGTGCTTATTATATTTTTATTATATTATTTATTACTATTATTTCTTATACGTCATTTATGTACGTTATTTCACTGTGACATTCTACCGTGATAATTACGTTTGCCTTATGTGCCGGTCCAGTGCTGGCTAGGATAAAACCCCAGATTATCCCTACCAATTTCTGCCGACTCCCAGAACCGGTTTTGGGCCTATTTGTCCTTTTCAGCTGGATTTAGCTTGCGCGTAACATATCCAAAATCCTACACTTGAGTGATAAGAATTTTTTAAAGATTTCATTTGAATCTTTCCAAGTGGCCGTTTCTGCAAACTTTATGTGGCAGCATCTGTCCTCAGAACCAAAACCGCATAATGAAACTTCCTGGCTTCATCGTGGCATTCATTATGAATATCAACACTTGCCTTCAATAGAAAATCGTTCTGCTATTCGAAATATTTCACAAGGCTGTGCTCTTAAGCTCCTTAAGGAACCCAACTCTTTCACAATATCTGGTCTGTATCAGCCGATACCTCAGCGTGTATTTTTAACTTGCCGACTACGCGAGGACTCTTAAAAGGATCCCATGACCTGTCCCGCATTCTTCGTGTCTCTCTTCAGCTTAGGTACCAATGGTACGGGTTAATAGCACGAACAACTTAGGGAACTGCCTTGCCACCGAAAGTACCACAGCAAACCTGAAACCAGTGCGCTAGTCAGCCAGTACCAGTTCCCAGACCGAAGGCCTAAGGTTCACATGCATGTTCGCTGGTTCATTCAATGTGAAGTGTTTTGTTTGCTTGATAGTTCTTCGTTTTTTTCGGTGTGTCCGTTCTAGTGGTACCGTTACTCAATGTAAATGTGCGACCTTCCCCTCGCCGCTCCTTCCGACCAAGTGATTTGCAAATGGTTACATTCTTAGCATTGTTTATTGTGATTTTGCCCTAAAGTTCTTTGTAGTTTGGTATGTTACTTTTCCCCATTGGATTAACTGAATGTCGAGGAATTAGAGTTGGAAGGCCAGCTCAGACATAGAGTGAGTAGACGTTGTTTGGAAACGGTTATTTCAATCCATCAACTACATTTAGTTACTGTTAATTTTGGGTGTAAATTACGTTAGTTTAGACATTGTCGTTGTTTGATTTACTGATCTCCAACGTGCTAATTTCTTTTTCCCAGTTGCGGGAATTAACGGTGTTTATCACTTTCAAGAACCGAAAAAGCGGTGACATTGTATTATTGCAACTAACCGAAACTTGCAATAACGATTATTGCAATGTGGCAAATCGTACCTTCAAAGGATCATAAAAAAATGGGTAAATGAGGGCATAGCCAGTAGTGTCGGGATAATGAGTTTCCTGATATCAAAGTACCGTATTGCAGTATAAATATTCGAACGACATCAGATACCGTATGTGGGAAGCAATAAATTTGCCAGGAAATGATGTTGGAAACATTGCAATGAGCTCACTAAGTTTGGAACAAATTTTATTGATTACTGAAAACCGAGCTGAACACCTTCGGAATCGGGCTGATTGAATTTAAAAGTAGATGAGAAGGCGGATAAATATTGCAATAGAAAAAATAAAAGTTGGACCAGAAAATCATCGTTATCAAAGACTTGAATCTGTAGGCTACTCTTCAACATTTCAGTTCACTACTCTGAGAAAAAAAATCTATTGATCCATCTAGATCAAAGAAAATGTCTTTGTTGAAATGCAGTTAAGGACCTTAGAGCAGACGAACAAACCCATATTTTTTAAACTATTGGAACTAACGGTAAAAACACAAAACCTGCTGCACATTTCTCCCAGCATATTTATCCTCGAGCAAACGAAACTGTTGTTGTCTGATTTCATCAAATTTAATTCTTTAGCCTTGACGATCTTTCAATATATTTGCACTAAGAAACACCTTCACTTATTAAAATTAGTTTTCTTTTTTTAAACTAGAATATTTTTAGATTTGGAACAAACATTTTAAGTAGTAGTAGTAAACATCTTTATTTCTATCTAAATAAAAACAAAGATGAAAATTCTCTTATTCTAGGTTAATAATTTTATTAAATAAACTTTCCAATTCTAATGACAAGAAAAAATTATTTTATTGTCCAGTAGTCAGTTGCATTTTAAGTATTAGCTTTAAAGTTTTATGATTCTTTTTTAGAGTTTCTTTTTTAGAAAATTCTATTCTAAATTATGCTGTTAGAACCTGAAATAAAACGCATATTTAAACAAGTAGAACAACAACAAATGTAATAAAATTCTAATTGAAACTTGATTGTAACCTGAGGTATATTCCAAGCAGAAACCCATTCTAAATTCGCTTCAACTCCAGTATATTGTTATATTAAATCGCTCATTAGGTACCGCAAAATTCAAACAAATAACTTTGAAAACAAAAGTTTGCTGTATTATAATTTCTGATTTAGAGTTTTAACGATGTAGCTTCTTAGGAATTAGGGTCCATTGCCACGAGCACTGCCATTCAATAAGTATTCCTTAACGAAATTCTATTTAGGGATTCAAGCAGGAATTTGAGATTATATGCAGAACAGCTGCATTTAGTT
Source organism: Dendroctonus valens (assembly GCA_024550625.1). Lineage (NCBI taxonomy): Eukaryota > Metazoa > Arthropoda > Insecta > Coleoptera > Curculionidae > Dendroctonus > Dendroctonus valens. Next base: position 374,382 of record JAJTJO010000089.1, on the reverse strand, counting down.
CAACAAAGCTCAGTTCATATCCGGTTACTCCAGCATGAACATTTTTAGTTTCCACTTGAAAATTCTATTGGAAATATAATATGTGACCAAGGTCCAATTTAAAGGGCATTCTACCCGAAGAAATCAGATTTCTCGGCTCAATCAATAAAACTGAAAAAGTGAAGGTTTTGCCACATCAAGAGTAGTAGTAGTAAACAACTTTATTTCTAAAAAAAGGCTATCGACCTATCGGTCTTTTTGCCCTGCCACATCAAGATTATCAGACAAAAAAAGGAAACCAGATGTCAAACAAAAGCGGAAAGTTTCAGAGGTGCAACAATGTGCCAAATGGAATAGAAAATTATATTATATTCTAAAAGTTCATCTGAGCATGAGAAGGAAAAACTCGAAGGAAAGGAAAGAGGAGGCAGTCTGGATGATATTTTCGATTATGCCAGTATTCATCGTAATTTAGACAAAGTTATGCATTTTGTTAAATTTTACAATACATGTTGAAAGTACAACGTTAAGTTTTGCATGTACATTTTTTATTATGCCAATTAGTTGCTGTGAAAGCTGGGCTAGGATTTATTTCCTAAACTTTGATTCTTTACCTGAAAACGTGTATGGACTTTCTTTAGTTTCATATTTCAAATATTTACTTGGTACTTTAACAGCAAATGTTAAGATCTGGGGGAACTTCCTGTTCAGGTGGCAGAGTTGAATTTACCATAGGTCCAAAGCCCTTAAGTTGAATTAATTCTTAAAAAAAACGTTTTTGCTTGAATTTTAGTCGTTTCTAAAGTCTGATTTTGCCACATTGGTTTTACCACACTTACATATGAGCTTTAATATTCTGGTACCGAAGAAAATTTGTAAATTCAGGTCCTGATACAGGAACTTTTCGTTTCCACCTACCGTCCGATTGAAAACTCTTTAATATGTAACTCTAAAAAGACATAAAAATCTGAAAATATGCTAAGCGAAAAATTTCAAAAAATAAATAAAAACTAACGTTTGTAATCGGATGATACTTATGCCTGTAAGGTTCTTGCGAAAAAATGACAGGCAAAATATATGAAATTTTTCCATAATTTTAAAGGAAAGACCAACTTTGACCTGTTTTTATTTACAACTTATAAATCAAACTATTTAGACATTATAAGTAATGACACTGATTGCCATCGATCTATTTTAGCTTAATTACTATTCGATACTTACGGGGAAGAAACAACCCTTTCCCATTAAATACCGCGCTCCATCTTTTCCCTTGTTCTTGTCAGACCCAAACCGTACTGGAGCATTCGGAAGTTTGTAGTATATTTATTTTTAGAAACTAGGGGATTAGGGAAACGCCCTTCAGCTATTTTAAAGTAGTTGATTCTGCCAGACGTTCGAAATTTGGAAAGGCTGCGTTCTTGTTACACGTTTTGCAAATCAGTTTTGCTCTCGGAATAATTAGATTTGCGATTCTGTTGAATTTAAACATAAAACTTAATGTTATGCACTTACGCGGCTTGGCCTCTACTCTATCATGGTCGGTGGCTTTGTTGTTACAATCAGTATTATTTAATTAAGGATAATTATTTTTACAAATGGTTGTTATTCATGTCTGACTTATAAATGCTGTGATAATGTATCAGTTGAAGATAGTATGGGCTGAAGTGGACGATTTGAATTTAACTTGCTCTTTGCAGCGTTTAATGTCGGATTGTATCTCACTTAAGGAGAAAGTCGTTAGTTAAATAATCACCATGTAACCTGCAATCTACGCAATTTTCTTATTATTCTGTAATTACTAATCAACCTCCTATAACTGGCAGTGATTATAGCATAATTACACGCCGCTCTGTTCATGGACATCTGATGAGGATTTATATTGCAAGATTAAAAAATCATCAATCCAAAACTTCAGAGAAGTGCATTTAATTAAAATCGAAATTCTGCCATAAACGTCGGTGGTTTTACTGTGAATTAATCCCAGTTAAAATTAAAATTGCCTAATTTAATCAAGCAGCCAGAAGTCGGTTGCTAAGCCGGCTCTAAGAAATTAGGTAATTGAATGGTTAAAACCGAGATCGTACTTAATTAATTAGTGCAATATGTTGAGATGCACTGTTAATATGCAATCTCGCCTTTAGTACCTGAAATTTACCATTTTATCAAAGCCACAATTAATTGAATGCTTTAAGATTACTTCTATTTTTGTCCCGATTGTTTTACTCGAATTCTCCAATGCTCACATCACGCCTTCTTTGACATATGAAATTGCATTCAGACACTGTGCAAAGTAGCGTTAAAAGTACTATATGACGTGGGAACTGGCACAAAGTATTAAACTTGCATTACAATTTTAATTAATGAAATTCGATTCATGCAACTTTACTACAGAAATCAAGAATTGTCCACGGTTTAGGATTGCAATTGCAAACCAATTAGTAACATTTAATTTGATTGATAGGTCTTTGTGTATCAGATTCAGGCAGTTATTTAATACCGAGGTAAATGCAATCTTCAATGGTTTCTCTTGAAATATTCTTGAAAAATATGTAAATGGTTATCGACTTGATGTTGCGAAGATTTATTAACTTCTTTAGTCGATGTCTCTTTCTCTAGAATATCGTAATATAATAATTTCGCACAGTCTTGCTTTCGAAGGTTTGTTGAAATAAACTCAAATGGAGTAAGGAATTGCTGTCGGAATGTTTAAAATGTAGATTTTTGCAAAACTTTATTGGTTTCTTGCTCTTCAAATTCTTGTTATTTTTCTGCAATAAATAATTGCACTATTTCTCAGCAAATGTGTCTGCCAAATGTATTAATTTATCCTGTTTATAAGGTTTACTATTCACAATGAACTTTAATTATATAATGTTTAAATTATAAAGACACCTTTTCCAATTAGTGATATTCCAACTTGTAATTCATACTGGTAATTAAAAATATATGCAATGTGAGTTTAGTAGAGCATTATCCAATTCAATCGAGACCGAATATTTTTCAAATTCTATTCAGAATAGGGCTGCTCTACATGTGTTTAAGGCAACCATTGCATTCAATTACTGATATGCAGCATGTCAAAAAACATATCCAATATTATCGGAAATTTCATCATAAACATATAAACATGAAAATAGAACAATTTCCAACTGCTCTGAAAACAGAGCATTATTGAAAATTACTCCCATATAGAAATTGAAAACGCCCTTGTTTGCTTCCGGTTTGTTGGAAAATTAATTAAATGATAATGAAGTTAATACATTTATCATCATAAATTATTATGGTTTGATGACAAAACACCGAAACATTTAATAATTGGAAATAACTATTTTCAACTACTCAGAAAAACTTTCTAGGGAATTTTATGATTCTACCGAATTCATTTATGCAGAAGATTCATTCATGTAGAAGGCAATAATCAAATCAATTCTGAATCATTGTTAGCGAGATTGTTGGTGAACCGTTCGAAAATCTGGGAATTCGATATTCTCGAGCTAAAAAAAATAAGTAATGTTTTGAGAAACACTTTTTTTTAACAAACTTTCTGCAACTGTCGTCTTCCTTTCGGAGGTTGATGCTGGAGTAATTTAACTTTCTCACAGGTTCTTCAGCTTGTCATAAATGTATTTACTGCTGGGCAGTTTATTTTGATTGCTGTATTCTGATCTAGACCTTCATATGTCTCAAGCATCTTTGTATTTTAATATTTTTAGATGTGTTTGTAGCTGATTATAATCGTTTCGTATATTTTCCTGACTGTACTTTAATTCATTCCAATGTATTCCTAGGTTTCAGTCAATTTTATTGTTTATTATGTAAAATGTTACAAATACGTTTCGGTGTCTTTATCCACCATCATCAGTTTGTGTATATAGTTGCTTCCAACTTCACATTTGACTGGTCACTAAAGGCAGCTGATTATAATATAGGCTTGATATTATTCTAATATCTTTATAGTCTAGCTCGTGTTTCTTTCTTGCTGTCCGTGTTTCATTTGTGAGTTTTTATTTAGCTGCAAAATAAGTAAGTTTTATTAGTCCTTGGTGCACACTATATTCGTTTAAATTTAGAGGGATTTAATCTAGTTCATCCAACATCCAATAAATACCTTGAAGCCGATAAAAGCCACATGCTGTATGGCATTATTAACGAAGAACTGTTCGTTCTATTAGAGATGTCACGCCTAGAGCCATAATCTAACTCAACAACTAATTTCGAAACTAATTGGTTAATCCAATTGATTTTGTCTATGATTATCTACTTAATTACTTTGCCCGTATGTTTGTAGCGCATAGCAAAATGTCAGCAGAGTTAATACTGGACCCAATTGTGGCTTGGCTAATCACGGCTCTAATGGTTGAAAGGTTTCGGCCCAAAATTATTGGTCTAACCACGTTAGGCTCAATATGAATGCGAATCCGATCCATCTTTCCTTCTGGCTTCTAACAAGCTCGCACTTTCTCAAACAATAATTTAGCTAATAAAAGATCAGGGCATCGAAAACTTCTGACAGAGTAAATTCACCGAATACTGCAGATACACGAGATAAACTATTGCCCTGCGAATTTCGAAGAAGTTTGCTGCAGACCCCGAAGCCATGACATTAATCACGGTTTCGTGTTTGTCTTAAAGTTTGATGCTGACGAACTGATATCACTTACTGTTACTATGTATGTACATGTTCTCTATATGATTTAAAGAACCTGTTTAAATTTGTTTAAAGCAAACACCAACTTTGTCAGTTTGTTAAAAAAAAAATGTTCCTTTACTAAAAGTCTTCTCATCTCAAGTAGCTTCAAACTGCACACCATTTAATTTTCCAACAAACACTTTTTTCCTTAAGTTCAAACAGAAATATTTGAGGAAAATTATTTTTTCTGTTACAAATAGGCAGTTGTGTTATTTAAATGCCTATCAACTAAAAGCTAGAGTTTAATATTTCGCGCAGATATGTTTATTTTGCATTTTTTTATTTAAAAAAAAACTTCTACCTAGTCAATCAATCATTGAGTAATTGATTGATTTAAACTCAGGAAAAATAATGCCTATATCTCTTCTTCTGGTGCCGTACGCTTCTTAGCGCGTGGTTTATATTACATATAGTGCATGTGCATATAAATTTATCCATTTCTTACACTTGACAAATTATTGATGTTCCCATTTATAATTAGTTAAACAGTATACAACGACAATATTATCGCAGTTAATTTGTCTTTAATAAGCCGCACAAACAAATATTTGTACTTTGATACACCCAATTAAAGTTGGTATAGACGATGGCAATTTATAAAAAATTATATTTCCTTAACATTTGTCCTTTAGAACACCCGCCGATCTCCTATGAAACATTTTTTTTACCTCTGCCTTTAATTTGTTATACCTCGAGTAATATTCCATATTTCTCATGGGTTTCATTGATAATTTAATCTTATTCTTTCTTCAACAACTTTTACACTTGCGAGGGTCCCTGCAAATCAACAAGTTTTTTAAGAACCATAACATAATTTTAATTACTGTAGCAATGACTTGATAGAAAATATTAATGTTATATCAGTATCCATGTTTGTTATTGTTTTTTACCTTTAACTGTGTGATCATTTCCAACAAACTTCCCTTCACATTTTTTTAATTCAATCCACCATGTAACGAATTCGATAAAAGCCAAATTGTGTTTAAAATATCATGAGGCTGCTGAGTAAATCCGTGCAACGTTCTGCATACAAATTGCTTAAAATAATTAATAGTCCATATATTTTACACTAACATCGACAATACCTGTAAATAAAACGTGTTTGCTGTATATGGCTCAGTTCCGACCCATTAATTTTTATCCAATGATTTCGTTATTTTCTAGCTTATCAATTATGTATTTTTATTATAGGTTGGTCTCTATATAGCAAACATACGAGATGTATGGTAGGTTTTGATGATAAATTGCCATTTTGATCAAAAATAATTTTAATTTTTTTGGATTGTAAATGGACACATCAGTGAACAGTGTGGTCCGCAATATTGTATTTATTCGATATTTACGTAGTTAATTAACTGGAAACTCGAATACATTTACAACATTTCTTGTTCATCAAGTTCCTAATTTAGAAAGCTAGTTTGTATCCCATTTTGTATGCCTTGTTAACTGTGATTTGGCTCATTTTTAAAACCGTGAAAAATTGATGCCGTTGATTGCGCAGTTTTGATTATCCAACTATTGCGTTCAAGCAAAAGATGCAAATTCTGGGAACAAATGATTACAATAAACAAAATTGGAAAGTAAAGCATCATATCATCAATTCCTATTGGTAAAAGCTCCAAATAAAGCCCCACGTTTACTCTATCGTTTGACTTCTTATATCCTTTCAAGTGAAAATGCATTCTAAAATATTAACAGAGCTGTTTGGAGTTCCTTAAGATATCAAACTTCGAAGCTCCATTGCACTGTGTACGTTTCACTCGATGCATTATTTTCTTGAAAGCAGCTTAGTGAAATGTGCCCTTTTCAATAATCGCACGAAATATATACGAAAGTCGAGTGTTTGTACTTTGTGCTAGTTCTGTAGGTTCGTTTAAGGCAGCTTACATGCATACTTTTTCAATATGGGAATTGAAACTTTCATGTTGGTAAACATTAAGCTGCTGGATTTTATCTGATACCAACAGTTAACTTTTTGATCTTTGCTGAACATAAAACCGGTGGAAGAGTTTGTTAGATCTTCCAGAGACACAATTGCAATTTTTTACATTGATGCAGCTCAAATTTTGACGGTCTAGTCATTATTTTCATGGAAACATATCTCATTGAAATATTTTCCTTTGTGGTTCTTTCCATCTATGCTTTTGCCTAAACTAACATGTACGTTACTCCAACTTTGAATGCCACTTTACTAGGCAAATATGGGAAAATCGATTCAAAAATTCAACGTTTTACACAATTACGGCAGCTCACAAACATTGAAAATCAATTAGGCTGTAATTGATGACTGGTTGAAAATACATGTATGTATGGGTACATTTGGTAGGTTTATAAAACACAAATCGCGGCTTTGGCTATTAAACAAAGCTGATTACGGCGGATTTAACACAGTTTGAATTTTATTGCTGGATATTAAATAGTCTATGCTTTTTTAAAGTTTCTAATGTATTATTTATTTAAACTGTGCGGTTTTACTTAGAAGCGCCGCATCAAGCTAATCAAATCCCTGCAAACTCTTCATTAAATGGACAAGCAAACAGAATATTTTTGAGGTAAAATTTTTTTGCTCAAATTAATCCAATAAAATATTAATCATTGGTTTTTAAAAGCTGCAAATTGTGTTAATATGTGACCTGAATAATAAAGTACTTTGTATGTGTATATACTCATTTCAATAGAACGAAATGGACCTGAAAATATCACATCCCCCGAAACAAATTGCTGAAAATCCAAACAGTAAATTGTTGAATTCGCTGGGGTAATTACATTAAAATAAATTAGTTTAAATACGCGGGAGGGATTTTAATAACTATTGTAAAGGAGTTTTGGCTTTGCGACAATTCTATATAAAGCTGGTTAATTCAGTATCAAACAGAAAATAATTATCTAATTAACTTTACGTATTTTTTCTAGCTGCATTGCAACGGACAGTCTCATATTCGAAATAAAGCTATATAAAACTCGAATAATTGGATTTATGATGGCACAAATCGAGTTGCATTGACCATTACTGTGTCGTTTTAAAATAAATCGATTTAGATGCTTAAAATATACTTCAATCAGACAGGTATTTTAAAAGCTTTGCTTGTCTAAGTAAAAGCTTCTTTGTAGATAACTAGATAGAGGCGGAGGAAATGTATTGGAAATGTGGTAAAAACGATTCATCTAGCTAGCTCTTGTTGTGTTTTATTCTTTATTGATTTTAAAATGCTTTATTACCACATAAGCATTAATTTATGTTGAGAAATTATTCAAACCCTTTGCTACTGTCAGTTGCACGAAATTCTGCTGTACTCTTCTTGTAAGCCCATCTTCATCCACTCCTGTACGTAGGCACCCTCCAATTCTCTCCAGTGTAGTCGATCTTGGGCGGTTTGGATCCAGTTTTTCCCGACGTGTCTCTGGATGTCGTCCCTCCACCTCGTCTGTGGTCGCCCAACACTTCTTTTTGTTTCCCCAGTTCACCATTCGAGGGTGGCCTTGGTCCACTTGACATCGTCTCTCTCCACATCTCCACCCCATCTCCACTTATTCCTTGCCACCGTTTCCTTGACATCTGAATCTTCCGTCCTTCTCCTAATGTCATCGTTCCTTATTCTGTCCCTAAGGCTAATACCCAGCATTGAACGTTCGATGGCTCTCTGACACACTCTCAGGCGATTGGCACTTTTTTGTGTGAAGGTCATAGTCTAAAGGCCACACGTGATGACCGGTAGAATGCAGCTCTCGAACACCTTCCGCTTTAGATTAATTGGAGTTTTAGGATTTCTTTGTCATACTTTGCCCAGGTGAGGCGCACCCTTCTTGCAATCTCCATCGTTTGCTTTTCACTCTCTAACTTTATTTTATGGCCAGGTACACGTATTCATCCACTGTTTCAATATTAATGTTCTGTAGGATGACCTGGGTGTCTTACCTAAGTTGATCTGAAGCCCCACTTTCCAATGCTTCTTTTAGCTTCTTTAACATATTGGTGAACTCCTGATGATCACTGCTAAACAAGACAATGTCGACTGCGAAACGTAGATGGCTCAAGTACCCCCCGTCAATGTTAATGCCTTTTAATCCAAGGTCTTGAAAACTCCCTCCAAAGCCAAGGTGAAAAGTTTTGGGGGTATTGAGTCTCCTTGTCTAACTCCTCTGTTTATGGGATTTTTTTCTGTGTTGAGGTCTTCTAATATCTTCACGTGAAAAGTGGCATTCTCGTAACAGTTCTTTTTCAGAGTGGAGTATCGTGAGTCGACCCTAGCCTTATCCAATTCATTTAGTACTGCCCATTCTTCTACCGCGTCAAATGCCTTTTGATAGTCGACAAACCCAAGGTGAAGAGGGACATTGTATTCCCTACATTTCTCCATCAGTGTCCGCACAGTCTGGATATGGTCAGTGGTGCTATAGCCGTTTCTGAATCCTGTTGTTCTATGGGTTGGTAGAAGTCTAGTTGAGGGATTAAAGGTCAGAGCCTGACTCTCTCGGGGCTCAAGGAGGTTGAGAAAATCAACGTAAGGCAGAGTTCGCCAAACCCTGCAGCAGTCTATCCTCTACCGGGATCGTAGAGAAGTACTCCCGCTACCTATTAATTCTGCTGTAAGCCAAAGTTCAAGCCAAAGTTTGATTTTACATTTAGCTGATGATATTTTACTAAAATAATAGGCAGTTTATATCACATTATTAAAATTTGTTTATAGTTGCAGAAAATTGCTAAACCCATCCAACATTTGCACGTAAATCATTATTTCACAGCAGAGACCAGTGAGGCATGAAAATTGTGTATATAACTGAAAATGTTATGCATTTTCATTATATCAGTATGAATGTATTCATCAATAGGTGTTTCAACAAATTGATGTTATGACATTAAATTATAATTGTATTATTTTTAAAATCTTCATAATCACGAAAAATTGAATGACTTTAAACACATCTTTAGGCTGAATTGTCTAGTTGTAACTTTCTATCATTTTACATTTTTAGAAAACTTTTGGATCCACGGGTTGGGCATTTCAATTTGTTAATATATTTCCCTTACATTTACTGTTGGAAAATTCTAGTTTGTATATAAATTAGAAAAATTGCTGTTGTTAACTGAAACAATACCAAACAATAGATTTATTAATCACGCCTAAACTACGAGAAACTTATCAAACATCTACATTTTGTTTAATAATAATATTTTATCTAAGCAATTATTATTTATTATTTTGTCAATTATTTGACAATTTAATAAATACAATTTTAATCGCGGCATATGAAACAGTATATAATACAACTTTATGTTGGAGTTTTAGTTGGAGAGATATTAAATGTGACCTTATCTGCGGATCCCTTTAATAATTTTTAAAGCTGCAAGAGAAATGGAGAATAATTTATATCGCCGCTTAATGGACTCTTTTTCGGAAGGACAAAATTTTAATGGGATATATTTTGTTTCTCGAAAACGCTAATCTAGAAAAATAATTCCCCGGATTCTGGCAAGCGACCCAGTTTGTGTTCTCTTAATTTCCTAAACTAATAAATCACCTCTGCGGGAAGGCGTTTTCATTTTGTTCTATTTCTAGTCAAATTTGATCTATGTCGATCAAATTACTGCGGGTTTCGTTCTCACGCTTTTAGCTTCGGATGCGAAAAATAAAAATTTCATTTAGTAAATGCAGCACTTATATGTAAATTTACTTATAAATATCTGCTTGATTCGCTGCTCTGTTTGTTTCTTTACCTCTAAATGTAGTTGGAACATTTCTTGTTTAGTGACGAGTTTATTTTTAGATGTTTTTATAATTTTCAAAGCTATCATAGATTGACAACATTTTTGAGAGATGAAGGTTTAAACGTTATTAAGAAGAAACCAAAATTAATACTTAATAATTCGAGAAAGTGAAATACACTTGCGTGCATAGAAATCGGCCCACAGTAAACTTTTGACTTTAACTATATATATTTCTTAAACTATTCACCAGATCAAAAAAAGAAATATGCTGTTTGAAAGACAATTTAATATGCTTTAATGTGATATATTTTATAATATATCACATCACACATAGGGTATAAATTATTGTGAGTATCCTATGTTTAACATAGCGAAATTAATGCATTAAGCAAATTAAGCTTTTTTATTATTAACATAAATAGGGTTATTAACAATTTAAAATTTAACACTTAATTTTTTAATAATGGGTATGACCTCCTCTTTCCCTAATAACTTCTCTCATACGATTAGGCATCGATCTAATCAAATTTGCTATTTTTTCTTGAGGGATGTTAAACCACTCTTCTTTTACTGCAACAATAAGCTCTGGGATCGAGTTTGGGGTATGAAGTCTAGCTGGAATTCTTCGTTTTAGCTCATCCCATAAGTGTTCGATCGGATTTAAGTCAGGACTGTATGCTGGCCACTCCATAACCCGAAAACCGACTTCTGCAATGTAATCTTGCACGATTCTTGTGGTGTGCGGCCTGGCATTGTCGTGCATAAAGATAAACTCGTCTCCAATGTAGTCGACGTAAGGTTCCACATGAATTACTAAAATCTCCTCGATATAATTAACAGCCGTTAAACCTCTTCCGTGAACACGGTCGCCCCTACGAATGAACTCAGGGTCGGTTCGTGCTCCTATAGAAATTGCACCCCAGATCATACAGGAACCACCTCCATAAGCACTCCGCTCTTCAAAGCAGCAATCTGCAAATCGCTCTCTTGGTCTTCGGTACACTTTCCTTCTTCGGTCGCTACCATGGAGGCATATTCTGGTCTCATCTGAGAACAGAACAGATCCCCATTGTTCAACGTCCAATTCAGACGATCCCGTGCAAAACGCAGGCGTGCTTGCCGATGAGCTGGAGTAAGTTTTGGACCAATCGTAGGTGTTTTAGGGGTCAGGTTATTTTCCTGCAGTCTTCGTCTTACTGTCCACTGACTAATAGCCACTCCTCGCACCTCACGGAGCTTTCGTTGCACTTGAACGGCATTAAGGTGACGATTTCTTAATGTTGTTGACACAATAAAGCGGTCATCACGGGCGGTTGTAATCGCCTTCTGCCTGTTCCAGGTCGCCTTTGAAAGGATCCAGTCTTCTCAGAACGTTTGCACACTCTTCGAACCGCTGCGCGTGTCATATCCAATTGTCTAGCAACAGCTCGCTGACTAAGTCCATTTTCGATTAAAGCAATAACTTGGCCGGCTTTTTGTGGTGTAGTATGCATTAAACTAACACACTTAAACACTATTGAGATTATGAAGAACGAATTAATATGCAAATTTCAGTTGCAAACGCAATGATTTTAATATTTGACAATTTTTTTATTTTCGTTACAATCACCACATAAACACGTTTCATTGGTTTAAGGATTGCTACGCATATAAACGACAAGCCTTCTTGATAAATTGATACTCACATTAAAGCATATTAAATTATCTTTCAAACAGCATATTTCTTTTTTTGATCTGATGAATAGTTATTTAAAAAATATAGTTGAAGTCAAAAGTTTACAGTGGGCCGATTTCTATGCACGCAAGTTTAAATGTTTTACTGTTCTCCGAGAGATTTCTATTGCTTTTATAAGCTCACTTGGAATATTTATTTCAATTTTATTTGTTTTCTTGCGCTGAGCCACAAACTGCAAAGATCGAGACAAAGATGTTCCGTTAGCATTTTATGATTATTAATATGAATTAATAAAACATTTTAGTCTTAAATTAGCTCAAACATTTTGAGCGATTCTGATTCATTTCATCAAGAGATTTCATAGAAAAAGTAGGTTAACAAAAATTATAGGCAACATGCACAATTATTAAATCTATCATAACGACGTATAGATAGTTCTTGATTATTGATAAAACTTAATGTACTCATGAAACTCTACTGCGGTTCTATGAGAGCATCTTCCAAGTTTAATTGCAATAATTCGCAGGACAAGTTTGAACACAATATAATGTCATATAATGTTCTCATACATTTAACCCAAACTATTAATTATAACTTCCAAACATGTCTGAGATATTACCGAGAAAATACAGCCAATTTGTGGCATCACTTAGCAAACTATTGTATAACCGTGACCTTATTTATTAAGGTAAATTACTGATCAACTATTACGAATTAACTGATCAGAGCAAATAGTTACAATTAAGTTAATTGTGCAATAATCGTATTAAATATAAGTGGAACTAATACGAATTAAGCAATATTTCCTAGAACATTTATATTCAGATGCCGTAATAAAAAATGCAGTGAGAACTCTAAATTCTTCAAAATCTCTAAAAACTTTACAAAATGCAATTATGCATGAATGCAAAGTAGATTTCTAACATCAGAAATATCTGAAGTCTTCAGCAGAAAGTGGAACAAACTAGATATTGCTGAATAAATCGCAACGAGTAGTATGCATTTGCATCTCTAAATCCCTTTTTGTATACAGACATTTTGCAATGAGATAGCATTTGAAATACGTGATAAATGTGCAGCGAAAATCCATACATTCCAATGTGATTTTTAAGGAGAAGCCCGAAACTGCGATTATTTGAGGTGTGTACTTCAGATACTAGTAACTCTTTTGAATAGTATTTCTCAGTTCAAGCCAGAATGGTCGCTTGTGGTCGCAAAAGCTTTTTAGCTGTTATTTAAACCACTTTAACGCAATGTAGGTCTTTCTTTTGATAATCGCTGGACAGTTGAAACTCATTGTTCATTCTCCCTACATTCATCCCCGTTTTTGTTGCATCCGTTTAGGAACAAAGCTTTTTGTCGCCGCCGGACATCAACAGATAAGCTTTAGTTCTGGGTTTGTTGTCGTAATTTAAGCTGTTATTGAAAACGAGGAACTAATTGCGTTCAATTGGACACATTGAGAATGTGCGATAATACAGGATGATTTAAAATTGGTGCCTTTAATCTGGCTAAGTTGTGAAGACATTTGCAAGAGTAAAAGAAACACACATCTACTTTTCTGCTGATAAGCACAAATAGAAGATGGAAAGTATGTCCGAACAGGATGCAGAAAAGGTCCAAATCGTATCATTGATAATAATAAATTTGGCTTTGTTCATTTAGAAGCTTCTGGAAGGTTTGGAGCATCTCTCTTAGGAAGAGAATTTAAATGTTTAAATTTTTCTTCTCCTTCCAACTGAAACATTTGCTGGCAAATTACACATTTTGCTCTAGATGTACTTTGCACTTAGAAAAATGTTTTTTTTTTTACAAATTTGAAAATATTTAACAATTAAATAGTGTTTCAAATTTAAGTGAGCTTTCGGATTCGAATAGCAAATTCGACTTTAGACATTGCCGTTATTGATTTGAGGCAAAAAAATTATATGGAAATGGGGATTTAAAACTAATTTAAAGATAATTGGTATCATTTGAATGTTCTCAGTTGGACGAAAATACATTATTTACTATTTCAACACAACATGTATTAAGATACACGTCATATCTCGAAAAAGGTGTTTGAATTATTCACCCAACTCATTTATTTACAGAGTGGTCTCAAAAAAATTAACATTTTGGTCTTGAAGTGATGCGTTTATTTCTCTTGCCCTTCTCTTCCCATTTTTAAAACATAGGGTCCATCTTGAAGGTAAGACTTCACAGCCAACTTCAGAAAAAATTCAATATTCTGTCTTCCATGAATTAACGAAATATTTGAAAGTGAACTTCACTTTAGTTGTACGTCTGCTAGAATCACAGATTTCGGGGGCAATTCTGGTTTGAGTCATTTTTGATGCAATTCTGTATATCGAATTTTCATCTGCGATTGTATATGGAGTTTTAGCTTCAAGATGAGCTTTAGATCGTGAAAATCGGATAAAGAGCAGAAAAGTTACCGCTGCAAGATCAAAAAGTTGATTTTTTGAGGCCACTCTGTAAATAGAAGAGATGGCCTAAAATTCCAAAACTCATTTCAAGCTATTTGGTTTATCCTTGAACTTTCGGTGTTGAGGTCCAAAAAACATTTTTTTTGTCCAACTAGGGGTATGCCAAACTTTCCGAAATTTTCCATTTTTTCATTTGCCTCCCTAGCTAGTTATAGAAAATTTATCTGAAATGCTTAATTTTAATCAAAACACTGACTAACCGAAAACAAACGGAGCTAAATAAAGCTTCAAACGGAAATCAAATTGTTTGAAGCAATCAGAATTTATCCAGTTCCAAATTTAGGACAAATTTGGATGTGTAACGTTCAGTAGTAGTAGTAAACATCTTTATTTCTAAAAAAGGCTATCGACCTATCGGTCTTTCTGCCCTTGTTTAATACACGTAGTCTTAATCTAAATAAAAAACAAATATGAAAATTCTCTTATTCTAGGTCAACAATATTATTAAATAAAATTTCAGTGGCAAGAAGAAATCATTTTATTGTCCACTAGTCAGTTGCGTTTGTAAGTGTTCGAGTAGCGTTAATGTAGGGAAACGGAAGCGGGATTGTCTGGTTGGTCTTGTAAGACAAAGGGGATTCAGTATGGTCCAGTTGTAGGAGTTGTTTGTCCATTTTGTCTGTAGCTGTATGAGTCTTTTCGAGATCTTTGTCATGTTTGTGCGTTCGTATAGTAGTTTGGTGGGGGGGTTGTGTAGTGGGTTTTGGGGGTGTCTTATTCGTATTATTAGTCTTAGTGCAATTTGTTCTGTTGTTTGTGTATAACGTTTTGTCCTTTCTGTTCCGTTGGTCATGAGTATATGTCCAAAGTCTAGCAAGGGTCTACAAATAGCTTTATATATTTTGGTGGCGGTGCTTGTGCTGATTCCTCTGTCTTTGTAGGTTAGTGATCGGAAGTGTTTTGTTCTCTTAATTGTTTCTGCCCTGATGTTTCGTATGTGTTTAGTGAATTTAAGTTTGTGGTCAATTGTGATTCCAAGGTATTTTACGTCGTTTTTTGGTTGTGTCGTTTGGCCGTCTGCAGTTATTGTAGGGGAGTCAGCGTTGAGTCTGTGGTTTGTGAGCAGAAGTTGGTTTTTTGACGCGTTTGGTATTAGTCTCCATTTATAAAACCATGTCAATGTGTTGTTTGTTAGTGTTTGGAGTCTTTGAGCTGCTCTCTCAGTAGTTTTGTCATGTACAATAAGGGCCGTGTCGTCTGCGTATTGTAATATGTATGCCGATCTGTCGATTTGATTTTTGTCTGGTAAGTTGTATGTAACGTTCATTTTGTACGTTTTGTAGTTAACGTTGTTGTTGTAACGTTCGTTGAGCAGTTTATTATAATAGAACTGTTAATGGTAAAGTAGCAGCTGCATCTTCAACGGGGCAAATAAGCGGTGAGAAAATTTTAAATTGTTTTATTTTCACAATAAATAGTCACTTTTCTTTTGTGACATTTTTTTGGCAATCGAAAGCTTTTGTCCCAAATTTAAATAAAACATTGCACACTTTTAACAGGAGAAGAATTGATGTATGCATCAATTTTTCTCCCGTTGACTTTAGCTTTATTTGCTTGAAATCGAAATTTGATATTCAAATTAATTTCTGACTCTCTCTGAGATTGAATTTTGAGAGCTCGGTAGAAAGAATAACGGGCTTCAGGCTTTGCACCGCTAACGCTATTTTCATTTTGTAATTTCGTCTGCTGTTTGCGTGATTGTAAATTAATATTCAATGCGATTATGAATCAGCAATACTGCTTCTATTTGAATAGTTTCTGTATTATTGATAATTATCCCTAAATTATGTATGCACTAAGTTCACCGAATCGCTTGATTCGTAGAGCGGCTTTTATCATCTACATACATGTGGAGTAAACAATCCAGTTTAAGATTGCTTAACTGGGTAATTGAATTTTAAATGTTTTGACGCAATAATAATTGAACCGAATATTTAATTAGCTGAATTATTTGAAAATGTCACTGTTTTATTCCTACTATACAGTTTTGCAACAAATCCCTAGTGGGAAATACAGTTGTTGAACAATTACGAATAAAAATAAAACACTTCGTATATTCTTTTAATAAAATAAATACTTAACTTCAATTTACGATTCAGGCATTCTAGCCGGACGGTGAAGTGCCCCCTGCAAATAGCCGGCAGCCCTCTCAAGCTGAAACTTTTATCATAACTTCTGGCCGTATCGTAGCTTCCCTCAACTTAACCGTTGTTTTCCCATAGTTGGATTTTTGAGGAATGAGTGTGTTCAATTTCTCTGTTCACGTTGTGGCTAGTTAAAATTGGGCATAAATGTACGAGTCGAGCATGTTTATACATGTAAGGTACACACGGCAACTCTGAACTTGGCAAGAAGAAAATTACATTAAATTTTTCTAAAGGACTTGAGGTTTCATGCGTTTCTATTCAATTAAGCTCTTTGCACTAATAATTGAATTTTCTTCATCCAAGAGCTGCGGTACAACGTGCAAACTTTTTCAGTAACACTAACCGTCTCATTTGCCTGAGATTAAATTCCAATAGTTTCACAATTTGCCTGAGAATATCTGCCATAAATACTTCAATTAACGCATTGATGTACTGTCCAATAAAACCGTCATCAATTCCTACGCGAAGAAACAAATTGAAGGCGGTCTATCCATTTGTTTCTGTTTTTTTCATTAGGCCTCAGATTTATGGGTTTAATTTTCGTCGGAGCGCGTCCGTTGTCCAGCAAAAAACATGACACAGAAGGTTAATTTCATCCAGAGTTTAGTTTCAGGACAAGTTTACGACGTGGTCATTGAAATGTTTATTTGATTAGATTTTACTATTAATTTTAATGTCCCAGTCATATTAATTTTTTTAATTGTCTGTGCTGGATATTTCTATGTTTATCAGATTTGCTTCTAGTCTTTTTGCAGGCTATATTAACGGTCTACACGTATTTATTCAGCGTTAAACAGCTGGCTGGCATCGTACAATTTCAAAATCTAGCTTTCTGGGTGGAAATAGCCATAAAAACCATTTTATCGTCACTTTTCCGTTACATGCTAAAGTTACTTCGCTACCTTCCATAACGTATAAAGTCTATTCAGTTTTCTATTTGGCATAAGTAATCTCACCTTTTAAATCCCGAATTGAACCTTTACCTGTAACCGCTGTAGTTAAACTCAACATAATTGCTTTCCTTCATTCTAAACGTACTTCATATTCGTAATAAAACCACAATTTTCAAGTAATTCTCTGTTATTATAGAAGCGCCTCTAACATTATTTACACTTAAAAACATTTTCAAATATTGAAATTATTATCACTTAATAAGGCAAATGTAAATGAAAGCCGATATCCATTATTTATCCCGTTTTGTGTAAAGTGAAATTTAAATAATTACATGCAATACATTATTGTACTATTAGTTATGTTAATGTCAGCAAACTCAAATAATGGGCGAGAATTTTATAAAAAAAGCCAAGTTTTCTGAACAATTTTGCTAATAAATTCTTCCACTCTAAATGCGATTTGAATAGATTTTCCATTATGCTTGCAGCATCTTAACTTCGGAGACTCTCGCTACAAACATTTGAATATATTCCTCTTCACAAAACATTTAATTTGCTCATGCGATTTTCACTATTGGAACAGCTTTCATCTAAGAATTTAATTTTGCATGCCCCACTCAGACACTTAATAACATCGCTCTGAATGTGTTGTCTTCATTATTAGAATAAGTGCTATGTTTGAATACAGTCTAATAAAGTCTAGGTAAAGTTTGAATACCTATGCATCAGATGACTAATACAGTAGATGTTTTATGGCAGCTGAAATCCGACTTAATAACTTTCAAGCTCTACAGTTGACAAGTTTTAGTATGGAATGTTGAAAATCACATAGTTTCTCTCATATATTTTAGCGAAATTCAAAAGCAAAGAAGAAACAAATGTTCAAAGTTTTTTCAGAAATTCGCTGAATATTGATAAGTCTGTTTCATATCGCCCGCACATTCAAGCCAAATATGCTGCTTGTATTATTTTAATTAAAAAACCAATTATTTTCAACAACATGCAAAACAGCAGACCTGAGCAAATATTGGAAATATCACTGTTTTTTCTAATTGATTGAAATTAGGTTTTAATAGACTCTACTGGTAAATTTGAAAAAGCTCATGCTCATTTGATAAAGTTGAATTAGCATGAATGGCAGTATGAGTTCAAGAGCAAATAATTTGGGTGTACCTACATTTAAAAAAATATTTCCTATGCAATTTTTAGCTGCTGGTTTAATGCTACAGCATATATTTTAAAGTTTTCCAGAGACGTGTGATTGTACACATTGCTGCGGTGTACAAGTATAAATATTATTTTGCTGTTTATTTGGTATTTTTCAAGTTCAAAATGCAAACTCATTTAGACCAAAATACTTAACTTCTAGTGCTAGACTATTTCGATATTGTGTAGAGATCAAATATATAAATAAGAAATAAAAAAATATAAAACATTGAAATAGTCCTGAATTGAATTTGACCAAGTCATTATTTTCAGAAAAAACGAGTTTGTTACATTGCGGTGAAACACGATCAATTGCGTTCACACAAACGTTGATTGCTTTTACGCGAACTTATAATGTTAACAATAATCGATTTTTTTGAATTTCTGTTTTTTAACAACTTACATAAAATACAGGAATTATTCAATTCACTACCACAACCTAACGCATATTGAAGATTGTAAAAAATATTAGATATAAATAAACTTCAAACGATATAATAACTTGTTGCATTATTGCCGTATAAAACTAATTACACCACTTTAAAATAAACAGAACGTGTAAACAATGAAATTGTAGTGTGTTGCAAAACGGAATGTCGCCAACCTACAAATGTTAATATGTAATAACACATGCATTTTCCAAAAGCACTGAAGAAGAGGACGATTCTTTATTTACCTAATTAAAATATTTCACTTAAAAAATTGCAGCTTGGCACATAAGTACGTGGATATGTAAGCACTCACACAAGGTGAAAATAGCTTTTCCAAGCATAATGGAATGTCTACACCAGGAGAGTTAGTTTAAATGATTTAAATCAGTTACAGTGTACAAGCAGCTTCGGTGATTAACTTAATCCCATCAAGCTATAGTCTGTCGAAAACACCAATCGATTGCGGTACATAATTAATGGCTTGCTTTTGAACTGAGTATAAATTATGTTTCAATTTATGGAAAGGTAAATAAAAAGGAAAGAATTGAGTAGACTTTTAAATAGAAACAAAGCCACTTTGGTGCTTAACTTATATTTGTTTCAACAGCTCGTGGATTTTCAGTTTGGAAATATTATACAATAGCTGATAATTTAAATTTAAATTGGTTTTTTGTTGTATAAACAGTAAATTTACTAAATGTGTTAAAAAACACAAAAGAGGATAATGTTACCTGGTCCAGAAAACGCACGAACCCATCAAGATGTCCTCAAATGTTCTATTGTAATATTATGAACACTAGTTGGTTGATAATAAGTAGATTTTTCAATAAACATTCCATGAAAATATTTAAAAAATGTCCAGTGGTACCTCGATATACGAGTGCCTTAATATACGAGTGTTTTGAGATACGAGCCGCCGAACGAGGGATACATTTTGCTTTGAGATGAGAGCAAGATTTGAGATACGAGCAATCGCACACTACACCGCTGCACACGATCCCAACATGCGGACGCATGTTGGTTTCGTCTGCAGCGTCTAACAGTTACTCCCACCTAAGACTAGACATCAGTCTGTGTGTGTTGTTTCCCTCGTTTTCGAAGCATTTTTGATAAGTTGGGTTCGCGTTTCTTGCTTTTTGTACATTTACAAAACATTATCATATTTATTTTTATAACCATTGGTCCGAAGTATAACCATTGGTCCGAAGAAGAAGATGATGTCTATTGAATTAAAGTGAGAAATCATAGAAAAACATGAGCAAGGTGTGCGAGTAATATACTTTAATGATATATACTGTGCTTAAACAGAAGGAGTTGATAAAGGGTATAACGCCAGCTAAGGGCGTTACAATAATTTCTAAGCTCCGGACCACTCTCCATGAAAAGATGGAGAAACTACTGATGGTGTGGGTGACAGAGAGGCATCTCCAAAGAGGAACCTTAACACAAAGCATCATATGTGAGAAGACACGAGCGATTTACGGTAATTTGCTGAAGCAGATCCCACACCCTTCCACAAACGAGGAATCGGAAGACTGGTTTAAAGCCAGTCGGGGCTTGTTTGACAACTTTAGGAAAACGACCGGTATTCACTCCGTCGTCAGGCATGGTGAGGCAGCAAGTTCGGATGTGAAGGCAGCTGAGGTTTACATCAAAATGTTTTTCGAACTGATAGAAGCCAAAGAATACATCCCCCAGCAAGTCTTCAAATGTGATAAGACAGGGCTTTTCGGGAAAAGGATGCCGAATAGGAATTACACAACGGCAGAGGAGTTGTGGAAAATCCCAGAGCCTTTAAGTCACATAAGATTTTAAAAGGGAAACTGCTAAAAAGTTTTGTGAAGGGCAAATCCGAAGGCGTGGGTCGCCAGGTTATTCTTTGTGGAGTGGATCGACCTGGTGTTTGACCCTTCTTTGGAAAACAACCTACCCATGCAAGCCCTTCTCGTCCGCGACAATGCCCCTGCTCACTCACCAAATCTCGACGATGATTTACTAGAAGAGTTCAAGTTTATAAAGGTTCTCTACCTACCACCCAACACCACTCCGATCTTGCAGCCCATGGATCAGCAAGTGATTTATAATTATAAGAAGTTGTACACCAAGCACATTTTCGGCGCTGCTTGAGGTGACGGGAACACAAACCTTATCCTTCGAGAGTTCTGGAAGGATCACTTTAACATCGTGATATGCCTAGGAATTATTGATCAGACAGTATTACAACGAGGACCTTAACCTCTCCATGGAAGAAGCTGTGGCCTGATGCTGTAGCTGAAAGAACATTCGAAGGATTGGAAAACGAAGTGTCAGTGGTAGAGGAGATTGTTTTGAGATTGGGAAAATCCATGGGTCTGGAGGTGGATGAGAGAGATGTGAACGAACTCGTCGATGGACAGACTCAGGAGCTGACAACCGAGGAGTTACACGATGGGGGTTCAACGAAAAATTAGTTTTGAAGATGAGTAAAAGATGGAGGAGGTTATCTCTACAAATGATATAAAGGAGATCTTGGGAATGTGGGAGAAAGTTGTAGTTTTCGTGGATAAAAATAACCCCGAAAAGTTCCAACTGGTGGTGCATCGGAGTTGTTCAACGAAACTAACTCATTTCCGCAATTTCCTGAAAGGGACGAAGAAACAAACCTCCTTGGACAGTTTTTTTAAACGATCTGCAGGTGAAAATGAGCAGCGTGACGAAAAAAGCGAAGACCAGTGACGAAAATTAAGCGCTTCCGTAAACACTTCACTTTTTTTATTATGTTTTTATAGAATATGTATTTGCTATTTATAAATAAATGTTTCTAATAAATAAAGTAATTTGTTTCTTATAAATAATAAATATTTATAAGTAAATACATTTTTCTTATTCAAAAACAGCTGAGGTGGTTTTTTGGGAGGTGGAACAGATTAATGGCATTTCAATTATTTTCAATGGGGATAATTGCTTTGAGATACGAGCAATTTGATTACGACCAAGGTAACGGAACGAATTAAACTCGTATGTCGAGGTACCACTGTATTCCCATGTTATTTTACAAGTCTTTCGCAAAAAGCACCAAAATATGCTTAAACAAGCTTCAAGTAAAGCTCTTATTTTAAAATAAATGGGATTTTGTCTAGTCTTTTTTCAAAAACTGGGTGTTAGCAATATTCCACGAAATATATTAAGCCAACATCGATTTCGAAATTTTTCTTTTTCCCGTGCTCGTGTGTGCAAATACAACTCTACATTTTTTTTGTTAAAATGACCTAAAATAACTCAATTTGGTAGTAGTAGTAAACATCTTTATTTCTAAAAAAGGCTATCGACCTATCGGTCTTTCTGCCCTTGTTTAATACATACAGTCTTAATCTAAATGAAAAACAAATATGAAAATTCTCTTATTCTAGGTTAACAATACTATTAGATAAATAAGATTTCAGTGGCAAGAAGGAATTATTTTATTGTCCACTAGTCCGTAGCGTTTGTAAGTGTTCGAGTAGCGTTAATGTAGGGAATCAATTTGGTATTTTCCGAAGAAACTGGAAAATATTTCACATTTGAGGGGCGAAAATTGCATCCGCTCATTTAATCGAAAGGTTTCGAGTCGGCTTAATTTAGAAATCGGCAAGTGCATTTAAACAGCTATAGCTTTAACGCAATAAAACCCTATTCCTAGAACTGAATTTGCCATTAATTAGTGCTATTATGTTAATACTAAGAGCTATTTAGTAATTGAGAATTATACAGGCAAAAGGCATCATTTTTGAGTCTCTAATAAATTAGAGTGGTGTTGAGTTTATGTGTGAAACAATAGGGAAACTTGTTTGAAAGCTCAAAAATTGAACATTGTTTTCACCTAGAGGTGATCGAAATATAGATCGATGAACGGATTTATTGAAAGACTTGTCGTCCTCAAATTCGGAATATATCATTTTCCAGGGCGTGAATAAGAAGCGATCTAAGTAAATTTCCCCAATTCATATATCCGCATAACACACATATTCAACAAATCCCACATTGCGTCCGGCAAACAGTTTTATACAGAAATATCAAACCGAAATAAATCAGTGTGGGTTCCTTATTCCCTCTTTCCCTTTTTCAAACGTGTAAGGAATAATACTGTCTTATATCGAATATAGATATACTTATTTGCTGTGGGTGATTCTTTTTATATATTGCTGTAGACGCTGTCCTGATTGGTCTATTTGTTTTACTTTGCCAGGATTTGCGGAAGACAATAAAGTTTATGTATTTCGTTTTCTTGGCAAAGGAATTTAGGGACCTGGACTCAAGTTGAGAGTTGAGTCGAGGGTTTTCATTCGGTCAGAACAGAAGAATCCGAGTGACAAATGAACAGATTTACATCGCTTCAAATGTTACTTTTAGCTTGAGGGTTATTTTAAAGTTGTGAATCAGTTACAAATCTAGTGATACGAATTTTCAGTATGTGGCATTCATTTTCTTTTTAATTTTCTCTGCTTCGAGTCATACTTTATTAAAAGAATTACTTCTGTAAGTTCGATAAATCTTTGATTTCATCATCATCAAAAATAATTTTAAAAGAATTGATTTACTAAACGAAATGGTTCTGAAACTAAACAGTTTTGAACGTGGATCAATATGATTTTATATGGTAAATCATAGAAGTTTACATTTTCCAACAATAAATGGTAAACGATGTGGCACGTCATAAATCAACCCAAGATCAGAACTAAATGAAATCACGATATTACTGCTGATGATTTCAACGGCTTCTTTATAGAGGTGCCATCAAAGCTGCTCAAGTCGTTTGCGGCTCTTCCGCGGAATCCACAGAGTTTGATGGAGGATTTTATTATTGATCAATGGTTATTGCATTCGGAAATAGTGTAAATCTCCAATCTTAAGACGTTTCTAGATTTGGTTTCGTGCCCTTATTATTTTAGAACGTATGGTAATATTTATAAGTACGCTGAACTCGAAGAATTTATACGAAAATCAATCCTCAGCTCCACAAAATTGATACATTTAGTTTCAATATTTCATTTGAAATAAGGCTGGAGCCTTTGTTTATTTCCGGGTTTATGGCAACGTGCACCCGGAGTTATAAAATAATGCACTCCATCTGCATAAATGCAATATTTTCTACCGGCAGCAGGAAAACTACGGAAACGTGAAATCCTAAACGAGAAATCGAGCTGATTTATCCCAAAAATTGTATTTTAGGATCCTAAATTGCAAAATAAGCTATTTTATTGTTTTACAGATTTTAATGTAGTGGAAGACCAAACAATCTCGTTATAGCCGAACTCTTTAGATTTATGCGGGTTCACGATTTTGCTGCAATTTTCTCTTTACTCCTATCAGAAAATAAATGAACTCAATTTGGAGCCCATTTAATTTCATTATCCTATTTGAAAGTAATACAAATATAATTTTCATCAAAGACTCCAAACACTAACAAACAACACAATGACATGGTTTTATAAATGGAGACTAACACCAAACGCGTCAAAAAACCAACTTCTGCTCACAAACCACAGACTCAACGCTGACTCCCCTACAATAACTGCAGACGGCCAAACGACACAATCAAAAAACGACGTAAAATACCTTGGAATCACAATTGACCACAAACTTAAATTCACTAAACACATACGAAACATCAGGGCAGAAACAATAAAGAGAACAAAACACTTCCGATCACTAACCTACAAAGACAGAGGAATTAGCACAAACACCGCGACCAAAATATATAAAGCGATTTGTAGACCCTTGCTAGACTTTGCACATATACTCATGACCAACGGAACAGAAAGGACAAAACGTTATACACAAACAACAGAACAAATTGCACTAAGACTAGTAACACGAATAAGACACCCCCAAAACCCACTACACAACCCCCCCACCCAACTACTGTACGAACGCACAAACATGACAAAGATCTCGGAAAGACTCATACAGCTACAGACAAAATGGACAAACAACCCCTACAACTGGACCATACTGAATCCCCTTTGTCTTACAAGACCAACCAGACAATCCCGCTTCCGTTTCCCTACATTAACGCTACTCGAACACTTACAAACGCAACTGACTAGTGGACAATAAAATAATCTCTTCTTGCCACTGAAATTTTATTTAATAATATCGTTAACCTAGAATAAGAGAATTTTCATATCTGTTTTTTATTTAGATTAAGACTACATGTATTAAACAAGGGCAGAAAGACCGATAGGTCGATAGCCTTTTTTAGAAATAAAGATGTTTACTACTACTATAATTTTCAATTTTTTGCCGGAAGCTTAATAGTTTCGATTTTATTTTTATATCTTTTAAAAAGTCTAAAAAAAATCGGTCTACATTTTGCTTATTTTAAGAAAACATTATTTAAAACTCCGCACTATGAAACGTGTATCTCGTCAAGAAACCCCCATTTAAATAAATTATGAGCATATTTAGCAAGAAAGATATACTCCATTTGGTTATTTGCAATGTTACTAGTACAATTTGCATTGTTCAGTCAACTACGCAGAATAGCAAAAATAATTGTGTGCAACGATTTTAATTAAGACAAAAACAAGAGGACAACAGAGATAAATTTACGTAATTGTCTGTTCTTTATTCAACAAGAAGTGATTCATTAGAGAAGTTTTTAATTAGAGTAAACTTGTACATTGTAAGACTCTTTAAATTTGTTTAAGATGGACTTTTAGATTTTCGTCAGAAGCAAAATTTGTTTAATTAATTTCAAGGCGCTTGCCGATTGGCGCCGAAGAACTAACATCTTTTGCCGAATCATAATGAATGTTTTCCATCTGGCTGGAGGACTATTGCGCTTTATTTTAGTTTCAAACTTTGAGTTAGATAGAAAACAAACAACTAAAAATTTGATAACTTTGTATGGTAATTTGCTTTGGAAACCATTGTATTTTGCTTTGGAATATTTACTGTTCTCAGTTATCAAAGTTGTTGCAATCAGGGGTAACCAAAATAGGCACAATAATAATTTAAGATTTGATTATTTTATCGTATTTATTTATTCAAGCTCTGTTATGAGAAGATAAGCTAGACAGTCTTGGTTTAGCAGCAGTTTTGCCTTAACGAGTTCGTTTTATGTCTTTCAGCTCCTATATTTGTATCTACGGAAGTGTTTCACATCTTATCACTTTGTAGGTTTTCAATAATCTGCGCTCAAAATATATTGATAATTTTAACATCATTTTTTCTTTTTCAGAATAATGGAGAAACTTTACCCAAATTGGATTACCGTAATTTTGCTCGTAGTCATTACAGGTAAGCAAATAAAACCACTTGCAATATTGTAGTTTACTTTAATATGTTGGGGTACTTTTCAACGCTAATTAATCAAATCATGATTATATTCTAGTCATAAGAATAACATCTATAAATTGAACTTCTCATTGTTCTCAATGATTCTCTTACCGTCTTGACTCACCATAAGTTAATAGCATTTCAACAGTGAAAACGAACCTTAAAATAAACATGAAATATTAATAAAATGCCGCATTATGTAAATTATTTACCTTCGTGCTAAATCTCTTGACAAATTCTCGGTTGAATTTCATTCTCAATTCCCTCAGCAATAGCAAAGGTAAAATATGCAGGCCCTTAGTGATTCTAAATGGACTTTATAAATTTACAAAGCGGTCACAGATGTTTTTACCATTGTTTGGTCAAATAAATGAGAGTCAATTTTATAAAGCAAATCAGACAATATTGAGGAATGAAGAGAACATTTCGGAAAGTTTGTATAACGTTGGCTCGTTGGACTAGCATTTCTAAAACAATTAAATATGTTTAGTGAATACTTATAAATGTTCAAATTTCTTAGAAAGATTGAAAAATGTATTTTTGATAGCCTTTTTTAGAAATAAAGATATTTACTACTACTGTATTTTTGATGTCATTTTGTTCGTGCTTATTTACTACTTATTTCAGACTTGTTAACCTGCTGTTTTTGTTTGTTTGCATATTTCATTCAGTTTGTAAATTTTATAAATAAATGAAAATCAATGTGTCGATATGCAAAAGTATTATCGGAATTTTCAGAACTCCCAAACTGTCGCTTTCAAGAGAAATCACTGGGGAACTTTAAGCTGGATGGAATGAAATCGGAATGAATTAAATAATCAGCCAAATGCCTGGACTTAAATGTGTCTTATTGGCTAAAATTTTCAACCATGCTTTTCCTCATTTACCGCAGCCTGCTGAATATATTATATGGCTTAGGAAAAGTCCTCCAATTGTCTCAGTTGTTAAGGAATGCTAATGCAGAAATTTACTTTGCTTGTCGAATCTGAAAAGAGCACTAGAAATAGAGTATTCAAACAAGTTTGAAATTTATTTAACATTTTTATGCATTGTTTCATATTAGCAAAAATACATTTGAAACTGGAAATGTCCAATATGTGGTGATTATAAATTTTAAATGTTTATACACTTGTAATGAGTGTTTCTCATCGTCAAATTTGTCTCCAATTATTTGATGTATAAATTTAACAAAAAATGTTATATGGAATTTAACGGAAAAGCAGTCATTGGTTCCAATGTCACTCAAAGCTCCATTAAAAAATAATACAGGCCGATTCTTGTATTTTTTCAGTAATCGAAAAATATATGCCAGGACGTAAATTATACGATAGCCAATTAATTATTCAGAATTTGACAGCTAAAGCTTCTTTTTACAACGCTGCCACTAGAGCTTCTTTTTTGTTATCCCCTGAGCTACCCTTTGCCAGTATAAGATTTTATGACAACAAAATAATAATCTTGCCTCGTTAGGTAGACAATCAGGGTTCGAACCGCGGCAATATAATTTATTCCGTTATGAAAAAGCAGTAAAGATAATCAGGGACGAGTTTAAATATTTTTGAAAGGAACCGATCTGCCCGTCAATAAAGGTTGCTGTGCGTTTTTGAAACCCCACAACGAAAAACAATCGTTAAAGGTTTTGTTATTCCAGCGGTTTCATGAAAATTAATACTTGAAAAGAAAAAACGGATTGTTCGTTCGAATCCCACATCCATTAACGAAAGTGGGTCAATACTTCAACGTGGAAGTGAATTTTTGTCAAGTTCGATTTAACTCTTATTTGCTTCATGTATCTGAACAGGAAGTAAACTACATATTGACTGGGACATTCAAAGCACCATCAATTGTGTACTTTATCGAGCATTTCTTAAATACACTTAAACCACAAGTTTTCCAAAAGATTATTCTATATTCATGAATGTCATCACCATTATCCTTCTTCATAATTCCTAGAGTTTTCCTTCTTAGTTAGCTGGGAAAGTCTAGAATTTATCGATTCATGTTAATCACCCCTAAGACTCTAAAACAAAGCATTTAGTTTGGTGCGAATTAAACCGTCTCGCGATTAGCTTAACTGCCGAGATCCTCAGCTTCCCATTTTATAGTCCCATTTGATCATTTCTTCTTTTTGCGGCCTTGGCTTTTTATGGCAGAGCGGCAGGTATCATTAAGCTTTGAAATATCGGTGCAATTTTATCATTATCTAGGTTTTCAGGATTATAATTAGGGATCTAATTATTGCAGCCAATCTGTTTTTCGAGAAGATAAAATGGTCTTTGTTGTGTTTAATGGGCTAAAGGAGCTTCTGATGCCTGGGGCTTTGAGATATTAACTACGACAGGCATCTTAGCTAAATTAAAAATTAACTCATATTTTCATTTATAAATAAATTTAATTAGTAGTTAATTTCGTGGCCTTTGTATAGTTGAAGTGAATCTTCCAGAAAATACTTGCAATTTAATTGGGATTTGTAGGGGATCATCTAGCAATAGCCGAAACAATTTTGTTAGGAGTTATTTTATTGTCCACTAGTCCGTAGCGTTTGTAAGTGTTCGAGTGGCGTTAGTGTAGGGAAACGAAAGCGGGATTGTCTGGTTGGTCTTGTAAGACAAAGGGGATTCAGTATGGTCCAGTTGTAGGGGTTGTTTGTCCATTTTGTCTGTAGCTGTATGAGTCTTTCCGAGATCTTTGTCATGTTTGTGCGTTCGTATAGTAGTTGGGTGGGGGGGTTGTGTAGTGGGTTTTGGGGGTGTCTTATTCGTGTTATTAGTCTTAGTGCAATTTGTTCTGTTGTTTGTATATAACGTTTTGTCCTTTCTGTTCCGTTGGTCATGAGTATATGTCCATAGTCTAGTAAGGGTCTACAAATAGCTTTATATATTTTGGTAGCGGTGTTTGTGCTAATTCCTCTGTCTTTGTAGGTTAGTGATCGGAAGTGTTTTGTTCTCTTTGTTGTTTCTGCCCTGATGTTTCGTATGTGTTTAGTGAATTTAAGTTTGTGGTCAATTATATAACAGTTAAAAGTCAAAATGATATTTATTACAATCGGTTAGAATAAAGTCTTGATTTCTCATGGGATGGAGTCAAAGACAATATTTCCCCGCGGTTTAAAGGCACTCATCGATAAAGCATATCTGAATGTCTGGTTTGAGGTCGGGTTTGGAAATATACAGTTTCAGCCATTCTCCATCCATTGCACGTGCTCTTCTGAAGAGTTTCCAGTCTCTTGACATTAAAATGCTTAATTAAAGTAGGGGCAATCATGCATTGGATATTGGAAAAAAGTAATTTCAGCTCGCTACTACTCAGTCGAATATAAAAAAATTTCAATCGAAAATTGTATTAAATTAAATGTTCTGTTTCATTTATTCGAACTATTCTAGTATAAAAACGGGAAATTTTATAAAGTTTAGTATCTAAGAATATTCTTAATCATAAAATGTCCCCAACAAAGGCCAGAATTTGATTTATTTTATTCGCCCTTTTTTCAAGTTTCACAATTTTCTAGAAGTATATTTCAAAGGCAGATTATATTATGATGTGAATTTTCAATTGTTTAACGAAACTAGAAACGAAGTCAGCTTAAATTCTTTTGAAAAAGTTTTGGATCTCTCCCGTGCTTACCGCAAAGGTCTTTTGTAATGGAATACTCGCTGTAATTAGTGGTTTTCACGTTCTTCGACAAAAAGCTTTCCTTGTGTGGTTCTTTTTTGTTCCAAGTTTTATATGTAATTCAAATAAAATGAATTTAATGCCATTTAAACAGCATAACGAGGAAAATGCTGAAAAAGGTGGTATTTGCATTACGCAATTTGTATACCATTTAATTTGAATACATCCATTATATTATTATGAAATGCTTCAATTTATACGTTCTGTTTTCAAAAAAAATTCATTATTGTTCTGGATTTCATTATTTCCGTTTAATTGAGTTTTTCAGTACGAATTACATTATTTAGAGATTCAATTTTGTCCAGGAAAGTAAAGCCTATAGAAAATCTGAATCGCTATTAGTTCAAAAATCTTTTCTGATGAAAAAACCATACTGTTCTGAAAGTGATTTTATATTTTATGATTTTCATTTGTCTTCGGGAGATTGTTTTAAAGAAAACTTTTCGCGATTTATTACAATAATTAATTTTTTTAATTAGAATGATATTTTCCAATTTTTATTTAAATAAGTACAGATGCAAATACAATGACTTACATTTTCGCAATAAATCTAACTGAATAATATCAAAATTTGGTAGATAGTAGTAGTAAACATCTTTATTTCTAAAAAAGGCTATCGACCTATCGGTCTTTCTGCCCTTGTTTAATACATGTATTCTTAATCTAAATAAAAAACAAAGATAAAAATTCCCTTATTCTAGGTTAATAATCTTATTAAATAAACTTTCCAATTCTAATGACAAGAAAAAATTATTTTATTGTCCAGTAGTCAGCTGCGTTTGTAAGTGTTCGAGTAGCGTTGATGTAGGGAAACGGAAGCGGGATTGTCTGGTTGGTCTTGTAAGGCAAAGGGGATTCAGTATGGTCCAGTTGTAGGGGTTGTTTGTCCATTTTGTCTGTAGATGTATGAGTCTTTCCGAAATCTTTGTCATGTTTGTGCGTTCGTATAGTAGTTGGGTGGAGGGGTTGTGTAGTGGGTTTTGGGGGTGTCTTATTCGTGTTATTAGTCTTAGTGCAATTTGTTATGTTGTTTGTATATAACGTTTTGTCCTTTCTGTTCCGTTGGTCATGAGTATATGTCCATAGTCTAGCAAGGGTCTACAAATAGCTTTATATATTTTGGTGGCGGTGCTTGTGCTAATTCCTCTGTCTTTGTAGGTTAGTGATCGGAAGTGTTTTGTTCTCTTTATTGTTTCTGCCCTGATGTTTCGTATGTGTTTAGTGAATTTCAGTTTGTTGGTAGATAGTTTTTTTTGGTAGATAATTAATCAAGAAAGTGACTTTGCCGCACACTAAAATAATTAAATCCTCTTATACAGGGTGTCCCGTAAACAGATGATCGAAAGGGTACTGCAATATTCTTTGGATGAAAACAAGACGATCTGATCTAACTTTTATTAACAAAAATTGTCTGGCTCCTCTGCTATTGATGATCAAATTTCTTAAAAAAATTATCTTGTTTGAAATATCGGGAGAATGGTCCGATGGATTTTAGTGAAACTCGCTGTAAATTTGTTCTTATGTCAGATCCATGTTTTGATGAAACACCTGAGTTCATACGCTTTGGGCAAGTGGTGAATTCTTGAGTGTCGTGGTACAAAAACTATCAGAACTTTTTATTTGGTTGATGGAATCAACTAATTTTTTTTTGGTTGATGCACTAATCCTTTGCTCACATTTTCGTGCTCTTTATAAAATCTTGTAACATTGATAGTTTTTGCGCAAGAAAAATATTTCTGTTTTCTTGCCACTTAACAATATTAGACATTAACTGCAAATATTGTGATAAGCGAGGCATAAATTATTTGTCAATCGTTTTTTTTACGAATAATTTAATTTAATTTCATAATTTAATAATTTAACGAATATTTTAATTTTACAAATTATACACGAGACATTAAACATCTATATAATTCGGATTTAATTTGAAAAATGAATTAAAGTAGCAGCGATTTATCAGAATTCCTGTTTCAACTGAAACAGCAAACAATAAAACGTGGTTTCTCGCGACTAAAGCTGGAAGACGGGCTCGGTTAATGGACAAACCTCGTAACAAAAATTACCTCATATTTCAAGTACGCCCGAAATTTCTCATTTTAATTGAATTTGGGATACGATGCAGCTACGAAACTGAATTTTCAGCTTAATGGTTCACTTTTCCGTGCACTATCCACCTTGAGTGACGCTGAACAGGTTTTCCTTTTAAAATGTCATATTGAGTTGCTTTTAACGCAATTAATCTTCAATTAAATCCATACACTTAACAATAAATGCTAATTTCTACTGCATTTAAAATAGCTGGAAAGTCGCTATTTTTAAAAATCGGTGTGGATTCAGATGAATTCATTGATTCAGTTATTTTAAATGAGAGCTTAGTGATATTTGAAAAATCAATCAAACTATTCGAAACTGGATTATCTTTAGAAAAATCATACTTTTGAAAAGTGCACAATAGGAAAAAAGTTAAGTCGGCATATCTTTACTTTTGATGTTTTGTAACTTCCTCGGAATTTGTTGGAACTCTTCTGCATGGTAAATTCAATGGAAAATAGCGGATGAAGCATTTGCTCAAAAACGAAAGAAGAATCAGTGGTTGAGCAATAAATTAAAATCAACTTAGAGCAGCATACAGAAGGAAATGGGATGAAAAATGCGAGAGATTAGCAATGACTTTTCCAAAATAAATGTAAATTTATATTGAAATTGATAAACCAAGGGAAGGAAAGCTTGTTGTAAAAATTACATTGTCAAAAAATGAAGACACGATGAAATCTGATTTCGTTTCAGACTACGTGTCACCATATTTCAATTCGGAAGCGAAAGAAAAGATTTGCATGTAATTGTCCCGATTTCAAAGCAGCTGACAGAATACGCCACATCTGTTTGTACTTTGCAAAGCCATTTAGATGCACTTTCGGTTAGAATTAAAATGTATGCAAAGAGGAAGTTGCTAGAAGACTTGATGACAATATAAGCAATAGAATTAAATGAGCCTGAAGTAGATCGAGCTAGCTTTTTTCGACCCATTTTTTTGTATTGGGTAGCATTTAAATCGGCTAAATATGACTCTCCTTTTAGGGCGTCCTGAACTGTTGTCCCCTTTCATTATACGTCCATGTCCAGATAAATAAATTTAATTAATCCTTTGTTGCCGACCATCTCGTGTGAGTATAAATGTTGCCAAACTTTCAAGATACTTAAATAAATCAAATCATCCAAATTCTGATGGTATGTATGCTAGCTAAGTTCTGCAGTATGTAGAATAGAATTTACCTCAAATTGAACCTGTTGGTAAATAATTATCGTACATAACTACATGTAAATGGACGGGAAACTAATATATAGCTCAACTCAGGCATCTATTTGGAATTAAATCAGTGAACAACTCGGTTTAAACTTCTGGCAGTCGGTTTTTGGAGTAATCGGAGTATATAAATTGCTGTTTGCCTTCCCACTGGCGTTTCTCATAGGCTTTGCCCTTCTCCACACAAAGTGCTGTACATTTTGTTTGCTTGCTCGCTCCTGGAAACCTGTCGGAATATTTAGCCCATGGGACACTGTTTGCTCGTACGTCTGCAACTTCCCGTTTAACCTGACTTCTGTTATTATAATTTAATGGCTCGAATTCAAATGGCCGTATAAAGGATTTGTACAAAAATCAAGACCCATTGTAACGTTTATCTTAATAGCTGTTGAAAAGCGAACAGCATTACTCGAGATGAGGCCGTCGTTGTCTCCTTCATAGGCTAAACTCATTTTGCAAAGAATTCTTAATTGATGGTGATGTTCAAGTTATGACCAGAGCGTTAAGAACAATTTACGACAGACTTTTAATGGAAACGCTTAAAGCAAAGAACATTTAATGTTTCAAAATGCTGAGGTAGACACCTAATTTACTTGCAGATTTAGAAATATTCCAAAGACGATTCTCTAATAGCAATTTGAAATATTTCCGACAAATACAAACCGTTTTAAGCCCATAATTGCACTCGAGGAAGTTTGCATAAGTTGAAACCGTCGGCGCTGCAAGATATAAGGCTTCAGATCTGCGACTTCATGGCGGTCTAATAATTGGTTGCAAGATTTTACAACATTACCATAAATTTATTCCGATTTCATAATTCAATTTTGTTGGTCATTTTTGGCCAGTTTTACCTGAAGATTTTCTGCTTTTTGAGTCAATTTTTGTTTAAAAATTTGCAAAAAATCAGTATTATTAAACTATAGTTATTTGCAGATTGTTCATCATTCCAATACCCTAGTGTTTTCTTGTTGGAATATTATACTGGGGGTTTTTTAAAGTGAAAAAATTGTTCACAGCAGGATTCCTCAGGTACTTTTAAGATAAAAAATCATGATTCGCATAACTTTACTAATTAAACTACAAGGTGTTGAAAAATTAACTCTAATTTTTTTCTAAGTACATTCTGTTATATTATCGACATTTGAACGAAACTTGTCATTAGCGGATTTTGCGAAATGAGAAACGTCGGTCGCTCACAACACATATTTTTAGCACATGTGTCGATTACTTTAAATCAAAAGATTTCAAGAGCGGTTGCTTTGCTTGTTTGCGCGTTAAAATCATAGAGAAATTGATTTTTGTGCTAAAAAATAAGATACAAGCATGTGCGGAAAAGTTATGATCTTTCATAAGAGATAAAGACTTGTAGGTACCGCCCTTTACATGTTAGAGCAAACTCCAGATCAAATGTAAGTGTCTCATGTTAGAAAAAAAACAAAAACCAAGTTCCGTCCGAGTATCAATATTATTTCAAAAATTATTTAGAAGAAGCAAAAATTGAAATTAAACTTCACGCCTTGAAGCGCAATAAATAAGACCACGCGGACTGGAAAAATACCTAAAAATCCGCCCTGTGAAATATCGGAGACTTATTAAAATCCCCTAATAAATTCATGTTATAAAAGCTACATCAACGAAGTAACTCACTATTAGTTAAGTATGAGAGACGTGACACTAAATTCTAAACGTTTTTTTGTGATAAGAACCAAAAGTCTTTGAAGTTGTTCCTTGAAGTTTCCAGCCACATCAGATGACTATAAGATTCAAGTCAAGTATTCCCAATGCCATTATATTTCGCCACATAAAAGCTTCACTTGCTACAACGTCTCTCTTTCCCATAAAGTTTTGGAGACTTTGAATGTTCCTATGTCAAAGGAATTCGCTCGTTTCGTTAACATCATTTAATATTTTAACACTATCTTAAGTCCATTTGCCGAGACCGAAGGCGTATCACTTTAATGGACTTTCGC
Source organism: Dendroctonus valens (assembly GCA_024550625.1). Taxonomy (NCBI): domain Eukaryota; kingdom Metazoa; phylum Arthropoda; class Insecta; order Coleoptera; family Curculionidae; genus Dendroctonus; species Dendroctonus valens. The sequence continues at coordinate 338,920 of JAJTJO010000089.1, read as the reverse complement.
TATAATATTTCCAGCTTGCTGTCTGCTTAGTGCTTCTCAAACAAGCTCGACATTCAACTAGTAAAATACCATATAAATGAAAGCATTGATATAAATGCAACTGTAACTTTAAATTAGTGCACAATTTAAGGGAAATTTCTCGTCAGAACTTCTAGTATTTTGTTTTCTATTACGATTTTCAATTTTGAACTCTAACTAAAGATTTTTAAACTCAATACATTCAAGTGAAGGAAAATGCAGTTACTAACAATTTTTTTATACTTATTTCCAGCTTTTAGAGATTTCCCTCCCATAACTTTTGAATTCTTTTTAATAATAATTTTCTGTTTCCTCACTTATTAAAAATCTATGTTTTCTATTGACGATTTTTTCCCGGATTTGCTTCTTCATTTTCCTACTAATTAACTTACGTTTTTTTGCTGAAAAATAGTCAATTTGCTTTGCATATTTCTAGCTATTGCACTTATTCCCATGATAATAAATTTCAAGCCACAATTATTATTAGATAATCTACCTTTATTGTATCTTCAGCTGGTTTTTATCAGCGAATAAGTAATGCCTGGCCTATTGTTTGCTATGCTGATTAAATCGATTCGCTAGCAATGAAAATGCAGAGCCGAACATGGCTTTATCAAATAAGCATAATTTAATCCGTTTGCAAATTTGTTGTTCAAGTGGTGGAAAACTCTTCGGCATTATCTGGAGCTGAAATGGTTGCCAGTTTCAAAGGTATTAGGTAAATGTAGCGATAATTATTTAAATTGGAACCATTCATTTCAAGCGACTGAGTTACAGCTTCCAAATTGAATCTGCATGCAAGACGATTGCAAGTGTTGCAATTGTTGTTTCATTCAATTTGCGCTTGGTTTTGCTCGATCTATTAGATTATTTACAGATGTAAATAATTTTGTTAAGCCCTAAGATGACTGCCGTGTGAATTCGATTTTATTTTATTTTCCAGTTGAACATTTAGATAATTAATTTCGCTACTTATTAGGGTTAGAGGAAATTCAATGCTGCAATAAGATCAATTAGTCTTGTGCTTGCAAGCCTGAGCCTGAGCTACAATATGGATAGTCTTGATGTTACAATATCCATTATGTAGATCAATTCATATTGTAAAAACAACGTAAACTCTTTATTTAATGAATTTTTTTCGCAACTAATGTTAAATATGCACTTGACAAAAAAGGACAGTATTGTGCAATTTACTTCCCACTCCCATTTTGCCCTGAGTAAAATATTTTTGCAATTGAATTAGAAACTCTAAAAGTGCCTAAGACATAAATAAGCCCAAAGCGGAATAGTCGGGTGCAATTACTCATTCAACCCACGGTGTAAATAATTACAGACTGCATGTTGCCGTATTCACGAAGAAAATCCGCTTTATGCAAACTGATGGCATTAATGGCACTGTTAATGCTAAGAAATCGTTAATAGCCATAGAATACGGGCTACATTTATTATTATCTTTATGTTTTCCTCATTGGTTGAATTGTGTAATTATGCTTTCACGTAAAAAAACGAAGTTAAGTTTTTCATGTAAAAGAAAGCTTTGAAAAAGTTTCGGTTTAATATAAGATTGTTTAATATAAGACTGATCCTAACTGAATTGAACAACTGCATCACAAATGGCAGAATCCCAGAAACATGGAAAAACGGCTTAATAATCCCTATACCCAAAAATTGACTGGACAATACACAACCGAGCAACTACAGACCAATTACACTACTTCCAGTACTAAGCAAAATTTTTGAATACATAATGAAGCAGCGGCTTGAAAAAGTGATTGGAAAATATATACCTACCTACCAATTTGGTTTCAAACAGCATCACTCGACTGTTCATCCGCTCTTTATTTTGGCCAACAATATACAAACTACCCACCTAACTGACAGAAAGACAGCTTGCCTGTTTATGAACATTACAGGGCTTTTGATAGTGTCTGGCATAGAGGCTTACTATACAAACTACAACTACACACCAACATATCTACTACACACCATAAAGAACTTACTAGAAAACAGACAACTACAAGTACCAATTGACAAAACACTGTCATTTTCTTTTTCCCCTGAACAAGGGCTCCCTCAAGGATCCCAGCTCTCACCGTTTCTCTACAATATATACTGCCATGACATATACAATTACAACTTACCAGACAAAAATCAAATCGACAGATCGGCATACATATTACAATACGCAGACGACACGGCACTTATTGTACATGACAAAACTACTGAGAGAGAGCTCAAAGACTCCAAACACTAACAAACAACACAATGACATGGTTTTATAAATGGAGACTAACACCAAACGCGTCAAAAAACCAACTTCTGCTCACAAACCACAGACTCAACGCTGACTCCCCTACAATAACTGCAGACGGCCAAACGACACAACCAAAAAACGACGTAAAATACCTTGGAATCACAATTGACTACAAACTTAAATTCACTAAACACATACGAAACATCAGGGCAGAAACAATAAAGAGAACAAAACACTTCCGATCACTAACCTACAAAGACAGAGGAATTAGCACAAACACCGCCACCAAAATATATAAAGCTATTTGTAGACCCTTGCTAGACTTTGGACATATACTCATGACCAACGGAACAGAAAGGACAAAACGTTATACACAAACAACAGAACAAATTGCACTAAGACTAATAACACGAATAAGACACCCCCAAAACCCACTACACAACCCCCCCACCCAACTACTATACGAACGCACAAACATGACAAAGATCTCGGACAGACTCATACAGCTACAGACAAAATGGACAAACAACCCCTACAACTGGACCATACTGAATCCCCTTTGCCTTACAAGACCAACCAGACAATCCCGCTTCCGTTTCCCTACATTAACGCTACTCGAACACTTACAAACGCAAACTGACTAGTGGACAATAAAATAATTTCTTCTTGCCACTGAAATTTTATCTATTTAATAATATTGTTAACCTAGAATAAGAGAATTTTCATATTTGTTTTTTATTTAGATTAAGACTACATGTATTAAACAAGGGCAGAAAGACCGATAGGTCGAGAGCCTTTTTTAAAAATAAAGAGGTTTACTACTACTACTATAAGATTGTTTCTGGATTTTCCAATGTGTTGCTTTAATACTTAAATTTAAATTTAACTTACGCGTATAGTTGTTTCTACCTTCACATTTGACTGGTCACTGAATTTTCCATATTTTACTCGATATCAAGCGAGCGAAACAAAAAAACTGTTCATCTTTCGCCTTTTCTTTGCATTCTAGGAATTGCTTTGCAATTCCTCAATATCAGGTGTTTATATTTCATTTACTTGGTCCAATCAGTTCATGCATGCGATCATTTAATTAGTGTATGATACACAGAGCTAGGATTGTCTGTGTCTGATCTAAAATTCATTGCAACAATTTAATACTTATATAAAGTTTTGATCCTTTTTTCTGATGTCTAGACGTTTCTTTTCTTTGACGTAAAGGCTTAATATCATGAGGTCTTTTGAATAAAATAAACGAGGAGAGTGACAAATTTTTAACGGTTATTCGGTGACTTATAAAGAACATAAAATTATTTGTATGCTTTAACTTAAAATGTTTCTTTCCAGTTCTTATAAGTTTCTAGAATATAAAAAATAAAATAGTTCTGTGATACGAACAATTACTTGACGGCATATTACCGCCTAAAAATATCGATATTTTCGAAAATTTTGAAAATTTTGAAAAATATACGACCTACATGCATATGTGAGGTATACTAATTGTGCAGCAAACGTTCCTGAATAAAATTAATTAAAATGCAAATTGTTGGTTTTTAGTCATATAAGAAACAGTTTAAAAGTAACCTGCGACGCAATCGGAACCTGGTAGGAAAAACTGAAATTTTCCTGACGATATTTCAAGATTTTGAAAATTCAGTTATGAAGTTTCTCATTTTCAGAACTCATTTTAATCTAGAACTTTCCATATGTTGTTGTTTTGTGTAAATTTAGTTAAATAATGGACCTGCAAAGCTGTTGAGACCCGGTAATGAGATTATTTACATGTCGACTATTGATAAATTCTAAAAAAATTGTTGTAAACCTTACCATAGTGTTTCTCTTTATAGCGTTTTATTTTTTTTTTCAAAATTTAGAAGAAGAGAAACGTCTCTAAGAAACGAGCCTAAATGCAAGGTGCATTTAGAAGAAGAAGTTTCTTCTGTTTCAGAAGCTTTCAAATCCAAAATAAAATTTCTGCAAAATAACTAGGACATGAAGAATTGTTATGCTCAGAAAACGCTTCTAGAAAATCTTCAAAAAATCTGAAAATACTTCATCCAGTTCTTAATTTTCATGATTTATAGGGTCGACTTTCCTCCACGAGAATCTCTATTTCTCTATTTTTTATTAAAGGCGCTAATTTAATGATCATTTTGAATGCTGACCTAAATGTTTTAAATTAGCTTGCAAAACCATTAACCCTGAACTTCTTATGCTCTCTTCAAACCATAGCGAGATTATGTAACGAATTAACGTACAAATGCGATTATAAATTTCAATATTTCAAGACGAATTTTCATAAAATGGGCTTAAATGCAATTACTACTTTCCGTTTTTATGTTCCTATTATTGTTTCTTTCTTGTGGATGATTCCCCTTTTCCAAACATTCCGCAACACATCTTTTAAAGCCGTCTAGTTTCCACGAATTTTCAGCAAAACCAGCAGGATCATCAAACGATTCTAGGCCTGCATATAATCTTATTACTGTTACAGATGTTTCGGAAGCACACATTTGTTTACCAGGCCAACGTAACCAAACAAACTCAAAATGGGAGGATTTAGGCCATAAATAACGGCTTTAAAATCTTTAAGGAGGAACTTCCATTTGCGCAGCGAATTCGGAGAGTTATTGTCTTGTTTTCATTTGGGCGAAGCACTTAATATTATTCCTGTATGCTTAAAATTCTTTATAAGGCGAAACTCAAATTTATGGCAACACGCGAGTTGATCTGATACAAAGCCGAGTATTTTTTTTAAAGTAAAGCACGACATTTTCAATTCCGTTAGAAAACAGTGAAATACAGTGACTGAACAATGCATCTATATTCACCACCATTACAGAACTGTTCTTATCGAAGTCTCAATTTTCTTGAAAAATCTCATTTTCCATTGAGTAAAAACTGAGAAATATCGGTAGCGACATTGGCTTCAGGTTTTTCTCGAGCGAATCGTGCAGATAGGAATTCGACATGATAGAGCGGCATCGGGATGTCACAAAGAATATATTTGATATGAATGCCTCTTTTCTCCGGAGTTGCCCCATCGAAAATATCTGCCAACTTCTGAATTATGGGGATTATTATGATTAAAAAAGTATGATGTATTGGCCTTTTGGTCATAAGGAAACATCACCTTTATTTAATTTCGGAAAAAGCCTACATCGGCAATGATTTAGAGCAACCATTTATTATAGATTTGGATGCTTGAACACATAAATTATTCGGCTTTATTTCGTTACAGTTCAAAAACTACATTAATCGAACTGGACATGACTTTTCATTTACTCTCCAGAAAATTAAAAATCGCAACTGCTATGCTCATACCTAAAGAGCAATTTGTTTGGCCAACATTTGCATTGTGTTTGTCATATTGTCAGCTCAGCTCTTTGAACGTTACATGAGCCATCATTAGAGCTTGTGCCAGTAGCAAACTAAGTAATGGGTTATAACGAAGCTTGCTGATAATAAACAGCAAACAAACTTTACAAATGAGCATTAAACTTGTAAAGGAACTAATACAGAATAACGAACAGTAAACAAAATAATGTATTTAATTGCAAGGAAATGAAAAGTCCATATACATAGTTCTTAAATAATAATTATAAGCATTTCTATCATCCGCAGGTTTTAATCAAAACGTGTTATTTCAAGTTCAATTTTTTACAATTTACCCACAGCAGAGAATTGATCAATTTCTGTATAAATCATTCTAAAAAGCTGACGCAGTTTGATTAATTTGCAAACAACTGTCGTTCCCATAGTATTCCTTTGGAATTCTAATTCGATCCATTTTTCAATACTCTAAGAATATGCCAGACGGTTTGATCTCACAATTAATAGCGCATTTACACAGACTGAAGGTTATCCAGAAAGTGCTCGGGACGCAACTGGCAAATTAATGAGGGACGGCGATGTGTATAAAATGAGGGCAATTTTATTTTTATTTCGAGGTGGAAAGAATTGTATAGTCGAGAAAAGGTTTCGGCAATTTATTGTGAGGAAAAATAAGGACCGACCATTTACTCTGGCTTGTATTCATTTCTTTATGATAATGACCGATTTGGTGGGCAGCAAATGTGGGTCGGACTCATTCGATAATCGGCTTTATGCCACCGTCTCATTTATGTCTAAAATTTCCATTTTATTTGATTTATCGATTGCCAACTATTCATATCTCAAATCAAAAGGCAATATAGTCATTTGTGGCAAATAAATGCGTTTCCATTTATGTCGCTTTCGTTTTTGTACTTTTTGCATTGGAAATATCCTAATTATCCGATTTAGTACATTTTAGTTTTATACAGAACATTTTAAAAGAACGAAACTTAGCCCTCAAACTGGCTATGAAAAGCTTTTATTTTCCAGGTCTTTTAAAAGGTGAATAATAAAGGACGGATTTAGCAATGAAAGAAAACAGATTCTTTCAGCTCGGCTACCGAGAAGCTTTTCCAATTTTTTTTAACTGGTGAATAATAGAGGCGGATTTGAAGTGATTAGAAGCAATGGTGGGAATTTAATAAATTATTTAATAAAAAGACATCGTTTTCTAACTGCCTGGAACGTTTTATTTAATTTAAAATTGATGTATTTTGTTTCTTTTTAACTGCGATGGAATATCTTGCTTCTAGTAGTAGTAGTAAACATCTTTATTTCTAAAAAAGGCTATCGACCTATCGGTCTTTCTGCCCTTGTTTAATACATGTAGTCTTAATCTAAATAAAAAACAAATATGAAAATTCTCTTATTCTGGGTTAACAATTTGATTAAATAAACTTTCTAATTCAAATGACAAGAAAAAATTATTTTATTGTCAAGTAGTCAGTTGCGTTTGTAAGTGTTCGAGTAGCGTTGATGTAGGGAAATGGAAGCGGGATTGTCTGGTTGGTCTTGTAAGGCAAAGGGGATTCAATATGGTCCAGTTGTAGGGGTTGTTTATCCATTTTGTCTGTAGATGTATGAGTCTTTCCGAAATCTTTGTCATGTTTGTGCGTTCGTATAGTAGTTGGGTGGAGGGGTTGTGTAGTGGGTTTTGGGGGTGTCTTATTCGTGTTATTAGTCTTAGTGCAATTTGTTCTGTTGTTTGTGTATAACGTTTTGTCCTTTCTGTTCCGTTGGTCATGAGTATATGTCCAAAGTCTAGCAAGGGTCTACAAATAGCTTTATATATTTGGTGGGCGGTGTTGTTGTGCTAATTCCTCTGTCTTTGTAGGTTAGTGATCGGAAGTGTTTTGTTCTCTTTATTGTTTCTGCCCTGATGTTTCGTATGTGTTTAGTGAATTTAAGTTTGTGGTCAATTGTGATTCCAAGGTATTTTTACGTCGTTTTTTGGCTGTGTCGTTTGGCCGTCTGCAGTTATTGTAGGGGAGTCAGCGTTGAGTCTGTGGTTTGTGAGCAGAAGTTGGTTTTTTGACGCGTTTGGTGTTAGTCTCCATTTATAAAACCATGTGATTGTGTTGTTTGTTAGTGTTTGGAGTCTTTGAGCTGCTCTCTCAGTAGTTTTGTCATGTACAATAAGTGCCGTGTCGTCTGCGTATTGTAATATGTATGCCGATCTGTCGATTTGATTTTTGTCTGGTAAGTTGTAATTGTATATGTCATGGCAGTATATATTGTAGAGAAACGGTGAGAGCGGGGATCCTTGAGGGAGCCCTTGTTCAGGGGAAAAAGAAAATGACAGTGTCTTGCTTCTAGTAGTAGTAAATATCTTTATTTCCAAAAAAGGCTATCGACCTATCGGTCTTTCTGCCCTTGTTTAATACATACAGTCTTAGTCTAAATGAAAACAAATATGAAAATTCTCTTATTCTAGGTTAACCGTACTATTAAATAAATAAGATTTCAGTGGCAAGAAGGAATTATTTTATTGTCCACTAGTCCGTAGCGTTTGTAAGTGTTCGAGTAGCGTTAATGTAGGGAAACGAAAGCGGGGATTGTCTGGTTGGTCTTGTAAGACAAAGGGGGGTTCAGTATGGTCCAGTTGTAGGGGTTGTTTGTCCATTTTGTCTGTAGCTGTATGAGTCTTTCCGAGATCTTTGTCATGTTTGTGCGTTCGTATAGTAGTTGGGTGGGGGGGCATATTCTTGCTTCTATTTGCGGCAAAATACCTTTATCACTCAAAACCGTCCATTATTTACCACTATCGATATTAAATTACATTGAAATGCTACTCCCTTTTCAAACCCAATGTACCCAAGTAAGAGCGAAGTATTTGTTATTTATATATCATGTAACCCAGACGTAAGACAATTTGCACGTTTTTTTTCTGGGCGTTTTAATGAAATATAAATATTTTTATAATCCGCAATTCAAACAATTTAATGAAGAAACTTGCCAACAACACGTTAATATACAACCTGTATATTATATAAACATTATTCCTAGTTATCCTGTTTCGGCCTCAAGTAGAATTTTTCATTGGAAACCCAGCATAACTGAATAAATTTGATCCCAAAACGACCCTGTAAATTTGATTATTAGTGGTAATTGGGATCAGGAAGAGCTGCGGACATCGAAGTAGCTAAATGTGAGTGCTTAAACCACCTAATTTGATAAACAAGAAGGGTAACTGGAAGGGCTCAAACAATAGATCAGCCATTTTGAATCAATTGGAATATTGGGATGACTAGAGAATATGAGGGAAGGTTTTTATTAGTTTTTGTCTCTAGCACGTCAAAAGCAAAGAAGTAATAGAAGACTTTGACGACCAAATGAGGATAATGCTAAAAACCACTAAACAGCAAGTCACAAAATATAGATAAAGGACGAAATATTAGAACTAATCTAATGAGAAGTGTCGGAATTTGAAAGAGAAAAATGAAAATCTATTCATCCATAAGTCATTAAAAGCAAAATAAGAGCACGCAAAAAAGACACAAGGAAAGAAATTTGACGATGATAACAGTCGATAAACAGAAGATTCCAATAGCTGTCGAAAGGTATTATTAAACATAAAAACGAGACAACCATGATAGAAGAAAAGATAAGAGTTTTAAGAAAATGTGAATGCATGTAATTGAAATGAGAAAGCTCCGGGACTTAACTCAATCAATTTACAAGTCTTCAAATTATGAGAGATAGCCAATGAAATTAAATCAAAACTACAACATATGGGACATCCGATAATTCAAGCACTAAGTTCAACTTTAACATAATCTATAAAAACAAAAATAAAAAACAACTTTAAATATTCTTAAAGATTATTTAGGAGTCTTTAAATTATGAGAGATAGCCAATGAAATTAAATCAAAACTACAACATATCGGACATCCGATAATTCAACCACTAACTTCAAATTTAACATAATCTTTAAAAACAAAAAATAAAAGACAACTTTAAATATTCTTAAAGATTATTGAGGAGCGCTTGTATTGCTGTATAAAAAATGCGAAGAAATGATGAGTGAAACTCAATTTTATTTTGGCACAATAAAGGGAAGAAACTTGAATCCTTCAATCATATGAAGAGAAGGGAAGAAAGACCGAATTCTGCAATCAAATGCGAAGAAATGATAAGGGAAACTCAATTAGATTTTGGTACAATAAAACGAAAAAACTTGAATGTTTCAATCAAATAAAGAGAAGAGAAGAAAGGCCGAATTCTGCAGTTAAGTCTTTAAGGAAAAGTCGTAGGTAGAAAAAATCCAGAAATGTGCCGAATCATCAATCAAATGCGAAGAAATGATGAGTGAAACTCAACTTGATTGTGGCACAATAAAACGAAGAAAACTTGAATCTTTCAATCATATGCATAGAAGAAAAGAAAGACCGAATTCAGCAGCTAAATCTTTAAGGAAAATTCGTAGGTAGAAACAATCCAGAAATGTGAATCAGTGGACATTTTAAGTTGTCTAATTTTCGAACCACTTTTCTCGTCTCGAAAAGAAACATGTCACATGCATTTTTGCATCGAAAAATTTTTGTCAGGATTCGCTAAACTCAAATCCTTAACTCAAAAGTAATACTTAATTTATAATTAATCAAAAACAAAACTTGTTAATTTTTTGCAAAATTTATTTTTTAGAAAAAATGTTTATACGAAAAGCTAGCCGAACTTTTTAAAGATTTTTGTTAAGAACTGTCCAAGGAAAATAATGATTATGCAGGTTGCATATTATAAACAATCTGTCGTTCCATCAAGCATATTAATCTAGTGGAAAAGTTGAAGGAAAATTGATTTAACATTCCCCAGTCAAAAAGCCAAACCAATATGATGATTAGGTTTGATCCTTCCGCAACTTTGCTCGCCTTTGGGGCTGGAAAACGCCTAAGCGTAATGGACCGATAAAAGGGGTTGGTGGTGAAAGCGAAGGTCAGAATACACAATAACCCGATCTGCATTTGCCCTTATCAGTATTAGTCACATGCTCGATTCAATTACACCCTGGACCCGAATTAGAGTGTACGAGATTCGGAAGCGGCCTTTTTGGGGACGATTTCTTTATTATGCTAATGTAAATGTAATAAAGTATCTGAATTTCACGTTTTGAAATCTACTCAACTGAAATGGAGCATGTTTATTTCCGACAATGAAATTTATCTTGTGGATTTCGGAAATTACTAATTATAAAAAGAATATTAGCTGGCGGGAATATGAATCTAAATAGAGATAATTTGTTCATGGACTGTCAATGTTTTCATAAAGTTTTATAGCCTTTGCCCGTTTTTATGTAATTTTTTGACCAAACAAATGACAAACATTGGTGCCTGAATTTTATTAATAATATGAATAAAAAACAATATAATATTGTTTAAAAAAATAGTTTTAAATAAAGTGGTATCAACATACAAAAATTCACTTTTGCTTCCTATTGTAAACACTGGAAAGTATGCAGAATATAATGCATGGTTTCATGGAAATTTTAGAAATTGCGATCTAAAGAATTTCCCTTTGCCTTGGAAACTATTGTTGGATATCCCAAAAATGCGCTTTCAATATATCCTTTGCCACCAACTAGTCTATTTCGGCATCTGGTAGGGCAAATTCCACGTTTTATACACATTTTCAATAGATACATGGGCTTTCTGCCATATATCCATAATGTTTTCTAAATATGAATAATGGGCAAGCAGTACTTTTTCGTTGAAAAATATGAAAATCCATTACATTTCTTATTTTATTCTTAATTAGCTTATGGACATGTATCAAAAGTAACTTTACACAGTAGAATAGTTAATTGTTGTTTGTTTTGGAATATAATTTAATAAAGTCCTTTAAGACATTTCAGTATTTTTTTTATATATTATGAATAATTGCAAAATAAGCCAACATTCGATTTCAAGTCATTTTCGTGTCTCCTCAGTTGATTGGAATAGAATGTCTTCTAAATACATAGTGAACTACCTACATATTTATTTAATTTATGTTCATATTATTTTGTTATTCATTTTATGGTTTTATACTAACTTAATTTTATATTTATAAATATATTTTATACTAATGTTTTAGATACTATCCATAATGTTTTATCATGCTTTTAAATCGACAGTATACATTATTAATTTGTTTAATTTTCATATTAATTTAATAGCAACTGTAAATGAATATTATTCACTACTTATCGTACTCGAATCATCGTTTAAACATTGCTTGAGAACAAATTATGTAATTATTAAGCTTTAGTGTTGCGGCATTAATAATCGGTTATTCGAATGATGTTTCAATCTGACAAAGTTTATGGGAGCTTTGAGAATCGATTATTTACTATTTACTTTTTTGCACTATTTTACAATTGCAATGATTAGTTTTGGGCATTATTGTTAAATATTAACCGAATTAATATTCGATTCTTCGCAGCGAGTAGAAGTAAACATATTTATTTCTAAAAAAGGCTATCGACTTATCGGTCTTTCTGCCCTTGTTTAATACATGCAGTCTTAATCTAAATAAAAAACAAAGATGAAAATTATATTATTCTGGGTTAACAATTTGATTAAATAAACTTTCTAATTCAAATGACAAGAAAAAATTATTTTATTGTCCAGTAGTCAGTTGCGTTTGTAAGTGTTCGAGTAGCGTTGATGTAGGGAAATGGAAGCGGGATTGTCTGGTTGGTCTTGTAAGGCAAAGGGGATTCAATATGGTCCAGTTGTAGGGGTTGTTTATCCATTTTGTCTGTAGATGTATGAGTCTTTCCGAAATCTTTGTCATGCGTTCGTATAGTAGTTGGGTGGAGGGGTTGTGTAGTGGGTTTTGGGGGTGTCTTATTCGTGTTATTAGTCTTAGTGCAATTTGTTCTGTTGTTTGTATATAACGTTTTGTCCTTTCTGTTCCGTTGGTCATGAGTATATGTCCATAATCTAGCAAGGGTCTACAAGTAGCTTTATATATTTTGGTGGCGGTGTTTGTGCTAATTCCTCTGTCTTTGTAGGTTAGTGATCGGAAGTGTTTTGTTCTCATTATTGTTTCTGCCTTGATGTTTCGTATGTGTTTAGTGAATTTAAGGTTTTGGTCAATTGTGATTCCAAGGTATTTTACGTCGTTTTTGATTGTGTCGTTTGGCCGTCTGCAGTTATTGTAGGGGGTCAGCGTTGAGTCTGTGGTTTGTGAGCAGAAGTTGGTTTTTTGAAGGGTTTGGTGTTGTGTTGGTTTGGGTTGGTGTCTCCATTTATAAAACCATGTCATTGTGTTGTTTGTTAGTGTTTGGAGTCTTTGAGCTGCTCTCTCAGTAGTTTTGTCATGTACAATAAGTGCCGTGTCGTCTGCGTATTGTAATAAGTATGCCGATCTGTCGATTTGATTTTTGTCTGGTAAGTTGTAATTGTATATGTCATGACAGTATATATTGTAGAGAAACGGTGAGAGCGGGGGAACCATGCGGGAGTCCTTGTTCAGGGGAAAAAGAAAAGAGAATGTGTTGTCAATTCGTTCTTGTAGTAGTCTGTTTTCGAGTAAGTTTTTTATGATGCGGAGTAGATATGTTGGTGTGTGTGAGTTTGTAAGTTTGTAGGCTAAGCCCATATGCCAGACACTGTCAAAGGCCTTGTTAATGTCCATGAATAGACACGCCGACTTTCTGTCCGTTAGGTGGAGTTGTTGGTATATTGTTGGCCAAAATAAAGAGCGGATGAACAGTCGAGTGATGTTGTTTGAAACCAAATTGGAAGGTAGGTCTTCGCAGCGATTATCTCCAAATAATCAATATTTTAATGTCCTAATCTTAAACCACTGATCGATTGAATAAAGTTCTTTTTCCTATTGAGAATGAAAAAATCTAAGCAGATCATGTTTTTTTTTCGGAAATATACGAAGAATTTAGACCAAGTAATAACCTCAAGATGCTTCATTTCAATGTGCTTACTAAAATAATTCGTAAACAGCACATTTTTTTCATTTCCTACAAAAAAAATGATTCACTAAATATGCCGCAATCTACCAACAAATATTAATATTGCAATTCCACATTAATATTTGCCTTAGCGATGCTCCTAAACTCAATTTCAACTCATGCATCTGAAATTTAGATGTGCGCTTCCTAATGCCGCACATATGGAATGTGCTTTAATTGCAAGTCATAATTGTTAAACTCGTAATTCGAACCAATTATAAGTGGTAAGTTGTAATGTTTTGTTATAAGATTAAATCCACAGCCTCATTCCAAACTTGCTCGGTTTCAAAAGTTTACTTTCTCGCCTTCGAGAACGAAAATTAAAACTTGCTAAGTGGGTTAGCTTTCAAGCAACGATATTTCGAGCAGAAAAACTTTGGGAATGCGATATTTTGCCATCGAAATGTTTCGCCTGTGAATATTTCCTTCAAAAATGTGTAATTTCAAGAAAGACATCCACTGTACTCCATTAGCTGAAGTTAACTACTTTAAGCATGACTTTAAGAGCACAATGAACTGTTCTTTGCTGCTTCAATCGCCGCTTTAAGCTATGAGATACCGACATTGAACAGACGCCCTATGCAGGCACTGAAGTTAGATTAAATTAATTTACCTAAACGAGGAATCTTAGGATGATGGTAAACATACTCGACAATATATGCCTGTCTGTTTGAATTGTGCTGGGCAATCTTAATATAATAAGTAGAGTGCTATCTAGTAGATGTATGCATGTCATTAATTAATCTAAATACAATGCAGATTAACTGAGAGCTCCTTCGACAGGTAATTTAATAGATTTCAAGTCGCCAAAAAATTAAAATCTGTTTGATACGAATGGAACAAGGCAAGTCGTCAAATGCGTGTATTAGAAAGAAGAGACATTTTTTTACTTTAGAGTGTTCCTTCTCTAACAAGCATTTATGGGGTTACCTTGTCCCACTCGCATATTTGTTAAGCAATAGGAAAAAAAATTTCAAATCTGAAGGAATCGTTAAAATCGAGACACTTAGATTATCACTTAGAAAGTGAAGGAAAATATTAATATTTTTAGTGTGCAAATAAATAAAAGAACGCTAAAACAAATTAAGCTATTGCACTTCACTTCACTTTAACTAAATATTAATTTACCAAATACAGCTCAACTCAACTCAAAGTAATAAATGTGGCAATAAATCGCATTTGACCGACCGTTGGCCATTAACTTCTTGCAATTTTATTGATATAACATTAAAATTCACATGTATAATGTAAATTTTATTTTGAAAATAAATGTAAATAAGTAAACGTTAAATACCCTATAAATAATGCACTGATTGGATTTAATTAAACAATACATTTCCGTAATGTATGTTCATTTGTGGTGTCCAGGAATTGTTTTCAACTATATGAACTAATTTCAGTTCTGTTAAATCGGATATTAATTATCTATTAAATTTGTATAATTTCATAATATTTGGGTAGTTCTATGCATGCAATGCAATACAGTTGCAGCAAATTTGAATAATAAAAATTAATTTTTTTAAAAAGTAATTTTACATTGGGAATTTAGATCAGGTATTTAACTCTGCAAGCAATGATGTTCAAGAGCAGACTGTAACAACGGGAGCAAAAGAAAAAGATTTTGCGTGCAATAATAATAAATAGATCGCAGTTAATTTATATTTGTATTACTCTAAAATATGGGTCAACCATCAAAAATAATCTTTTAGGATTTGGCAAGTAGCAGGCACCTTCAAGTAAATTCTTTAATTTATTTATTATATTTGTTGCTTCTTCTGATCAATTTTTTACGAATATTAAATCAGTTTACTTGAATGCATCATTTCTATACAAGTGAGCTTTAAAAAACGACCTGTGTTTTGGTTTTCTTGAAACAAGGATGCATAGCGTCTTTATTACTATCCCAAGGGGATACACTCAAAGTCGTTTAAGCAGAGCGATGCCGCATGACACAAATGAACCGCACAATACAACATTGGAACTAAAAGTTTAATTTCACTTATTTCCATGTGTTTGTATTGTTCACATTTGTTTCAACTATATGAAATATTTCTACATAATGTGTGTCTGCTCGGATGAGACACATTTGTCCCTGAAATCATAAGCTAAGGCTTTCAAAGCCTTTTGGTGAACTCAATCTCTTTATTCCTAACATTGTTCTGACACGTTTCTTTTATTGCAATCAGCTTCTTCATTGCCAGCAAGTTGAAATGATCGACAAACGGCTTCTGTTAAAGTGTTCTTATTACCGCTTATTCAGTAGACAATTGAATGATATAGGCATTTGTACTGTTTAACATAAAGCAGATTATCAATGAAACGTGTTGATGGCAGATCCTGGACGATTGTATTTATCCCCCTTAGTGTAAGGGCCTTTACGTCCGCAGTCCGCTGATATTCCAACAGCTATACCAACAAACTAATACCAGCTTAATTTCCCATATATGTCTAGATCCACTGATTTATTTGGGAATTGAATAAGCACCGACGGATTTACACTCAACGGAATCCAACAATACCTATAGGAATTTGTTGGGTTTAGGGCGCGAATGTGTTTTGGCACAAACGTTCCTTGTTTCTACTCACAGGAGATTAAAAGCATTATTTTTGTTGGCATGAAATTAAACTTATGAACTGTCCTGGATTTATCTCATTTACTTCCAGCGTTGGGCTATAAAATATGCTGACTAGTAAAGAGTAATGAATTAAAATTCTATCTAATATGAAAACTTTATTTAGGTAATTTTATTTAATAATTTAGGAATCTACATGTATTTTCAAGTTTTCATAATTTGGTAGGATTCCATCTCATCGTGAGAAAGTGATGAGTATGGTTTTTCAACTTTTAGAGCAAACTATCATCCAAACATGTTTTTAATTCTGTGTCTTTAAAAAATTATCTTCCTATATTATATGCAAAACAATACACATAATGTTGAGCTTGCTCTTCTTTTCAGATTCCACTATTACTGTTTCACTTTGTTCTACTAAAATTTTTTTATTGTTTCCGTTAAGTAAGATTTCAATAAATTATTCGAAACATCTTTGATAGCCTCTGGTGGCCTCGACCATGTTATCGATTCTTTTTAGAAGAATATGCTTCAGCGTCAAATGCCTTTTGTAAATCTAGGAACACCAAAAACTTTTTACTGTGTTTTTTTTATTACTCTGCACTGAGCATTTTTGGTATTTGATTTCTCCCTGCAGCAAAGTTCCTTTTTATTAACCAAATTAAATATTTCCGGAAAATGTAATTGTAAGTTATTACACGTTCTTAATAAAATATGCAGTAAATTCTCTGAGAAATGTAATTCTATAACTTGCATATGACATAATAAGTGTAGGTGCACAAAGCCAAATATTTTGGAAAATAAATAATTTGTGAAATAAAGAATATAAAACGTCTCATACTTTATAGCGAAATCATCTACAATCTGCAAAATAGTCAAAAGTAAGAAGTTCATATCAAGTCATTAGAAAGCTAAAAAAGTTTGGCAAAATCAGTTATTTCCTTCCAGCTGTTTCGAATGCAGAAAAGTTTTTTTCATGCATACTCTAGCTTGTTTCTAAATATTCGGTTTTATGAGTAGCTTCAATTCAAATTGAGCCATTTGTGCTTCTGGCATTAGTACCTTTCTTGCCCCGGCTCTTGAGTGAACCTCAAAGCTGCAAAAATAATCAATGAAGCAAATTGATACTTGCTAAATGGAGTCCGACTTTACTTCCTACTTTAGTACCTTTGTGAAGGACAAAAAGTTTCATCCTACTAATGAGTGAAACTCAGCAAAATATTGAACAAACACAACGAAAACGAATTATTCAACTTTCAAAAAAAAGTCAGTACTTTTTTACTGAAGCACACTTTAAACCTTAAATGATTTTAACACATAAATCGCCGAACTACTTATTCCAAGCCCATAAATGGCAAATCCTTAATAAAATATGTTTTATTGTGTTTATCGGGTGGAAAATGTATTCCAAGCGTAAAACGAAAAAAGTTTCATCGGTGCTGTGTTAACGAGAATGTCAATAACACAAAGCTTTAATCTATTGTCTAATAATGTCTGTTAATCTATTTTATTTCAAACATTTAATTGCCAAATAATAATCCTTTATATTTAAAATATTTTGCCACAAATTCCCGATCAGGGAAAACGTTAATTTTTGATTTTATATTGAATAGGATAATTGTATAAGCTGGTTCAGATTTTCAGTGTAGATTTTAATTGAATATTAAAATTCCTCTATGCGATTTTTCAATAAATTTTATTTATTTTAGTTGATCTAAACGTGAAATGTACAGAACATATATGTATAAAAACCGAAAGATATTTAAAAATTTTTTCAGGACTGAAAAATGCATTGATTTAATTAAAGTAATGCAGGCTTAATTATATTCGGGGGGGGGGGGGGGGGGGATTCTTAGTATTGGGCTACATTGTACTACATGTTCTTAGTGTTGGCAACATTCTTAGTGCTTGACTAAAAGTGTTTATTATCGACTATTCATTTGTAGCTGTTTAATGCAATTTTTACGCGGTAACTAGTTCTATTGAAAAAATTTTTCCGCAAATAAGTAATCAACAAAGCTGTTTCTTCCAATATTTAAGAACACTTTTATAGTGTTTGCTAAAACCTGTTATAGTTGAAACATTTAGAATAATGTAATTACCGTTAGAGCATAGAATGCGTTTCAAGCAAGTGACGAAATACCTTAAATGTAATGAAAAATAAATGTTTTAAAATGGATCATTGAAAATATCATGAAATAGTTGTAAAACTAAAAAAACGTGTTGAAAACGAATAAAATATAAGATATTCGCCGTACAATAAATGATAAGAGCAAATATTGTTGTTTTGTTGCATCTATTCCTGGATATCCTGCATGCAATTTGCGCGTAAATTTTCAATGGAAGTTTAATTGAAGTGAGTATAAAATCAGCTATTTGTGCCAACCTGATTTTTTTGGAAGCTACAATTTCCATTACATTAAGTTCCTGCCCAAATACGAAATGAAATTTCCAATTTTAATTTAAAGGTTGTGAAATAGGAGATTTTTCAATTTGTTTTAAAATTTGCGCTTTGGAATTTGCTACTTCTACAGAAACACATTTTCGTATATTCCGAGCGGTCCGCTTTCTGAACACTGTAACTGCTTCACTCCAAAACACAACTCTCTTCCAAGACCCACGGGACAATCCCGAACTTTTATTCGGTCGAATTTTAAACAAAAAGTAAATTGCATGGAGATCCGCTTTGTATTTCCATTGCAGTTTATTAAGCTGATCGCCCTTTTGAGGGCAATTTTTTTAAATGCTCGTGATGAATAAAGATTCGAATTAGTTTTTGCATGTGCTGTGAAATTTATAGCCGAAAAACTCGATTCGTTTTCAGCTTCCGGAATAACGTGCAAAAAGCTAATAAATATTCAGACTAGGCTAAAGAAACTGAAGCTATTAGTTTATGAAATTGTATGTAGGAAAATTGGGCAATATCTGTCTGAATATAGCCGGATTTTCGGATAAACGTTGGAAAAGCGTAGTTGCTAAGAAAAGTAATTTTTCAACTTTTTTGCATATAAACTCACTTTTTCAAAGACATTATAATGTTTTTTATAACCTCGTTGATTTGCAGACGTCCGATAATGGCTGTGGTCGGAGTTCAGATGCACAATGTGCAAACCATAAATCCTGCCTTTATGTTTACGTTGCAGAAAAATACTTTAATCTGCCCACATTTCCCTTATGCTGATGTTATATTGCCCCCTTAAAACGTCATATTTTTAGTCGAGCTCGGGTATACAAATTCTGTCTGAAGCCAACTTTGTAACGTATATATTTTACGGCATATTTTACGAGCGTCGTTTCCTTCAGGATTTCTCGATCCTTGTAGAGTTATACCATAAAAACCATAAAAAGTTCGTAATGGTTAAGGATGCTCGATGTTGTAGATTGATTAGAGTAATGGATTGACATAACAATCAATCAGTGCAGAAAAGTTAAAAGAAATGTAAGTTTTATCATATTGCGCTACTTTGATTGCTTCTCATAGAAATGGAATGGGAAAAAACAGTGATAAATGAGCCAAAAATGATTCGAAATTTTATCGAATCGGGATTCAGGATTATTTGTATCATATCATTATCAGGTATTTGTTTTTCATTTTAATCCAATAGTTTGTTTTTCATGAAATCAGTTCTCCTTATGATACAAGGTGTGAATGATCTATATTCATTCGTGGTATGGTCCGAAAAATTTTCTCAAAATCTTACGCTCAAACTGCCTGAGTTTTCCTTCGTTCTCTTTTGTCATGGTCCATGTCTCAGACTCATACGTTATTTTCACTTTTGATGTTCTTGTAAGACTTTTCGATTTCATCAATTATCCAGCGTGAACATACAACGGCTTGTCGATTGTTTCCTGCTCTTTATTTCTTCCGTGATGTCGTTATCTGCGGTGATTGTTGCTCCCAGACATTTCATTTCACATGTATTTCGTTTTTTCGTCATTCACTTTTAACCCTACTCTACTCGTGGCTCTTTCAACTTTGTTGAACGTTTCCTTTACGGATATTGTGGATCTTCCTACAATGTCAATATCGTCTGAGTATGCGAGCAGCAGTTTAGGTCCTTGTGCTGTAAGTAACTTTGTACTGTTTTACTCCGGCTTCTCTCACTGCTCTAGGACAAGACTGAAAAGCAGAGGTGATAGGGCGTCACCTTGCTTGAGCCCGTTTTTAATATAAATATAATAAGATAAAATCACTGCTGTACACAAGAAGTGAACTGCCTACATGTACATTAATTCATGATGAAAAATATTGTGTAGGAGGTAAGATGTTTTTGACAATGCTTCCTTGTATGTTGGCGTTCAACAATACAGTATGTTTTCATTCACTTGGCTCTAACTTTCTAACTCGAAGAAAACATATACTTGTACGTTTTCAGTTTTATAATTAAGGAACAATTAATAATTTCCAAAAAATCTCTCATGAAAGACTATTGACTACGAGTTTCGACTGATGAACATACACTTTTAAATTACGTAATCATACATAATTTAGAAACGAAAAATTAAGAGGTTCTCTAATTAATAGTTGGTTTGTTTGATTTTGATCTTGAAAGAAATTTTTTCAGTTGAATATTTTCTACTGTTTTGGATTGTTGTTAACCAAAACAGATCAACGTTATTGACTGCTCATCCAGCAAGTAATTATATTTACTAACACAAAATATTAATAATAAGAGTAGTAGTAAACATCTTTATTTCTAAAAAAGGCTATCGACCTATCGGTCTTTCTGCCCTTGTTTAATACATGTAGTCTTAATCTAAATAAAAAACAAAGATGAAAATTCTCTTATTCTAGGTTAATAATCTTATTAAATAAACTTTTCAATTCTAATGACAAGAAAAAATTATTTTATTGTCCAGTAGTCAGTTGCGATTGTAAGTGTTCGAGTAGCGTTGATGTAAGGAAACGGAAGCGGGATTGTCTGGTTGGTCTTGTAAGACAAAGGGGATTCAGTATGGTCGAGTTGTAGGGGTTGTTTGTCCATTTTGTCTGTAGATGTATGAGTCTTTCCGAAATCTTTGTCATGTTTGTGCGTTCGTATAGTAGTTGGGTGGAGGGGTTGTGTAGTGAGTTTTGGGGGTGTCTTATTCGTGTTAGTTAGTCTTAGTGCAATTTATTCTGTTGTTTGTATATAACGTTTTGTCCTTTCTGTTCCGTTGGTCATGAGTATATGTCCGTAGTCTAGCAAGGGTCTACAAATAGCTTTATATATTTTGGTGGAGGTGTTTGTGCTGATTCCTCTGTCTTTGTAGGTTAGTGGTCGGAAGTGTTTTGTTCTCTTTATTGTTTCTGCCCTGATGTTTCGTATGTGTTTAGTGAATTTAAGTTTGTGGTCAATTGTGATTCCAAGGTATTTTACGTCGTTTTTTGGTTGTGTCGTTTGGCCGTCTGCAGTTATTGTAGGGGAGTCAGCGTTGAGTCTGTGGTTTGTGAGCAGAAGTTGGTTTTTTGACGCGTTTGGTGTTAGTCTCCATTTATAAAACCATGTCATTGTGTTGTTTGTTAGTGTTTGGAGTCTTTGAGCTGCTCTCTCAGTAGTTTTGTCATGTACAATAAGTGCCGTGTCGTCTGCGTATTGTAATATGTATGCCGATCTGTCGATTTGATTTTTGTCTGGTAAGTTGTAATTGTATATGTCATGGCAGTATATATTGTAGAGAAACGGTGAGAGCGGGGATCCTTTAATAATAAGATTCAATGCAATTTCCATTTTCTCAAAAGGATGCCTGATAAATCGTCCATTCAAAATCGATCGGTCAGATTTTCCGTATCTAGATGTAATAGCTTGAATAAAATATTGCTAATTTCCTCAAGAATTCTATGTTTTAGTTCAACGGAATATGAATAGTCCCATTTCCAGTATGGAACATGTTGAAATTTTCGCCTTTTATATGGTTCACATTTTCTTGATTCTTTCAAATAACCGGGTAAATACTACTATAGCTAATAGAGGCAAATTTTCATTTGAAAACAATCTCAATAATTAATTTAAAGTTATGTTACATTTCTAATTTACAAAGATGCGCTCATGTTTCCAGAGTAATCATTTTTACCTTCAATATCATAAAGATCTGGGTTTCGAACTGTTATGCTAATATTTCGAGGGAATACAATTAAAGATGCAATCTTGAAAGGTATGAGAACCTAGATCACCATATAACCCCATTAACGTTCTTTCGATTCAATCAGGATCAGGAAAAGTCGATAGGCTATCAGATAATTTAATCTGGAACTAGCTTACTGAGCAGACTCACGTTTAGCTGTCGCTTTTAAAGTTCAGAAAGTCCGGAAATCGCCTGATTTGCGCCTAACGAAGGAGATTTTACAAATTCCAAATAGGAAAAAAACGGTTTCTTCGGACTTGTCTCTTTCTTGTCCGCCTTTCCGTCTCTACTCACTAGCGAGTTAATATTTGATATTTTATAAATACTTAAAGGAAGTTTAGTTTTACCCTGTCTAAGTTTGGTAAAGTTGGTGAGATGTGTAAACTGCATTTTCCTAAGTCGGCGTAAAGAGCGTAAGCAAAAATGTACAGTAAACATACCCAAAAATATTCACTTTGAATGTTTGTACATTTTTTCATATGTCCTGAAAATTAAACTAGACCATCATGTTTTACAAAAGTTCTTTTGTTGTTTTTTTATTAATGGAAAGCAGTCAATAATTATTTTCGATTGAATCGGCCAAATTATATAAAATTAATTTTTTTTTTATTGCTTCATTAATATTGCAGACAAGAGACTCCATGAATGTGCTTGATTATGATAAAACTGCAAAGACGAATAATAAAAATGAAATGTCCGGAAATTCAAATAAAAAGTGACAAATAGCCCATTTTGCAAATAAAACCGCATTTTCAAGTTGGTTTGAAACTTTAAAAATTTCTTGATTTATTGTGAAAATGTGCGGCGTAAGACCCGTAGTTCTGCTCGTGCGATTTAAACGTCATGCAGGAATATTTGTGCTCCAAATTGCTGGAAAAATCCAGAGGATTCTTTCAAAAATTGTCAATGCGATTGAAACGGAGGATTAATGAAGTGCTTGAAATATGTGCAGAAGTAATTTCCCTAGTCAGCGTTCCAATTAGGTGCACAGTTATTAACCAATTCAATCACAGCGGAATTCAGGAAATCACACCAATTTGTAACTAATGAAAATCAGGTTGACGTAATATGGGGCAATAACGTGTTAAAACGCTTTAACTATTTTACCATGTCTGAAACACTTAAGACTATTCTAGGTCCAAATCTAGCCGTTTTAATTTGAATTAATACTAGATCAAGCAAACAATTTAGCGAAATATCATTCAGTGAAAAGTAAATGTAAGGGAATCAAAAAGAACTGGAATTATGATTCAACGGAATTTCAAGGAAATTCGTCAACCAAAATGTATGTATTCATGAGATAAAATGGAAAAAGTTTCAACTTGCAATAGTGAAAATTACAAAATCCAAATTCCGATTGTCGCTCATTCAAGTTTGATTTTGTCAAATCCGCGATTTAATATAAATGGTTTTCTATGGAAATATCATAAAAGTCGACATATTACCTCAGTTTCTTTAAGAGCTCCGATTTGTCGAACTATGTGAAACTAGGCTTTAAAACGCAGAACTTTAAAAAATAGTTTCGGAATATCCCACATACAGAAGGAATGTAAAAGTGTAAAAGAAGTAAACATTCTTGGAAGCTGCAACAATAATTTATGTTCATATTATTGGAATGTCATTTTCTTTTTCCCCTGAACAAGGGCTCCCTCAAGGATCCCCGCTCTCACCGTTTCTCTACAATATATACTGCCATGACATATACAATTACAACTTACCAGACAAAAATCAAATCGACAGATCGGCATACATATTACAATACGCAGACGACACGGCACTTATTGTACATGACAAAACTACTGAGAGAGCAGCGCAAAGACTCCAAACACTAACAAACAACACAATGACATGGTTTTATAAATGGAGACTAACACCAAACGCGTCAAAAAACCAACTTCTGCTCACAAACCACAGACTCAACGCTGACTCCCCTACAATAACTGCAGACGGCCAAACGACACAACCAAAAAACGACGTAAAATACCTTGGAATCACAATCGACCACAAACTTAAATTCACTAAACACATACGAAACATCAGGGCAGAAACAATAAAGAGAACAAAACACTTCCGATCACTAACCTACAAAGACAGAGGAATTAGCACAAACACCGCTACCAAAATATATAAAGCTATTTGTAGACCCTTGCTAGACTTTGGACATATACTCATGACCAACGGAACAGAAAGGACAAAACGTTATACACAAACAACAGTACAAATTGCACTAAGACTAATAACACGAATAAGACACCCCCAAAACCCACTACACAACCCCCCCACCCAACTACTATACGAACGCACAAACATGACAAAGATCTCGGAAAGACTCATACAGCTACAGACAAAATGGACAAACAACCCCTACAACTGGACCATACTGAATCCCCTTTGTCTTACAAGACCAACCAGACAATCCCGCTTCCGTTTCCCTACATTAACGCTACTCGAACACTTACAAACGCAACGGACTAGTGGACAATAAAATAATTTCTTCTTGCCACTGAAATCTTATTTATTTAATAGTATTGTTAACCTAGAATAGGAGAATTTTCATATTTGTTTTTTATTTAGATTAAGACTGCATGTATTAAACAAGGGCAGAAAGACCGATAGGTCGATAGCCTTTTTTAGAAATAAAGATGTTTACTACTACTACTACTATTGGAATGAAGCTTTGCTCATTCTTAAAATCTTCATACACTTAGCTGAACTTTTCCATATACGTTTTAATTAGAGGATGACTATGCTGAATGAGTATAAGCAATAGAAATTTTCTCACAAATCCACTTTCAAAAGTTGCGCTACTCTAATGTAACGACTTGAAAGTGCGGCAGAGCTAATTAAGGCTAATTAGGCTAATTTTCAAGCTTATCGCAGGAGCCGTTATCATTTACCTTTAAGATATTTTATGTTTCTTTGTTACAAGGAAATGCTAAGTTTATAAATCATATCTAAAAGGGACAATATTCCCTCCGCTCTAATTAACAGATCATTTTGGAGGGCCAATAGCGAATACCACTAATATGATCGCTTATGACAACGGTGGCAAACTTTGGATAGTCTTAAGAAGGGATGTTTGATTGAATTGGAAAAAATCTTCCGGTCAAATCCATTTGGAAACGTTTAAGACAATTACTCATCCCCTGACAAAACCAGATTAAAATCTCCCAGAAAGTACTTTTTCAAATATTTTCTTGGGGCCCTGGAGTGGTTTCTAAGTCTCCGGCAAAGTTTGCAAGCCAAACAGACGTTTTTTATCTTCGAGATCGTTAGGTGTGAAGGAGCGCCATGCCCACATAGTTTGTTATCGGATAATTGGATGTTCCCTATCAGCTGAATCTTTATTTTCTTCCGAATGTTAAACTGTCGATAAATCGCAAACACGTGTAAGAATTTGTGTTGTAAAGTGTGCTCATTAAAAAAAAGGTTTTGCAGAATGGAGAAAGAGTTTTTCAATCTGTTTATCCAAATAAACGCCTCAATATACTCATCTATCATACGCAGCTGAGTGTTTTACTGTTTCTTGTCAAACCGTGCCTGCAAGTTTTCGTATCGTTTTAATTAAAAACTCTTTATATAAAAATTATCTACACTTTTAAAAGGCTTGTTTAGCATTGTGGAAATAATTTAATTTAATTTCATGCCAGTTTCACAATATTGTTCCATTTTGAGAAAAGTAAACTGTCTCAAACAATCAAATAACTCGTCATTTCAATTAAGCTCTTTATTAATAACTCCAGACGTTTCATTTATATGAAATAAATTCGTTTTTCGGGCGCAATTGTTTGCTAGCGAATGCGAAATTTATTCAGAGGAAGCTTTCGTTCAGATGGAACGGCAAACGAAATGTGATAATTTCATTATTTACTCTATTTAGATGCATACAGAGTGAACCAAGATATGATTATTAGTCAGAAGTGTATCTGGTACAAGAATTCAGTTTTGCAAAAAAACTGTATTTTACAAATGTTGCAATAGAAATTATAAATTTTCGAAAAATCTAGTAGTAAGTAATTAACAAGAAACCTTAATTCAATTGAATTTTTGAAATGGCTCAGTATTTTGCGCTTGTTTTAGAGCCACTTGTTCGAAGCTATGCAAAATTATAATAGATACATTTATATTCGAAATGTACGTTTTGAAGCAAATTACAAATTATTGGACCAGAATATTGTTATAATGAATAATGGATTCTAATAATTTATTGAAATTAATTATGGCTAATTAACGATAAATATACAATTTAACTTGTGAACCAAACACATGATTTGAATTAAAATAGTCATCAATTAATTAGCGTTTTATCATTTTCCAGTACAAAGACCTCTAGTTTTCTCGCAATTAAGCAATTAAGAATGATTTCAACTGGTGCATTTCTGACTTTATGAAGGAACATTTTGAAACATTGGAATTTTTGGAAGTATTTCATCAAAAGTATGAGCTCGTAACACAACGAGCAAACTGACTTATAAATATACAAAGGGGCTACTTTTCATATTTGCAAGGAAAACTTTGAGATCTTTCAAAATAGAGGTAATTTGAGCTCATTTTAAATTGGAGTTTTCTAGACTTTTTGAATACCGACTGGCTAGTGCTGATATTATTTTTTACAAAAATTGCTAAAATGTTTTTCATTTCGTTGTTCAAATTTCTCGAAAAAACTGAAAGTTAAAAATGGTTTTAATCATACATGTTATTACATCAGTTTAATTTAAAAAAATCATTTATCCGCCAATTTAATTACGAGATCATCATTCAGGGTTTTTTTTAGCATAGTTATCTGCCCCTAAAAAAATGTGTTAAAAAAATTAAAGTTGCATTATTTCTCAATTTACTGATAAAACTCTTTGCATATGTATTTCTTCTAGTTACCGTACAAACTCAAAGAGCTGAAAGCATAAGTTAGCAGACTTTGAAGAATGGAAAATGTAGAAATTATTTTTACAAATTGCTGGAAATCCCGTGTACATTTGTCGAATTTATAACGAAGTATTTATGGATTTTTTTTAAACTAGTTTTTGAGTGGTTTATTACAGCAAAGCAGTGGATTTTCTAAACGATCCTGCAAAGCAAAACCCCTCTTTTAGCTCATATTTCAATATAAAAGTTTACTTTGAAGTACATACTTATTTAATCTACTAAACTTTGCTTGAATGCATTTACAATTTAATTTAAGCGGCTAGTCTTTGCTGGGCTATACCAGGAAAGTATTAGTCCCTCACTTAAAACCCTCCACAAAGCTGTTTGCTAAGTATTCAGCAAGTTGGGGGTAACATGTAGATAAAGATAAAGTTTCTTGTCATGATATTGTGATATTCCTGGCAGCAAGCCGCAACACCTAAATAATAGCGTCTAATTAGTGTCTCAAATGCCATTCAAATATCTTGCAAAACACTTTTCCGTTGACTGCTAAATTGTTTCGCAGCCAGGCATGTGACATATTTTAATTCAACCCCATTAGCATCAAGGTATATTGCAGACTTGACACAATATTTAGAGGAGATACGAAATGCACGACGTGTGGAAAGGTGACGGCAGAAGATATATTAGCAAAGTGTCCTCATATTAAAATCCTAATAATGCTAAACATATTACACTGTGCAATGTTATGCTTAAGTTGCCATAACAAATTACTAATGGGGCAAAAAGCTTCCTGTTTATGCATTTTTTTTTTCATTGTTTTATAGTAGTAGTAAAGAAATGAGCTTCGGTTAAGGATAATGATGAATTTCAATTGTTGTTTTGCAACAAAAAGGCAAATTATAATTTTTGAACTGTTTGCTTCAGTAAAAAATTTCGTTGATAATGGAATATAACATACAAGTGGTCCGTAAATTTTTCTTTCTTCTTTCTTCCTACTTTCTAACGTGGAAATACAATAACTTTTATTTCGGGAAAATACGCGGGCAATCTGATTCTGAGGCTGGACTTGTTGGAATATTAAATTTATTAATTTCTAAGCCTTTTCGCCATACATTTCTCCAAATCTGCTTAAATTTAATATTCTGGATAATAATCCAGTCTAAAAATAATTACGACCAATAAATTATCAAATGGGATATAAGTCTCACAATAGACGGGCAATTATAATTAACTATGTGTAACTTAATTTAAACTCAATCGAAATAAATAGATCTAGACAAAGTTTAATGTAGATCGTCTTATGCTAGTTACCTTTATGTTGTTGGGGTGATTTTATCGGGCACGAATTAAAAATCAACTGGATGAAGGTGTTAAAAGAGGAAAAGATGGCGTTTAGAAGTTTTCATCTTATTGAATTGAATCAATTGAAGAAACTCTAAATAATACAGAACAGTTAAATGTGTGTGCCTTAAAAGTTTTAACTCATAGAAGAGAACTGAACACTTACATGGAACCGATAAGCTTGCGAAATGCCAGAAAGAAATTCGTATCCACAACAACCTAAGAGTTCGAAAAATTCACCAATTTTTCTAACTTCTTAAGAAAATAAATGTTTGTCTATATTTCTCAGATCTACATTTAAAATTACTCCATGACTTAGATGCACGGCTACATTGTGACTGTTTTATTCCATTTTTATTTAATTTTACATATTGATCAGGAATTCTTATTTTTGACTATTGTTGCAGGATGTCACGCAAACTCACCGCCAAGCTTCGTCAAAGACATGAACAATATTGTGATCTCCGAAAGCACACCAGTTGGAACCGAAATATACAAGCTAGAAGGAATCGATCCAGAAGGTAGCACTCTTCGCTACGATATTTTCGGTACCGATGTTTTGAGTGTGGACCACGACACTGGAGCTGTAACAATAGTTAAACCACTGGACTACGAGGTAAGTTCTTCAAAAAAAAATCGCAAAAACGCCAACAAAACTTGCAAGTGCTGATATTAGTAAAAGTCGAATATTCGACTGCAACATATTTTCTTTGAACATCATCCTGTAAATTGCGAGAACCTGACAATATCTTGCCGATCTATGTCCTAACAAGAAACTTCTATTTATTTACTGCCTTTCTTTACTAATTTCCAGACAAATTCCACTCTACATTTAGTGGTGAGCCTGGAAGACGAAGTGAACGGAACAGGAAAAAACAATGTAGTTGAACAGGGCATAACAGTGATTATTTTGGATGAAAATGATAACCCGCCTGAATTTCAAAACGTAAGTTTTAAATTAAATTCCATATTAACACTGCTGTTTCACCATATGTCAAATCAGCATTAAAAGTACTTCAATTTCATTGTCCATGTTGTTGAAAACCAGTGACCTGAACATTGCGATTATTCGATAAAACGCAATTAATCGAACAACATTGTGTACCAATTTTCCAATTAAATAAATTAGTGTTAATAGTGTAATTACTAAGTGCTAATAGTTTCCTGATTTTGTTGCTAATTGCAGCTTCCTTACCATGCGACTGTGGATGAAGATGCAGCCATAGGAGCCACTCTATTAGATATCATCTACGTAATTGATAATGATACGGCGGGTGAAAACATTGAAGTTATTTGTATCAATACATTAGAATCAGTGGACGCTTGTGATATTTTTGTGATTGAACAATTAACTTCAGGAGTGAATTCCTATAGAGGCGTTCTAGTGCTTGCCAGAAAACTGAACTATACCAGCCAGCAAACGTACAAATTTTCTTTAAAAGCCACTGTAAGAAATTTCATTTTTTTTAACACGAGGTTTGTTTACAAAAATGCTTTTTTAACAGGACGGCACGCTAACAAGCACAGCAGGCGTTAGCGTCGTTGTCCGGGACGTTCAGGACACTCCACCTAGGTTTCTAAGCAATCTTACAGCTCAACTTCCTGAAGACGTTCCGATTAATACCCTAGTTTTTACCGCTAAGGCTGAAGATGGTGATAGAGGAAATCCTCGCCCCGTTGTTTATGAACTCGTTAATAGTAAGTAATCAGCCATATGAAAGAATATTATATTGAAAGTGATTCAGGGCAAAAAGCCATCATCATTTTTGATAAAGAGAAACACATCAAAATCATTAAATTCCAGTAACATAAGTGTTAAAATGTAAAAGAACATTGCATGTGCACTTTAATCAGGTGATGAATTTCACACAACAAATTCATGAATTTCTTCTAGCATAACGTTGTAATTTTCCACTTGGTTGGTGCTTTTATTTATAAATGTTATTTATTAGTTGTTCAGTCATGTATTAGATTCACACCATTAGCCTAACATTACCATATTTGCAATGTGGCTGATAACCAAATCTTTCTCAGGCTTATGCAATTAGCTGCAAAACTTCAATACCGATTCATAATTGAACAAGGTTCTAATTAATGTATATGGAGAATGCAGGTGGTAAAAATTTATAATTTTGCAGATCCCAAGGACTATTTCCTGATAGATCCCATGTCAGGCGATCTCTACACAGCAAAACCACTGGATAAAGAAGCAATAGAAGATCCTGATGGCGTTCTTCACTTTGAAGTGCGAGCCCACGAATTAGTGAATGGTTTAAGGGCTGATGATCCGTCTACATTCAGCACTGCGCTGGCCACAGTGAAAATTTTGGACGTCAACGACGAACCGCCTCGATTTAATAAAAGAGAATATTTTGTGGAAATTCCGGAAAATATTCCTGAAGGGTCTGCCTTGCCACATCTGGACATGACAGTATCGGATCCGGATGAGGTGAGTTGAGTGAGATGTTCTACTTATTCACGGAAAAATATGTGTTCTAAATAATGAATACGTTTTTTCTTGTATCAGCCGTTTGAAACGCCATTTTTGCATGCAGGTGAAGAAGGTTTTTTAATGCTTTCCTATCCATAATTTCAATCATATTTAACATTTTTTATGGGGATGTTTTATCGATTCTTTATTATATTCTGCAGAATATAAGCTATTTTTGAGCTTTGAGTTGAAAAATGTTTGCTCACAATTAACCGAGTAACAGTATTTGCTGCAAGCTACATAAAAAACAATATCTGCATTTTATGTACACATGTTTCCTACAATATTATAAAAATTTCAAATTTATTCCAATTCATAAATTAATGTGCAAATAAATTTGCAATATTTGAAGACATTTTAGAATATATGCATTGAAAGAATTTAAAAATTCACGTAAAACGCCTGAAGCAGTAATTAGCGCATTGTCATGTTTCTATTATTATTGTTTAATTTCCAGGACATGGTTTGTTAATTTAGCCTATTAGATTTTGCCAACATCCTTCAGCTACAATTATCGTATGTTGATCTGTAATATTCCTTGCATTATCTTGTAATTGATATGAGCCCAAATTCTGGATTTGGGTTTCGTAAATTTGGCCAGAAAATCGACTATTTTCAAATTCAAAACATAGAGAAATGGCACAGTTAGAGAAAAAAATGCAATTGCCAATATTGTGATTTAAATTCTCTACAAAAAATGCAAAATTGTTTTTTTAGGGCAACAATTCCGCATTCTCTCTGGAGCTGAACGATATTTCTGGTGCTTTTTCTATCGAACCGAATACGGCTGTGGGTTCAACGCCAGTCTCTATAAGGGTTGCTCATAATAATCTGGATTACGAGGATCCGAACCAACGAAAATTTATTATTCTGGCTGTGGCCAAGGAGATTTATACTCAAAACAAGCTTTCATCAACGTCCACGATTACAGTTTCAGGTACGGCTTTCAATCTTTAACCGAAGTGAAATTACGAGCATTATTTTTAAACTTTAGATGGAGCATTTGGTTTAAATTATCAAAAACCTGTTGTGAATTATTGCTATGATTTAAAGCTGACTTTTCTGCATTAACTGTCTCGTTTTTTAGTCATTGATGTTAATGATAACGCACCGACATTTAATCAGGATAATTATTCGGCTGTTGTATCAGAAGTTGCATCTCCTGGTACTTTAATAATTACGATAGTAGCCAAAGATAGAGATACCGGTAAATTTGGAGAAAATGGCCTAATCTACAAGTTAACAGGAAGCGGGGCAGAGCTTTTCCACGTAAACAACAGAACAGGAACGGTCACAGTTGGAGCTTGTGATAGTTTGGGTATCGCCCCTTGTTTAGACTATGAATCTAAGCCGGAGTACCATCTACAATTTGTGGTAAGAAAAAAATTGTCGGATATTTTTTTTCGATTATTCACGAAAATATGTGCCTTTTTAAAGTAAATTAATTTTTACAAAAATTCCTTTCCAAATGGAGTCGAAAGTTATTGGGTTATTTCCAATAATTCTCATGTTTTATTAAAGTATTTTGTCCCAAGAGGAACTTAGGAATATGATTTAAGCTTCATCAACCAACAAGGTTACCGACCCCTTGCTTGTGCTTAAGAGCAAAGGCAAAATTTGCAGAACGTTAATTTTATTCTAGGCCATTGATGATGATGGAAGAGGCCAAACTACGACAGTGCCTCTTAAAATAAGTCTGACCGATAGCAACGACAACCCGCCAAAGTTTGGCCAATCCACTTACCGAATCTTTGTAAATGAAGGAGCCACCCGGTTTGAACCGCAACAGATTATCGAAGCTCATGATGAAGATAAAACATCCCAAGTAGTTTATGCAATTGTAGCTGGAAATGATGATGAACTGTTTAAGATCGATTCGGAAACGGGTAGACTGAGGATAGCTGGAAGTAAAGGACTGGATGTTAGCAATGAGACTGATAATATTATAACGTTAACAGTTTTGGTAAGTGCTGAACGTTCGGGAAAAGCTGCTTTTGGGCAACATTATCAAGTTTGGGTATTTAAAGCAGCTTAATTTGATTTTTTTACTGGGATTTCAGGCAACAGACAGCGAATTTACCGCCACAACTACAGTTAACATTACAGTACTTGATGTTAATAACAATTCTCCAATTTTCCTAAAAGAAAACTATTTGGAAGCAGTGCTTGAAGACGTTCCAATTGGTGAGTGAAACTTCCATATGACTTAATCCATAATGTATTCTTTTACACATTTTAAGAACTATCAAAATTTTGGATCTGCGTTTTCAGGTTCAAAAGTAGTGAAAGTTAAAGCCACGGATGCCGATACGGGCGAAAATGCAGAAATCGAATACATTCTCTCCAAAGGCACTAACGGGGATTTCGAAATCAACAAACTCACTGGATTAGTAACAGTGGCATCCAAGTTAGACTTCGATAGAAGAAATACCTACAATATGGAGGTTTTGGCGGTTGATCATGGAGAGCCGGCCTTAACAGGAACCACAACCCTTACCGTTAAAGTGATCAACACCAATGATAAACTTCCAAACTTTGTGCCTGCGACTCAGAAAACTGAGGTAAAAACCATCCAAGTTGCTTCAAATACTCTGAGTAGCAGCTAACACTTTAGGTGATGGAAGATGCGTCCATTGGAACAGTTATCCACACTTTAGTAGCTCTGGATCCAGATGTAAATTCTTCTGAGGCCCTAAACTTTGCAGCTACCGAGCCGATTACTGCTTTGGATAAACATGGAAATGAAGTGTCGGCCACTGAAGCTTTTAAGGAGTTTTTCGCCGTAGACAAAGATTCTGGAAAAGTAATAGTTGCTAATCACTTACAGCGAGATTTGGCTGCTGTTATTCGAATTCCGGTTTTGGTTACGGATATTACTGCGTCCACAGTTCAACAAGGGCAAGGCCTCCTAGGTACTGATCCAGATTTTGATGAATATCATCAGTTTCATGAATTTTCTTTAAATACTTTTCAGTTGTAACAATTCAGGATGTGAATGACTCTCCACCAAGTTTCGTTCCACCTTGGACTGTGGAAAATCCAGTCTACTTTCTGGAAATTAAAGAGGAACTGCCTGTAGGCACAATAGTGGGCAGTTATAAAGCGTTTGATGAAGATTCTGACATTGCTGGTTATGCAATTTGGCCAGAAAGTGAATACTTCTCTATTAATAGAGGCATTGGAATTGTGCAAATTACTAAAACCATTGATTACGAACAAACAAAAGACCTCAATTTTACGGTGAGAACGAGTTTTGTATATCGCACTTTGAAGAACTTAAATTATGGTGTTCTCGTAGATATGGGCCTCTGATAGTGGAATTCCCCAACTGAACGTATCGGCTCTGGTTAAGGTAAAAGTGATCAATCTCAATGACCACGATCCGATTTTCACGAAAAAATCTTACAATGTATCAATTGATGAAAATTCTCCGAATGATACGGTTCTCATACAAGTAAGGGCTGTGGATAAGGACGCAGGAGAGTACGGAGAAGTTGTTTATGCACTAACTGGAGAACACAGCCAGAACTTCTACATAAACCCCAAAACCGGCGAAATTTCAGTAGCCAATTCAAACTTTTTGGATCATGAAAAAATCGCTGAGTGTGTCCTACAAGTGGTTGGTAAGTGCATCCCAAATAAATATTTCAGCTTGCAGTCAAAATGTGGGTTTAATGTTTCAGCTAAGGACAGCGCTCCTGCAAATATAAGACGAACAATGTCAGTTCCCGTGTATATAACCATCAACGATCTAAACGACAACCCTCCGAAATTCGCTGATCAGTTTTATGAAGCTGAAGTAATGGAAAATGTGCGATTGAATCCTCCCGTGCCGCTTATCCAGCTAAATGCCACGGATTTGGATTCTGGTCTAAATGGAAACATCCATTACACCATTGTTTCTGGAAATGACAATGGTACTTGTTTGTTAATAGCTATTTCAGATTTCACTAGTTCTACTGAATTTTTAGATGTGTTTCTGATCGGGCTAGATACTGGCATTCTTTACGCCCATAAATCACTACAAGGTTTAACCAAGACTTTTAACCTTACGGTGGAAGCTCGAGATGGAGCTGGTAATGGAGAGCTTTACGATCGAGCAACCGTAAAAGTACACGTAATTAATGTAAATGATCATAAGCCCATTTTTGTGATGCCTTATCTGCCTAATTCCACTGTCGAGGTTCTTGAGGTAAGAACATTGTTTTTGAAATTCGCATAAACATTAACGTTTTTTTTTCAACCCTCTAGAATGCAGCTGCAAAAGATCTGATAGTGCTGATAGTCAAGGCAACTGATAAGGATCCAGGAGAAAATGGAAGAATCACATATCATTTGAGAGTTGGAGATCAGATTACTCAGGGAACCAATGACTTTAGCATTGATGAAAAGAACGGAGAATTAAAACTGAAAAGGGATCTGGATAGGGAGGAGAAGTCCAGCTATGAGGTAATGAATAGTGTTATTTTCAAGCGATTTAGTGATAGAAAATGAGTTTGTTCCATTTGTAGCTAACACTTGTGGCCAGAGATCATGGATCTCCGAAATGGTATCAGGAAGAAAGGCATCTAACAGTGTTGCTAGTGGATGAGAATGATAATCGTCCAGAATTTCCGGGAACGGTAGCAGCCAATCCATATCATTTTTATGTAACAGAAAATAATGAGCCTGATACACTGATAGGTAACACAAAATTGAGGTTTTTTTATTGTTAGATCTTTTTTGTATTAAAATCATTGCAATCCTAGAGCAGCAACCACTAAATCGTTTCCAACAAATCGAAACAATATGGAATAAATCGGTAAAACCCTCAAAAGGCTAAAATTATGCAAAAAGCTAATGAGTGGTTAAATGCTCCGAGTAAAATTGCAATTGATAAATAATTATAACCTTTAGGTCATGTGCAAGCATTAGATCGTGACGAAGGGAAACATGCAGCCGTTTACTATTACATTCTAACCGGCAATAAAAATAACGAATTTAGACTGAGTAAGATTGAAGGCAATCTCTACGCTACAAAATCCCTTGATCGGGAAACTAAGAATGAATATAATCTAGTAATAATTGCAAATAATGATCCAGACTTTTACGTGTCCGAGGAGGAAATAATTAGGATGAAAGACTTAGGTAAGGATAACATGAGCAGTTATTCAATAAATTAAACGTTAATTTACTGAATGATGTTTTAGGAGCATTCGAAGATAAAAGCATTGCCCGTGTTGTGGTAACCGTTAAAGATTTAAATGATAATGAACCATATTTTCAAAATCCCATTTATTATGCTGCAGTTAACGCTATGGCCAGCGTAAATCAGTTCGTTGTAAATGTGTCTGCGTTCGATCCGGATTACGGAGTTAATGGGTAAGATTATAAAATGCGCTTTTTTCAGAGTCATTTCAAAAGCTGTAGTTAACATTTAAAGCCTAATGCTCCCATGCAAATGCTATTTAAAAAAAAAGTTTTTATTGGACACATATGTAGCTAGTAAAAGGTTAATAAAAGCTAAAGCCTTAAAAAGCTGGTACCTTTTGGAACAAGCGAAAGTAATGTGCGAAAAAATATATAATGAAACTCTCTAGAATAATATGTACTTCTTATCCACACAAATGACTTGTTTGTGACAAATTATTTTCATAAAAAAATTAAAGAGAATTACTGCACATTATTGCAAAAATTCCACAGTTTTAGTGAGATGAAAATATATATAATTTTTTTTTATTTCAGTACCCTCACCTACTACATTAAAGCTTCCAATTTATATAAATACCGTTCTGAAAAAAGTTCTGGATCAATAATTCCTTCACCTTTCAATATTAGCCAAAAGGGAGAAGTATACACAGCCACATACCTAGCAGAAAACAACCAACATCGATTTGTAGTCGATGTCATTGCTAGAGAAAATGGATTTCCTGAACGCGAGGCTTACACTCAGGTTCAGGTAATTATGCCATTACTTTATCCTAAAAACAACTGCTCCAAAGTCGATTGCCGTCCTTTACCTGTAACTCCACTAAATCAGATGCTTCAATTTCGTCGCAGTTCAAACATTACAAGTCCTTTTATCTTTGCAACCGATATCTGAATTAACATACAAATTGAAAACTGAGTCTCTGCTACCGGCCTTATCTCTTAAACCAGCAGCCGAATGAAATTGACGACATGACGGGCTAGTTTTAATCTCAAGAATCATTATTAGCTACTCTTGAGCTTTGCTTTAAAATCTCTATTATAATCTTATTTAACTTTTAAAGTTACATCATGTATTGTGAGATGCGACTTACTATCTTACTGATCGATTTACATATTTAATGATCAGCCAAAGAAATTGGTGGAAAGTTTTGTCTTTTCTCTGAAACACATCAAGATGAGAAAGGATTTAGTTTCATTTAATTTAAACTATTCACTGGTTGAAGAGAATGAAAATGTGTTTACAGGTTTGGGTGTTTGAACCGGAACAGCTTATCCGAGTAATCCTCTCCAGGCCGAAAGAAGAAGTTTGCAAGGAAAAGGAGGAAATTATATCCGAGCTGGGCAATGCCACCCACTATCTCATCATCATCGATGAAATCCGATTCCATGTTGGAAACGGAGGAAGGAAGAATGAGGACTGGTAAATGAGTTTATTTTATAAATAAGTTAGATAGAAATTTATTTCAAATTTTAGGACCGACATGTATATTTTGGCTGTGGATCCAGCAACCAATTCCATCGTATCCGTTCCAGAAGTTTTGAAAATTATTGACTCAGAATACGATTTTCTCAAGGATTACTATGCTGGTTTTGCTATTGAAAATGTTGTGCCAGCTTTTGTCCAAGTAAGTCAAGAGACGATTACTTATGAGGACAAAATATAGGATTGGTTAAAGATTAAAAACACATACATTGCCTGATAATAATTTTGATATTTGATATCAGTTTTTTTCTTGCTGCATTAATAAATTTGCAGAAAAACAGTCACTTAACAAAAAATATGCAACACAAAAATCTTAGTGATTATTTTATTTGCTAGAAAAAAACTTGCAATTGGAATAACATGAAGCTGTAGTAAATTTTCGGATGTATCAAGCGCATATCTTTTAGGAACGAGAAGAGTCATTTGATCCAGCGTTGGCAGCTTTAATAGCTCTAATGATTGTTCTATTTGTTGGAATTCTGTCGTTTATAATCGTATGCTGCTGCTTAAGACACTGGGTAATATCTCCTTCAGATGACCTGAAGAAAAAAGACGCTCTTATAAAAAAAGCTATCATCGACGATTTGACTACTACGGAGAATCCTTTGTGGATTGAACAGTGAGTTCTGTAATCTCATATTTTGATTTTCAGCAGAATTCAAGATTTAAAAAACAAACATCTGTAAATTGTAATTTTATACACTGATCTGTTGATTTGTAGGAAACTTAAACTATATGAAGAACAGGAATTAACGATGCAGGTATTCAACGAACCCGAACTGGGAATGATAAATAGGCGGAGTAGTAATGACGATATGCCGGTAAGTATTTTTGAATTTGTTTTGCTTGGAATCCTCCTAGTGA
This sequence comes from Dendroctonus valens, assembly GCA_024550625.1. NCBI lineage: Eukaryota > Metazoa > Arthropoda > Insecta > Coleoptera > Curculionidae > Dendroctonus > Dendroctonus valens. The sequence goes on along the minus strand of JAJTJO010000089.1, from coordinate 300,418 downwards.
AATAAAGTGTCAAATGTTTGTGCATCCATAACGAATCACTAACACCAAAATAGACTAACGGCCTTTTCTGTCTCCTTCTCACCAAGAGCTCTCAAATATTTCTCAGGAGGACAACACATACGCGACCATACAGCATCCTCATCGTCGACAACAATCGAATTTAGCTTCAACAGGCCCCTCCGATGACTTGGGAGAGTATGCGACCTTATCCAGAATAGCACATCAACCTGGCAGCAATAATAGTTCGATACGGAATACACCGAATGTAAGTAAATTAAAGAAATAATACTAATTGCGAAATGACGCAGATGATTTTCTATAAGATGAAAGCAATTATTGAAACCAAAACGTGAAATTGGTTAGTTTTGTGTAAGCATTCCATTTTGTTCTCAGTAGCATTCGTTGAACTGATTCTTGATTTTTTTTTATTGCGAGCAGCATTTCAGCTGTTTTTTTTGTCAAAATGTTTTTCGAAAGTGGATTTCTTTAAAAAGTTTCATCTTTTACTTCATTACCCGAGAGCAAAGACATATAAAATCCATCGAATTCGATTTAGGAGTGTGTTTTCACCGAATATCAGTTGAACAATCCATGTGATGAATCCATTGGGAAGTTTTAAAAATTTTAATTTTTTTTTATCTCTTCTAAGTACTATGAAGCCGCTATGGGGTTCCAAGGGTCCACTTTCCAAGTACCGGATCAGCTCAGTGACGCGGGCAGTGAATATGGATCAGTTCAGGGAGAACCGAAAAAAGGTGCTCAAACAGATTACATCACAGAGCTCATATAAATCATGTAGATTCAGATACATTCATTCGAAAACTGTGACTTCATCAAATAAAAATAATTGATTCTAAACATCAAATACTAGCGTGATTTAAGTATTAGACGTAAAAGTGAAATTCACTGTGCAAATGCAGTGGGGACTTTCAAAAGCAAAAGGCTTCGGTTTACGTTTTCGAGATAATGTGAAGTGTTTAGGAATTATTTATTGGTTGTTAATATTTAAATTAATTTAATAATTAAAATCCCGTCGAGGAAATATTCAATATAAGTTAAGGACAATGTGGAAACATTGTCAAAACAAGGAAACAGAGTAATGGAAAAACTGAGTGCCATATTTACGCAGAGGCAAATTTAAATAATTCATCTATTGCGATGTATTTTTCATAATTGAGACTAATTTATATCCTAATTTGCTTACTACTTCTGCACTACTAACATGATTCACTTCATGTATCAACATAAGTCATCCAGTATTAACAAAAGCGAAAAAAGTATCGAATAAATGAAAATAATGAAAAACTTATCAAACAAACGGAAAGCAATTTTTGTAATAAATATATCCATAATTTTTTTTCTTTTAACACACATGTAACGTCCTTTAACGAGTAAAGAAGTTGAAACGTGTTGAAAGGCTCTGCATGCATAAATGAGAATGTGATTCTACCACCTACTGGTAGAAAGTTCTGAGCAGGTATAAAATGTTTTTAAATTGACAATATATAGTGGTTGGATAAAGAGAATCTGCCAATTAGATAATGTAAGTTTTGAAGGCAACTGTAAAGTAGGAGCTCTAACTGTTAGGAACTAGTACATTACACAAATCAATGTAAGCAAAGTACATATATTTGTATGAAACGATATTTTGTATAAAATTTAGTTTAGCCACGTTGTCTTCAAAGTGTTTAAGCACGGGATGATTATCAACTGTAAATATAATTAATTTAAATAGAAAATACCTGTACAAACGTGTTGCTCTGATTTAATTAATTTTAAACATTTAAACTCACGATTTATAAAATATTGTAAAAAATTTGTATAATCTAGACAAGATCTCTTAAATGTTGTAAAATTAAAACCTGCGAGAAAGTGAAAACAACAAATTTCAATCTATTATAATGTTGACTCGATTTAATGTTTGACGAATTTGCTTGTTACACAATCCGAGTACGCGTGTTATTTTTAGATGAGAGTATTTTAAAAAACGTTATTAAACTTTTTATTACGAGAACAGTTCTGATTTAGGTAGTATGATGTAAGATATTTCGTGGAAAAGGGAAAAAGACACCATAATATTAACCGGAATTTCCTTCAGATTATTAATGAAAAAAGACGTAACGAAAGGAATATTAATCCTAAATAATTGTGTGTCGAAAGAATCGAAAGTATTTTTTTTTACAATAAGTCATCGGCCTTGGATTTTCAACAAACAAATTTATTTGCCATGTAAATCAATGTAGTTATACTTGAATAAGCTAGTGTCTAAGAATCCGAGTGTTTAATTAGGATTTTTTAAGTAATTTTCTTCTCATTTAAAATTTTATATACTTGAATAAATGTAATTTATTTATGAAAAGTTATTCAAATTTACAACGTTGTTTGGAAAGTTGAAAAACAGTTCAAGCAATTTTCTCCATTTTACGCCAGCTTAAAATGAGTATCAGTGCGGGGGAAGAAAGGTTCATGAAGGGTAAAAATGTACAAAATAAAATTACATGTTTTAAATTTTTATAATAACTATATTTAATTAGGTAATACGCAATTACATAGTTTACAAGAAATAATTTACCCATCCAGAGTGAAGAAAAACAAATAAACAAGTGGATGAGTTCTAGATGAAATTGAACAGGAAATGTAGGTATGCGTTTATATGCAATATGTTTTTAATACATACGTTCGCTTGATTACAAAAAAAACCATTTTTGTTCAAAGTTTGTGTGTTTGAACAAAGCGACAAGTAAGTATAATTAAACTTAATAATTGAAAACACAAATAATTATCCACGTATAATAATTTAGAGTAGATAGAAAATACATGAAGAAAAACAAGTGATTAGAAAGCAATAAAACAACAATTAGGCACACTGTGGACAGTGGACACGAAAACATGCAACGAAAGCAATAAGTAATGAAGAAACAAAATTTGAAAAAGTGTTGAACGCATTTCTTAAACACAGATATTTTTTAAATAGAGAATTGACGACATAAAGGAACAATACCAAAAGCAATGTACTCACTGAAAAATGTTTAATATTCGTTATGGTACCGAGAAAACATAAAATTCTGGTACCAAGTTAGCCATACTATCAAATTTTTTTATTCCTAAAACACAAGAAGAATTTATTGGAAATAATAAAATGAATTAAAATGTATATTGGAAATATTTCTAGCAAAGGTTTAATGGAGATGACTGTTGTTCTCGGACGAAACTTTGTATTAACAAATGTTTGTATTGACAAAGTTTCAACAAAGTGGAAAAACGTTAGTAATTTATCGTGAGTGTCGAAGGTTCCAACCCTATAGATTATTGATTTGACTTTCCTACTAGTGTGTAAACTATAAAATTATTATTTTCTGGGAATTGAAACCTTTTAAAATAATACTGTTTTTTTTTTTCAAGAAACTCAACGTTAATGGATTTTTCATACGTCGCCAGAATAATGAAGTACATAATCCAAGAACACTGAAAATTATTAATAGTTAATGTTGAAGTTCTACAAAGAAATGTCCGTAATAGGCGTAAACAGATCGAAGAGTGGACTCTGATCATGAGGAGAGTACTTTCTTAAGGACGAGTAAGAAAATAAGAATAGTAAACTAGTAAAATATTGCCCCTTCCTCATGAAACACCTGGTATACTAACCATTCTAGAAAAATGTTGGCAAATTATTGAAGAAAAACTAGAATTGGAACGTTTTTGAATTAGTTTTTTGCGTCCAGTTCATTTTTCATTTGCTGACACAAATTTTGTTTTTATTGTTAAATATTCGATATATCCACTTTCAGAACTGTTTTGCCTTAGTTTTCTGTAATCTAGTTTTAATCTGTAGTGTTGCATTTAAGTTATATGAATTTTTAAGTTGTAAAAACTGTAAATGTTGTCATTATTATTAAAGTTATTGATAAAGATGATTAAACGAGATTTTACTATTTAAAAAAATAATTATTATAATAATAATAGATAATTCTTAACTAAATAATGGTAATAAAACGACTAGAATTGAACAGCAAAAGTGTCAACAATTTACGATTTATTTTAAGTGAGTATTATTTATTTAAGTTGAATACTTCAATACCTGATATTACAAATATTAATCAGTACCTGGGGGTGGAGGAGGTGCTGGTCGAGTGACTGTTTGAATTGGTGTTGATAATCTATAAACTAATTAAGAAAAAATATATAATAATAAATAAACGCAACTTAAAAAGTCGCTTACTCTTTTTAGCAGCAATGGGAGGTTTGGGAGGTTGATACGTTTCGCTTCTGGTCATCTGACTCGAAAATGAAACCGAACACTCCCCAATTATGTTTAGGGCTTCTTTGCAAGCCTGGTACATTTGCATGTTTTCTTCACGTTTTCTAACTTCTTCAGGAGATTCTTCCATTAGACCCTCCTAGGCAATTGATATTGACGATTATTAAAAACACTTATAAGTATGGGAAATGATCATTTTTAGTCAAAGTGGGATTATTATTGTAATTTTATTTAAAAGTTAAATATTTGCCTACTTACCTGATTTTCTGTTGAGTAGACATGCAGCAGCAACTCCTCGCTTATGAATTTTTTGGTGGTATTCAAAATCATGTGGGTTATTACTTTGGGAATTAAATCTTTAGTGGATTTATTTATAATCCCCATGTAACTATCCACTAAGTTCCTTATGACTTCCACCTGTCGCTTAAGTTGGGGGTCCACTTCCTCTTTTATTTCAATATCCTAAGTTATTGATATAGAAAAATAAAATAGGAAAGTTTATTTGTTAAACAAATTTACTTCATTATTATTTGCTTCCTTTTGCCGTTCTGGATATACGCCTGCCCTCAGGAAAGATGCTTTCCATGTATCTTCTTCATCCAGTGAACTACAGCTTAGCTCCAATTGTTTATTATCCTATATAAAATTAGAATATTTTCTATTATAAAAACTGAAAGATAAATTATTTTAAACAGTTAGTATTTACCTTGTAAATATTTCTTCCATTTTGATAGAACAGTCCAAACGTGTGTCTTCGTGAGATAAATTTCGATTCCAAGTCTTTCACTTTAATGCCATTCAAGGGCAAAATATACTGTATCTCTTTTTCGGTGTCATCTTTAAACCACGCAAGACTATCTGATGTTAGGACAAACCAATAGTCTTTAGCTCCTCGAATCATACTTTGGTTGTGAATGCACATGTAACCCTTTCGAATCACTTGGTTTCCTGGTGCGTTGCTAGTGCCGCTAATATTTTTTTCTGCTTGATTTTCAGCACTGAAATGACAAATGCGCTTTTATGCAGTTGACCTATTCATATCAATTGATACTTTTTTTAATCCATTTTTTCATTCATATTATCTTCATTAAATTAAATTAGAGTAATAATCGTTGCTAATAATTCAAAGGTAAAATCAACTTCGGGAACTTGTTTCAGCCATTACAGTTTTAAAAAAATGCTAATTTTTATATCATCGTTTTGTTAATTATTAATAAAATTCCTGAGTACTTACTTGGCAAAACCAATAAAATCTTCATGATTGGTATTCATGTAGCTTAATTGAAAGTCAATATACAGCGAAATTTGCTCTTTGCATTGCACTTCCGATTTGCTGAGCTGCGAGGAAATGATCCGTTCAATTGTATCTCGCAGTACCGGGTATCGGACCATCTGAATCAAAATAGGTCTGAATCTAAATTAAAATAATTATTACTGGGTATCGGGGTGGTATTATTTTGACCTTTTGCTCATGGTCGCGTGGATGCGTTAGAATCAATGTAAAATGATCATTCGTTCATTGATTAAAGCTGTGCTTACCCTTTCAGTACAGAAATGTATAATTTTCAAAAGTTCCGCAACCACAAGGTCTGTACATTTAAGGCAAGGATCCTTAAGTCTGGCGATTTGCTTTTTCACTATAGCGTCAAAGGCCAGGTCTGGGGTAAAAAGGCCAATCTAAACAACACAACGATTTTTATTTGCAGCTCATATTTGTAAAGTATTAATGCAAATAAAAACATTATCGCATCCAAGCATAGAAAACGTTCTGAGGTAAGTGTCGAAAGCAAACTGGCTTACCCTAATACCATGAATATTGCAAATAGCTATTCCAATCTCCTTTCTCAGTTCATTTTCGTCAAATTCCATTTTTACAATGTCAAAAGGAAACCGTTCATGGAATAGCGAATTAATTTTGGCTCCTCCACATAGTTCGCTGGTATTGATCTCGCTGGATCTAGAACCTTCTAGGGCTTTTTCAAATTCTAACGAGAAGTTCTGGATCATCCTAAAATGTACATTCTAACTGTACAACTTAGCATATAAGTTTGTTAAACGAAATTCTCAAAATTCAACTACCTAACGACAGTTTTAACATTTTCCGTATTGTCTGCCATCCTGACTGATAAGAAATGACAATTTTAAAGTCCACGGCATGGGTGATTGTAGTTTTCAAAAAAATTGTACAAGGTGCCTTTAAGGAATTTTTAGAAAAATTGTACAAAAGACAGCTTGAAGATTTTTTTCTGCGATAAAGTTGTATATTGCATCAGAACTCTGAAAATACGAAAAACTATCCGAAAGCTTGTTCAATCTCTCTGCAGGGGATGTGAATAAAAATACGATCACCTATTGAGATTTGGCCTAAAGAAAATTTTCAAATGGAACGCTTAGCAAATGCAACTCAAGTGGAAAATAATCTGAGGAAAAAGTCAGTGCACCGATAAATATTTATTTACGCATTTACCCAGATTTATTTACGCATTGCTTAAATATTCCCCAACTTTGACTGTAAATATTTTCTGACTCGGTGATGCGATTTGAATAATTTTTTTATCGAATCATAGGTCTATTCTTGGAAAAAAATGTAAGTTTAAGATAAGCAAAGAATATTGTTTTTGTTTTGTTTCTGAAGTTTTTTATTTCTGAAGCAAAAATTGCAAGAGAAAACTTTTCTGGTCTCAAAAGTCTTCTAGCTGTATCTTATTAAACATCAGAATAAATATCTTTCAAAAAAAATTGAAGAAACCATTTTGAGTTACTGTTAAACCAGCATTTAATTTTTTTGTGTTGGAAATCAAGCCGAAAAATTGATCGAAAAATGTCGGATTATTAATAAAATGTTCCGGATTGATAATTATACAAACGAAGGCCGAACAGTAGAAATGGTAATAAAAACCCTTGAAAATGGGACCAATTTCACTTTCTCCACACAGAAATTATTCAAAGGCTTGTTACTGGCAAACAATTTTATTTCCCTCAAATTTTCATTTCATAGATTCAACCTTGACAATTTAGGAATCCTTGAATTATACTATAAACTTTCGCAAGTTCAACACCACTTACTGTAGCAAAGCTTTAGTTTTCATTGTTTTGTCATCCAGCTTATAATGTTTCAAATCGCCTAAATTCTTCTCCAATGCATAAAGTTGTTTCTGCAATTTGTCTCTAAGACTCGGCAGAGTATTGTGAATATGATTGGTTAATTGAGCGTTTAAAGTCTTCTGCAGATATGTGGTTCCCATTTTCTCAGCCATGTGTTTATAGGATGGATGTCTGCAAAAGATTAATGATAGAGTTTACATTTATTAATTTTTTAGTGGCTTAACTCACTGTAGAAAGTAATCGCGTTCGGCTTTGATTTGCAACTTAATGTCCTTCCCACCATCCAGGTCTTTTTGTGATCTATTTATGACCCCCACATATCCTCTTCGTAAAGGAACTAGTTTGTTTTCCAAAACGTCTTTGGCATCAGTACCTTGGTCCATGAGATCTAACTTTGTTAAAACTCCAATTGTCCGAAAACCTACAGGAATCAAACAAAAAAAAACAAGCATAAATACCATACCAAAAAAGATGGAAGTAACGTTGTATAACAAAGTTATACCAACAAATACAATTAAGAAGAAAACGTCAACTGTATAAAATTAATACAAGAAACAATTTTTGTAAGTTATCTCTGATGCTTCTTCTTCAGATATTTTATTACTTTGTGAATTAGTTAACTCCTTTTTGTTGTTAAATTATATCGCAATTCCGCATTGAAACATTGTCTATGCATAACAGTTACTTGCAAATTGCTTGATTCCGTAAACAAATATAATTAAGTTTTTTTTAAGTTGCAAATACATTTCAAACTGCAACATTTTTATACCTTTTGGATCAACTTCTTTTGCAATCTGAAGAGCATCCGAATTAGCCAAATCCGTGTTAGCAGGAGTCACAGCCAAAATAAGGCAAGAATCTCTCTTTATGTACTCTAAAATCATGTTTCGAATCTGCACCTCAATGTCAGGTGGTTGGTCTCCTATAGGAATCTTTGTCATGCCCGGAAGGTCAATGAGCGTCAAATTTAATACTAAAATAAAACAAAATAAATAGTTTTAATAAAAGTAAAAATTTAATTTAATTTAAGGTGATGGTCTTCTAATAAAAAAAACTATATTAGAAAATAAAAATCTAGATTTGTTTCTTATAGAAACAGGTAATTTCTATGGCATTTATAGGACAATTATATCACAAAAAACGGTTATAAAAGTGACTAATAATGACCACGGACGTCGTTATCTCAAATTGCAAACAGTTGTGAAAAAACGAAATGTGCCAACATTTACTTTCAAGCCGTTTTCAATAGACTTATTGTTTATGAAAAGTATTCCTTTGTATTTTATTTTTCTACGCATTTCCTGTTGCCTTTCCTCGCCCTTGGTTTCGTTAAAGCAAAATATTTGCTGTGATTTATTTACTAGTTTCTAGTTCAATGCTATTAAATGTGAGTGGCTATTATTTCCCAAATCAACACTAAATTAATGGTTACTACTGTTATTTTACAATAACATTTTCACTTCTTGCTTACACAGGAAACGTGTAATGAGCTTGAAATAATAAGCAAAATGTTTCCTATTTACCTTACGCAGTGCGATTAGGAGATTAAGCTCAAAGGAGCCGAAATTATTATTGACAAACAGCAAAAATTCCGTTAATTTGTATAATTATTTGTTTATGTTATATTGACGTCAAATTTGTTAATGTTTAAACAAAAAATGTCTCAGACTTTTTCTCAAATATTTTCCACGCTTATGAATGAAAGCCAATTATTTATGTGTAGTGTGGAACTTTTAAAGGCAAATGTGTTGACTGATCTCTAGAAAATTGTGTTGGCAAAGCAGTAAAAAACAATAAGCAATTAAATTGATTCGTAGTGTGAAAATTGTACATTAGCGACGTCTTTGTTTTAAGATTGATTGAAGCTTAATGACCTAAAAAATTGTAAGCTTATACTAAACCAGATAATTAAACTCACGCCTCGTTCGAGTTGGAATTTCGTATTCGATGGAAAAATATTAACACGTAATACTATATTAAATTATTTTTTTTACTCCCTCTGAACAACAAGTAACTTTGAGCAGTTTTTCTTTGAAATTATAATGTGTATTTATTATGTTTTTATTACATTGCAAACAGAAGTGTTTTCTAAAATTAATTATATTTTCAAGGGCAAGACATGAAACGTACAAGGTAAATAACATTGAATCATCATTTCCTGCTTGGAGGCTATGGAGGACGCATATTTGCAAATAATTTAATTTTTCTTTTAACGCCGTTTTTTATTATATTTGTTAATAAATTGATAAAGGTATCTAAACGCATTTAAAGCATGAATTCATACTTACCATTGGGAGAAGATACTCTCAAATTAATGGGAAGGTTTGAAATTCCTTTGTTTTTGCCAGTTACGCGGTCGGTGTCCGCTTCAATTTCTCTTCTAACTTCATTAAAGTCGGTATATTTTTTACCTGGTTTGTGGAGAAATTCTGCATATTCTGTATTAAAAAATAATGTTTTATTATTGTTTTAAAGTGATTGGAATTAAATAGCTTACCATATTTTGAGTAAACTAACTGTAAAATGAGGGGCCTTCTGGTTACTATTCCAGATCCTCTGGGTAAAAAATCTCTAAAAAATCAATTTATTTGTTGTTGAAAAGTTTAATTGCACAAAGTTTTTTAATCTGTAAATTAAATTTAAATTCACTTTATAATCACCATTCTATAAGAAAGTAATGGTGAAAATATTAATTATAATCTTTGTAACTAACGTAAAAATATCAAGGGTAAATGATGATAAATTCCCACCTAATTTTGATAACATTCTAAGCCAGACCCAAGGATTTTTTTTTACTTTTCAATGGCAAAGCAACAAATTACAAGGGACGATCGATTCAATTGAATTATTATTTAATAATGCATTCATAAGTAAAAATAAGTTAAAAGCCGCACTTAAATAAATAATAAAATTATATGCATTTCCTCCAACAAAACTAGATATCGATTCCAAATCACTAAGTTAATGAACCAGATAGTAAATTATTAATTATAAGATTAAGTATGTAGTTCACACCTTTCTTGACCTTTTGATAAGCATAACTCATATAGTAATTCAGTTTTATATAGTACAATTTTTTTACAAATTTAGTGGCTTGTTTAGAATTGACAAAATATGTAAAGATAAGAGGAGTCGATATTTGGACTATTATAATTCTCCAGTAAGAAAAACTTGGTTATATACTACATTATTTCAAGATATTATTACTTAATTTTTTTTTTTTCAAGATATTATTACTTACTTATTAAGGTACTTAATTGAAAACTTGAAAATATGTGACAAAATGTTCAGAGTTTCTTCCCACATATTTTTAACTTTTTCAGGTGAGAAAGCGAGGAATGCATAAATGGAAAACGGGAAATCATAAATGAATGTATTAGAAAAAAAGCCCACACATAACGGACACATGTATTTAACATGCATGTATTTATATCGTCTATTATTTTTTTATTTGTGTAAATAATACACGCATTAAGAGCGGTCTGCAATGTTCCAACACCTGCCAAATTAATAAAAAATCTCTAACTTCTTCAATTGATAATCAAATTTCTCTAAAAAAATATGTTTTTTGTAATATCTGGAGCATGCTAAGATACATTTTAACGAAATATGCTTTAAATTTGTTCCTACATGAGGATCATATTTTGATAAATTTCCTGCCCTTAACCGCATTGGTCAAGTGGTAAATTATTGAGTATCTTGGTACAAAAACTTGCAGAACTTTTTCCTTTGTCTGTAAAAACAGTTCATTTTTTCTTTCGTTTAAACATTAATCCTTTCCCGATATTCTCGTGCTCTTGGTAAAATCTTGTAGCATTCATATTTTTACGCAAACAATGTTTGTCTGCTTCCTTGCTATTTAACAACTTCAGACAGTAGTAGTAGTAGTAAACATCTTTATTTCTAAAAAAGGCTATCGACCTATCGGTCTTTCTGCCCTTGTTTAATACATGCAGTCTTAATCTAGATAAAAAACAAATATGAAAATTCTCCTATTCTAGGTTAACAATAGTAGTAGTAAACATCTTTATTTCTAAAAAAGGCTATCGACCTATCGGTATTTCTGCCCTTGTTTAATACATGCAGTCCCAATCTAAATAAAAAACAAATATGAAAATTCTCCCATTCTAGGTTAACAATACTATTAAATAAATAAGATTTCAGTGGCAAGAAGAAATTATTTTATTGTCCACTAGTCCGTTGCGTTTGTAAGTGTTCGAGTAGCGTTAATGTAGGGAAACGGAAGCGGGATTGTCTGGTTGGTCTTGTAAGACAAAGGGGATTCAGTATGGTCCAGTTGTAGGGGTTGTTTGTCCATTTTGTCTGTAGCTGTATGAGTCTTTCCGAGACCTTTGTCATGTTTGTGCGTTCGTATAGTAGTTGGGTGGGCGGGATGTGTAGTGGGTTATGGGGGTGTCTTATTCGTGTTATTAGTCTTAGTGCAATTTGTTCTGTTGTTTGTGTATAACGTTTTGTCCTTTCTGTTCCGTTGGTCATGAGTACATGTCCAAAGTCTAGCAAGGGTCTACAAATAGCTTTATATATTTTGGTGGCGGTGTTTGTGCTAATTCCTCTGTCTTTGTAGGTTAGTGATCGGAAGTGTTTTGTTCTCTTTATTGTTTCTGCCCTGATGTTTCGTATGTGTTTAGTGAATTTAAGTTTGTGGTCGATTGTGATTCCAAGGTATTTTACGTCGTTTTTTGGTTGTGTCGTTTGGCCGTCTGCAGTTATTGTAGGGGAATCAGCGTTGAGTCTGTGGTTTGTGAGCAGAAGTTCTTAACAGAACTTCAGACATTAACTGTAAATGTCACAGATATGCTAAACATAAGAAATATTTGCGCATAAAATATTAATACTTGCACTGAACAAGAAAAGAAGTATATACCATGCATTTTTTCTTTACAAAAAGTTAAATCAGAACGTCATCTTTTGAGTCAAAGAATGTCGCAGTACCATTTTGATAATGTGCTTATTGCACATTCTGTATATGATTTATACTTTGATGCTATTTTATGTATTATCATTTTTGAATGAAAATGTCTTTCTTTTATCATTAAATTTGCATTTTTGGTGCCTTTGAAATATGGGTACCTATGTGTTGCGGGCGTTTTATTTTCAAAAGAGACAAAAGTTTTATTTTCATTCACTTTTTTAGACCAAGAGCTGTGGTAATAAACAAAGAACTGAGAATTATTGTATATTATTTGCAGCGTTACTTGAATTTATATAATAACTCGATAATTTAGTTTTTATTATCAATTAGTTTCGTATATTTTCCTGACTGTACTTTAATTCATTCCAATGTATTCCTGGGTTTCAGTCAATTTTATTGTTTATCATTCAAAATGTTACAAATACGTTTCGGTGTCTTTCTCCACCATCATCAGTTTGTCTAAAATATATATCTACAGTTATCATCAATTTAAATAGAAAAAATTCACCAAAATTCACATATTAAAATACAAATCACACACATATTAAAAAGTACATCCAGAACATTGGTTTTCAGGTGATTCAGGTCAGGACAAACATGTCTGGGAAAAGACTAGAATCTATTGTTTAGAGATCTAAATTCAACTTACGTATATAGTTGCTACCCAGTTCACATTTGACTGGTCACTGAATTTTCCATATCTTATTCGATATCAAGCGAGCGAAACAAAAAAAAAACTGTTTATCTTTCGTCTTTTCTTTGCATTCTAAGAATTGCTTGGCAATTCTTCAATATCAGATTGGACATTTGTCCAACCAAATGTGGAAAATGTCCAACCAAATGTAAAGGTAGAAACATCTAGACATACAAACTGATGATGGTGGATAAAGACACCGAAACGTATTTGTAACATTTTAAATAATAAACAATAAAATTGACTGAAACCCAGGAATACATTGGAATGAATTATCAATTAGTTTTGTCTTGTACACGAATGATTTATTATTTATCCCACGCACAGAAAACCAACCAAATAAATAATGCGTTATCCATCAAACAAACATTCCTACTTCAAATGGAATAAAATAAATTATATGCCGAGATTTTTCACTCTGTTAAACAACATGAATAGTTAGTTGCTCTCTATTTATGATAATGTTTGCTTTGACCGCAAATCAGGATATGTTCCATTTTTTTTCTGTCGTATTTTTCTAGAAATGTTTGTTTCAAAAATGTTTTACTTTCTTATTTATTATACCAGTAATTTTGAACAAATGAAATTACAAAAAATTGTTAAATTTTGTTCGAAAAATTTGCTTAACATCAAAACGCAAATTTTTTCCGATGAATAGTAAATGCGCATATTGTTAAAGGCATGTAAATCTGATATAGAATCTGTGTCGAAGGTTGATAAATGATTTGGCTGTTCAAAGCTTCGAAATTCCGTAGTAAAATAAATTAAATTTTGCAAACTAAAAATGAGGCATTTTTCCCAAACATCATCGACTTTTGGGCGCCTTTGAAACGGGTTTTGGAAGAAACTGTAGGTATGAATTGTAAGTGAAATCACGGTACTTATGATCTTTTTGTCGCTAAAATTATGGTCAACAGACTACCAACTAGATGAAAAAAATTGGCAAAACTGCGTAACCTTTTGAAAAAAATGATTTAGCAAACGCATAAAGCCTCAGCTTAATTAGAGTCCTTGAGTATACTATACTACAGAGTTTAAAGATTTTTAAAGCATTTTTGACTCTAATTTTGATCTCGTTGGGTGCTTTAAAAACATGTGCAGATTCAACGAGCAGGTACACCGTTAATTCCGATAAGTAGATAAAGGTTACTTTTGTAAATATACCGACAGATGATAACGTTTTGAACGAACAATGAGCATTGCTCAATTTAGATGACCTTAATGGCTAACGAGTTTAGTAAGTAGAACTGCGACAATTCGCGTGAAGAAGAACCAGATCAGGAAACCACCATGAGATGGTAAATTTATTCGCTACGCAACTTACTCACCTTCCGACAAAATTTTCTAAAACTGAACTTTTGCCCGCACTTTGCCCACCTACTACAGCAATTTGAGGCAAATCAACAGTCAATTGAACACCTAGGCGAGTGAATGCATCTTGCAATTTATTCACCACACTGATAAGTTGTTCCATTCCCGAAATGCCGGACATTTTTCAAGGAATGTTTGGTACATTAAAACTGAAAACACAAGTGCAAGATCGAACCGTTGCAGGAATAAAACTTGTTTATTCCTTACCTAAGGCGATGTGTATGGTGACTCAGTCGAGCGTTTTTAATTGTTGGTAATAAGACACACGTTCAATGGCCGCATCATCAACACTCGAAACACTAACTGAAACTTGGAAGCTTCATGTTCAAGCCGTTTGTCGTTATCTGGAAATTCTCTGAACATTTTGGTCTATGTCGATAAGGATAACAATGGGAGTAATGTCATCGTTCTTTCTGCTCGTCTATATTCGTACAATTAAGTTTGATATTTAAGTCCTTGATGTATTCGATTCCGTTGCTGTTACGTAGAAATTGTTGTAATTCTCCTCCGGCGCATAAGTTGTTTAGCAATACTGTGCTACTTTGGTTGCATATAGTTCAATAAAACAAAGAAATTAAAGACAATCCGTTTAAACCCGAATAAACTTGTTCAGGTTCAGACAAAAAAAATATAATCATAAATACATTAGGTTATCAATATCCCCAATCCCAATTTCGTTGTTTTTGGGCTAACTGTACTATTAGTGCTGTATTTTAACAATGACATGTTTCCTGCTTTGATAGCTTCAAGCCCAACAAAACTATGTCTCGATTCTCGACCAGCAATTAGCTGCTAATGCTCTTTCTGGATTATTAATTTTTAATGGTAATAAAGAAGCGAAAGCTCTATATAAACTTCCCTTCAAATCCAAGATCTGGACCAACGTGATTAAGATCTAAGGAAGCCACGCGCAAACCCGCACCTTTCAATAATAGTGCGAAGATCACGCGCGGCATGAATTTTCATTAGGTGTAGACTATACCAATCTGATTAATCGCAGCAATAATTGAAAAAATCCAAATAAGCCCAATATAAAAATTCTTAAATTCTTGCCAATAAACTCATATTATCAACTAACTTTTACCAGAGATTAGTCTACTAATCTCTGCTTTTACCCAACTATTTTAAAGTATTTTAGTGAAATAAACTAGAAATCATGTGAGTCATATTCACCCTGTTATTAAACTATGAATCATATATTAAAAGAAGCCAAATAAATTTGAAAGACAATGAAAAATGCTCCATATATGTGAAAGATACAAACACATTATTCTAAACTCTATAATATATCAGACTATGAAGGCTTTCACGGCCGGTGAAATCACATATAGAAATGTTTTTCGGGCTTTGAAGCCGTGGTCCAGGGGAATTTCTTCCTGACGTTTCAATATTTGAGATGGATGCTCTGGACACAGCCGCGAGGAGACCTAAGTGCTGGTTTCGATATGTTGATGACACTTTCGTTGTTTGGGGCCATGGTTTGGTTGAACTTAAAGACTTCCTGAGGCACCTCAACTCAATCAACTCAAAAATACAGTTCACTATGGAAGTGGAGAAGGATGGGAGACTGCCATTTTTAGAAGTCTTGGTAACCAGAAAAACCAACGGAAAGCTAGCCCACACGGTGTACAGAAAACCGACACATACCGACCGGTACCTGCACAGTGGATCAAACCATCATCCCAGTCAAAAGAGAGGAGTCATTAAAACCCTCACCGAAAGAGCCAGAAGAATTTGCGAAAGAGCCTTTGGTTGGAATGAATACAGCAAGAACGAGTTTAATAGAGCAATTCGACCAAGAAACAGTGGAGGTCGTCCTGAGGAAACAGATACGCATGATGAGCGTAAGGGTTGGGCTTGCCTCCCATACATACATGGAGTCACGGACAGGATCGGCAGGATACTGGAGAAACACAGAGTGAAAACAGTCTTTAAACCAACTTGAACAATCCAACAGACTTTGAGATCGGCCAAGGACAAACGGGATTCTATATCGGCACCAGGAGTCTACAGGGTTCCATACAGTTGTGACAGAGCAAATATCGGCACCACAAAACGTAGTGTAAACACAAGGATCACTGAGCATAAAAGAAGTTGCAGATTAGGACAAACAGAAAAATCAGCAGTAGCGGAACACGCACTTCTAGACGGCCACCAAATAGATTCCGATGAAGTGGACATTTTGCACCAATCTCAACGGTATTATCCGAGACTAACCAGAGAGGCCATTGAGATCTTCAAACATGACAACAATTTTAACAGGAAAGAAGAAGTCACGGTCCTTAATCCAGATTGGAGACGCGTTTTGCGGGAGATCACTTCGCCCACTGCCTCATCGCCTTTGATAATGTCCACCGCAGTTGTGGACGAAACGTCAGGAAGAAATTCCCATGGACTACTGCTTCGAATGCCCGAAAAACATTTCTATATATATATATATATATATATATATATATATATATATATATATATATATATATATATAATATATTATATGTTCAGATATTATAAAGACCCCAAAGATCACAGTGTCGAGTCGCGCGTGAGATTCTTCGTACTATGGAAAAGTGCTGCTTTACGCGTGATTTTTTATGCCGATTTTCATATCAAATTACTCAACATCGCAAAACATATTTAAGAAAACTATATGGATTTTCTTGATGAGAATTGTTGAGAATCTTCCCCAGAGATCGCAGATGGAAGAACGGATGGTTGGAAAAAATCTCTTTATCTCAACGAACGAGAAAATTCGCCAACACGTTTAAAGATGCTGCTTAAAAGACTTTTTTAATACCCATGCATGTAATGCATCTGCCTGTATGTCCCAGACAATCGTCCGTAGAAACAACCCAACAGAGAAATGCATTTTTATTCAAAGTCTAAGTACATCTGAAAGAACTAAAAATAAATTGACAAAAATACCAAAAGGTGTTTTAGCCAATGTGGGATTTAGGAAAAAATAGAAAGACAAAGAATAAACTATTTTTTATTGAAAAACTTAAGATTCCTTAAAAGTATTGCAACACTTAAACTAAGTCAGTCTAAACAACCTATAGAGAAGTTTTGTAAAATTATAGAAAAAGGGAAAGTTTCCAAAACTAAATCAAAATGATTAGCATCAAAGAGCACTAAATAGAATCTTTATCAAAATAATTCTCCAAACTTTTGTAACGCAAAAAAAATTCCCATTTTTAAGCTAAATAGTATGACTGATTCAGCTGCTGCTTCACGTAACGTAAACTATAATATTTAGAAAAATCGTCCCCACTAAATCTCTATGCTGAAACATATAGAAAAATTAATTTAAATAAGGGAATAACATTAGGTACATTCTTGGTTAAGAAAAATTGAGAACCTCCATTCAAATCTACTCCCAGCTAGACTAGATCACTCTTCAACCATTTTCATCACAACAAACTAAATCAATTAGAAATCTAATCAGTTTTAATCAATGTCCAATTTTTTCTGTTCCATTGCTATATCCATTTTCTTTAACGTTGCCATCGGATAGAGCGTCAACATTTTCTGAGAGCACCCTGTAGGTGTCTTCCATTAGTTTGGGAATATCATCTTTCGTACAACCTTTGGTTGAAATTGTGGGAAGAATTTTTATTTTGAGTGTTCCTGAAAGAAAATGTAATTTTTATTATTGTATCATTTAAATATTTTCACATAGAGTAGCAAAAAAGTATTCATGTATTTTTTTAACAATATATATCTGGAGCGCTTTTCCGTTTAATTAAAAAAAAATATTTTCACATTTCTTTGAGACTATGGCTTTCAGCCAGTGCTTTTTATGAATTTTATACAACTGAGCACAGTTTGCACAAATCTGATAAATGACTAAATTGGATTCATCCCAAGTGCGTCTATTACATTTAAATTAATATTTTTTCTCGTTAAAAATGTATTTCATTTGTAAAAACGGAAATATTTTCAACCTTTTAACTAGTGTTAAGTTTTAAATCACATTTTTTCCATGTCAGTCTTTCTAAAAATTCAGAAAAACACTAAAAAAATATTGTACAGTCAAATCAACCTGTTCTCTGAACTAATTAATTCAGCTTTGTTATTATGAAAGATTATTTAATTGTTCGTGCAGTTTGGTGTCTTCCAACAATTGGCACTATGAAAAAACTATGCCCAAGAAAAGGTAAACATGTAAATAAACTTTTAGAGTTGCGTCAACTAGTCGTCGAACCAAAGTGTTCATTTTTATGATACAATTCTTGATAAACACAGGCAGCAATTGATCATATTTTAGTGAAACCGTTTTACGTGTTATTCGATTAAAAAATTTGTGGTAAAAATGTGTTCGCTAAATTAAGTTTCAATTAGACAAAATTGTGTTAAGGAAGAAAAAAGTGATAAAGTTCGTAAGTATTTCTTATAAGTATTGACAAAATGTGAAGCAACTATTTACGATTTTAAAAATTATATTCTTATTGAAAAAATACTTAATAATATAACAATTCAGACGTTGTTAGTTGGCTAATGGAATAAAAGTATCATACTGATATGTATGAATAAAAGTATCATACTAGACGGTTCAGCTTAGCTACTTACAAGGACTGCTTTAGACATACATTTTAAATCGTGACTGTAATCCATTTGAACTAGAAAAAGCGTGTATAAGAATAATTTGAATCATATAGTTTACAATATTTCATAAGAGGGTAGCAACACACAGTAACCTTTAATTTTCAAATTGCATTTCAATACATTATTTAAATCTAGACGACATCAGTTAATATGTGTATGTTCATCTCAGAGACATGGAATATCTGCAATTATCATGTTTGTATAAATTTTAACTTACCGCTTTCAAACCTGAGATTTTTCAAAAATTTGTATCGGCAAACCGCAACTGGTTGAATAGGCACTTCTGATGCCAATGCCAAATGAAAAGCTCCCTTCTTCAATGGCAATAGCTTGTTTTTGCCCAAGTTTCGAGTCCCTTCCGGAAACATAAGAACACGAGCCTTAAAAAGTTCAAAAGAGCTAATTAGTTTAAAAAAAATTTTGATTTTCAACATCAAACAGAGAATGTGCTTTTTCTAGTGGAGTTTATTTAAATTAACCAACAATTAAAATTATGAAGAAAACTTAAATTATGAATGTATTTGCGAAGTCAAATTTTTAGAAGCAGTTGAAAAAAGAGGAATTTGAGTGGGTCTTTCAATAACTAATTTTGTTAGAAAAAAATTGTAAAATTAAGCAGATGCTTTACATCAGCAATGTTGAATAACAATATTTTTTGTAAACTAATAACGATGGGCCGTTTTAAAAAAATGTTTGTTTCCTTACCTTTCTTTGCCGGATGATTTCTCCGGTTTTATTAACTGCACTCAAAGCGTTTTTTGATCCCCTTTCTATAAAAATGGTTCCCCACAGCCAAGACGCTAATCCGAATGGTTGGACGTAGAATATTTCTTTTTTTGAAATAACTGTGCAATTGTCCATGATCGGCCAAAGGCAAGCTAATACTGTAATAAAAAAAACGAAAAATTAATAACTTAAATAAAGCCGGATTTTCAATGACTTATATATTTTTTGTCATTTGTATTCACATTGTTAGAACTAAAATTAACTTTTGTAGCACACCGAGCGCTGTTTACGTTAGTAGTTTCAACAATTTTGCTAGTATGTTTTGCGCTGATTGACGAGAAAATTGTCCTTAATTATCAACTATAATTATTCAAGTACTGGTCAAGGTAGCTTCTGGTGGTGAAAAGAATGATTATTTCATTATTTTGTCTCCTGAAATTATGAATGGCGATTGAGCTAAACATGGGGGCAAATACTAAATATGGACTTTGAATTTGGAATTTTAATTGATTTATATTCAGAACCTTATAGTTTTTGTATTACGTGCAAAGTTAGCTTTACTTTTGGATTCAATACCTTCATTGATCAAAGTCCATCTTTTTTAACGTGCAATATATTAGTTTAACAAGTTTTAACATTAATTTATGTTGAAGGAATGACTTACTAAATTCTCTCATAAACATTATCATCTACAAAAATATGTAAATTTTATGTTGCTTTGTGTTGGCCTTTTATCTGGATATTTTTAAATAAATATCTTAAAGTGGAATGTACACAAATGAATTAAAATTGCATAAGTCTTAGGAACTAATTTGGTAATGAAGCAAAATACTTTTTGTAATAAAAATGTGAATGTACACAAAAAATATATTAGCAAACACAGATAAGGTAACAATAATGCCTGAGGGTTTGATATCTATTTTTATTATTCTTTCTCAAATTAACACAATGTTTTGTAAACTTTGAATATTTTGAGGGCGCATAGTTGGCACTTAGGAAAATACAACCAAGAAACGGCCAGATAAAAGCTTCATGGTTGAAACTAATAAATCATTTTGTTTCTAAGTGAAAATACTTAATGGTTTTAATTATTTACTTTTCTTTATTACACTTTAATTTTTTTTAAGTTATGGCAATATTAGAAACTCAAACTGCGGGAATGTTTTAGTAATAATGCTTACATAAAAAACAGATATGCTCACTTTCCTTTTTTTAGCTGCAACTTTCTTTGAGAACTGAAGAACTTAAATTTCAATTTGAGCCTCATGTATTTCTGTTATGAAACTTGTTAAGACCACGTATTAATCTGCTTATAAATATTGCCTTAAACAGGTATTATTTGTTAGAATATCTAAAATTTTCGTCAAAATGTTACTGTGAAAAGCTAACGAAAGCAGATGGCAATATCTAAAAGAAATCTTTTAAGAATACATTGTGTGTTATTTTTTGACGGTTTTCTAAAACATATTCTAATGCACATGGCAATGTAATTTCGAGTCAATAATTATGCAATTCCACTTAAGTAATCAAGGAATTATTAGATATATAAAGATTGTAAATAAATTTGAAAACAATTCGAAAAATGAAGGAAGAAGCAAAGAATATAGCAGAAAATCTTCCTGGTGTAACTGTTAAAAAAAGTCTGCTAAAAACATTTTAGGAAAATGTTTGGACATAATTTTAATGAGTTTTGTTTACCAATAATAGCATTTTATTTAAATGTTTAAAAACTAATTTTGAGATTTGTATCCCAATCAAGTAAAACTTCCCCGTCTCAAGTTTTTCACATCCATTAGACAAAAACCATTTGCTTTTGAGGAGGCAACTAAGTTGAAAGTATGTGTGCAAAACATTTTAGTATGTAGTTGCTACTTTCGATATGGATCAAAGTCCTAATTCGCAAGTAGTAAATTCATAATTCGCGATACTTATTGAGTGTGATGGCATGTTTATAGCACTGTAACGTAGGTGTATAGATGGATTTTAATCTTTAGAATTTGACCTTTGCTACTTGAAATTTTCTACTATTTAAATATAGCACATTGTTCGTGAGTACGAGTGCAATTTAAAGTGAATCTTGAATAAAAAAACATTTTTTAACTAAAACTAAATTTTAAACATTAATTTAAAATGTGCTGGAGAAGCGAGTACCTACCGATTAAGTCAAGCATACTTTGATGATTAATGAGAACAACGCAGCCTGTATTTTGGACGATATTTTCTACTCCTTCCACACTTAAAGTCAGTCCTAGGAATGTACTACAAGCGCGTAAAGCAGCAGCGGGAATTCTGAAAAATAAAACAAAAATTTACTTGAAAGAAAAATCAGACAGAAAATTTATAGGGCATTCCGAAATAAAAGACACAAAATATTTACACATACTCTTAAAAACAAATTGAACAATTTTTAATAATATGAGGAAGATAAAAAAATACAGAAAACGCATTGTTTTACACACACTTTACAACACTTTTATTAAGTTTTTAATTCTTTATTCTATTTAAAAAATTCCAAAAAACTTGTAGTACTTACAATGCATTTTTTGGATCTCGTGGACGCAACAACATGATCGGAATCGGTAGTGTGGCAGCACAAATTGAAATCGTTACAAACAATCCCCATTTGATTAAACATTTTCCAGCATCACTAAATGTCCATAACAGGGTGAGAAGGGCCACTATCGTCAATGACCAAGCTATAAATCCCATTGCTACAAATCTGTAAAAACAAGGTGAAAAAAAAATTGAAATTATTTAATTTACTTGAATTTTTAGCAATTTCCTGGTAATTAAGTGAATTAATATAAAAATGAATAATTAAAAAGTCGGAATATACAAGGATTTACCCTATTTTGACTCATTAGTTTCGAACTGTTGTAGGAAACAGTCACAATCTGAATATGTTCTCAACAATTAATGTTTTAAGGGCATAAAACGTTAGTCGACAAATACAAAAGAGATTAAAAAACACTACGCAAAATCTATAATTATGCCACTTAAATTGTAATTGAAGCGAATAAAAATAAACTTAGCTCATCGGAAATTGAATAATTCGCCCACAATCAAAAATCTAGTTTCCACTTGATCATTAGTAGTTTCAAAATACAGCCGTGAACGAAATCAACTTGTCTTCAACAACGATGGAAATGAAATTTCTAATCAAAATATGCATTTTTACTAATCAGTCAATCGCTTTTGATTTTATGAGTTCGGTATAAAATGTTACTCAAACAAAAACATCAAAATAAAATTAGTATTTCTTACCAAAATAATAAAAAAAGTTAAGCAAGGAAAAAACCTTCACCAGATTTACACAATAGAATTTGTGTGGATAAATGTAAACGGGTGCAATAGAAAAATGAATTTACCTAGTGGTACTTGGACTGTGCACAATTGTTAAAACTTGTATTTTTGCAAGGTCTAATTGAATTATTCAACAGTCGACTGTGAATTAGGCGACGCACATGAACGATTGACTAACAATGTTGGCGGAGCCTGATTAAAATTTCGTTAATCAGCAGTAAAATTAATTCACATGTCCATCATAATAATATCTCAAATTAAGCAAGCTACAAAATTGCATCTGGTTATCGGCAATAAATGTTTCCCTACAATGGAATATTTCTACCAGAATTTACATTTTGATGTTTTGCCGCAATAAAAAAGGACATTCTATTAAGTCTTTAACAAGAACACAGAGTTGTTAAAAGAGTCACGTTGCCCGATTTTATTTCCCTTTTTAAGTTGATGTTTTTAAATATAAATATATTTAATTCTACTCATGTCACTTCCAATTAAAACAATATTTCAGTTGTTATTTAGAAGCGGTTTTTTTATTAAATTGAAACTGAAAAACCATTCTTCATATCAAAACTTACTCGTATTCGGCTGCTTTATTTCTACCGATAACGAAATTCACGTTTTCAAATTTCCCCAGTGTATTTAATTAAAATTCAACAATTCATGCTCAAATTTACCTCAACGGATCGTCTTAACGCCGGGCAAAAATTTCAAAAATCAACCCAGCAATATTTGACGGAATAGTGTTATATTTAGTAATAAATTCAAGGAGCGTCACACTGTACCAACACAATGAGAATAAACTTAAACAATGAAATTAAAAAACAAATAAAGTTTATAGTGGGTACTTATCAAAACCTTATCTCTGTGTACCTGGGTACGAACATTATATTGACTGCAACAGTATTAAAGGTCAATTTATACGTAATAATTTAATATTGATCATTTTATTGGATTTTATTAAAAATGTAAGTAAAAAAAATAACTTCTAGTTATTGCTAAATGTTCATAAGTCAAATAGTATAGTTTTTTATTTGAAAATAGTGTAAAACGAAAATTTTATACTTTTAAACAATTATTGGATCTGAAGTATTTTAACTACATTTTCGGCGGATTTACTTTTTGTCTCAAAAGGTTCAAGGAACCCTCAGATGTCCATAATTTCATATTTTCCTCCCAAAAGGATGAAATTTTAATTGCTTTTTACACAAAAATATCTAAAACCATGTTATGTCTTACGGTCACCAGTAATTCACTACATGAAACTACATAAATCGCTTGCCTTTACTTATAGTTATGAGTGTAAATAGTTTTTTACGTGAATATAATGGAATAATATATAATAATAAGTGCAATATAATGGAATAAAAGGGAGGATTGTGCAAGAAACAAATCCACTTGTATCACGAATTTTGTACTTTACTAATTTCGCTTGTAACTTAATTGATTAGTATTTGAGATTCTAAAATACAACCGAAGATACTGCAGTTTTAAATTTTTTTTGCATAAAACTCCTTTTCCACTTTCCATTAATTTTTATTGCATAAAAAATCATTCCAAAATTACCCACCATTTAGCCATAATCTTTCGCCCCGTCGACGTGTAGTGGTTGCATCACCCTGTATAAAGTGACGCCAAATTGTATGTACAGAGTCCTATCACGTATGGAGATCAACATACGTTTATTGGCAATTAACTTTCATTAGTAGCAAACTAACTCATTATAGGACAGATTCGATTTTAAAATTTTGAGAATCAGTTTTACCTCCATTTACGTTTAATTAGTAGTTTCGTTAGTGCAACTTGTTCATATTTACTAATTCTAATAATTTTATAGATTTTTAAATTGAAATTTGTTAAAAATGCTACACGAGCGCAATTAATTAAATATTATTATCGATTTGCAAAACCGCACGATTGCCAAAAATATTACAATCAGCAATTTTTCATGCAGAGATAAAAACACATGAATCAATGAAAAATTGGATATCCTTAGTAAACTTAGTATGAAATAAACTTAGTAAACTTTTGAACTTTGAACGTAATTTGGATAACATATAAAATACATGTAGATAAAATTTGAAATAAAGTATCTAAATGTTGTATGATCATCCATCGCCCATAAACATTCGCAAAATATTATAGAAATTAAATTAGTTTTTATTCGTTACGGTTGTGAGACGGCTTTCTCTAGACACCCTGTATAACTCCAGCCTAGATGGTAAACCAAAGAATAATTTTTGTAAATAGTAACGGAAATGGAATTTCGTTCGTTTGATAAATTAGTGTTATAATAGTCCAATTGGAACGTCATAGATTTGCAATTTTCTAAGTAGGTAATTCCTTTATTACTAAGATAATAAAATTGCCTATAAATATTTGATTGTTGGGAAAAATACGTTAAACAGACTGCTTTTATTTTATGAAACGCGAACTTTTTCTGAAATAAACCGTTGCTCAATAAAATCTTTTTGAAATATATCCGAATTGATTTCAATTGATCAATCGAATTAATGTCAATACCTTATATACCATAGTGTCTTAATAGTTAATTAGACTTGTATAACAACAGATAAGATCTGATTAGCTTTAAGTCCTTGATAGTCCTTTAAGATAAGAAAATCCCCAAAAAGATGCCCATAAAAGTGTGCGACGTCTACAAAATAGATGTTTTCTATTTATTTCCGTGCCAAACCTTGTAAAAAGTTATTAGATAATTCAATAATTATATTGTACGTGGTATTATATGCCACCTACAAAGCATCTTTTTATATAATAGTGTAAAAAAGCGCCGAACAAAGTGTGTTTATTTCAAAATTTCCATGGCTAAAAAATAAAAAGTTGGTGATATGATTTAGTCGCATTTCGACATTGCCCTTAACATTAATTAGCGCTTAATATTGATAAAAACGATTTATCACTGTGCTGGTTTGTTGAATTTCAATTAATTTAATAAACGGACAAAACGAATCTTTTGTACTTATGTGCCATGAGTCAGAACTGCAAATGTCTTCTGTATCGCGGTTGTGGTAAATTTAAGCCAAAAGTGCTACTGTTTAAACAGGATTGATACAGGAAATTAATTAAATTTAGAAGGTAAAATATACTTATATATCCTATACACACTAAGAGTCAAATAGAGAGTACCTACTTCAATTTCTAAATATTTTTTTTGCAAACGCGCTGTGAAATAACGATTATTTTTATAAAATAGACATTAAATGGGGCATGTTAAAAATTTACAGTTTTCTTATTTTCCCATGTATTTTTTTTACACAAATCATCATAAATCGCACATGAAATACAACCGGAAAAAAGTATAGAACCGTTAAAGGCATGAATGAACTGAAATTTCCAATGATATAATTTTACTATTTATCGACTTTTAATGTTGGATAACGGTAAGGTTCAGGGAAATACATTCTTAAACTATATTTAATGCAGTATTTATCAAAGGTTGGTTTCTATATTAGTTTTAAGTTGATTTGTGTAGGAAATGTGAAGAAAATGAAAAAGTTGAGAAAATAATTCATTTTCTTTTATTGATTCTACAGTTTGGTTCCCCAGACCAGGTTTAAACGTTTCATATCTTTCTATTGTAACCTGGTGTAACGTAGCAAAAAATGTTGAAAGTGCCTTTCTTGTACAATTTTTGTATTGAATTAAACCTGTGCCATGTTATGGAAAAATCAAATCACTTAACGAATGATGCCTGAAAGACAGTTCGAATGAAATTCCAGATTACAGATGTAAATTAAGTGACTACATGAAGTAAAATATAAATATAATTCACAAATACAAAAAAGGGAAACCGTTTTCTTTTGAGGCTATTTGCGAATAACAGCGTTTAAAAATAATTTTTTATCTACTCGATGAATACAATACAAGTAAAACTTGCGATATCCATGTAAAATACGTACTGTTTATCCTTAACGCTTATCTTTGCGCTTCACATGCGAATGTCACATTCACACAGAACACACGCGTTCATCGGGTTCCTACCGATTCTAAGGTCAACGTTAGACTGGCAAATGTACGGATATGAGACGATAATACAATCTTCCTAATTGGTTAGTGTCAAATTAGATCTCTAATGTGCGTTACTTAATGAGCACGATGGTGGTTATCCAGATTTTTTAAATATATCCATGCACAGCGGTCCAATAAGCACAGTCGCAAGGACAATATTAAATAGATTTTAACATGCTTAACCACCAAGTAATCATAACAATCACTCAAGTTTTAGTGTCTATACCATTCTTAACTGGCGCGCAAATTTGGGAATATTTTTTTCTTTGGAAAGATATTGACTTGTTTCTTTAGTGGTACAGTTAATTTTTTTGGAGTTTTTTTTATATGAAAACCAACTATACGATGCGAAACTAAGAACGTAGTCGTCACTTCCTAATTAACATGGTCTTTCGCAATATATTTTTTGCTAATAAAAGTTATATAGATTCAAAGACTTCACACAGCAAAATTACAAATTTTTGAAAAATTGTAAATGCTTAGAAAAAAAATTGATAATCTAATGTTTCAGGAAACTTTCCGCTATTTGAGACAACTTGATCAAATCATAATTCGTCTTTCCAGAATTTTTTTATGTCCTTTAACAATTTTAACTCCCTGAAATATATCAGAGATCACTGACAAACTGACGATTATTTTAAAGTCGATTTAAAAAGTATTTTTCACAAAAATATTTAAATCACGCCACCAAAATATATAAAGCTATTTGTAGACCCTTGCTAGACTTTGGACATGTACTCATGACCAACGGAACAGAAAGGACAAAACGTTATACACAAACAACAGAGCAAATTGCACTAAGACTAATAACACGAATAAGACACCCCCAAAACCCACTACACAACCCCCCCACCCAACTACTATACGAACGCACAAACATGACAAAGATCTCTGAGAGACTCATACAGCTACAGACAAAATGGACAAACAACCCCTACAACTGGACCATACTGAATCCCCTTTGTCTTACAAGACCAACCAGACAATCCCGCTTCCGTTTCCCTACATTAACGCTACTCGAACACTTACAAACGCAACGGACTAGTGGACAATAAAAATAATTTCTTCTTGCCACTGAAATCTTATTTATTCAATAACATTGTTAACCTAGAATGGGAGAATTTTCATATTTGTTTTTTATCTGGATTGGGACTGCATGTATTGAACAAGGGCGGAAATACCGATAGGTCGATGGCCTTTTTTGGAAATAAAGATGTTTACTACTACTATTGTTAACCTAGAATAGGAGAATTTTCATATTGGTTTTTTATCTAGATTAAGACTGCATGTATTAAACAAGGGCAGAAAGACCGATAGGTCGATAGCCTTTTTTTAGAAATAAAGATGTTTACTACTACTATTTAAATCAACCGTTTCTTAAATAATGTATACATTTTACAAACCGGTAGTATTTGATAAAGTAGATAAATATAAAATGTTTTCGTGTTATATGTTTCACATAAAAAAAGTGAATGAATGCATTAAGCATCGTTAATTTTAAAAATGTGGTCTCATCTTGTGGCCAGTGTTATTCTTACAAAAATCGAAATTATTACCTTTTAACTCTTTTTGAGTCTTTTCTCATCATTTTCGCATTCGTTTAGGGTGTCACGTGGCTTAGGGTGAACCTGCGAAACTAAATTGCCACAAAATATTTTAAATTTGAAATAAAGCTACACTCAGTACTAATAAAAGTGTTTATTGATAAACCTATAGTATATAAATGAATAAGTAAATTGCATTTAAACTACCCGAAATAATAAAGAATATAATTTCAGAATACTCAAAAACTAAATTATCCAAAGAAAATATATTCACCGAAAATAAGACGTTACAAAATTGAACTGGAATCTGATCCGTTACGTTAGTAATAGTATTCCTTTCATTAGAACTGATTAAAAAATACCTTAACATTGCAAAAAAAACGCGGCATTGAAGTGCCTAAAAAAATTATTTAATACCTTCGTAAAATAAAAAGATGAAACTGTTTAGAAAAATATGTTACTAATTTGTTATTTTATTTACATCTCGTTATATAATATAAACATGTAGTCTGTATTTAACTGAAAATGCGCGGTGTAATTTGCAAATAAAAAATATTAATTAAAAAGTAATATTTTTGAAAAATCAAACATCTTTTTCTGAAAAACTGTGTCTTATAACAGATCTAAAATTAAAAGTTTAAACAATCTACAATTACACATCATTTCTAAAAGAAGTTTAGAAAATGTAATGTCTAATAAAATGGATTAACATTAAATCCAAAGAGTAAATTTCTAATAATAAATATACCCTTTCAAAATACTGCCAGAACGAATAATAAATACGTTGGGAAAATTGTATCCGCAATCTAAGACAAAATATATACTATAGAAATGCTATTGGATTAGTTTCAACGCCCTTTTACCAAATGGCACTAACTTAAAATGAAAACTACCATCGAATGGAATGCGTTCATATTAACAAGTAAAACAGAAATACACGTTTTTAAAGAGAGAACAAGAAACGGTAGCGCAGATCTAAGTGAATTTGCGAAAGTTGTATATTATCACAATATGAAAACGTCGTATAAAATATATGAAAATGTAAAATATTCTGTTCGTAATATAAGGCCATTGATTAATTCGAAAAGCTCATTACTCGCTAGGTAAAATGCCCCTCGAGAGATAGGCAACAAGGATGAAATACCGATTGAAAAATAGTACAAGTTTTTCCTAATCCTCGTTATGATGATATTTGTGTAACAGAGAATATACGTGCTGTCAAATACTCTTACCATTGGTCGGTTACATCTTGATAGGTATCAACAGACTAAAGATATTGTGATAAGAATATATCGAAAACTAAGCAAATACATGCCTAATTTTGAGCAAAATTTTGATTCACATTGTTGCTATTAAAATTTGAAGAACGCGAAGAAAAATGCGAAAATAGTTAACTGACAAGAAAAACTAAAAGAACCCATAGCTGCAAAGGTCCTGTATAATTTCAAAAGTAGCAGCTATTTTAATAATATTATAGTTAAGTATTATTAAACGTTTTTCTCATAACAGCATAAAGACGTTTCTCTTGAAATAGTCACATACTTTTTAAGCTTAAACTAAATCAAGAAATGTTCGGTTTGAATTACATATTTTCGAATTGGTCAACGCGACGCTTAGTGTTGCCTTTGCGAATTTCACGAAGTGTTTTATATTTGTCACGTCCTTGTCGAACGTTCTCCCGGTGGATCTTATCCATGGCAGTTTCTTTTGTCTCATCTCGAGACTGGGCCAGGTCCTTCTTCAAAGCCTGTAAAAATATGAAACATTTACAAATTTTTTAATGTATAGAAGGAATAGATTCTGAGTACTCTATATATTTTTAGAGTGAAAGCATTCTAATAATACATTTCCGCCCCAGAAAGGATGATGACGTCTTGATACGTTAAAAAATAATGTTCAGTTGATTTACATATTATGCAAATAACATGTATTTGCCACGGATTTCTATGTATTTAGTAGTCAGTACCAGTGATCTTACTCCCGTTAAATAAAATAGGCACTTTCAGCACTGGGTTCAATCAAAATACAGCCATGTTTTGAAGCAAATTGGGCGTTTTTAGTCAACATTAAACAGCCCAGGGCTGTTTAAACGTGTTTTTTTTTGTGTTCTTTAGTTACTATTCATTGTTGAAATAAATTTAGTTACTATATTTCCTTCCATGTAGCTCAGAAATATTTGATTTGAGTAGCAAAATCCAAAATGAAATTGTTAAATTAGCGGTACCACACACTTCATGCAATAATATTATTTAGTTTAGTCATCTACTTGACTATGAAAAATGTAACTAAAACCATATTTTTACATGAATTCTGTGTACCAAAGAATGTTAATAAGTCTCAAAATAAAAGGCCATCAAGGGTTTGTGCAAATCATGAAAAATATAGTTCAGCCTTTAAATGGCAAACATTAAGTGTAAACAACAACACCAAAATACCTCAAATCTCAGTTTCTTGTGTTTGCAGAGTTTGCAACATATTGGCACCTAAAAAAATTTCTACTTGGATGTATTTGTTTTATAAAAATAAGATTTAATTGCGACTACCAAATTATAGCTCACACATTTTTTAAATTATATGGGGCGTTCTTCTTTCGTTAAAAATGTAATGCTTTATTATTTAGCAACATTAAAATATCTTTGAGGTAAAAAATCTCAGATGTGTGCAGGCGCTGTAATCGATCTGCTGCCTATCGATAAATGTTAAATTCTTACCTGTAATTGATCTTGCAAACGCTCGTTGCGCTCAGCAAGTGTACGCCTATCTTCAATTGGATCTACAATGTTCTCATCAGTATTCAGATCCTTGCTGACATCTCCGTTGACAAGTTCATCATCTTCATCATGATTATTTTCCTCCAAGTGGCCTTTGGTAGCATTAGCCATTTGCTGCTGCTTCAGTTCGTCTTCTTTGCGACGAGCCGACTCGACCTCTTCTTGAAGACGTTTGGTCTCGAAGTCCTTGGCTTCAACCTGAAATTAGAATAGAATAAAACACATGAGAAACATATCACATATCCACAAAAGACACAGTAAAAAATAAACTATGGTTGTAATAAAATCGGTATGATTTATATTGTAAAGAAGCAATTGCATTTTGGAATATACGAAATTTATTTTCAACTCACCTCTTCTCTGATTCGCTGAACTTCAGCCTGTTTGGCGTTGATCTCGTCCTCCAGTTTCTGCCGTTCGGCTGCTTCCATGTTCTTGCTTTCTTCCAAACGTTGCATCATCTGTTGCAGCTCATTCTGCTGTTGCTCCAGCTCTTCCTTTGCGGCCTGAAGCAGCTTAAGTTGTTCTTCTAATTTTCGAATCATTTCCTGGGCTTCTAATAAGCTAGCATGGTTGCGCTCCATTTCTTCCTGCATGGCTATACGAAAAAAAATTGGTAAATTAGATGACTGTTTTTTATTTGATTTTAAAGTTATGGCTAAAAACATATTGCAAGATATGTTACCTTTAATCCTATCTTCATACTCCTGTTGCTTCTTTTCAGCCCTTTCTCTTGCAGCAATCTCGTATTGCAACTTTTCTCTTTGTGCTTGTTTTGCAAGCTTTTCGTCTCTAGCTTGGGCTTTCATTTGCTGAACATCTGTAGTTAAACACGCCAATTAAAAAAAGCGATGTTAAATAATTTAGCTTTAAAAAAAATACACAAAACATAAATGTTATTGAGCTGAACTGCAAGCTTCATTACTAAAAGATGTGACACATTGTAAAAGACCGAAACGTGTTCTTTATCTGTTTAATTACCTCATTAAGGTTTTACACGTGACATTTATAAAGAACAAAATCTAAAGCGGCAATATGTATGCTACAATGTTACTGCCGAAACAGATTACGTTTATTTGAATATATTTAAACACGAGTTAAAATCGAGTTAAAAAATGACTTTTATGGCTTGCCGCACTAACCTATTGTGTCTGGTTTCCTCCTTCGCATATAGAGCTCGTGATTTCCCATGCAAAGTGCCAAAATTCGTTTGTTAATCCGAACTCGTGGAGCAAAGAAAACGAAATCTGGGGCTTTCTTGTCGATGGGTTTAATTATGAACTTGCGGTCGTTGAATGAGATATTTCTGATTTCTGACCAGGGAAATCCAATCTTGGGAGTAAGCCTGGAAATTAACAAACAATCTGTTTAAATCGAATAAATACGTAAGTACTTAAGTACTAATTTTCCATAATTATTGCAAATTGAAATAAAATACACCAATATATTAATAAGAAAGCACAACCATCATGAGGCATTAAAATCTAGAATCTTAACCCGAAGAGCCTGCATAGTGTTGATTAGACCAAATTATATAATTTGCATTTTGTATAACAACGATTTAGATAGTAACTAAAAAGTATGTGATTAGTACTTACTGGTCATCTTTTTCATAAATATTGAGACCCAACGCATCGACTCCCAAATACAATTCGGTACCTTTTTTGTTACGGATTTCGAAATAGTTCACTCCGTACATTTCCAGATCTTGAGCAATTTTAAGGTACTCCATCATTGCGTCTTCCCGCATCATACCCCTGTGTTCTTTCCACCAGGTCATTATACTGTTTTCCCATTCATCTTTTGACATTTTGTGTTGGTCCATAACTCTGGAATAACAGGACATTTGCCACATAAAAAAACAGTAACAAATAGATATTGACTTAGTAAAAATCAAAACTATTAAATTCCTCAGAAATATCATTTTAGGCGTTCTATAATGGCTTCCCTCAATAACATCTATTTGGCGAAGATAAAGTTAA
Source organism: Dendroctonus valens (assembly GCA_024550625.1). Lineage (NCBI taxonomy): Eukaryota > Metazoa > Arthropoda > Insecta > Coleoptera > Curculionidae > Dendroctonus > Dendroctonus valens. The sequence goes on along the minus strand of JAJTJO010000089.1, from coordinate 267,103 downwards.
TAAATCGACATGTTAATACTAATTAGAAATATTTCAGTATAAACCATATCAATTTACAGTGCAATCACGTGGCAGCAATAATTGCATGTACTTGGCTTGATTTAATTTGTGCCTACGTGAATTTGATTGCCTGATTACAATTCGTTATCAGAAGAAAATTTTGATGTGGTTTGATTACTTAAGGTAGAAGAATGTAGGTGAAAGTGAAAGGGAAAGTTGAGTTGACTGCTCGTTAAAAGTGATAACCAATAGGTGTTAAATTGACGAGTTCTGGAAAAGAGCTCATTGCAGTAAAAATCGCTAATAAATAAGATAATAATTTGTGTTTTGTGTTATTTTTTTACAATTGTTGATTGTCTTTATATGTGCTATACTTTGTAGTATATTGTTTTTATACGCTTTGTTCATAAAATTTGTAAATTTTTCTGTGGAAAAAAAATAATTTGAATTTGAAAAAATAGAGTTTTTGTACCGTTGAGGCAAAAGCCGGTCGTTGTTCAAAAATCCAGGCGAATGATTCGACTTGATGTAATCGCCATGTCTGGCCTGGACAGCATAGGAAGCCAATAGCACTGAAGTCTCTGGAGGACAGTAAATCTCATCTGACAGAATGCCATTCTTAACTTGGAGGTAGAACAGCCGCAAAGTAATATCCTGAATTAGCTCTTCAGCCACATCTTCAGGGTAGAATTTGGCACGGAACTTGAATTGGAGCGGGTTTTCTTTTTTCACATCTTGAGCCATTACCTAGAAAAAAATGAAAAACAAAAACCAATAAGCAATTCAACAAACACGTAAAATAAAAAACAAATATATAATATAAGAAACAGGTGCGTTATTGACAATTGATAAGTTCATGTATTTAAAGGCACCATGTGGGCAGCATTTTTTAAAAAGTGGGCATATGAGTTTCTGACATGTTCTAATCCAGTGAAATATTCCTCAACTCGTTTACACAATTAGCTAAAAAAATAATTCCTGAAATTTCCTAAATTCTATGCAAACTGATTAGCACCTGAATGTTATCGTGTACTGATGAATAAGTCATTACTAAAAACTATGCAACTCATGAACTAAGTAAAAATACGCAATGCATTGTACTTTTTAATGAAAAAAATCAACATGTTTTTGCTTATTTTCTATTTTTTGCTATATTTTATTATTGGGCCTGTTGATCATAAATAGTGGTAAATCCTGCCCTGCTTAACTAGCTTCATCTCATCATGCATCCAATTATTAATGCAGTGAGAGCGAATATCTTTGAGGTCAAACCGACTTAAATGCACGCATATGTCTGAGGAAATGTGGTGCCATGAAATTCCGTTACCTCCAGTGTGAAGATATAAATAATACCATTGGTATCTGCGAATTTTAATACTACAAAGCAAGAAGAAACGTCTTATGATGTATGCAAAATATTCTAATTAAAATTCAAAAGCAGTATTATTATTGAAAGTATATGAGGCTGGTTCTAAACATGGTTGAAATCTTTACATGAAAACCAGTAATGGGTTTATGTACACTGCTAATAATTATATTATTTTATCCTCAACTTTTGTTATGTAATTTCTCACCTAAACTGATCTTAAATTTTAAAAATTTTCCGTCAATAAAAAACTAGATAATTTGTAATTACGCAGAGTAAACATAAAATACAAGTAAACAACAAGAAATAAAATTAAAGTAAAGTATTTGTTAAATTTAAAATATGTTCTTTCGTATACAGTTCAAAGTTAACCAAAATAGATGAAAGATTTCAGCTAACTCTAAGCCTCTTACAACTATTTTAATCATACATAAGCAAAAAGTTATTTTTTGGTGGCAATATCAACTTTTTTAAGATTGAAAACGCGTTAAAGAAGTTTAATATAAAAGCGAAATAAAGACAAAAATCCAGTTTTTAGTTTAAAATGTTCACATTTCTTCTATAATTATGAGTTTGCGTTTATTTATAGCATCTCCAAAAAAGAAATAAATAACGAAAACACTGTATATCCATATTAGCCTACCGTCGGCAAGTCTTAGACATAAAGGTCGTAATTTTGAACCATATTGAGGTGGAAATAATGTTCGCGTTTACTACTTATAGGATTAAAAGCCATTATTTAAGTTTAATATGGTCTATTCTGAGAAATTACGGGACAATTTTCAATGAAATGGTTCCATTTATGGTACAAACCAAGGATGATAACAAATTGATCTAACATGGCGCATTAACTGGAAAACGGTATTAGTTACGAATAATTGAAAATACAGCGTGTGCGATAAATTAAAATTTTGTTAACCAACAATTTCAAGTTAAATTAAAAACTGATAAGGCGTGTAATACTAGAAATTCACACCTTGAAGATGTAAAATTTTGTTAATGTTAATAGATATATACCTAGTTTCAACACTGTGCAAAGGCTGCAATGCAATTAGGGCAAATACGCTATTAAATTAATCAAGATATTATTTCAATCAGCTAATAAAGTCGATAATAATGCTACTAGGATGTATTAAGTTTCCTTGAGACTTCCTAATTTTAGTTTGAAATGCAACTGGTTTTCGCTAATGCTATGAAAACGTCATTATTATTATATAACCCGAGACGATTTTAAATAAAAGTATAATTAGCGAGTACCTTGAATTATTATCATTATTAGCGTAGTCATCTGTATCTACTCGATTGGTTTGCGAAAGGCCAGATAAGAATCATTTGCAGAATTGACGATTACCGATAGTTATTTAAGCATTGTTTTCAACATCAAGACCACAAAAAGTGCAACATGTTGGTGCATTCAACCATTAACTTAAATTACTATCAAATTTCAAACAGTTTAAAATACATGATTTGGTATTAATTTGCGGATCGTTTGCCACCATTTCAAAAGGAACCCTGCCTAATCGCAAGTCACAAGTACAGCTTTAAACTCAACTACCAGAAAAATTACTACTGGAATTAAAAACGAATCTTAAAAAAGTTTTCCAAGTTAATGTGAATAAAAATAGTTAGTTAGTTGAAAAGTTTGACTTGAAAGCATCCAAAACAAGTTGATTTTATTATGTTTCCCCATATAAAACGTATAAAAATAGTAATAATAAAAACGGAAAACTATGAACAATTCGATTAAAAACATTTGTTTGTTGTGCGGAACCATGAACAGAGGTTTAACCGTTAAGCGTTGGAGCAAAACAGTACAACCTGCTTTTAATGATATGAAATTTCATCGTTAGCCTTTGGTGAATTCATCGACGACCAGATATCCTGTCATTTGTTTGCAAGGTAATACCACTTCCTTTCCCCATTCGAACAAAGAAGTTACCGGGGTATTTTTTTTGAGACATCGAAACCCAACAATAATTACAAAAAGACAACGAGAGAACAACGAAATTGTTAACGATTATTATAACGTTTCGTTATCAGCTTAAAAATCTAGGAGGAGACAATCATACTGCTGGCTGCTGACGGCACAATTCTGGGAATATTCCTTTAGGCAACTGGTATTAAATAAGTACTCGAGCCACAAAAGAAGTTTAGCGAAATATTTAAAAACAAGCTTGGGAAAATATTAATAATTTAAATGTTGCACACTGCACAACTGCGGATACCAGAAAAACATACAAAGGAAATTTGCCTCTTGAATAAAAATCAATGGATGCAGGTATTTCAATTTAATATTTTAACGCGTGGAAAAAGGCCACTTGTACCAATAATGGCCGGTCATAACTAATTAACTGCATGCCTAATGTACTAATTAGTTAATCAATGAACAATTAACTTAATTGGACAATGGAAATCTATCAACATATGGCCTGGCGTAATGAAGTAGCGAAATCGGTCCTGTTGGCATTTGGACATCGAAGACTGGTTCAAACAATTCTAATTTAAATAAGTGAAACATCGATTAATGGATTCGAAAAGAATACGTTATTGGATTAGATAGGAACATATTTGATAAAGGGATTAGCATAACCAAGGACAGTGTTTGGTAGGTGCCACTTATTAGCCATATCGACTAAAAGTTCGCAATAAATGTTTAATAATTATTATAAAACATGCTTGCGAAAAAATGATGCTTGCGAAAAAATGGTTTTGTATAACGCACAGTAAAAGCTCTAGAACGCAAAAGAAATTTCAGCAATGTGCGCAAATAGGTATACGAGTTTTTAAAATAATTTGCTCCATAATGAAATAATGACCGCCATAATTAAGAAATTTGCCAGTGAGAAACACACCAATAATAAACAGGAAATTCGAAAAGTGTGTTTTCAAGTTGTTGGAAATTTGTAGTTTTATTGACAAATTTCCTTTCTTTCAAACTTAATTTGGCTTCCTAAAACACTAAATTTTTATTGATCAAGTCTGTATATTTCCCACATGGTAAGTTAGATCCTTCTTACAAGGGACTTGGGAGTCTTCGTGACTTTTTGCAAGATTATTTGCAATTCGTATTTATCGGTAGGATACCGGGAAATCAGATAATCTTCCTAGATTTTTATGTTCAAGGAAAACTGGGTTTTTCCTTGCTCAACCGTATAATTCGAATAATCCCCATAAGTAGTGCCAGAAAGCGTGTTTCAAGATGATGAAATTGGCTGATTAGACCGACCTACTATTCAACAGATATAAATCGCATTGACAATTAGATTTGGCTTTTTTGAAATTTCTTAATCAGTCTAATCCAGGTAGACTTCAAGATAGAAGGTAGACAAAAATGTAATATTTATAGATTAAAGCACGATATTTCGTGCTATGTTTAAACTATAATTATTGCTTAGCCAGCTGAAGAAACTACCAACTTACCGTATCGTTATCACTGTCGGCACTATCATCGTTTTCAATAGATGATGCATAACGACTTTTTACTGCAATAAAGCATTTCGTGCATTTCGATTTAAAATTATCCGGCTGCATGAAATAAAAAAAATTAAATTCTGAAGTGATTTAACAGTTTGACAAACACAAGCATGCAAAATTTGCTTTGCCAAATTGATAGAATTTAATCAGCTAGCTCTAGCTCTTCATTTAAAGTGAAATGCTGAAAACTAGCTATAGAAACGGTTGGGTCTAAGACAGCACAGCAACACTTACCCGTTCTCTTCCTGTGCAATAGAAAGCAAAAAAAGCACGTTAGAAAAATATTTAAAATACATTTAATACTACTATGCCTTACAGTGTCGCTAAAGGAAAATTACATAAGTGCGATAAGACAAGTCGCGGATAAAATTATAAGAGTAATGTTTGTGGTAAGCACGGCAAAATTCTAGGACCTTTTTAACAACCATAATTTAATGCAAAAATAGTTAAAAAGAACATGGAATTGCTCGCTGAAAGTGTGTCTGAAACAACAACAAAGAACAATAGAAGTAATGAAAACCTCATATTTTCTCGAAAATTTTACGGGCCAGTAAAATGCATGAAAATTGGCTAAAAACAATGCTATTGTCACTCGAATCAACTTATCATCGTATTCTAATAATTTCGCATTGTTTCAAGACCAAAAATAAACATCCACTAGTTTCTCACTTAGCCACAAATAAAATTGAATCATTAATAGGAAATTAAACAGATTGGTGAAAAGTGAAGGTCAGTTAATGATAAAATTAAAAACACATTCAAAGATGCGAATCAATTACTAAGCAAACTATACTTAAATTATCAGAGATTTTTTATAGGTTTGCTCTGCTTTTATTTGCAAAAGGTATTCCCAACAAATCTTCAACTTTTCAGCTAAAGTCAGTTCAATAAAACAATAAAATATTGGCATTTTCCTTAAAACATTATTTAATAGGTTGTAAGGCCAAGTGTGTATCTTTTGCACGTTATAATCAACCTTTCAACCACAGTTATATATGCGATGGGTCTGAACCATGAAATTACATGGCAGTTATTTTTCCTTTCTAATAAATGCGCATCCTGTATGCAGACCTTTTTTCGATCAAACTGAATATTTACACTCCAAGTGCATGTACGTGCATTTTCAACCAATTTTGTTTCCAGTATTTCGCACCAAAACCGTTTGATCGAAATATAGTTAGTTCTGCAAAGATGTGAGTAGAAATGAAAACATTTATCAATTTTATGAAAATACAATTTCCTCACTAATATTTCAGACGTTCTCGCTTTTCACCACTTAAAACGCGCTTCTAGTTTCATTTCAATTGACTATTCTCATCACGTTTTTTTTTGCGGTAGCCAAACACAAGTGGGCTTATCATCAAACAATAATGTAACTCGGTATGACTGGATTGATTCAGATTAATGAGGGATTTTATTTATCACAACTAGTGAGCTTGTATTATGATGGATTATCTAACAACTATCAGACAGCTTTAGATCGTTGACAAATTACCAATCAATTTTCGTTGAGGTCGATTAACTGATTGAAGAAGAGGTAACTCGAAACGATGGATTGCTTAAATAAACTAACACTTTTTAACGTTAAAATATTAGAGAATCGAATATTTATATTTGAGACTGGAAATGAAAAATCAAAGGATTTTTTTTTCTTCACTTCTGTTTTATATTTATATTGTCAAAAATTCGGATCGAGCTGGCTAACTTTCTCAGCTTTGAAATTCATATTTCATATATTAAAAACAAATACGCATTAAAGTAGTGTTGGATGAACCTGAAGCCCAAAAGACAGTGTTCAGTTCAGTGTCGATTCGAAGAACGATTGCTAATTTAAAACTGAGATAATTTTTACATATTACTAATTTAATAATTATTACAACAAATTCTACTTCTATATCCCACTTGGTGGGAAGTTAACATCAGACACGTGATTCACCTAACCCACGGGTGTGTTTGAAAATGTTGCGCAAATAATGCGTAGGTCCAGTAAAGCCTTATCAGAACACATAAATGTCTAAAGGTTTTACATTAAGTATACATATTTATCAAGTAGAATGTGTCAACATTACATGAATAGTAGAAAGTGAGAAGGGAATGCGAATCTTGCACGAACTCCTAAGAATATTGTTGCGTTCAATTCCAGGTTATCAATTATTGCTAACTGCCAAGAGTTTTATGTAAAAGAAAAAACTTCTAAAATTAGTTATGATTCGATTTGAATCTGAGTTGATTTGAGGAAGTCTGTAAAACAGTATCGTTAAATTAAAACGTTTTCCCTTAAAAAAAACTCCGATGTCAGATATCTTGTAGACTCCATCTACTCTGTGGCGGCTGAATTTTCAAAAAGATAAAAGGAAAACGTGAAACCTCCAGAAATAAATCTAGCCACATACCATGAAGAGAAAAAGAAGACAATCTATTAATACAACGTGAAACCTTCAAATCTGCATGCAAGTCTGGGAGAGAGATTGACCTCGAAAGGACGAAGTCGTTAATGCAAACGGGTTTAAAGACGAAGTGAGTGGTGATTCACTTGCCATGGATGAGTAATGTTAACAAATCCAGCATAATAAGAGAATCATCAAAGAATAATATAATCTCCATGGTGTATAAAATTAGCAAATCATGTTTTAACTCTGATACCCAGAAGCATTACTCGACGGAATTGTACTGAACTGTTATTTCCTGACATTCCATGAAGAACAATAGATTTTTCATGTTTTACTAGTCAATAGAGTAAAAGACAAATGCTGTTTAGAAAAATTATATAGCTTTCATCAGGAACTCATGGCGTTACGTGTAGTAAACTTTAACAATTAAAGCTTCATATTAAAAACTTTGCACTTTCAATCTAACATTATCTACAACATTTTTTCCATCCGTAAGTAAATTAATCTACTAACAACCACATGAAAAAACCCATTTTCCGTGTAACTTGTTTGGCACACTCATAGCTAGAGATCCGCTATGCAAACTGTATAAAATATGCACGAGCAAATCCGGTTTTATGCCTATTGTAGACGGAATTCTGCAAATGAAAAAATTTGCACCGGAATGCCTCATCATTCACTATTGGCTATTCGAACCTCGGATTGGCACAAACTCGGTCATGGAAAGAAAGGTACCTGTATAAAATAATGTTGAATGAGCCATGTCAAGGTTGTTTGCCATGAAATTGTACATACAGGTACTTACGAATCATAAATTAACGATAATTTATATCATTTGATTTTCTTCTATCTATGGAATAAGTCCTTAGTCGATATTTACATGCACATGAGCATTTGCAGAAAATATCGCACTTTCATCCTCGAAATAAGCTGATTTATTTCCATATTTTATTGCTTTCGAAATAAAGAAACTTTTAGTAGCACAAAGAGCTTTTACTTGTAGAACTTTTATGCTTTAGGATAACTGCTTTCACTCAAATGTCAGAAACTTTAAGAACCTTCCTTTCGATCCTCTACAATAAGACGTTCTTAGCAACTGCCCTCAATATCAAGTTGCTAATTAAAGGACATTGCATTATATTTTCATCATAATTAATAAATAATAAGTTCAGTTTTGCAAAAGTTCAAAAACTAAAATAAAATATGCGTAACTGTAAAATCCAGCAATGATTGGGGGCTTTTATGGACGTTAACTAAGTTAAATCAATTGAATTAATTCAAGTAAGATAATAAAAATAAAATAAATTGCCAGTTTTGCTTCCACTATAATATAAAGCAGATTGCAAAGAAGCGATCAAATTTATTAGGATTTTACTAAAGCAAACGTATAATTGAAAATAAAAAATAAATTCGCAGTGATTGATGCCATTTTGCAATTTTTGCGACGAAATTTGCTATAAGAAAAATCTTTTGCATTTAAAACTTTTAAAATTGCTAATATTAGATTAACATTGACCTCTCAGTTTCCGAATCGTTCGATTGTTTTCCTTTTTTTAAATTGTTATTAAATTTAAATTGGAAAATAGTCGTTAAATGAAATTCTTCCGTATTTTTTTTAAAATATGGCCATGCTTTCAGATGTACCAAACACTGCAGAATAATTATTTCTTGGCTACCGTAAAAATGTGACTTAATAGGAATTATTTTGTTGAACCTAAAATGAACAACAATAATAAAATGACGAAACGTTCTTGAAATTGCAATATACTTAATTTAGCAACATTGAAGTATTTGAAACATTTCTCATAAAAAAAAATCATCAATAGCTTGACGGCATGAAAAATTGCAAACATTTCCGTCTTTCATAATTAAAATTCATTATATTGTTGTTGTTCCATAAAATTACATAAAGGACAAATCATTTTTATAAACCTCAGCTCAAGTTAAACTTGTATAGATATTTGCCAAAGGCATATTTACGATAAACGATCAGAATAATGAGCTTGCATACATCGATTACAAGCAATGTTATGGTTTGTAGTTTGCAACGTTTGATAAATAAATTAGGTGCATTACGAAAGCATAGGTAAAAATGTATGATTACCAAGACGTGGAACGTTTTAAACCAGTGTGGATTGTTTAAGATGCCGAAAATAAAATACACTGAGTACATCGACTATAAAAGCGATTGTGGTTGAGAAGATATCTGCCGGCTTTGTTCTTTAATAAATAAAATTGTTTGGGCACCGAAGAGACTTCATTTGATTAATCTTCGCTCCAAATGATATAACAATCATTATAAAACGAGTAGCGGTTTTAATGATATCAAATTGCGGCAAAGATGTTTTAAATTAAAATATTTTACAGACTAAATTAGCGACGACTCATATGCTTGCATTATTAGCAAGTGTAGGGGCTACAAGATGAAGTAATAATCTAAATTATACATATTTATTCTCCAAGCCGATTGTGAACACTAAATTTGAGTAAATTACTAAACATCACAAATCTAATTGAATTGAAGTTGCAATTTAATTAAGTGAATTTTAATGATTTTTTAAATGTGTGTCTACATTGGACACAGTTTTCGGACTTTTCCCCTTTGACAAAATAATTCATCCTCTGAAGCCCGATGAGAAGATCTCATTTTTTTAATTCCATTAGATAGGATTGACATTTTAATATTATCATTAGAAAATAATTAACTTGAACGTATTTTAATCAAAAAGCATGGCTGTAATTCAGACTCAAAAAGATAATAAAAGAGGATTATCGTCAGTTATGTGCTGATAAAGATTTGGGAATATGTATCTGATACTTTCGACCAAAAATTTAAAAAAATTTTATCTCAATGGATTGCTTTCGACCTCAAAATGTATGCACATAAATTATGTTTGAGTCTATAATAGGAAAGTCATCATCGGTTAACGGCTCAAACCACTCAAAACCTGCCAAAGTCTAGTCTGGCTATTCTTGAGCTCCTTGAATACCTTGTTCCCTTGCGATGAAAATGATGTATAAAAATGCTTTTTTTGGCCACGAATCACCTATTCACACGCGAGTTTTTATACTTCAGTGTATATATTTCGACATAAGAAGTGTCTCCATTTGCAATTGGTGTGTTTGAACTCTGAATATGACAGATTATTCGTTTAAAGGTCGAACAATGATCCAAAATTATCAATATTAACATTATTATGGATTCCTTGAACTCGTCGCAGATTTGAGATGAAAAATGAGGTAGAATTTTCGGCAATTGAGAGAATTGATACTTTTCGATAAAATCATAATCAACCCTTTGAAACACTGTCTACACTTTAACGCTACCCACCTACTTAAACGACCTGATACACATCTTTCTGACATACATACACCCACACTCCAACCTAGACAAAACATACTAACTAAAGCGAGCATCTATAAATATGCAAATAATTGTAGGCGACCTTAATATGAACAAAGCAAAACCGAAACAGCTTAAAAAGATTTCTACAAAATTCCGACTTTATAAAACAGCACACCCCACCACTTTTCTGATGCCCGCAAACCAGAGCTCAACACCAGACGTTCTACTGCACACAAGAAACCTGACAAACACCATCAACAACATAACTGTAAAACCAACGAGCTTGGATCGACCACCTGGGCTATTACGTTTAACATAGACTTACAACATACGCAACCTACCTCCAATACACCTATAGAGAAAAACTTAAACCTAACAAAGACTAACATAGACAAAGTGAAACAACATATACATGACTACATTCAATCACAAGCACACCCCATTTCAATAGAAACCATACAACAACAACTTTCACTAGCCATAGGAAAATTTAGCCCGGAAATAAAAAATGCTTTCTACCGACATACACTACCCAAATACATACTGAGACTAATAAAACATAAGAGAGAACTGTACAGACTATATACAAACACTCAAAATAACGACCTAAAAAAGACAATGAACCAACTTAACAGAAACATTAAAACTCTGATTGGACAATACCGACAAGACAAATGGCTAGAAACATGTAAAGAAATACAGAAGGACAAAGGCAAAACATACTGGCGAAAAATTAAGAAACTGGCGCAATACAGGAAGACTGGCACTACTGACACAATTGACGAAAACGGAATAGAACGCTACACAGACAAAGAGAAAGCGGACGCATTCGCCAGACACTATCAAAGGACCTTCAGCATATCGACAAACCCTAACTTCGACAATGACAACTGGAACTTGATCAACGACTGGTACTTGAACTATTTTAACAACTCACCAAACTATGCCTGCACACTGATCACAGACATAGAGTACGATGAAGCCCTAGCGCACATCAAGAACACTGCACCGGGGAAGGATAAAATTAAGGCAAAAGTCCTGAAAAGCCTAACTCAAGAAACACACAAACTGATCCTAACTGAATTGAACAACTGCATCACAAATGGCAGAATCCCAGAAACATGGAAAAACGGCTTAATAATCCCTATACCCAAAAATGGACTGGACAATACACAACCGAGCAACTACAGACCAATTACACTACTTCCAGTACTAGGCAAGATTTTTGAATGCATAATGAAGCAGCGGCTTGACAAAGTGATTGGAAAGTATATACCTACCTACCAATTTGGTTTCAAACAGCATCACTCGACCGTTCATCCGCTCTTTATTTTGGCCAACAATATACAAACTACCCACCTAACTGACAGAAAGACCAGGGTTTGAAACCAAATCTTGCCTGTTTATGGACATTAACAAGGCTTTTGACAGTGTCTGGCATAGAGGCTTACTATACAAACTATACAAACTATACAAACTACACACACCAACATATCTACTACACACCATAAAGAACTTACTAGAAAACAGACAACTACAAGTACGAATTGACAAAACACTGTCATTTTCTTTTTCCCCTGAACAAGGGCTCCCTCAAGGATCCCCGCTCTCACCGTTTCTCTACAATATATACTGCCATGACATATACAATTACAACTTACCAGACAAAAATCAAATCGACAGATCGGCATACATATTACAATACGCAGACGACACGGCACTTATTGTACATGACAAAACTACTGAGAGAGCAGCTCAAAGACTCCAAACACTAACAAACAACACAATGACATGGTTTTATAAATGGAGACTAACACCAAACGCGTCAAAAAACCAACTTCTGCTCACAAACCACAGACTCAACGCTGACTCCCCTACAATAACTGCAGACGGCCAAACGACACAACCAAAAAACGACGTAAAATACCTTGGAATCACAATTGACCACAAACTTAAATTCACTAAACACATACGAAACATCAGGGCAGAAACAACAAAGAGAACAAAACACTTCCGATCACTAACCTACAAAGACAGAGGAATTAGCACAAACACCGCCACCAAAATATATAAAGCTATTTGTAGACCCTTGCTAGACTATGGACATATACTCATGACCAACGGAACAGAAAGGACAAAACGTTATATACAAACAACAGAACAAATTGCACTAAGACTAATAACACGAATAAGACACCCCCAAAACCCACTACACAACCCCCCCACCCAACTACTATACGAACGCACAAACATGACAAAGATCTCGGAAAGACTCATACAGCTACAGACAAAATGGACAAACAACCCCTACAACTGGACCATACTGAATCCCCTTTGTCTTACAAGACCAACCAGACAATCCCGCTTTCGTTTCCCTACATTAACGCCACTCGAACACTTACAAACGCTACGGACTAGTGGACAATAAAATAATTCCTTCTTGCCACTGAAATCTTATTTATTTAATAGTATTGTTAACCTAGAATAAGAGAATTTTCATATTTGTTTTCATTTAGATTAAGACTGTATGTATTAAACAAGGGCAGAAAGACCGATAGATCGATAGCCTTTTTTAGAAATAAAGATATTTACTACTACTCATAATCAAATTGTCAATATCTTCTAAAGTAGCTGTGAAATTATTTGCTTAATCTTATTTTTAATTGAATTTTTATTACTCTTGCTTATATTGCTGGTTATTTTGGGAAAAGTGTTTAGTATGAAGATAACTGAACCAGAAAACTTGCAACGATGATCATGGCGAAGATTTAAATCAGTTAAAATTGCAATGTTTATGTGATAACATAATCTGATCCAGCGTGTGTCAGTTAGTTATAAACAATGAAAATTAATTAAAACTAGAAACAATAAAGTGAATCAAAAACAACATTTCAAATTTGCTCACTCAAAGCAAAAATATTAATAACAGAATGAATGAATCTAAGCAAATACAAACAATTGTTCCTTTTTCACCAACTAATTGCTTTCCCATAAAGATTTTTAAGATGTGCAGTACTTATAGGGGTTTTTCGGTCAATTATAATGCAAATAATTTCAATTGATCGTGAATACGGAATTATAATCGAACTTGCCACACATCTCAACTTGCTCTAATGACCAACATGTTGCAGCGTCATTTATATTAAAATATCTGACATCATTTACAACGAACATCAACAACGTCAGCAGATCCAGTCTGAATCTATTTTCGCCATTTCAATTTGAATGAACCAGTACATAACATGTGGGCGTAAGACAAATTTCAAATAAATTGTAAATGATATTTATAATCCAATATATGTGGAAATATTTTCGACATATTGTTCCTAACCGACTATTTATCAACAGCAACTTCCGTCGATAGTATAAGAAACTTATTTAGTGTTAATAAGAACGGTGAATTTATCAGTGTAACTGGTATTGTCAATTAACATCAGCGTCACTTGATCCAATAATGCATTATGAATGAGGAAATAATGTTTTCTAAGTTCCGTGTGTAGTTTCCATATTTTCTTGATTCTGAATGATTATTCATTGAAATTTTCTTGATTAGTTGGAATGCAGAAAATATCAAGAATTTTAACAAAATTTATCTTTATTTAAATTGTGGATTATGTAAATCTGGACACGGTTCTCTAAAGTGACTCCAGCTTAAAAATAAGTGAAAACCTGAATGCATCTGGTCTAGCCTCAACTAGCACTATTAAAGGTGAAATATCGTCAAAACCTACCTTTCTGTATAACTTCACCCAGGTGAGATCGCCCTTGGAATCTGTATACTGGAGTCCGAAGAACCATACTTCTCGAAGACCAATAGTCTTAACTACCTGGTCGAAGAGTTGTTTTCCGGACGTGGACTGCTGGATGGCGAATTCCAGCTCCGCATCCATAGTCGTCACCCTGACGTTCATCTGCAAAAGAAAAAAGGAATATTCAGCGCTAAGATTAAAGTACAATGTCACTCAAAATGAAAATAAATACAGAAAAAGGTTAAACCGTTTTTATGGACTTATTTTTTTATTTTTATTGTACGAGTATATGAAAAAGGATTCCAAGACTCAGTCATCTCGAAGTAAGTATATTTCTAGACTTCGTTTTACTCATTGGAAATAAAACGGTATAAATTTCTACTGTTTATATTCATTGCAAAATTATTTTAAGAAGTATAGAAGTTATTAAAGAAATAAATAATATAAAATGTGAAAAAGTAAACTCCAGATATGAGCATGCCAAAAATGTAGATTTTTCCGGATCTAAAGCTTCTAGCAAGGTTATTGCATTTATCGCTTCGTGGATATGAAAATGATGTTGAATTTGAAGCAATTTGAGAGATTAAATATTTTTTTGAAAAAAATGAGCCCTTATGATTTCTTCGAGCAAAAATCAAAATTTTACATGTATGTTTTTTGAGCTCAATTGATTGCTTTCGACCTACGAACCTTCCCAATATGCACAGATAAGGTGTTGTAGTCTATACCAAGGAAGATATCGAAAAAAACCCGAAAAAAAAATTTCGTTTATTTCGGATCTGAAGCCTCTATCGTGCTTTTTTAATGAACTCTTTGCATTCCTCGCTTCACTGAAGTGAACCTGATGAAAAATCCCTATAAAAATTTCGGGCAAAAATCAGAATTTTACATGCCTATTTTCTGACTTCAATGGATTGCTTTCCCACCTAAGAAGTTTCCCAATAAACTGTTTGATACCGAAGATACCGTCGGTTAAAGATCGTGCGGTTTTTGAGGGTAAAACCACATAAAATGAGTCCAAAATGTCGATTATTTTGGATCTGATTCATCTATCGTGATTTTTAATGAGCTCGTTTCATTCTTCGCTTTTTTGAAAATAAAATGATGTAAAATTGATGGCGAATTTGAGTCTATTACAAGGAAGATATCGTCGGTTCAAGATCGTGAACGCTCAAAAACCACATAAAATTTGCCCATATTGTCGATTTCGAATCTAGTTTCTAGCGCGTTCTTAATGAACGAGTTAGATTCTTCGCTTCCTTGAGATGTAAATCATGCAGAATGCGTAACATTGAGGAATGAAATTATTTACATTTTTGGTAATTTCATATACCTACATTACATACAAGTTCCAAAGACGTAGCAAAGGCGAGTAATTCAACAATAAAAAAACAAATAAAAATAAAAAACGAATGAAGAATAGGAGCTACGCTTTACCCAATAAGAGCATTGCCCTGGTTTGCTTAATACATTTTCTCAGCCAAATCTTCTAGATTAATTATTTACACAGGACAAAATAAAACATTTAAAAAACAAACAAAAAATCTCAGCATTCATTTTTGTGAATGCACCACACTTCAACAAATTCTCTGAAGTAAAAAATAGAAGGTGTGCATTCCAAATCTACATATCTATATCTAGACGATATACGATGCGATGCGATAACAGATGTATAATATAATAAGCACGAGTTTAAGGTCAATTTTATTTGTAATTATGACTTCATTATTGGCGAAATGATTACTCCCTGTGATAGTTCATTGATTGCTAGCTAGGCTAGTAGATTTGTTAAAATTGTCAATAATTCCGCGTAAAATGACATAGTAGAGATTACATCTTATCAAAATAATGCGTAATCAATTGTCCTCCACGCTTGGGGAAAATGAATAGTTTTGCTATAAACAACGACATTTTCTATAAAAGTTTTACATCTGTTACTATCATTACTGCAAATAGCAGCACGTTTTCAATAGCTAGACCCACCTTTATTATTGCAACTTCAACAGTAAATTCGCGCGATGCCATATCATAAAATTATTTCCGAAATTCTTGTGGCTTTTGCCAAAAAACAATACCACATAGTGTTTATTTGCGGCGTTTTTAAAACCGTAAATAATATTAGAGAGCAAAATAGTTCCCGCTTGGTGCAATCTTAAATGATGTTTCGTTTGAACGATTAGGTCAACTTGCTGATGTTAAATAATATTTATTCTACAAGAACTAAAAGTAGTAACTTGAGTCTCGGGCATCAATGTTACTTGAAAGAACAAACGACAAACGCTCGTTTAAATAAACAAATGCTCCTTTAAATAGAAGATAAAGTGAACTAATCTTCGTTTACGTCATTTTAATGTGAATGAGTCACATCTTTTGTGTTTATTCAATACACGTGTATGAAAGTATTTGACAATAATAATCAGACAAACGTTAATATAAAAATTGAAAGTGAAAACGTAACAAATCAATTATACATTTAAATAAACAAAGGACAAAGACTGATCTGACTTTTATCAGATAGATATATCAGATCAGTCTAGGAACGGTAATCTTTTTTATTTATGTCCATCACAGGTAATGCAGTCAAAGAAGTAAATTGCATGTCTCTCGGCATAATTTCA
Organism: Dendroctonus valens; assembly: GCA_024550625.1. Lineage (NCBI taxonomy): Eukaryota > Metazoa > Arthropoda > Insecta > Coleoptera > Curculionidae > Dendroctonus > Dendroctonus valens. The sequence continues at coordinate 250,160 of JAJTJO010000089.1, read as the reverse complement.
CACATTAACCTCTTAATTGCTCCACTACCACAAAAAGTGCCAATTAAAGCTAATTTTCACCAAGGTCGTGCCGGTCTTTTATGATTACTGAACATTTGCGACCAGGTAAGTAATTTCTACGAGATGAATTACATATGGGCAGAAGGACGTTTGAAGGAGAGAAATTTGGCGCTTTTAAATATCCAGCCTTAGGAAATATTTACGAATATCAGCCATAACCCCGCAGGTAATACTGATTTATATGAGATAAAAATAAAAATCACAGGGCATTTGAAGGTGAGAAATAAAATACATTTTCGATAAAAAGCCGGTTGAACAGGTTTATTGGTTTTTAGCAACTTTTTGAAGCTGCCAGACATTTGAGAATATATTTACACACTGTTAGATAAGCAATCATGCAAAATTCACTGTATCATTTTTACCGTTAGAAACTGAATAATTCAAAGTTGTCTTTCGGTATCCTAAGAATCTTTAAAGTACAAGAAAAGTCGTATAACAAAATACAAGAAAAGAAATTTTTTTTAAGTACAAGCTTTATTACAAAACCCCAAGTAATGTAAATCATTGAGGGAGTTTGACTCAATTTCATTCAGAACATATTTATAAAACTTTATATTTTACTGTCTAAAGCTTTGTATTTACTACTAACTAAAAGGTCAAGGACATTGACTTTTAATTATTAATGGACGCCATTATTTCCTTAATTGGTACATCTAAGTAAATTAAAAAAATACACAATTTAAAATCCGTAACAAATTGTTTACACATTGAGAACATAACCATATGCGTACAATTAAATTAACTACAATAGAAAAAATGATCAGATGTCCCCTAAGGCATCAATTCGATTAAATAATCAACTTGAATTTTCTATTATTTTTTTTGGTTGAAAAAAATTATTATTAGTTTCTAATACAATCTTTTTCTGAATTTAGATCTCTAAAACAATAGATTCAAGTCTTTTCCCAGACATGTTTGTCCTGACTCATCACCTGAAAACCAATGTTCTGGATGTACTTTTTAATATGTGTGTGATTTGTATTTTAATATGTGAATTTTGGTGAAAGTTTTCTATTTAAATTGATGATAACTGTAAATATATATTTTAGACAAACTGATGATGGTGGATAAAGACACCGAAACGTATTTGTAACATTTTAAATAATAAACAATAAAATTGACTGAAACCCAGGAATACATTGGAATTATTATTATTGTCAGAAAAAATGAGCCAAAAATGTCGATTATTCCAGATCTGAAGTTTCTAGCGTATTTTTTAATGAGCTATCCTTCGCTCCATTCAAATGGAAATGATGTAGAATTGAAGGAATTTTGGGACAATTGATATTTTTCCAAAAAATCGACCTCTACCCCTTTTTACATTTTCCATCAAGAATCAAAAATTGTACATGCATCGTTTTTGAGCTCAATAGATTGCTTTCGACTCAAGAAGCTTCCCCATGAGCATAAATAAGGTGTTGGAGTGTATAATAAGAAAGATATTATCGATTATTTCTAATTTAATTAATTAATAATTATTTTTACTTAAAAACCGACAATTGTTTAAATTATGTACTTAATAATGAAATAACTATATGCGTAAACTAGATTAACTACATTTCAAAAAATGATCAGAAGGCATCGATTCGATTAGACAACCACCTTGAATTCTCCATTCTTATTTTTTTGCAAAAAAATGCAATTAAATTGAAAGGCAGATTGCAAAAACGCAAAAATAAAATGTGAAGGGAAAGAATTAAGTAAGGCGAAAAACCGATCAAGTAAAATAGAACAAATAAATATCATTTGCCTTCGCATTTTGAATAATCTAATAGGTTCAACTTCCGAAAATTATCATTATTAGGTGTGATCAAAATCAATAAAAAATGTATTGTAATTTTAATAAATTATCATTAAGTGCATTAAATTTCCATTGCCTAAAATGCCCAACAAAGGAAAGTGAACCTCGCGCTAATGCTAGTGCGCACCTCATTTAATTTTCTGGTTGCATGAACCAGCCTTAATGTAAAAATGCGTTCCAAATTTACTCACTTTTCAGTGAGTTATTTTCTACATTTTCTAGAGAACTGATTGAAAAAACTGAACGAAAAATCACGAACAAACTGACATGCTTACCATTTTGCTTGAAACCATTTTAGGACAAAAATTAGGAACACCTCCACACACACTCTAACAGTCTAAACTATATTCAAATTAAACTAATTACTCGAGATACAACTGAAACTACCGAGATTCAAATCAACTGCAAACGAACTACAGACGAGTAATACTCGATATACAAAACGCAACTGAGAACTAAGGTAAGAAGCGTTACAAAAAAAGCGACCCCGCTCGTTTTTCGCATCAGTGATCAAAGGCTACAGTGATCAAAGGCTAAAAACCTGTATAGGCTAAAAACGAGTGGAACAAAGATGATCATACTATATGATCAGAAAGCCGATGGATACGAACAGAGCCAGTTATAAAACATTAAGGGCTGTGACCGGCAAACGGACGAATAAAAAGGTGCAATCCAACCAACAATATCAAACGATTTTTTTAAATCAACTGACTGATCTACAGTGTTGTCGAATCGAGCAGTTTTCACAACTTTTCATATTTATCAAACTAATAAAGTAAGTGAATCAAGAATTTCAAGTTAAAAAAAATATATATAATACATAAAAATAATATTGATAATAAATTTAATATGGAGAAACGGAGGAAATATTAGCAATTCCAACAATGGTTTGGTGTGTCATTTTTAAATCGATTTTTCTATGACTAACGCATACTTGAGACGATACGTTCACCTACAAATTTAGAGACCTAACGTTGACAATGCTGAAATTTTATGAATAATCTTCCAGATAGCATTAACCAGAGGAGAAACTACCGGGTCTTAGTAACGCCAATATTTACATACATGTTTCTGGTTCACATCGAAGAACTCGTAGAAAATACTTTCAATTTTTTAAATAGTATTTTATTTAAAAAATGCCTATTTTGAAAAAAAAGACACTATACACAAAAAATACACGGGGTTCTCTATTATGTAAGTGCAGGTTTTATTAAATGTACCGAAATTGGTAAGTTAGGAAGAACAAGTAGAACGCAACCTTAATCAAATGAAATGGATTGAAAGAATGAAAATTATTGAATAGAAACTGTCCTAGAAGTGAACGTTGTCGGCTTCCATCGAAAAAACTTACAAAATGCAAATAAAAAACCTTCGAATAATGGTCACCCACAACAAAAATTGTACTCGTTTTGGCTTTTTCTAAAAAAAAATGGAACTTCTTCAAATGCTTAGCTCCACAGCTGAATGAAGATGACTACAAGGAAAATTAAAAATTGAAAAAATCAAACTAAAACCACAACTGACAAGCTGGAAGAAAACGAGAAATTCAAAGTGTAACTGTTAAGCATCTTGGACCTCAAAACAGGCTGCTTTGAGAGCTTCTTGATAAAATTTTCACAACTCCTCCATAATTGGTAAGCAAGTAGACCTTAAATAAAATTATTGGATACAATTTCCAAAATGTGGCATCATCGGTATAATGCCGACCACCTGACACATTGTGGTTGATCTTGAACCACCTGTTGAAGTATTTATTAGTTCAGCCAAGCATGAGTATAAAAATAGACAATGACAACAATTGATGAATCTTTTAATCTATATGGTTCATTTGTATGGCTAGTTTGGAAAATCCATTAGAACCACATTGGCCTGTATTTAGATATATTTAATTCACTGAAAAATAAGCTGATCACTCAGTCAACAATGTGAAGGCCAATGCTAACCACTATCCAGTGTTGTCCACTTATATAGCAAAATGTCAATAGGATAGTTTGCTTCGGTAATTTTAAGTCTATTTTGCTCTTTGGTGGCCTGAGAATTTGTATATGAAACTGGTGAAAATATACCAATATTAGGAAACGAATTTGAACCAATACTGTTCTAAGAGGACCAGATTCTTCATTGCCAACAGTTCCACTATTAAAAATATCAACTAAGCAAGTATGGAGTCAGAACTGTGAAAAGACCAAGAGGCAAAACTCACTAGATAAACTACCAAGATCAGTTGGAAATCAAAACTGTAAAATATTTGATACATTCTTTGAAATGAATGAAAAATAAAATAATTAATTATTCGGCCCCAGTTTGAAAAGGAGGGTGCATATAAGAAATTAATAAATGAAATCAAAATAACACAGGTAGAAAATCAAATTGACACAAAAAATTATATAGATCTGACCAAATGAAGATTTTGTTGATGAGTTTTGGTGAATCAGTCAACACAAAAAATTATTTCCTCATTTGCTTACAATAAATTCAAAACTGAACCTAATAAATATGCATGTCATTTCCTTCTGATGGTAAATTATATTCTGTTAATAAAATAATTTATTTATTGTCATTTTCTTTACTCTTTTTCACATTGAATCGTCATTCTTCTCACACGTCTTTGTAACCGGATGTTGTCCGTTTTCTCAAATGGCTTTCAAACTCGATTTGATACTACGTTTGTCCATGTAAATATAAATAATAATTTTAGAGGCAACTTTCGCTGTTTTTTTATTTATATTCCGGGGTAAAATAAAAATTATGGTTGCAACTCAAGGTTTTCATTCAATTAGAGAAAACTATGAATGAACTTAAGTGTAAGAGTGATGAAAATGACAACCAACAAAACACATGCAAACTTTGTTTATTGAGAGAGAAAAGCCTACATTAATGAATAAAAACAAAAATATATTATTGACCTAACGTATTATAGTCAAAAATACTCACATTAAAAGTCTTATTTTCCGGCCTCATTCTATATAAAACCCTAAATGGAATAATGCACTTTCCCCAATGAGTTTTTACTTTAAAATCCACCATTTTAATGCGAAAAATTGAAGAAACTATGAGTAGTTTACACAATGGCCGACTTACATAATCTCAAAGTTACTGAATTTTAATTAGTTGGTTCGCTTTATCATCCAAAACCTTTGAAAATCACATATTTGAACAATGCTAAAACAAGGGCGTTTATATTTGAATACAGATAAGTTGTACAAGATAATATCCTGCAGGTATTTGAAAAAGTTGTTGGCAGTCACCGAATAACTTAGTAACTATGTGTTGTTTAGTCGATGGCACAATTATGGTATTATTTCATGCCATATAAAAACTGGAAATTATTCATCTAAAGTTGACAAAAAAATGGATAATGTATGAAGGCAAATACCAATAAATCTGGCACTGACATGGAACTTATTAAAAACTCAGAAGTAGACAGAGCAATAAATTGTTTCTTAGAATCACTCCTTGAACTTGTAAGTTGCTTTAAGATGTTAACGGTAATTAACCAGAACTTGATGTGAATCTCAGTTAAGTGTTGAATGCAATAATTAAAACAACGTACCTGTTTCGGCATTTTGACGTTCTTTTTTGCTGCACCTGGAAACAAAAAAAATGTTTTAATAATTTGATAAATCCCCTATGAAATAGTTTTAACCAGCAACATAAATAATAGTTATACAGAATTTTATCAAATGCCAACAAGTACTTAAGTACCACTTAGTGAGATGATAAATTGAATATGCAGGGTAATATTTTACATTAATAAACAGAAATTTAATGATGTCGTTGGAAACCACGCGTTTTAATAGATATACACATGCGTTTTGAAAAATAATTATATATTTGATAGAATTTCCCAGTAAAGTGAAACCCGAGTAAATATAGAATTCAGGGTTAAAGTGGCAAGTAAATAAAATGAGTAATTTAAGAGTATCTACTTATGCTGTAATTATTTAACATATAGAGGGAAAATCTAGTTCGAATTTAATTTTTTTCCAATAAATAGATATAAAGTGAGTCAGAGTTGTGTTTTTCTCCAGTAGTTCAGTTGATGGTCAATTTGAATTAAAAAAAACACTTAATAAATCATCCCTACTTTAAGCTTTCTGCACCTTTAATAATCAATCGAATCTAAAGTTTTATAAAATAATTAATATTCGGAAGTAGGAGGTAGAATTAAAAGAAATCGTTTGGAAAGTAATTTCATTTAAACACAAATAATGACAACATTTTAAAACAATAAAATTCTATAAGAATAAAGTTACCAGGACAAAAACAAACTACCGAAAAAAAACGCCTACTTATAGATTTTACGGGTACATAATAATACAGGGTGATTCACGTAGCCCGTTCGTTAGAAAAATTTATATTTCCCGAAATCTTATTAATATGATATTTGGTAGGCAACCTTAATCGGCTGCTGCAAGTCTAAATATAGTATTTCAAAAAATGACGACACTTTCGGAATTTTTTTGCAAAGAACAGGGCAGCAGAGGTTCATTAAGAAATTCATATTTCCTGAACCATTGCAAATAAAAAAATCGGCATTATTTAATTCAATTGCCAAAGGTTTGGCAGACATTCTGCATCGATTCTGACACTTTTCTTATGTTTCATACTTCTGCTGCGATTTTCCAAAGTTGACTATAAAAAAAATGACAAAAACATCACTTTTTTAAATGGCAACTATTTCTGACTCCAAAAAGAAATGTAAAATTGAATTTTAAGTCCACTTTTATTAACATTGTGTACGTTCCTCTCCAGTCGTTTATGAGTTATTGGCATTTTTTGGAAGAAATGTTACTGTTTTCTTATTAAGAGTAGTTGGCTATAGAAGTAATCCGTGAATTTGATTTTTTTATCAGAAATCGTGATGCAGGCATTTTTTTATTGTCAACTTTGAAACACCGCAACAGACGCACGAATAACATGCAAAATGTCGGCCAAACCTTTGAAAATTGAATACCAAAAAACTTTTTTTTGTATGATTATTAATAAACAATACACATATAACTCGTTTTGCTTTTAGTTTAGTTAGGGTTTAGGGCTCCGTTAAAAATGTAGTTTTTTGTCTAGACTATGTCAGTGCATTTTGTCACATTAGTTCAGGACCACCTTGTATAAAAAAAATAAAGGAAATTTTCTCTGTTCTTTATTTTACCTTTCTGTCTAACTATATCTAATTTGAGAATATTAACTGGGCGCTAAACTACGAAAAAAGTCTCACCTTAGAATCTTTAGATTTTTAGTTTAAATGAACGTTATTAATAAAAAAATATAAAAAATTTTGAGATATTCAGTACTGAATCGACAGTTCATCTCAAAAGGCATCTTTTTAGACGTCTGAAGAACAGAAAAAAAGGGGGTTGTTTCATCAGCATCGTTTGAAAATAGTTATTTTAGGAATAGAATTCCGATTTGAAACGTTTTCACGTAAAATGTATGGTTAATGCAAAAAGTATTTCTTGGACACATTTATTCACTCAGATTTTATTGGAGATTCCTTGGATTAACAAAAATATATCGCCATTTCAAGTGTATAAGGTTCAGAAATCCAAGTGAACTTACTTTTGATATATTCAATAATGAAACGAAAGCTCCAAAAAATAGAAAGTCTACCGGCATCTGAAGAACAGAGATAGTAATTAATTTTCTCAACATGTTTCTACGGTTGTGAAGTATTTCCTTAAATATTGACTTAGAACTTCTTTATTTATGTAAATGTGGTTTATGGAGCTTCAAATGAAGCAACACATAATAAAGAGCAAAGAGTATAATGAAACCCAAATAAAATTTAGATTATAATACGAAAATTTCGAGAAAAATTCACAATCTAATTAAAACATTACAAGAAGAAAAACACCGGTAGGTCATATAAACTCGATTAAAACAAGCAGTTTGATCATAGTTTTTAACAACAGGTTGATTGAAAATTGGCGTTATTATAGAGCAGTTTTAAAAAACATTTAAATTGATCCGAATACATTTTATAAATGAACAATGTCAGCGTACAAGTTTCTTGTAACTCTCATTATCATGAAGACATTTATAAACAAGCAATTATACAGAGTGTTTGATAAGCCCATTCTTCTAGGATGTTTTAATACAAAAAATATGTTATTTTTTGCCTACGCCACTGGTAAAACTGAAAACCACTTTTTTTATCACAAAGCATGTATTGATTGCTCTCTCAAAGCCTGTAAAATGTTATTAATATATTTCAACAGTTTGCATATTTGCGACAACGAAAAAAGTCATGCGACCTTATGATGACTAAAATACAGCCGAAACGTCCGTCTAATGTCGCGTCTGGACGCTGAGCCTGATCCGCGAACAATTTGATTTATATTTCGTCAAAACACTTTTTCAACAAAACACAAAATAATGTATGTATAATAACAACATACAGATTTGTTATGGTGCGTCCAAACCTGACGGGAGCCGAGCCTGCTCCGCGGCAAAATGCCTTTAATGTTTCGTCAAAACACCGACAGACGATCCATTTTCAGTCGGTGTTTTGATGAAATATCAAAGAAATTTGCCGCGGATCAAGCGCGGCTCGTTAGATCTGGACGAGGCATTAGATTTTAAGAAAATCTCACATTAACAAAGTAAGCCATGAGTTAAGGAACTAAAATCGTTTTGAAACTGACGTTTCTCATGTCACTTGCAACGGTCATCAGTTGTGACACAATATATTCGTAATCGTGTTTCCTTTGTTTAACTGTATTTATGTTTAAAGTTTAGTTGAAGAATTAAACAGTATTAAGTTGAAAGAAGAAAGAAATATTATCATAATAATTGATTACGTGTATCGATAGAGGATCTAAAACAAGTCCCAATAAATTTCCAAAACTGGTGATTAGTAATGTTTAGGTAATGTTCTCGTTATTTTCTGATAATATTGTAATGATTTAAAGTGTTTTAAAACTTCGCATAAAGAATGCTTCTAGAATAAAGGAAACGTCACAGTATTCTAATTGCTGCACACTCAGTGGGCTTGGAGGATAAACCATCATTAGATACCATATAATGTAGTGTTAAACACGCCCAAAAAAACGTTAATTTACAGTAGGTACTCAAATTAGCATACATTTAATAGTTGCTCTTGGCTATTTAGTTGTGACTCATTAACTGTTCTGCAATTCAAATGCAGCAACAACCGATATCTCCTCTTGGAGAAATCAGAATGACTAAATGAAGCTGAACGAAAAATTAAAAACTGAACCGAAAAACACGAGTTTGGTACTTATATTACGTAAAAAACAGGTTTTCCACATTGTTAGCTGTGGCTTTTATGATGTGGACAAATTAAACATATCACACCATTTCACAGCATTAACAGTTTTCAAGGTTCAATATTTTAGCTCCATTATATTCGCATCTGTCTACTGACCATAATCTACTGGAGAGTTCGGAGGCGCTGATTTTTCTTCAGTTTTCCCTTAGTTCTTTGACCCTTTTCCCTAATAAGTAAATTGCATTTTTGCCTGGGAATTTAAAAAAACCTCTGATATTTCCATGTGAATTAACCGCTTGAAGCCATTCCCCAGTTAATAAAACGACCGTTTTCTGTATGTACTAAATGAAGAAAGCCATGAAACCTGCTGCCGGTACTTGTTTGGGATAATGGCGCTCAATCCGCCTTACCCGACTAAAAACAACTGTAAATTGACTGCTTACCGTAAAAATAAATTAGTTAAAGTGTTAACAGGTAGTCCAGGTAGCACATAAAACTACACGGTGTGTTTTTAGCGAGCACACACCCTTCGCGCACGCAAAAGACAAACTTTTAACGTGACAAAATTAACAGTTGTCAAGATTGATCGAGATTTGAGAAAAATCCTGCACATACAACAAGTAGTTAGTTTTTTAAACGTCAGGTCGCAGTTAAATGACGTTCAACCCACCTGGATAGAGACATCTAGCAGCAGGCAGCGTACTTTTGAATGTTGGGAATGTGCACAATTTTTTGCATGAAGATTTTCACGATTTATAGACAATTGCTTAGTTTAGAGGACAATTTTTTGCTTAAAATAGCTAAAATAAACACGCTCATTAGTATAAAATTGAGCTATCGGGAGTTTGGTAGGTAGAAATGATGATTTTCAGTTATATTCAATGGCAACATTGGAATATTGCAAAATACAATAGTTATTAATGGTACCTATTTTCGCAAAAAGAAAACAAAACATGTCGTTTATCTGCTGGAATTTTTTATCCGTTAAGAAAGTCGATGTATGGAAGTTGTAGTTCCAGTTATTTACGGAATTTGAAAATTTTCACCCTAGAAAAATTAAAAAAATCTAATTTATTAATATTACGAAAATCGCCCGGAATGTTGCAATAAAAATTTTGAGAGCGACAACAAACTAAATTTTGCCACAAAAAATGTATTTTAGTTTTACAGTGCACTTCCAGTGCGTTTGGCAAAGCACTTATTGACAAATAAATTTCCAGTTTTAGATTTAAAAGATCACGACTGATTTTTTCTCAATTAAAAAATGTTTTTTCAAGCTTTCCTCTAATTTGAAAACAAAATAATTTTGAAAAAAATGGGCCAAAAAAATTTTACTCTGCAGGATACAGCAGACTTAAAGCCTCACTGTATTTTATTATTCAATATTATTTTATTACAATATCGTTGGTATCCGTGAAGCAAAAGTCGTTAAAAATTAAATGAGAAGGTTTTTTACAACTTTATAAAGTTGAATTTTTTTTCGAAATATGATATAATAGGAAATTTTTTTTATAATAAGTTACTGGTACTATGACTGTGTAACACTCATCAGCTATTCTAAGCAAAATTTATTATAACCGGTTATAGCGATGAAATTAACAGAATACTTTGCTTTACTGAATAGGACAAAATTAAATAAAGTAAAACATACTCTGAACAGTAATATAAATAAAATTGTTCTAAAAGTGCGAAAGGGAAAAATGATTAAAGTTCTTTCAATTTAATTCGACAAAAATATTAGGATAGTTTGCAAACCAAATTTGGGGTTTGTTGAATAAAGTTCCTTAGCTTCTCTGTTGTGAGTAGAGATTTTATCAATGGTGGTTTTTTATTTAGGATTTAATACACAAATCTCACCCTGCTTTACATAACAATTCTGCTTTCCCTTTCAATTTTCATTCGAAGAGAATTAAGAAAAGATTTTGCCATTGAACTATTAGAAATTGTAAATGGTTTCAATTGGAGATAATCGTTTTGTATATTTTCCTGACTGTACTTTAATTCATTCCAATGTACTCCTGGGTTTCAGTCAATTTTATTGTTTATTATTTAAAATGTTACAAATACGTTTCGGTGTCTTTATCCACCATCATCAGTTTGTATGTTTAGATGTTTCTACTTTTACATTTGGTTGGACATTCATGCAATGTCCAACCAAATGTAAAAGTAGAAACATCTAAACATACAAACTGATGATGGTGGATAAAGACACCGAAACGTATTTGTAACATTTTAAATAATGAACAATAAAATTGACTGAAACCCAGGAGTACATTGGAATGAATTGGAGATAATAAAATTCAATTAAACAAATATCATAAACAGATACTTTTAAAACAACATCTGTTTTTATTACTTCAATCTCGGTTGTACATGTGTCTCTAAATTAATTATATTTACGTAAAACAATTAAAAGCTCAAAACGCAAATGCAAAACAGGAATCTGAGTATTTACTTAATGAAAGTCGATAAAGAACTTTTAAATATCACAAATAACACTTTACTCGATATAACGATTATAAATGCAAACGAAAAACGTTTTACTTTCATCAAACGCTGCAACCAAAAATGGATTTTGCAACTCACAAGCTTTTTGATAATAATTTTTGGTCAAAACTTATTGAGAATACCTTTTTCTATTTCTATAGGCTGACTATTAATTAAATAAATATATTACGCTTTATTATAACAAATATTTTATTAACAATTACAAAGCATTAATATATCAATAAAGTAATACACACATTAGCTTTTTTTACCTTAACTTTAAATTGCTCGAATTTTAGAGCGGTGATAAAACTAATTTTTTAAACTTACGAGATTACAGTTATGTAAATATGCTTTTCACTTAGCAAAAGGCTGGTAACTAAACATGCAGCGTATTCACTTATAGAACTATATAACTTTTGCTAGTACATAGAAGTGCATGCACGCAAGGCAAGGCATTAGGGCTTATCGTATTGTAGTTAATTGTTAACTACCTTATTTTAAGTATCTACACTCTTTTCTGTAAAATTATCTAAATTTTCTAATCTAAGGTACTTAGACTATATCTAGTGACGAAGCAGCTAAGCTTGTTAATTACAAATTACCCCAAAATTTGTAAAGTTGAAAATAAATTAAAGTTTGAATTTACGTTTGGATTTTATGCAACCCTCAAACGAACTGAGAACTAAAATCAGTCCCATGCATTCCTCTTTCCACCAGCTTTCTAATGTGAGGTCACAAGCCATGGAGTTGCATTTGAAAAAAACATGTTGAGGGAGGCTTCAGCTTCCCCTGAACACATTTTTATGTTTCTTGCAAAATGAAGGTAAATACATTAAAACGTTGTTATGTATCGGAAATTTTTAGAAAAATCATCCACCTCCCCGCTGGTGAATGTGTCCCGGTTAAAGTATCCACCCTGTATGTATATACACATAAATTCATAATTTCTAGTAAAAATTGCACATTACATAAAAATAAAAATAATACAGGGACACATTAATAGGTACTAAAGGTATTCAAGCGAATTAAATTCAAACGCTGATCACAACAAAACCACAACTTTGTCATCAAACTCATATCACAGAAGGTAAAGTCTAATGTAAAAAAACAGAATCACAGGACAATCAAGACAACAAAACTTTATCGATAGAATTTTCCAGTCATTTCAATCAGAAGTTTAGCAAAATCGGTTGATTAAACTTGCTACTATTTTTCAGTATTTGTGCGATGGCTAAACTTTTCACACAAAAAAAACACTTTTTAAAGATGAAAAATAGTGTCTTTCCTGCCTTCAGTTAAAGAAACTAAAAACCCGCAAGAATGACTGAACAAAAAAAAGGCGATTAATTTTAAATAAAGATGGTCGCAAACCCTGTAGTTTTCACCTCTAGGAAACTCAGACTAAATAACAGATCATTACAGACCTATTCAGCCGAATCTCATCCGGTTGTCCACACGAAGGGCTCAAGTCGGTCTTCGATGCTCAGATAATTATTCAAAGTTTCCATACTTTCTAATGTCTGATTGAGAAGCATATGGCATCGATTTAACTGATGAGACAATTCCTGCACTTTTCCCAATTTGTCCGCATATTTTGCATATTTTTTCTGTCGGTCGGTTGCAAGAATCACCATCTTTCCTATGTCGGAATCCACCTAACGATAACAACATGATTTTTTTCTCGTAAGTTACCCAAGTATTTTACAAAAAAAAAACAGTTAAACATCTAAAGAGATATAAGTAGTATGAGCTCCAGGAAAACCCGATTGCGGCTGGAGCATTTTTGATCCAACATATGCTTTTGTACAAAACGTAAGCCTAACGTTGAAAAAAGTAGGTATAAACATATGCAATCACGCGAATAATATCGTTGTTAAGTTTCCTGTTCTATATCTTCATGGACTAGACAATTTTATCTTTGCACGCAACAAACACTAGTCTTCCTGAACAGTTCCGAAACAATTGTTTGAAATACTCACCTCCCGAACTCTTTGGGTTAATTGATTCTGTTCAGTGGCGACTAAATTGGCCGCTGCTGTAAGATGATGCTGATATCGTAAGCATAGATTGCGTAAAGGCGTTGGATCAAGCCTCTCTAACACTTCTGGATCTCTGGCTGCAGGTAAACTGAAAGATTTTTATCCACTTGTACATAACTACTCATTCACCATTCCATGAAGCACTTAAGTAGGGAATAGTTATCGAAAAAACCAAAGCTTTTCACGTTTTACTTTTCAGCTCAGTAAGTTATGTTGATTTAATCAAATTAGTTGTTTCGTTTGGTATGAAATTTTTCGATTTTTCATTTTATGGTCTCCGAGAATGGGACTTTTTTAAATAAAGTTTTGTGATCCTAATGACAATTGCCAAAAATGTGTCCTTATAAATATACAGGCACAGGGTGCTTAAATTTGAAAAACCAACATTAAAATTGATTGAATTCACGCATGAACATTTTGTAACAAAAGTTTGTGGACATTAATAGTTACAAAATACGCATGTTTGGCAATAAAAAAAAGATTGTTTTGTTCTGTATTTTCACGTACAATGTTTTTGGTATTCCATATAGAATGAATGTTTGTCTTTTGGATGTTAAAGTTCCAAAAAATGCGTCTTTTCAAGCAATTGATTCCTACAAAAGTTTTATGTTCAGGATTAAAGTAAGGAAGTATTTTTGCGCTATGGTTTGTATAGCAAAACCCTAGGGTTATTGAACTGTTATTAAAAAATGCTTGTATCTCATGAAAACCCGTATATTCAGGTTATCATTGAAACGAATTGATGTTTCAATAAACTGGGGGCATGGAAAATGTATGTGTCTATAAGCTCAAAGTTTCTAATCTAATAAATTTTAATCATCATTGCTCAAGGAACTATTATTTCTATATTTGCCCGTCGTTCATCAAAGCGATGAAGGATGACCGATTTTGCTCGTCCTTTATCAAATATTTTGCAGGGTATCAAAGGAAATGTGTTTAATCTTGCGTGTATACTGGAGACTGAGATAAAGAGTAGTCGAGCTCATTAGACGTGTAAATAATGTATCTGACTGATGAACCTTCAAAGGCCCTCCTTCAAATGTAACAATAAACAGCTCAAGCATCCAACTCACTTATTACGAATAATCAAACATATACTACTCGCTTTTAATAGATGGTTCATCCAGCAACTTTACCTTAGCGTTGCCCTCATTACTGGCAAAAACATCGGTATACTTTGCAGTTTCTGAACATCAGGATCTTTATCCGTATTATTCACATTATTCTCCAACCCTCTAACCACCACAATATTGCGCGCATTCTTATTCCGGGGCTGCTTTGTCACTTGTGACTTACGTGCAGTTGTAGATTTACTTTTTATCAGTTGTTTATTGGCCAATTTAGGAGAATCTGCAATTACCATTTGATTACATGGTCCTTAGGGCTTAGTAACAAATGTTCGTGTTAAACCTGCCCAGCTTACCCCCTATAGGCCTATTCACTGTATAGCTGATATATGGAAGATCCGTATCACTACAGACACTCGGGCCTGGCGAAATGCATCTTCCATTTTCGGCCCCTTCAGTGGGAACAGGATGTTCTGGAGCACTTGAGCCAGGATTTGCTATAGTATGTTGTCGCCTCATAACCGATTTCAG
Source organism: Dendroctonus valens (assembly GCA_024550625.1). Classification (NCBI taxonomy): domain Eukaryota; kingdom Metazoa; phylum Arthropoda; class Insecta; order Coleoptera; family Curculionidae; genus Dendroctonus; species Dendroctonus valens. The sequence continues at coordinate 234,941 of JAJTJO010000089.1, read as the reverse complement.
TTGGTTTCGTTTCGGGGTGCCCGAATTGGCAGCCAAATGGCTGGAATGTTCTGAACCCATTTCTTATCAGATTTACAGCGGCGGAATTCAGTTAAATTCACCACAAAACTATTAATGGGATAATTTCGATTTGTTTATATTTATTCAATGGGCCAAACGTCAAACAAAGCAAATGTGACAAGGAGTTTTGTTTTGGGGTGGCCTAGTTGGAGTTATAAATATGCATGTTATTCATTGCAAGGTTGCCAATAGCACCGGAAGTTCTTTAAATAATTTTTTTTGGTTGTATTAATGTAAGCATTTATTTCTGCTTACTCCTGCTTTCAGGGTATTGCTATATTCTGAGTCGCCCAATAAAACGACTAAGAAGTGTTTATTTTAAAATAAACTCACAAAAAATAACTTGTTTTTTCCGAACAAAATTTTTTGGAACACTTTAATCTCACATTTGTCTAAAAATTCTCAATTGATCAGAAAAACTTCTACAAGCGGTATTTTTTAATTTGAAATCGCCCAGTTTTAGGCTCAATTTAGTTTCAAAACACATCTTAGGCCCCATTCTGCTCACTTCCTCAGATGGTAAGCGCGATTTCTGTATTCCGGAAATAGGTTCCCTCTATTTCTGACGTTTACGTGACGTGAAGCAACTAATGGTAATGCAGCTGGCGTTCAGTTGCTGACAAAAGATATCTGATTTATCAACAAACCACCAAAAATATTGAAAAATGAAAACATACAGTAGAAGGAAATTGGGAGAGAATGTAGGAGACGAGGAAATTATAGATTTAGATGATGTTTGTAGGTTATGTATGGAAAAGGAAGACGACCTTATATCAATATTTAGCAATGACGAAACTGTGCCCCTCACTTTGAGAATACTGGCCTGTGTTGCTCTCGAGGTAAGTTTTTTATTTGCTTTTACTTTTTGAAAGTGCTACGAACTGTATCTACAAAACTTTCAAAAAACAAGTATTTCTTTTAATTTTTGAGATATTTAGATAAACGTGAGTTTTCGGATATTCCTTATGTATCATTTTGAAGTTATTTCAAATTAATTATTATTAAAAGAGCTACCTAATAAGTTATGTACTTTTTTCGGTTCATATGAAAAACAAAATTTGATGATGGTTTCTAACAAACGAAACGTTGGAATAAATTTTCATTGACGCCATCTTGTAGGGCTCGAAAAGGTGCAATGAGAAAGTATTTTTTGTTTTTTGATATGATTTGAAATAACTTCAAAAATGAAAAAGAGCGAAAATCCGAAAAAATCACCTTTTTTAAATATCTCAAAAATTTAAAAGAAATACTTGATTTTCGGAAACGCCATGTATGTGGCCCGCTAATTGCGAAACTTTTTCCTAATTTAACCGACTTCGTATCTCCTATGGTGCGTCCAGACCTAACGAGGCGAGCCTGACCCGCGGCAAAATTCCTTTTATGTTTAGTCGAAACACCGACAGACAATCGATTTTCTGTCGGTGTTTTAACGAAATATCAAAGAAATTTGCCGCGGATCAAGCTCGGCTCGGGCTCGGCTTGTTAGGTCTGGACGCGACATTAAACGGACGTTTCGGCTGTATTTTAGCCATCATAAGGTCGAATGACTTTCTTGTTTTAACTAATAAATAACTTTAATAGCTTTCCTTCTTTACATCATGCAAATTTATCGGCAATTTGTCAGAAGAAACAATGTAAAAAAGTAATTAATTTAGAAACACCGAACGTGATGATCACGTGAAAAGGACGTGGTAATGTATGACAAAGTTACCAATTTTGTCACGTTAAACGACGTACATGGACGTTGTTTAACGACAAATGTTGACAATATAAACAATTGTTTGCAGAATCACACAAACTTATCATTAAACCATACAAATACCAACATTTTAGCGCGAATTCCAAACAATTTTCAAATGTTGTTAAATCTGCTCTGTTTAGTTTTGTATATTCTTTTCCTGACTGTACTTTAATTCATTCCAATGTATTCCTGGGTTTCAGTCAATTTCTTTGTCACCAATTATGGCGTTAAGTGATGATCCATGCGTTTCGTCCCGGGCCTACCTATTGGACTCGTCAGTAAGGCTTAGGTAAACCCTGCCTTATACGCCGGACACCGGTTATACGCGTTCGGACGTAAATGAACCGAGCCGGCGTAGCTCTTGTGCGGTGAGATCTTGGTAACCCGTGTTGCTGATGCTGCCACCCGTTCCATTCTGCTTTTGTTCCCAAGCATTTCTCTTCGTTTTGTATATTCTTTTCCTGACTGTACTTTAATTCATTCCAATGTATTCCTGGGTTTAGTCAATTTCATTGTCACCAATTATGGCAATTAATTGGAATGAATTAAAGTACAGTCAGGAAAAGAATATACAAAACGAAGAGAAATGCTTGGGAACAAAAGCAGAATGGAACGGGTGGCAGCATCAGCAACACGGGTTGCCAACATCTCACCGCACAAGAGCTACGCCGGCTCGGTTCATTTACGTCCGAACGCGTATAACCGGTGTCCGGCGTATAAGGCAGGGTCTACCTAAGCCTTACTGACGAGTCCAATAGGTAGGCCCGGGACGAAACGCATGGATCATCACATAACGCCATAATTGGTGACAATGAAATTGACTGAAACCCAGGAATACATTGCTCTGTTTAGTGCAATTTGAAGCAAACATTTCTGCAAATAATTAAATATTCTTTCATTTTTAATTTTTATCTTTCTCAAAATCGGTGATTTCTTTCAGGTGTTTGAAGATGATGGACTTCCGAGCAAGATTTGCCACCCGTGTAAATTTCAGTTGGAAAAGTCGTACAACTTCAGAAAAAAATGCGAACAATCCGACATGAAATTGCGCCTTCATCTAAAAGAACTAAAAGAGGATATGGGCGATTTGTTTGCCAATGATGGAAATGAAAATGAATCTGAAGACTTGAATGATAGACGAATGGATGTAGATGATCCTCTCAGGAGTGACTCAGACAGTGCTGAACCATGCACAGAAGAAGACATTGTTGGTAAGAAACTAAAAATAATCAAAAGTGGCTAAGCGAAAATTTCACTTAGTTATAATAGTGTTTACAATAGGAACTTATATAGTCCTATTCTGATTTTGCAAGGTGTTACAAAAGTATCATACATCCAAGGACCGGAGGAATCAGAAAATACGTCGAGCAACATTAGTCTGCCCATTGAAGTGGATCAGGAAAACAAAGAAGCTTGTACACTGAAGACCGATGTGGAATTAAAAACTGAACCCGAAGAGGAAGAGAATAATGAAAATATATTCATCATTGAAGAAGACGAAGGAAATATCAATAATGCAAATATGGGCGCCATTGCAGATGCTGTTAAAGCAACGCTGGCCAATCAGCCAGGTAACGTAGGCTCGTTTCGCAAGTTTACAACGCGTTTATTTCATGCGTTTACTAGGAATAAATGTGGGAGGACAACTCCAGTTAAAAGTGAATCCTTCTGAGGGCACCTCAACTCAAGTGGAAGTGACCACAGAGGATGGGCACGTAATCGTGATGGAAATTATGACCGAAGAGGAAGAAGCGACTCGCAAGATGAATGCTGTTCCTTCAGTATCGGAAGGTATTATTTTCACATTTGTATTTTTCTTTATTGAAAAATGGATGGTTTGTTTTTCAGACAAATCTGAGGTAAATGAGGATGGCGAGTTGAAAGTATTCCACTGTCCGGAATGCCCCAAATCGTTTGCAAGACGGATTCAGCTCAGAAGACATGCATCTGTGCATATGCAACAGAGAGGTTAGTAAACAATGATTTTTAGTAGAAGCAATGAGAAAAGAGGGGAGAAAGCAACGAGTTTCTACAGCTGTGTATCGACTAAGCGCATGACCACTCGTCGTATCGACAAACTCTCGAACATTGGCTCGCGCGGCAGGCGTGCCTGATGGATACCAAGTTGCCGCGCGAGCCAAACTAATGTTGTCGAGGTCTGAACACGCCGCAGTGTGAGCCAATCTCTGTCGGTGTTTTGGCCCGCGGCATGGGGGTTCAGTCAGTTGCTCACTTCAAATTGGGACGGTTTTGCGTAGTTGAAATTGGCTCTCGCGGCAAAACGACAACAATCATGAACAATGAAAAGTGTCGGCATCTTATCCAGTTGTATGGTGCCAAAAATTTGTTATGGAATAGTAAATCACCACACTATCACAACAAAGCGGCTACTGCTCGTGCACGTGAAATGTTCATGGTGCTCCGCTATCGCTCAAATATCAAACACACTAACCTCAAACAGATCGTTGTGACTGAACGGTTGGGCTGGATCGCTTGCCGCGAGAGGCAGCCGCGCTGTCGTAAAAAGTTCTAACTGATATAGCTCGCGCGGCAAATGTTCGATCTTGTCGTGGATCAGCCTGGCTCGCGCGGCTGCCGCGGGTAGTCGATACGCAGCTTTAGATTATCACTAACACATCTTTTAATTTAGTTTCAAAACTTTTTTGTAGAGTATTTTGCCACAAAACCTATTGTCTTTGCATTGTCTATCATATACACTTTTATCGATTCCTTTTTTTACTTTTATAGCGCGATTTGCGAAAATAAGTTGTATACAGGGTGAGTCAGCGAAGCGAGACCCCCTCTTAGATCGTACAGAAATAGCGACTGAAAAAAAACGTTCATATGAAAGTGTTGTGGTTGACGCCAAAGTATTTGTTTCTGTTACTTTGAAGTATACATGGTGGCTCAAAATAAAGTTATGACAGTCAAGTTTTTTTTAATGGCATAGCCTACTTTGATCCAGATTCAGGTTCTACATTGAATTCGAATTATTTTTTGTATAACACACTATGTGACTGAATTCAATAGTTTTGGACATTTGATTATGGGAACGCAAGAAAAAAATTATCCGCTACTCGGTTCAAGAAACATTTGTTTGTTTCAGGATTTAGCTGTGGAATATGCGAAAAATGGTTCCCAACTCGTTCCGCTCTAACACGACACGAACGAATTCACACTGGCGAACGTCCATTTCAATGCGAGATTTGCTCGAGAAGTTTTGCACAAAAAGAGATTTTACTGCGTCATTTAATGACCCATACCGGACAACGGCCCTACTCTTGCCCACGTTGCCCCAAGGGCTTCAACCAGAAAGAGCAGCTGAAAATTCATGTTCGAACACATGGAAACTCGCCCAATGTCATCCAGCTTCACTATTGCAGTTTGTGCCCGAAAGTATTCTGCCATGCCAGCGGATTGAGCAGACATTTGGTCACGCATACGGGGAAAACGTTCAAATGTAGCGATTGCGATAAAACCTTCACTGACAAGAGTTCTCTAAGGCGACACCTTCTACAGACTGGCCATCAAAGTTAGCTCTACTAATGCTGCGGACTTATCTTGTTTGTGTAACAGCAGCACAGTTTTGTAGAGCTTTTGTTCAATATATATAGATATCATTTTTCTATGAGTTTTTTATTTTTGCCTGTCAAATACTTTGAAGAGGTGGACCGATGGGAATGAACGAAAAGCGTTAATTCACGTAGAGGTTTTAGGAGCGATTTAGTGTGAAAAGTTTGTGACATAGTGATTTGGCTGCTAGAGTGTTTATTGGTTTTTGTTGGCTGGATAGACGATTTGTCTAAAAAGTTGATACAAAACAGCACGACGAAGCTATTGAATAAAAACTTAAGTGAGCTGGTAGTTTAGAAATGCATACTCCGTATAGCTGTTTCTTGCATTCGCCCTTCGAGCCATTTGTTCCACCTGCATAATTTTCCGGTATGTGAATCGCGCACCTGGCTTTCCAATAAAACCCGTAATAATTGTATTCAGTGGGACACGCAAAAGTTTCTTTCGAAATATCGATTATTTCAATCAGTCTAGTTTTCTAGCACACGAGAATGACACAACATATTCTGTCAAGATTATATTCTCCAAAAAGTTACTTATTCTTCTTCTGAGTTTCGATATTTTTCGTGTTGCATGTCTACTGTTAAGGTATGTTTTCAATGTGTTTGTAATACGCACAAACGCCTTACAATTACACAATCCAATTTTTATTAATTTACATACCATACAATTCAATAATTGTTACTTTAGTAAGCCATCTTTGAGGTAAAAAGCTCAAATTGGTACATTTTTTTTATTGTATGCTTATTCTGGATATATAAGTACAGCTTCAATTATTGCACGTAGGAAAAGCTTAACTTACACTAACCAAATGTATTTTTTTAAATTATTTTTTTCCAAACTCTCACATCATTATAGAGCGTCTTATTACCAATTTTTATTTAAAATTAACGTTTATTTTTATTTAATTGCAGTGGGAAGCAAGTCGAAATGTACTTATTCAATTTGTGTTGTTTGTTTAAAATCGATCCTCCAACCATGAATTGCGTGTTTTCTCGCAAATATTTTAATGCGTATGTTGCTCTTGAAATTTTCCACGTTATCCTCAGGGTAGAATCTATATAAATTATCCTACATATATTATAGTAAAAGTAGAAACTCCTACTTGCAAATATTACTTTGATTTTACCACTATTCTGAGTTTTCAAGAGAGATTAGTCCAAATTTCGTCACCTGAAAATATAGATAACTGTTGGAAAAACGGAAATCGATAAAACGAATTAAATTCATTTAATTTTATCGTTCGTCTTATCTTTCGCAACTTTATTTGATTTCTTGCATTGAATTGTTTATTTTTAAATACTTTCCTACTTCTTCTGTTTACTTTAATACTCCGCCTTTGGGCTTTGCAATTTTTTAAAGTGAAATTTGTTGAAACATTGTAGACATTATAAAAGAGAATATAAGGAGATCTGAATAAATTAATTATAAAATGTTTGATAACCGTCTTTATCAAATAATATTTCCAACATTACTTTACTTTCAGAATTTAAAAATTTGTGATCAGATTTGTGTTCAATAAGAATCAGTGAAATTAAAATAACGTTTTGGTTGTTTCGAAAATTTTAAGATAAAATATCTTAATTTTTTTTATGCTAAGTATCAATATTATTTAATTAAAGATTTTATGGCCTATTATTAATTATTATTTATTGATTATTTTAGATTTTAGATCATGATAATTTATTTAAAGAGCGTTTCTTCAACGGGGATGTTTTTCAAAAAAAGCTTAATAAGCTTATTTGATAATTCAAAACGAATTGAAAATTTTATTCTTGATTTCGTTGTTTAATCTGAATAATCGACTGAACTTTTTATGGTAATTGTTTCTCTTAGCCAAAAGTTTAAAATCAAAATTATGTAACATTTCGTGTCCGAGGGGTATTAACGCTTTTTTATGCTTATTTCTATTTCTGTATTATTAATGAATTATCCAATTCAGTAACTGTAACTATTTTTGCTTTGTCGATTTTGTCACTTTTAGATTTTAATTTGATTAATTTGTCAAATATAATGTTACGTGTTTTCAAGATTTCGAAATTTTGTCTTTTTTGAATTATAGTTATGCTTTCTTATCAATTTTAAGCCGAGGAACAAATAAGATAAAATAAATTTTAACAAAAGACTCAAGACATTGTTGTAGAAAATCTAGTGTTTGTTTGCTAGTTGTTATTAATTTATTTAATATCATGTTTTTAATAAAAATGTATTTTCCATATAGATTCCAAAATATGAAATATATAAAATAGAACTTGTTGATTATATTAATGTTTTCATGTTATACTCATAATACAAAGACCTGTGCATTTAAAATAATAAAGTTCACTTTTTCTGTGACAATAATATCTATATCTTTCCAATCCTTTTTCATTCATCTGTTTAAGCAAATACTATCTCTCACGAAATTTCAGAATGTTTCAAAACGAAATTCCACCACAAAAGAACCTGCTGCTTCGCGAATTACCGCAAAAAAGAGCACTAAAGAAACGACAAATAAACCCAAGAGCGAAGCGCAGAAAAAATCATCAACTAAACCGGCAGAGGAAAAAGACTTGACTAAAAAAATTAACCAATCCACCAAAGCAACAGCAAGTGTACCACCAAAGAAATCAAATGAGAAAATTAAAGAAAAACGCAATGTTTCCGAAGCACCTAAACAGAGCACGACTGGCAAAGCTAAGCCTTCGACCAAAGCAAAAGCGCAATCAACTTCTAGCAGTAGAGTGACACGATCGGAATACTACCCAAGTAAAAATTTATTTTCCAATGCACTGAAATCCGTGGAAAAGCCACCTAAAGCACCAGTCCATCCAGATGAAGACGAGGGCAACAGTACCAAAAAATCCACTAAAACTAAAACTCAAAGCATAAACAGATTAGGGAGATCACAAGCAATTAATAGTCCTGCTAGAGCGGTTTCCAAGTCTGAAATGAAATCCCCAACAATAAAACAAAATGAAAGCAAAATAGAATTAAGGAAAGGAATTGAGGAAGTGCTAGCAAGTGATTCAGTATCTGAAACGAGTTCTTTGCTAGATAGACCTAGAACCGCAACATTAAGAAAAGGCAGTATTGTGAATGATAACATTGTGGGACCTGAAGCGCCGATGGCTAAAAGTAAAAATACTCCCCCTATAAAAGAAGCTTTAACCAACAACAGTGAAATAGCAGCGAGCTCGGTAACTCCAGAAGAAAACTATGAAGAAGATTTCGAATCTTACGAGTCGGATTTCGAGGTTGCATCTTCAAGTGAAGACACCACCAACTTAGACATTATTTCACGACAAAGTGGTTCTATTAGCAGCAGTGGCGAAGATATATCAGAGAAACGAGAAATGTCTCCGATATATCTTCAGAAGGATCCCAAGCGACTTCCTTCGGCAGGTACAGATGATGAGCGCAAACTGGATTCGGGAACTTTCGAACTATCCGATTTTAAGCATCGACAAATACTGAGATACATTGAAGACACTGTGAAGAAAGAAGATGCTATTCTCGAGCACGATGGTTCCAAGGAGCTGAACAATCCTGCTTCATTATCCGATGAAGGTTTCGAAGATCAAAAGTCCATGCAGTTCATCAACTTTGCCGATGCAAAGAAGAAATGTGAACAACGGAGGGCGAGCGCAGCTAGAAGGAAAAGAGGCCAGGAACTTATCAGCATGATAAAATTAGATGCAATGAATTTCACGATCTTCGATTCGCCAGCTGTGTCTTATGATGTTTACATTAAGAACTACGGACATGGAAGTTCAGTGCAAGCATCAGTACAAACTGGGGAAGATGACATATCTGAAGAAATCCAAACGGAAGTTAATGACGAAGTCAGCAAGTGGACTCAGATGCCAAATAAATTCTCAACTTTTGAGGAGAATGCCGAAGGATTTTGGGCGAATTATAAGTGTGAATACTTGGGAGTTGGAGCCCCAAATCAAGCTGAAGCTTCGCCAGCAACTAACGAGGTTCGGCTGACGAATTTCATGAAAAACTCCAGCGAGCTGATGTTTCAAATATTGGCAGAAAAAAGACTGAGCGATATGGAAAATGTGAGAAAAAATAAAAACAATATCCCCTTCAGCAGGGGCTATTTGCAATTTAACACTTCGCAGGAAATGTTCACAAACACCACAGTTAGTAAGGTTTTGGTAGTTTCGGGTAAGATCAGCCAGATTATGTCTGTGCATAGAAGAACGAGGGTGGAGCTGGATTCGATTGGGTCAATAGTGTGCATTTGGGATACAGCAGATCTAGAAGCGCCTAGAAGAGTTTTTGTGGCCTTTGGTGAAGTTTGCTGTGCAGCTTTGTCAGGGGATTGTGAAAATTATGTCTTGGGAGGCCAACATGATGGGTTTGTAGTTTATAATATTCAGAGTCAATAATAACAGATTTTGTTAAATTAAAAATTAAAATTTTTAATTTAAAATTAAATTCTTTAATTAAATTTAAAAAAAATTAAATTAAAAATTCTTAAATTAAATTCTTTAAAAATATAAAACATTATTGAAATACATTGACATACGTTTTGATAAATTGATACTTTGTCAGCAACAGTTTCAAATATATTTATAAAACTTTTGAAAATTAATAATATTGAGGGGGACATTTTTTATTATTCTATTCAACCGCCCTCTTTGAGAGGTAAAGGCAACTTTGAAATTTCAAATGGAATGATATATTTTTGAATGTGAAATTTAAATCAACATAAGAAACTATGTATGTGTACAAATTTTTATGTCATTTCATCCCTTAGTTCCAGAATCAGTAGAAAGTAGAATAATAAAACATATGTTATAATACGCCCCCCTACCTATTTCTTATTTTCCCAAAATTTTATAAATATATTTAAAACCGTTTCTGAGATAAAGCCTTGTAACACTTTAAAAAACTCACCCTGTATATTAAACATGTATTTATTTTAGAGCTATATTAGTGTGGAATATTGAAGAAAAACGAAGATTGTATGATATAACGAAACAAACTCCTTCTTTCGTTACTCCTATCGGCTCTAGTCACTTTGCTAAAGTTATCTCGGTACAAACAATTTCCAAACAGCCAGATTCCCATTCGGGAAAAACCCTAGAAGATGAGGTATGTGAGTTTATTAAAATATATAAATCCCTTAATTTAATTCTACAGAACTACTTAAGCCATAACAACTAACTTCGGTTCTTCAGCGGTTTATTTTAAAAGTTCTTGCATTTCTTTGAACATCTGCAATTGCAAGTGATAGATTTATAGAATGATACAAAATACTAGTCACCCATTCAATTTAGCATTATGCTGTGATCATTTTCTTGTAGATTTGTTCCCTGGACGAATCAGGAAAAATTACTATATGGTCCCTTTACTCAGAATCCGAATCAGCACAGTCGATTAATGGCATATTGCTGATCCTTACACATACCATCAATTTGACCGATTTGTATCCAGAATTATCCGATTTTGTGTGTTCTGATTGCATTCTAATGGATGACCACATTTATGTTTCAACCAATTATGGATTTGTATTACACTGTTTACTTAAAAGCAACCAATCCAATGTTAAGAAGATTTTCTCTTCAGGTAGATAACCATTGATTTGACCGAAAAATTTAACAAAAATCATCTGGATTTTCTTTTAGAATCCCATATTGGCTCCACCTGCATGGAAAACTGTCCATTTTCTCCTTTATTCTTTGTCGCTGGATATTCGAATGGGGATATTTCCTTATTCACCCGATCGACCCAGAGGCCTTTGATAGTGTTGCAAAATAAAGAGCAAATGGAAAGCAGCAGTATCCAAATCATCCGTTGGTCCACAACGAAACCTTTTCTATTTTATGTGAAAGATTCAGAAAATACCGTTCATGTCTGGGACCTTCAGAAGAGCGATTTGTACCCTGAATATTCCGTTAAATTTCCTCAGAACATCAGCTGTTTTACACTTTCAAATGTCCCAAATAGTTGCAAGAGCGACGAAATGGCTTTTATGGTGAGCAAATTTTTTTAAATTAATAATCAGGCACTGTTCGGTCAATATGGAGCTAATTTATCGAATAATCTTTTTGTAGTTAATTGGAACTGAAAATGGCAAATTGTATCTACATTTATTGAGCGGGGACTATGGAACACAAAGCTTGGAATCGTACCATGCCGATGTTAAAATATTTTTGAACTATGTCAATCGGTTGTAATAAATATTTTGTACTTTCAAATTTAAATAAATGCTGTTATTATAAAAGTTGTTTGTTTTTATTCCCTCTGCAAGGTAAGTGGATAATTATTTATTAAATGTTGCGTTATTTATACATGCTTCTTTCGGTACGTAGTAACGATAATAGCTTTTGCTGATTCATCAATAGCAATCAAAGTTTAAAATAGAATTAAACAAAGTGATAGAACTCAAGCCAAGGAATATGTCTGGAAACTGGAAAAGTAGAAAACGAAAAGTGAAAATAACAAAATACAACAGCCACAGTCTAATAATGGTTTGTTAGTCCAGTGAAGCTCTTCTCAATGAGAGTTTTTTTCATAGAGAATTAGGGAATTTTGAGTGAATTTATTATAAACAATATCTACAAATTACTCTTATTAGAAACTGCTCAATTTTATCTGTGCGATTAGTAAATTTAAAATGAATTTTATTGAGAGCATAATTTTCCAAATGACAAACTTATTAAATTACGGCAATAAATGTTTAAATAAGTTGCAAAATCCAAGATGTTTAAGCCTGTTCGTTCAACTCTTAAAAAGTTTACTTTGTAACTGCCCACATTCAGCCATCCGTTGCCTTAAGACTCATTAAACATATTCAGAAGTTATGCAAATTAGCAAACAATTCTCCGAAAATTACTTAAGCTAACAGACAGCATTTTAAGTAGCAATTAGTGAGGAATTACCCAAGTTCGGTAATGAGACTATTGGCAAATCCGAGAATTCGCACTAGTTCGTTCTTATATCCTCGACCTTCAGAAACGGTTGGACTAGACGTGCTATCTTACCTCCCATAGGCGGTACTCAGTAAAAATACTAATTATCAAATCCAGCATTTACCAGCGGCTTTAATTATGATAATTACGATATCAGTTCTTCATTTTTCCAACTTATTAATGTCCAAATTAACCAACATTCATCTTATTCAGCTCAAGTCCGTTTCGAAGTTGAAGTGACTAGAAGAAGAAACTTTGAATGTTAAAAGCATGCAAGAGAATATTTAAAGTCTAAACCAATGACATTCTTCATATGAGCTTGTAAGGTAGCCATAGAGGAAACCCACGTTAATAAATAATAATTAACATTTTATGCATGGTTAACTTAATTAACTACTAAACGTAATACACATATGAAATCGCCTGCTCGCTCCTAGGAATGTTTAAACTAATTATAATTTGAGATGAGCAATAATGTGAAACAAATGAGAATAATTTGTTTAAAAAATGCAAAATCAAGAGCACATTTCAAGTGGAGCTTCTAGATAGAAATGTGTATTTTTTTGAGCCGCCGCTGGACATTTTCCTCGATATACACAAAAGAAAACAACAACAAATCAAAACGAACGATTCATTCGGTGGCATGGTATGAAAACTTATCTGCATTGGTATACAGATAGTCGGTTAGGTCGCAACCAAAAGCCTGCTCTGACTTTTGGCGGCAACATGTTTGCCTTCAAGAAGTTTCGCCGGTGTTTGTTTTACATTTTATTAGGTGTCTTGGTTGGCAATGTTAGTGCAGAAAAATGTAAGTTTTTGGTGGATTTTATTATTTATCTTTCAACGCCCCCTTTTTGCAGGCTTATCGTATTTTGTTACAAAATTATATGGACATGGCAACAATCAACAATGTTTAATTGTTAATGTGTGCGCTTTGGCTGAGTTTGATAATTTAAGATTGGATTATTTGAAATCCGAAATTAATTACTCGTTATTTTAAGGAAATGTTTGCCATTTTTTCAATTGTATTGTACATTTTCCAGTAATTCTGTAGAGAGAAGTTTCAGCAAGGGCCAAGAGTTTTTTATATTGGGATTTAAAAAATATGTCTTTTCGCCAATGAAATGGCAAAAAAAAATGACTTAACAGTTAATGAAGAAGATTTTATGTAAAATATATCCCACTTGCATTTGGAATACAAGTTAGTTAAGGATTTTTCAAATTTCAAAATTCTGCATATTGAAGCAGTTTAGTTGAGTTGCATGCTAATTTACCATATCTTTTCATATGAGATGGTCTACTATGGATACAGATGACAAAAACGTAAATTCCCAGAATAATTCGTAATTTTTGCATAAGAAATCTGCTTCTTTGTACTCTTTCACATGGTAAAAGTTGCCTTGGGAAACCCTACTCATGTTAACCTGTTACCAGATATTTGAATATACAAATTGCATCTGACGACAATCTCATTTCTCAAATAATTCTTCATAAGGATATAGCCGGCTTTAACCCTGAACTTTAAGAAACCTTTATTTTTTTTAACTATTTGACCAGGTAAATACATGATTTTTACAGTTTTTAGTTGTCTGGTTTTTTGTGCAAATATGAAATTTATCAGTTCATTTTAAAATTTCGAAGTAAAGCTAAAATTCCATGCATCCGATTTCCGACAGCGTTTATGTTGGTCTTATTCATACTTCCGATGTTGTGTAAAGTTAAAAACTGTTAAACTTTTATCTGACAAGTGTCGTCGAATGATAGTAAAATTTCAAATTCCTACTTCCTTTAATTGGAATGATTGGAACTTTTAAAGAAGATAGTGGAGTTGAGTAAAACCATCCGATATGAAACAGATATTTACGATATTTGCGACCCACTTTTACCAAGTCGAAAGAAAATCAAGATTAGGGTTTTTTTTATGAAATTTTGAGCACCTTTAGAGTCAATTGTCTTTTAAAGATGCTGAAAATATCAATTTGCTACTTGCTTTAGTTTGAAATCTGTTAATTTTAAAGGAGAGAGCGCAGTTGAGAAAATCACGCTCAGAGGAGATCGACATTTCCTAATTTTGATCGCAGATTTACCATGCCGCTAAAAGTCAGGATTCTGGGCGATTTTTCTCAAACTTCTATCATCGTGAGAGTTAACTATTTTCGAAAAATGGTGATAATTTGAAATTGGCACTCTATTTGGTTTGAAAGATGCGAACTTTTAAAGCCAAGAGCGCAGTTGAGTAAGAGCATTCAGTACTAAACGGATATTTGCGAATTTTGAGACCCACATTTGCCAAGTTGAAAAAAATGCAGGATTCTAGGTGCTTTTTATTAAATTTTGAGCACCTATAGAGTCAATTGTCTTTTAAAGATGCTGAAAATATCAATTTGCCACTTACTTTAGTTTGAAAGCTGCTAATTTTTAAAAGAGAGAGCGCAGAGTTGATTTAAAAAATTCATTATGAGACCGACGTTTAGTAATTTTAAGACCATATTTACCATGTTGTTAAAAATCGTTTAGGGTCAAGTATTTTCAAAGGATGTTGATAACTTCAAATTGCTACGCTCTTTAGTTTGAAAGATGCGAACCTTTAAAGGAGAGAGCGCAGTTGAGTAAAAACAACAATGCAAATTGCAATTTTTCAAATTTTCTTTTTGTCGGATATATTGGAGATATTAAGAAGCAATAAAAGTTTTTCATCACTTTATGTACCTGGACCAATTTCCAACATACTTAACAAAAAATCTTAAAGAAGAAAAGTGTTTTCTTTTATTTACAAAATGTACTGCACCTTCTAAATGGCATCTTAGGCACTTAAAAACGATTTCAAGCTATCAGTTGTAAATGTGTTTCCATAATATGAATAATCGTTTCTTCAATCCTGAATGCTTTTTCAAAGTAATAAAAAATCGAGCAAAAAGGTTACGGTGTTCATGAAATCCATCAAGTTAAATGCTAATGCTGATGCTCAATTTATCTTTTGAAGCCCTAAGCGGCAATGAAAACTTCAAATGCCTACGCTCTTAGTTTGAAAGATGCGAACCTTTAAAGGAGAGAGCGCAGTTGAGTAAAAACAACAATGCAAATTGCAATTTTTCAAATTTTCTTTTTGTCGGATATATTGGAGATATTAAGAAGCAATAAAAGTTTTCCATCACTTTATGTACCCTGCTGACCAATTTCCAAACATACTTAACAAAAATCTTAAAGAAGAAAAGTGTTTTCTTTATTTACAAAATGTACTGCACCTTCTAAATGGCATCTTAGGCACTTAAAACAATTTCAAGCTATCAGTTGTAAATGTGTTTCCACAATATGAATAATCGTTTCTTCATCCTGAATGCTTTTCAGAAAGTAGGTTTCACACAAAATACAAATTGATTTTATTATTTACTCATTTCTCATTGAAAATGTGTGTTTTAGTCAAATTAAAATAAAATCAAATTTTTGAAATATTTGTTTGATTTCCTGTTCAATTTTACATACATTCAACCAGACAGAAAATTGGTCACTTTTAAAAGCTTATTCACTCAAAAAAAAAACGATTTGAACTGTTTCAACCCAAATTACCTACACCTGTGCCCAAGCACAATACGAGTTTATAAAGGATAAAATTTACAAAATTTTCACAAAATATTCTCGATGAATTTCACAGCTGGAAGTTTGAGTATTTTAGTCACCAAGTAGAAAACTTGGTGGTAAAACTGAACATTTACTAAACGTACTTTTACCATGTAGAACAATAAAACAGATCTGTACAAACCTAATACAAGACACCAATCAACAAAAAAAATCGTGCATTCCATAATACCCCTGAAATAATATTGGGTTTTTCTAACCAGTGCTCATCATTTAAAATAGAAATTAATTTATAAATTGTACGGGAACTACTTTAAAACGACGTTGCCCGTGCTAATTATTCAACATTCTTACGGTTGATCTCCTTTGACCATATCGGGTTTTGTATTTTATTAGTTTTAATTATTTACAACCACACGCAAGGTTAATTCATGCTGAAGTAATGGTTTAGGTAGTTGAAAATAATTACGACTGATTTATTGTTCAAAATTTACCATTAATTATATGGAAATGCCAATGGAATCAGCGAAATGAAAACTTTTCATATTTAGGAAATATTATGAGAGGATATGAACCGGCTATCCTGACTAGAAATGGATGCTATGAGGTCGAGGAAAGGAGCATGCAAAGAAAATTTTATTTGGTGTCCATCAGCATTAAATTTAGAATTACATTAATAAAGCAAAATTTGAACAAGCTAATTTCCAGGTTTATCATCATACGTTGAATAATATCTTGAATTTTGTTAATATTAGATATATTCTTCACTAGGGTAGATTTATATGGGTCTTGATAAATTCTAAAAACAGATTGCCTTTCCATTTAAGAACGTCAGTCACTAAATTTCGGAAAGGGGAAAAAATAATGATAAAATTGAACCAGATTGCAAATACAGCAAAGAGTGTTTGAGTACAAACGCAGATTAACAGTAACATGAGGAAGTGGACAGTCAAAATTAGTTAATTAAGGAGAAGGAAAGTACATGTTAAGATGATCAAAGTCGCCCCAAGCGGATTGCGATTATAATTATGATCACAATGCGATTAATCAGTTTGTCCTAAAGCCGCCCAAAATCTATTTAGGAAGACTGCGCCTATAAAGCGTAAATTCCTAAGCAAAAACAGATAATTTTTGGAATACATCATTACATTTTCGGCATTTTTTTAGTGATTTTTCTAATGTCTGTCGCTATTGCTTGAAAGTACTTTGCATATTTTGCAGCTTTTCTGAAGATGTTTCTATAAAGACACGCTTAACTGTAACGTTCTGTATCTTTGTTTTAACTCGTATATTTGTTTCCTACATTTTTATGTGGATCGTGTTGAACTTAATGCTAAAACGCACCAAACACAAGGTTTCAGTTGAATTAAGAAGTCGCAAGTTGAAATAGGAAATTGAAACTTAATTTCAGCTTTGTAAATCTTGCTTCAACATTTCCATTGCATTTATCATAAATTCAAATTAACCAGCAGTTTGATCAATGTGAACTGCAAAAAATGTTGGTCGTCCTTCCATTTAAACTTAAATGAATCCTCCGTACAAAGAAGATAATAAAAATAAACCTCGCATGCACTTAACATAGCAGTGTAAAAGTCGCATTACTAAATTGATCTGACGAAACAAAAAGACTAATTAACGTGATTATTATGTTATAAGTAGTTCTCGGTAATAATGTTAAATCGTTTTCAGATCGAATCTGCGTTGTGGATGGCAAGGAAGAATACAAACATTCAGCTAAGTACTGCCCAAGACTTGATGAACACGATAGCCAAGTCGAATGCGTAGTTGCTTTAGATAGGTGAGCTTTTTAACCTGTTTTTTTTGCACTTGAACTTCGCCGGAACGGTTTCACAAAAAAATAATAAAGCCGTCAGCATTTTCTCGCTAGCAGTCAAATACGCTGAAGTGAATGGGGGTTTTTACAGATAAAAGGTGTGGTGAACTTACTAAGATGCTGGAAATTCCACTTCGCAAGAATTTGTTTTTGGCATTACAACACGCTTTCTGTGTGGCATTAAATTGAGCTTTATTGCTGGCTTTTTGAGGCTATTTGAATATATTTTACACCTCTGGTTCAGATTTTCGCATATAAGTAACTTCCATAAAAATTCGATTTATTCTAACAGTTGTAAGATTTTGCAGTCCAACCCTTCTTCTCCCAGGATTTTGTATTTCTATATGCGAGAAATTTGTTTAATTGCCCTAAATTATCGCTCAATCCCTAATTTTTATAGTCGATCATGAAATTTATAGTGAAATGATTCTATAAACAAATAATGCTCTACTAATCTGGGATTAATATTTCATGTTTTAAGATTATGAAGAAAGAATTATGAAAACATGATACTCGCTAATTTTTTCCAAACAGGATTTTGGTCTTAGTTCATGCTGCTTTTATTTATATTTGCTTCTGTGTCTTTTTCGCGACATTAAATACTAACTAGTTTCTAACTAGAATTTATGATAATTGTGGGAACTTTTCCATTGTAGATATTTAGAATCAGTTAGTTAACTTTAGCGTAGAATACTAGAACCAGAGATTAGTTATCTACTAATATCTGCTAGAACCAAATAATAGAGTCCCCTGTCATACCAATTCCCTTGCCCACAAAAAAAAATACGATCAAAAAATATTTTATCTATTAGATGCTGGCACGTCTTACATTTTTGTTTCACATTTTTTGAGGTTTTGCAAGCATGACCATCTTCAAAGATGCTTCTCTCAAAAGCTTACTGCTCTGAACTGATAATCCAGCGGTAGATATGATGAACAAATTCTTTTCCACCAGAGCCTGTGAGCCTAACTCATTTCACATAAGTTTGTTCTTTAACGTTTTATTAATATTTCGTTTATTTTCAAAAATTATTCAATGTTTTCACTATTTTCCGAATTGTAAAATAAATAAATCGGATTGCCAGATATTTATTTGCAAAATTAGCTACTGATTTCCTGTAGTTTAATGTCCCTCTCTCCAGTTCTTACAGTTTTATGGTCGATTGAAAAAAAATAGTTTTCTTCTAAACTCATGCATAAAATCAAATATCCAAAAATGAAAAATATATTTTTAAATAACCTTCGACTACTTACCACTTTATAGATTAGATTGTCTCAGACGAATCCATAAAGGAAAAGCAGATTTTGGAGTTTTTACCGCTGAAGATTTGGTTGCTGCAGCAAACTCCGAAATTGATGTTCTTTTAACCAATGAGCTGCGCTTTTCTTCAGGTAACAGTAATGTAGTAAAATATTTGGTTTCTGTATTAAATGGTTGTGTTTCTACAAAATGTTTGTTTCTAAAAAATTAGATCAAAATTTCGAGTACGAGCTGGTAGCAGTAATGGCCAATGCAGCCAACATTCGTCAGAAGCATGACCTTCGTGGTAAAAGATACTGCCATCCTGGTTATGGTTATGAGGCAGATTGGACACGAATTTTGTCAAATGTAAGTTGCTTAATATTAATTTTTTAAAGTATTTATGAAATTATATAAACAATGATATAAACAAAGAATCTGTTTTATATCTAATACTAATTAATATTTATTTAAAATGCTCTGAATAGCAAAAAAACGGCATATTATATACAGCAAGAAACATTTTCGCAGACATATTGTTTTTTGGACCTGACTGAGGCTCTCGACACTTTAAAACATTCGTAGAAATTTGCAAAATATTTTCAAAGCAAATCGGAGAATATAATTACATCCTTTTCGTTGCCCTATTCATTATACAAAATGGACCACAATTGTGGAAGGTTTAATGAACAGAAAGCTACCTGAAAAAAGACGAACCTGAAATATTGTATAAAAAAAATATTTAAATGATATAGTTGAAAGCGGTATTACTCTTGTTGCAAATGATTTTTTCATGTCAATTTTATATGAAAAACTAAACAAAAACAATTTTTTTCTTCTGAGGAAGAATCTATTATTTTTTAATTTTCTATATTTTACATTTCTGGTCCTTTTATGTATACTACAGAATGAAGATTTTTTTAATGAACCTGCATAATTCCTTAATTAAGTTTCGTTATATTAATCATTTGGTGAAATATTTTCTATTGAAGTTGTACTGAAAATTGATCTAAAAAATTGTTTTTTGCTGACTGAAGTAAATTTGCAACTTTTTAAACGATTGAATGAAATAATATTTCACATTTTATTCATTCAACATACAGTTTCTTGTGAATTAGTAGCTGGAATTGAGTCAATATTCTCAAGTTAGTTTTGCAAGTCAAAAACTGTTCATTTCATTTCAGTAGAATTAATTTCTAATTGAAGTAAAAGTGGAGAACTTTTAAAAAATAAAAAGTTGAAAATAAGTAATTTAAACTAAATAGCGCTCAAAAGAAGACGAACTTTAGAAACTGCATTAAAATTTCTAAAGTGTTTTTCGACTCTCATATATTTACCAACTAAAGTTCTTTAATTAATTTGCTTACAAAGTACTTAAATACTCGTAAAACATAAAAAACTATTCAGAATTCCAGGTAGGATGTAGTAATGAGATATAAACTTGCTGATTGTATTTGCAACTTATTAAGCAAAGCTAAGTGACACTCTTGGTGGCTTTTACAACATTAACCGATTATTTAAATAATCAATGAAATCGAAATAAATTTATTTAAATAAAAATTTCAATTACAAGAAGTACTTATTCCAATGAACGGTCGCAGTAACTCACCATGTATAATATTAACCTTAGATACGTACGATTATGTTGTCCATGTATTATTTTTGAGATAGTGAAATGATTTCGACTTGAACTTTTATCTCAAACATATTTAGGTTTAAAACTAAGTATTATTTCAATGCTAATCCTTGGCCTTATTAAATGCAAGTAACACATATTTCAACATTTTTTCTTCACAGACACCCAACAGTTAAAATATAGTGCGTATTGTGTACGCTTAAATTGTTTTATTAGCAGATTGGTAATAATATTTTATTTTACACGTTGCGCTTAATGTGGTGCATATAGTTTATGCTCGTTATCTAATACGCCCCGGTTTTGTAATTGCAGAATTAATGTGGACATTGTATTAATTTTTTTATATATAACGGGGAATTAAAGATATTTTTATTTATAATAGCTTAAACCCAAAATTTTGAACCTTTATTGTTGAAAATGTAACTTTTACATTTGTTGTTAGAATATGGCTCATTTGAAATGCGTTTTTAACTATTTTTTTAAAGCTCATGGTTTTCTCTCATTCTATTTTCTTCAGTTATTGAAACAATTTAGTTTCTAAGTGAAATTTATAATCACCTTTGATATCGTGATATTTTCCTGTACTTGGTCTTGATTAGTACCAAAGTGTAGTTGAAATAAACCTGTAAACCTCTATTGATCAACAAATACAAACGGAACTATTTGCAGTATTTTGAAGCATCCGTAGTGACTCCTCAATGCCACACGAACTTAACCATAACGGAAAATCGAGTTAAAGCTACATCGAACTTCTTCGGTGCAGCCTGCAAAGCTGGGCCCTGGTTGAACATTCCCGGCTTGGATTATGAATTAAGTAATTTACTCAACAAATTTACATGAGAAACTAGCCAACAAAAATTTGATGAATTTTCAGAAGACAAATATCCCAACCTTTGCAGCTTATGTGGGGACTCTAGGAGATGCTCAATCCAAGACAAATATTGGGGTAGACGTGGATCGTTGTTCTGTCTTACCGATGGATCCGGAGACATAAGTTGGGCTCGATTAGATGATGTTAATCCACATTTTGGATTTACTTCTGGCAGCCAAGAAATAAATCCTAATGATTATAGTTTGCTCTGTCCAGATAATACTATCATGCCACTGAATTCCAGCACACCCTGTGTATGGGTGGTGAAACCCTGGTCTGTTATAGCTGCAAGAAGGTTTGTACTCATACAAAGAATTTTTTTTGCTGAAAAAGTCGATGTTGTAACTATAACAGCGACTAAATTGAAAGGAAAATTAGTAAAAATCAACCAATTAATTAGATTTTTGAAGGCTGAAAGTAGAACTATTATTTTAAATGATAATATAGTAATTAAAGAAGTAGAAACGATTTTTGCCTATTATTAGCTTGGTTGGAGAAAAAATGCTGGTTAGATGGGTGCATTAATTTTTTTGTATTATATCACATTGATAAGCGTAAAAGTTACTGTTTTAATTATCCGGTCTAACTTCCCTTAATTACATGTGCTATCTATAATATTGGGACAATCAGCATAAATATTTTTTAAGTCACTTAAAATATTTTAATTTTTCGAAATGTTTGTTTATATGTATTTGCAGAGCCAGAGCACAAAAAATTCAAGACATCATTTCAAGTCTAATTAACAGTGATCCAGCATCTTGGCAGGCCCATTTGCTAAATTTGATTGAACCCATTTATTACAATGTGGAAAAACTGGATCCTCCAACATCCATTGAAACCTACTTACATCGAGCTAAAGGTAAAACATCACTGAAAGATTAAAAAGACATTAGGTCATGAGTAATATAGCAAGGAAACGCCAACTGTCTTTATTACAGGAAAGCTTAAAATCTTAATATAACTGTTATCCGTGTTGTTATCTATCGAAAATTACTCAAAATTCTTGGGTATGAACACGAAGTTTTATTCTTGTAAAGTCCTGGAAATAAATATAATAATCACAGTTACGAATTTCTAATTAAACTTGAACACAATTGATTTTTTCAACACAATTATTTCGTTTTTGTTAACTGTTAATTAAGACGGATATTTGCAAATATATTTAAATCAAGTTTTGCAATCTGAAAATTCAGTCAAATATGAATTGAAAATTGGCGACTGAAATTACAATAAGTTTGGCTATTTTTCAAGTTTTCTCATTTATTTAGATCGAAGTACAAGTGTGACTATTAGCATTTGGCAAGCAAGTGGTTCCAATTTGTAAAAGTTCCAGTTATCAGCCTGAAAAACGTAAAAATTAGAGTCAAATTCAAGTATATTTAATTAGGGAAAGTATATATCGATGGTAGGAATTCTGTTTTGAGCTAACGGTAATCTGAACTTGACTATCAATTATTTCTTCAAATGTTAATTCTATCAGTTACATTGACACCACTAGCCACAAATAGCGCTGAAGACAAAGCTTTCCAGATATGACATGTTCAATCCTCTGCAGTTCATTGTTATATTTTTCCTACTAAATTTGAAAAAGTTAGGAGTTTCTGATCAAACTTAATTAACAAAAGACAATTTAAGGGATGCTCTTGCTAAAGAAGTCTATTAATTTGTCAATTTTTTTACGGTTTCCGAGATTTATGTTTTAAAACCGTAGAATTGTCTTATTCCTTTTTGATTACTATTTTTCTTCTGCCTTATTATCCTACTTTAGTAAAGACTAGGAATTTTTTATCAACCTAATTGGCAAAAACAATTTATGGTACTCTTTTTCTATAACGTCCTATTCCCTTGTCCCATATCAAAACTACTGGCTTAATTTACTTAAGGAAAAATGCTTAAAAATTACTAGCTAGATTCTTACCAGATATTTTGCAATTTTGAAGGATTTTTGAATGCAAACAGCTTCTCTGCTTGCCATCCACCAAGAACAATTCGAATTTGTACCACGTCTAACATCGAAACTGCTAAATGTTCTTGGTTGAGAGAATCAGCTGCAGTTTACGGAATCGAACCAGACCTCGATTGCCTAAAAGCTGACAATAAAACCCACTGCATGATGGCTTTAAGTGATAATGCTGCAGATATTCTAATGGTTTCACCTGACTTGGTTCAGCAAGCGAAGAGGTAATAATATTTCACATTTTTTTTTCACGATTTAAAACTTACCCAATTTGGAAAAAATGCGATAATAATTTGATAATCAAAGTTTCGAAAAATCTCACACTTTTTTAGCCCTTTTGGGTCCAGACCAACGGAAATCCACTGTTAATATTTAAAAATTTTGCAAGCAGCAGATTTATAACTGTTTTAGTCTAGAATCTCATCATGTTGGTCTTGTTACTACCGAAACGAGAACATGGAAAATATTTTACCTAAATTTGAAACTTGTTTCTGAGATTTTTTCCCTACCAAGACCTCAAATGGGATTTTTAAAGCAATACTGAAAATATTGAAATTGCTGTCTTTGTTAAGGCGTTAAAACCTTAGAAAGTTTCTGAAAAAGTTAAGTTTTAAGTTGTTGAAATAAGAATCAACTGAGAAAGATCGAAAATATTATAAGCAGCTTATTTACGCAATGATTTCAGGGATTATAAGCTAAGCACGTTATTTTATGAGACTGTACCAGACGCAAAGAAGTATACAACGGTGGCAGTAACCAAAAAAGGCTCCAAGTTTAAGAACATTAAAGACGTACAGGGAGCGAAAGCCTGTTTTCCGATCTACGACGGTATCGCCTGGAATTCTGTAGTTCATGCTCTACAAAAGAAGCGTTTGATCGGTAGGCACTATTGAGCTTCAATGTAATAAACGGTAAAAAAAACCGTATATTTTTAAACTGTTTCAGGCTGCAATATAAATGCGGAAATGGCGAATTTTTTCGGACCATCCTGTGTTCCAGGGATCACGAAAAATGAATCTGAAAACCTATGGAAACAGTGCCAAAACGACTTTGAAGGTGATATGGGAGCTCTTCATTGTTTAGCCAGTGGAATCGGCGATGTAGCTTTTGTTTCCAGTAATTCTATCAATCAGTTTAGAAATAGTAAGTACTCCAGAAAGGAAACAACCTGAGACTTTTGATCAGATAAAAATTGTAATAAATCCAATCTGGAGTTGATCCAATTTTTGCATATCAAAAGTTACAAGTGGCTGGTGGTTTTTGCTTCTTTATAACTTTGATTTACAATAATTTATGAGACAGAAATTGATCTAAGTTTTGTTACTTCGTCTAGCTGAAGACATGGATTATCCACAATTTTCTGAAGAATCCGTGGATCTTAAAATACTCTGCGAAGAAAACAATGAAAAGAATCAACCATGTCATCTCAGTTGGGCCCCACTTGGCCAGGCAATGATAAGATCATCCAGTTCGGATATGTGGAAAAAGGACACGTTGAACGTTTTCATTCAGCTGGATGGATTATTTGGCAAAAAATATAAAGATTTAACCAATCAGTTCTCAATGTTTGGAAGGTGATAAATTAATTCGAAACCATTGTTTTACCCTCTACTACAATATATTTTTTTAAATTGTAGGTATGACGGAGCTGCGGATGTGCTGTTCCACGATGGGACTGAAAAATTGCGAAATATCCCAATTATGAAAAACACCGATGAAATGAAGTTACCATACGACAAAATTTTAACGGAGATAAATGTATGTTATTCATCAGCCAGTTGGAGCACAGGGGCATTTACAGTGACAATGTTTTCATTAATTGTAACCATGTTAGTCTCGAAGTGATACTCAAGTCTATTACCAAATTGTATGTGAACAAGTCAATGTTTTATATGTATATGAGTTGGAGCTCAATTTGGAAATGTATTATATTTCTGTAAAAATCAAATTATTTACCACCAGATATACAACGACTGATCTGATACAACAATATTTTCGCTGTATAAATATTAGTTGCAACATTTGGTATTTAAGTCAGGCATATAAGCTTCCTTCCTGTGGTAGAATGCAACGAAATTCCTATAATACTCAGTTTCAGAGGAGATCTTGTGTTCTAGTACGTGCAAATGTTGTAACCAGTAGGACTATTTTCTGTGATAAAACTGTCTTATATATATAATAAAAAAATTTTCTAATAAGAGCAGATTTTTTATTAAACCGGAGTTTTAATTAAATTTCATCCGTTAGAGTTTTCGGTCGGAAAGTTTAAAATGAAGAAAAAATGTCAGTGAAAAGTGCTAATCATCGGCAAATCAGAAAGATTTCCGCATTAAAAATTCAAAAGGTTCTGTTTTAATAAACTGTATGGTTTTTGGGAATTAATACTATTATTGTTTAATAATTAGACTTAGAGCTGACTAATAATAAATAAAAATCCTAAATGATCACTTAACAGTATATTCAGACAAGTGAAAAATATACAATTGTTCTCTAAAACGAATATAAATCGAATACATTTCTCACTGTCTTAAACTTATGTAATCTATCTCTTCATATTTACGCAAACAAATAGTGTTTTGTTAAATTTATTGTAAAAATGTGTGAGATTAAACGTGACTAAAAAATGTATAATAAAGCTTCCAGAAACTCAAAAACATAAAATACGAATATTCATCAGTTTTCATTTAGTGACACTCAAAAGCTATTCGCTATGAGCTTTGATATTTTCTAAGCTTTTACACCGTAGCGTCTGCTAATTGAGCGTCCATTAATATTAGATTAGAAAGATAACAAAAACATTTTTTCTTAACAGCTTAAGTAATTGAGAAAGGAGTGAAAAAGAGGAGACAAAATCTCCAACAATAAACTGTTGTAATTGTCAGACGAATTAAATCGAAAATTTAACAAAATAAGTATACTTTGGAACCGAAATATTTTAGCTAGGTGGTATTATTTCATCAAAACTGTGAATATGAAAATAAACGACGCCTACGTTGCGACGCTTTACGTAGCACAGCAATCGAGCTTAAAAGTCTCAGTATAACCCAGCGATCGCGCGAAAAGCGGCGTCGAATTTACAGGTAAATTTTTTCCGAAAAAAAATAGTTGCTTTTCTCCAAAAGTGGTACATTTTTATGAGGATAAGGTGGCGCGCGCACAGTGCTTTTCTTGTGTAACAGACTTTAATATTTTTCGCTTGCTTATTTCTGAAGCCCAAATTTTTTGCTAAAAGCTCTTCGTCAGCGCTTTGATTATATACTTCCTTCAATAGACTTCAATTCAATTCAATACTTATTTCAATCTGGGGCTTTGGTTGATATTTTCGTGAAATAAAATTTGCAATTGGAAGTTGCTTAAAGACACAAGCAAATGTTCGGCTTAATGGTAATAACAAGAACAGCTTACAAATGATCTTAAGTGGCAGTCTAGTCTGAGGAGTCTGATTCTTTAAGTACAAATTCAAGTTTAGTTCGATTTTGTTCTAACGCAGGCCAAATCGATTTAAATACTTTAAATTTAGCTAATAAAATTAATACGCCTTCGCAGCATTTGCTGTGGTCTTTATTTTATTAAGTAAACACATTTCTGCAATCATTTAATAAAAGATCATCAGAAATGCGGATAATAAAAACGTATGCATTTGATTATTACTATAAAATAATATTTTAAGATTGTTTTCTTGCATAGCATTTATTTATTTACTTTTAAAAGTATTACATAAAATTTCAAAAAGGTATTCTGTTTGTATTTAAAATTGTTTTGTTACTTATTATTTAAGCTCTAATTGTATTGTGTTTATTTAAAATTATTTCTACTTAGTTTATTGAACATTTGCCTATCATAAAACTTCAGAACAAATGAAACAAAACAATCTATACACTGATGAAATAGAGGTACAAAGGAATTAATTACTACAGTTTAGTAAACAAGTCAACAAAGGAAATGAGCTACAAATTAATAATCTGACCATGTCGATCCAAGTTTCCAATATGAGAAATTTATCTTTTACTGATTAATTGTTGAAAAAATTGTTAATTATTACGCATTGCGAATGAAGGAAATTGTTAAAGTGTTTGTTATTTACCTCCAAATAAATATTTTAGAAACTGAAGCAACAATGTAGTATCGTTTATATTTAAAATCTATTCCATCAAATGGGGGTAATAAATCAAAGCGCTGTTTATTTCAAAATTATTGAAACAGTTGTGACTACCGAAATAACAGCATATTTAAGTTACTCAAACTAGCCAGCAGCCAAATAATCTTGGACCTGATAATATGATTATTGTGAGTTACTAACGGACCTAAAAATTGTTTCTGTTTTCATATTGAAACTTTCCTGAAATGCTTTGGATAAATCTTCAACTATTCCTATTTAAGTCCGATTTGGATTATTCTCATCAATAATCAATAAATCAGGATCTAGAAATGTCGAAGTTTTCCCTTAAACCGTCTTTCTTCATCAATATTCAGTTCGCTCAGATTTTCAATTGTTATGCAAATTAAACGAGAACTAAATACGTCAAAATTCAAAATATTTGCCTGCTTTGAGATTTTTTCCATTGAATCAATGCCAACTGGAAACAAACACATATTATATACTTGATTCTAAAGATTTTAAAATAGTTATGAAGCAAATTGCTTTAAATAATTATATTTTTAATCAATTCTCGATTTCAAAATCGTTTACGATTCCACTTATTTTACGAGAATATTCATTTCTCAAAATTTTCTATTAAACGATTTATGAAAGGTTTTTGCCAAGAAAAATATAACAGATGTCGCGTTATACTTAGAAACATCAAGTTTATTTTGGAAAGGCTCTGCTTTTTTTCTAAGTAATTTCAAATGTATTAATAGTGTCCAATGTGTATTATATCACATTGTGTTTTCTGAGCAATCGAGTATTATTAGTCATCAATGTTCTGTATTTTCATTAATAAATAGAGATTATTTGGAAGGTCTTGTAAAGGAAAATCTTATGAATAAATATACATTTCATGAGAGCTAAAAAAAGAACGGATATCTTAATTAAAAAATACCCTGATCTTTCCTAAACTAAAAATTAGTTTCCAATTTTATGATCCATTAGGAAGAGAACAGGTATCTAGACATTTTTTCGTGCAATGCCCCATTCGCGACTAAAAAAACCGCTGCAGTTTTCGAGTTTCTAAGTGTAATTTTCTAGGACAATCCAATGGTTTTGATTTTTTAAATCAAACACTGTGCATTTGAGCACAAAAATGCACAGAGGTTTTTTGTTTCCGACTAATTATATAACTTGAAAATAATGTTTGTTTGCAGAAAAACCGTTAGCGTGCATTGGTTTTTTTCTGAAATTTACCAATGTTGAATATGGCGTTAATTTTCACGGAGAATCCAACGGTTTTCTAATTAAAAAAAAAACTATGCATTTCAGCAAAAAGTCCTGAGGGGCGTTTTTGTTCCCAAAACGTAGACTTTTAAAATAATTTTTATTTGCAAAAAAACCACCGCGTGCAGTGTTGTTTTTGGAAAATATCAAATGTAAAAATAGCGTTAAATTACTCGGATAATTTTTCGGAAAACCGTTTTCATTTTTTTAAACAAAAACTGTGCAGTTTAGTGAAAAATATAAATTAGAAAGGTTAGTTAAAATAAAGTTTTGGAAGACTTGAAGCCGCATTCTGATGGGTTTTTTGGGCGGCGAGCCGCTCTTGGGCACTTTGTACACACAAAACTTTGGCACACAAAAAATTAATTACAGTTTTTTAAAAAGTTTATTCAATTTAGAAACTTCTATGTCTCAGAGAAAAAGAGAAAGTCTAGTTATACGCAGCATTAAAAAAAAGTAAAATGTGGCATAATACATATGGAGATTTTACAGTTTACAACAGTTTATCTTAAAATGATCGGAAATTATCAAAACGCCCAAAACACACTCGTCACCCCCATTTATTTTCTAGAATCTATGACCAAACTTTGCTACATTTATGTCCGAACACCCTGTGTAGTTTAACCAAATGTCCACTTTTATAATAAATTGGCTATTACGAATTAGTGGTGCAAAGCAGGGATCTGTTAACAAAATATCTTATTAAAAGTTTGGCACACCTTTTAATACCTAGCGTCAAATTCTTTGAATATACAAAGCACCTGAATCTGTATGGAATTTACGCACGCAGTCCATTCTAAAAATATGTGTCTCTGACGACCACCTACTTTATTGTATTATTAAAATAAACTTGTAGGATTTAATGTTTACTTTTGTCCCAATGAGACTTAACAAAAAAACTGCATCTGTTGGACGCAGGTTTTCAATTAGATCTGGACAATATAAATCAATTAAATAACAAGAAAACATTAAGGAAAAAATATAAATTTTAGTTTTTCCATCGTTGGTTTGAGTTAGTTTTCAAAAAACCAACAATCAAACTGTCTGGATTTTTATTTGGAAAACCCCCATTCCCATTTTCATAAATCAACAGCACGAACTTTGAATATGTTTATTTATCAAACTCTATCACAGATAGCTTCTAACTGACATTTATGATGATATGCAATTTGCCAGTATTTACACGATTTGACTCATGTTTACCTCACAGATAATGAAAATGTACAGTGAGATGAGTTGGTCTGGAGCAGCTGTGAGCTCTTAAGCAATTTGAACTGTTGCAATCGATGTTGCTTGCATACTGTGTATATTTTCCTGACTGTATTTCAATTTAATCCAAAATAAATTCCTGAGTTCCAGTCAATTTTATTGTTTATTATTTAAAATGTCACAAATACGTTTCGGTGTCTTTCTCCACCATCATCAGTTTGTGTGTATGGCTGTTTCTACCTTCACATTTGACTGGCAATAGCAATATTTTCATGTCAGCTTACAGTTGGGAATTTTTAGGTAGTTTAGAAGCGACATAGACGTAAAAAATGACGACCCAACCAAGGCTGGTGAACAAACAGTTCAACACACCCATCGGTCTGTACTCGGAACAGAATGTTAGAGAAGTGTTGCAACGGGAACAACAGATTCTGGCTAATGGAGCTGTCGGGTAAGAATAAAAAAGTGCATAGCTTTTCTCCTAAATTACTGGCTTATCTACTTAAAAAAGCGCAAAGGGTGCTAGACATTTTTTATATAGACTCTTAAGGGTGTCTTGCCTCTTAAATAAAAGCCCTTTGAGTATTAAAAATTTCGTTCATATTTAAAACCGTTCAAATGCAGCTGGAAATTTGCTTAAGATTGTCCGACTAGACAATTTGTCTCGTAGATGTATATTTTTTATTTTATATAAAATGTGTCTAGTCAAATTTTGTATTTCAGTTTGTCCAAATGTACTACTTAAGGCAATAGCAGTTTCGAACAAATCAGTTTTCTGAAGTGTTTGCACTGAAAAATAAGATTGTAGATCTTGTGCTTTTACTTTGATATAGAAAATTTAGATTTGTAAAAATTTGCATTCCGGTTGACATCTTTTGTCTGTTAAATACGTTATGAGAAACATACAAATATTTCTTGTTTGTTAAATTTCGCCTTGAAAAAAATGTCTTCTGAACTGAGCAGAAATTAAAAAATTCTGTCTTTTTAGATGTTGATTCAACCATTAAGTGTGTATTAAAATACACCACTTAATAAATTTAGTTATTTTCTGACTGAAGACGTTTATGTGATATGCCCTAAGTTGACTTTTCCTTCATACAGAAAATGAAATAAAAAAAATATGTATTTTTATTAGTGCGGTACAATACTTTCTAGTATGTAGTAAAACATGTCAGTTTAATATGCAAATTTATCCTGTGGGAAGTTGAAAAATTATTCCTTGTAATATTGTTGTACGAATTCTCCTGCTTAATGATTCGACACAAAAGCAGCATTTTTTTAAGTATTAACGACGGCAAAATTGCTTTTTAAGTGGCCATTCAAGTCGAATTTTTATCAATGTTCTGCGCTTTTCAAAATAGTATTTCCACTTCAATTAACTCTTATTGTTTTATACTTTTTCATTCGATCATTTTTTTTATTTAAGCACTTGTAAGTATATATTTTTCTTGCTCTCCTGGACCTGCATCAAGTTCTTTCGGCATTTTCATTTTTGTCTCCTTATATTGCCGTCAGAAAAGTAGTTTCAGTTTTAAATAATGGGGATAGTAGGATAAAAATTAAACCTAACTTAAATCCATATAATCAGTTTAAATTTTAATTAGTGAATAACACAAACACCCCAAATTAAGCGTATATTAAGGAACGTAAGTTTGTGATCATCAAGTGATTGATCACGTGATACAATGACAATCTTGTGAAAGGTTAATTTTAAACACGCTTTAATTTATTTTCAAATTCATTCATCATATTCACGCGAACTCGATTATAAATTCGAACAGCCGACAGAAAAAACAGTCAAAATAAATTTTAACAACACAATTTTTAAAAGGTTGCGGATAAGCAGTTTTTGAAAAAGTAGTTCCATTAATTTTCGAATAAAATAATAATAATCTACGATACTAAAGTTCTGGTTTGCTCAATTTTACGTTTTCTGTGCCTGCAAAACTTGTACTGAATTTTTAAGTCAGTTTACTCTTTTTTTTTAATCTATATTTAAGACTATTTCAAAGATCGCTATTCATAAAAATATTATCGAAAAATTGTTTAAGTTTTGGCACAATTAAATTGTAACTTGTTATACGGAAACTTATGCGAATCTAAGTTAACATATGACAATGAATATAAATTATAAAATATAAAATAAATTTTAAACCGTATTGTATGAGAATTGTAACAGTTCATCGTATTTTCTCTGAACTATTTGACTTTTGCATTTGCCAAACTTTCTGATATTATTCAAATATGTACAATGTTGAATTTAAGAAATTAAATGAATAATAAAAAAAGCAATTTATTTGGTTACTTAAAATCAAATTAATCCCATTTAAAATTATACTGCGTCATTAAAATTTAAATTTGTAATGGTTTAAAGCCTGTATTTTTAATGTTCAGCGATCGGATATTGTCCATGTTTTTTCGACTCCCTAACACCTATATACGCAATAGAATTTTAACGTTAAGCCTATTGCACAACGCAAGCAAATTTTATTGAGAAAAACTACATTTTTAACACCTAAAAATAACACATACAATGTACAAAACTATTGCGGCCACGTGTTGTATTTTTACCTCATAGAAAAAATTACTTGCGGATTATTGAACCAATTCCAAACTACTACATTTTCTATGTCCACTCCGCAATGGAATTATTATGCGGGAATCTTTGGAAAAACGTATTTGTGACGGCCTTATATCCTAGACTACATAAGTTGCTTTCGGCAGAATTGGCTCAGCTCGTTAATTGACCAACAAGATTCAGAATAAATGTTTATACCCAAAATTAGAAAATATCTAGCAAATTTCTTCTATATAAAAAAGCTATTACAAAAGAAAATTTTCATAAAGATTGTCAGGTTTCAGAATGCTTTACGACAAAGTCCCGCACTTTGCAAACCGATGCTTATGCGATTTGCAAGCATACTTTGCAGGGGATTTTTTCTAAGCCAGTTGAGTTAAAAAACCACAGAATACGTTTGAAAAATGAAAATTTTGCAATTCTTCTTTCTTTCTTCACCTATTGCAACATATTACTGTTTGCTACTAGACAGCATGGTGAAATCCGTCTCTGACTAGTTAAGTATTTCTAAGACTCGAATTTAGATCTGAAACTATTTTCGCCTCGAA
This sequence comes from Dendroctonus valens, assembly GCA_024550625.1. Taxonomy (NCBI): domain Eukaryota; kingdom Metazoa; phylum Arthropoda; class Insecta; order Coleoptera; family Curculionidae; genus Dendroctonus; species Dendroctonus valens. The sequence continues at coordinate 201,836 of JAJTJO010000089.1, read as the reverse complement.
TACGTATTTTTAGAACTCAAATGTAAACGAAAATTGGGAGAAGAGACGCTCAAATTACAAAATGATTAATGGTCTGAGAAAAAAACAACATTGGAATTATTACGAGGCGATTAAAAATTTACAAGTTATCTGTGAATATTCGATGTTTGTTGATTTGTTTTCATTTATAAGTACAATAATTACTTGCTTTCAAATATCCGTTTTTTATGCTCGCTGGAAGCGTCATAATTGTGCAAATCTATTAATGTGCAATTTATGCTTTGAAGTACTTTTTATTACCCAATAATCGTTCATTTTGGTATTTTAAAGTTTAGCAAATATTCAAAAATATAAATTAAATAATTGAAGGAAGGTCAACCTGTTTTACCTTGAGCTTGGCATTTGCTTTTTTATATCGCATTTAGTTTTCAGTTTTATTTACCAATTGTTTGTTCTGAAGCCCTTTCTTACAGCTGCTTTGTAACGATTGTGATAATATTTTACTGTCGATCTTCATTTTCTTATTGAGATTCTAATTATTACTTTTTGTTTAACTTCGAACTGTAATTTGCATTTGTAAATTTATTTAATATTTTCTATAATAAAGTTTTCTGTCAAGTTTCTGAATGAATAAGATTTGAGCCTTTATTATTTTCTTGTTTCTCAAGTTTATTTCATTCTGTTGCTCATTTCTTAGTTGTTGACTTAGTTTTAATAATACTCTGCACATTTTATATGGGTCTTAATATTTTTCAAGTTCCCATCACTTTGCTATATATCACTTACATTTTCTTTACACCGTCATTGCCATATCGACTAATCAGTTAATCGATATTTCCTTGATAGCTTTTTCACATTTTGAATATTTTATTTCCTTTTCCTTGTTTCATTTAGCACGTGCAATTTTTACAGAAAATTATAAAAAACGATTCTCTTACGTTATTATCATTAATTTACAACTGTATTTAAATGGCTTTAGAAGAAATCAAAAGTGAAAAGTACTTAAACTTGACTTAAACACCAAATTAAGTGCTTTGTTTTCGATTAACTTTCTATCTTCTTATAATAATTTTGTCTTGTTAAAATTTCAGTATTTTTTCGTATCATTGAAAAGGATCTTAGTCACACTCTTTACTTTCTTAACTCTAAGATTAATGATGAAACAAAATTGTGGAGAAAGCTGAAACGGTCTCAAAATTTTAATTCATTGATCACGAGTGCAAATGATACTTCATTTATGCAATTCTAAATAGTAAGCTGAAAAAAGGAAAATAAATGTTTTCTTGGCTTTTAAACAAAAAACTATAATTTAAAAATGTCCCGAAGTTAACGTGTTTGAAAATATGAAAAGTAAGACAAATGTTTCCGAAAATTTTGGCCAACAATATACAAACTACCCACCTAACTGACAGAAAGACATCTTGCCTGTTTATGGACATTAACAAGGCTTTTGACAGTGTCTGGCATAGAGGCTTACTCTACAAACTATACAAACTACACACACCAACATATCTACTACACACCATAAAGAACTTACTAAAAAACAGACAACTACAAGTACGAATTGACAAAACACTGTCATTTTCTTTTTCCCCTGAACAAGGGCTCCCTCAAGGATCCCCGCTCTCACCGTTTCTCTACAATATATACTGCCATGACATATACAATTACAACTTACCAGACAAAAATCAAATCGACAGATCGGCATACATATTACAATACGCAGACGACACGGCACTTATTGTACATGACAAAACTACTGAGAGAGCAGCTCAAAGACTCCAAACACTAACAAACAACACAATGACATGGTTTTATAAATGGAGACTAACACCAAACGCGTCAAAAAACCAACTTCTGCTCACAAACCACAGACTCAACGCTGACTCCCTACAATAACTGCAGACGGCCAAACGACACAACCAAAAAACGACGTAAAATACCTTGGAATCACAATTGACCACAAACTTAAATTCACTAAACACATACGAAACATCAGGGCAGAAACAATAAAGAGAACAAAACACTTCCGATCACTAACCTACAAAGACAGAGGAATTAGCACAAACACCGCCACCAAAATATATAAAGCTATTTGTAGACCCTTGCTAGACTATGGACACATACTCATGACCAACGGAACAGAAAGGACGAAACATTATATACAAACAACAGAACAAATTGCACTAAGACTAATAACACGAATAAGACACCCCCAAAACCCACTACACAACCCCCCCACCCAACTACTATACGAACGCACAAACATGACAAAGATCTCGGAAAGACTCATACAGCTACAGACAAAATGGACAAACAACCCCTACAACTGGACCATACTGAATCCCCTTTGTCTTACAAGACCAACCAGACAATCCCGCTTTCGTTTCCCTACATTAACGCTACTCGAACACTTACAAACGCTACGGACTAGTGGACAATAAAATAATTCCTTCTTGCCACTGAAATCTTATTTATCTAATAGTATTGTTAACCTAGAATAAGAGAATTTTCATATTTGTTTTTCATTTAGATTAAGACTGTATGTATTAAACAAGGGCAGAAAGACCGATAGGTCGATAGCCTTTTTTAGAAATAAAGATGTTTACTACTACTGTTTCCGAAAATGTGTCGGATAACTATAGCCACGTAACAGATTGATCAAGTACAAATGAGTGGCATTACAGGAAACCTAAGAATGTAAAGTAAACTATCTTTAAAACATTTATTAAAACCTTTTTTACAAGTCATTAGGTCGATAGCTTCCGGTAACTTCTTTTCTATTGAAGACATAACAATGTGTTAGTGTTAACTTAAATTTGAGTAAATAAACTTAAAACTGGGTAAACTATTGGAAAATTCCAATTCCGAATTCCAAAATTTCCAAAATAGAACAAATTGTTTCTAAGGACTATAACAGTTTAGTAGGTACATGGTACAAATAGCATTTTCCCTGGCAACTATTGAAAACCGTGCTGTATGAAAAATGTGCTGAAAAACATTTTTCCAAACACAATGTTTTTTTTGTTTTCCATACCCGATTGACACTACAAATTATTTTCGTGGTCGTGATTCACCATAAGTACCTCGAAAATAACTCGCTCGATGAAAATCTGCTTACTTTTCCGAATCATGTGATCAGTTAGTTCACTTGGATATTTACAGACATTTTCAAACCGATTTTAATGATCGTCCGACAACGAAAGATATAGTATTAAGAGTTTATACCATATCCTGCTGAACCGAAACTCTACACATTATTTATTTTACTTTACAGTTGAATTTCCTGTTAATTCATTTCCATTGCCTGTGATATAGTTTTTAATTAAATATGGGACCCGCAGTTGAAAGGTAATTTATTTATTCTTTTATTTTATATTGTTAAAAGTGATTATTGTCTTCAGCCATTAAGTACTTTTCATGTGTGGAACTTATATACTTTTAAGTGTAGTAATGTTCTAGATATTGGCAGTTTATACAGAAAAAATTATTCAAACCATTAGAAACTCTTATAACGATGACAATCAAAAAGAATTTTGTTATTCAGCTAGAAGTACAAACGCTAATGCATCTCCACCTAACAATTGTAAAATGTGTTTTATTTTATTCTAACCAGAATTTTTGTTGCAGAATTGATTTTCACAATTCCTCGACAGGAAAGCCAGCCAATCTGCAAAATTCTGCTGTTTTACGCCTACTCGAAGAAGAGGAGAACAGACGTGGTGGACGCCCTGGTAAGCCCCCTTGGAATTTTAATATGTTATGTAAAATAACACTAACAAATACGAAAATCTTCCGCAAATTAAGTGTCACATGGAATTGCTTAATCCTCGGAGAATTATATCTGATGGCTCGCAATTATTTTCTGTCGCCGCAAATCTTGAACATATGTTAAAAGCAGAAGTACACATGGCCTGAAATTTTAAATGTAAATTATACTTACAACGCCCAATTTATTTGGAATTGTTTATTGTGGATTTTTAATTTGTCTTTCGATATTCCGCTTCGGAATACGCATCGTTGTATCCTTGAGAAGCTTAGAAGAAGAATAACAAAGAAGGTTCACAAAAAACTTTATAAATTTTGCAAAAATTTAACGGAGATGATATTTTTCCTCTGCAGTAAACAGTAAGGAGAAATTGTAAAAATCAGAGCAAGTAGAAGATTTAGTTGAAGAAATCAGATAATAAAATGTGTAGATTCGCAATGTCGAGTTTCAACCGAATTAGAATGTATGTTTTCCATCAAATTTTGATTATTATATTAAAGCAGTTCAAATCCACTTTGATTTGTAACTTTTCAAATTCCTTTGAAATCAAAAAATGAAAATATATTGTTCCGAATGGCGATGTTTCAATACTAACGAGAATTTAGTGGTTTAGAACGATAATTAAATGAATTATCAACGCACATTTTTAACTATTTAAAAAAGCGGGAATTTTAACACATTTTTTTTAAATCCAATCGCGTAAATAAATCAAAATTTTTAGGACAATTTACGGTTTTCAAGTAAAATTTGTATACCAAAAGTAAATTTGCTTTATTTATTAAGTTTGGTCAATGAATATGAAATCGAAAAGGAAAATTTATAAAAAAATTATTATAAATGATTTAAATACCTTCCACTTCCTGAAGCATAAAAAACTTGTTTCAACTTTACTCTTCATAAATTTATTTTTCAGCGTGGTTGCTTCAAGAAATACACTTGTATCACAAAGCTACTGTTATTTTTAAAGTGTTCAAAAGTCAAAAAATATAAAAAAGCAATAACTATTTGAATTCTTGTATACCATCGATTAATTAATTATTCTTCAGAGAGAAACTGTTTCCTAGAAGAAAAACGGATGATTTAACCAAAGTATTTCAACACCAACATTTTTGCCTCTTCCCTTATCCTTTGCTTACAATTATTTTAATTGCTTCAAAATGTTTTATGTTTTATTTTGTAATTTTTGTATAAAACAAATCCTTAAACTGTTGTGAGTGTTTAGGGCTGTTAATCTTAAACCTAATAACTGAAACTTTGCTCTTTATAAATGTAATTTCCAGCGTGATGGCTTCAAGAAATACACTTTAATCGCAAATCTGCTGTTATTTTAAAAATGTTTAAAAGTAAAAAAATGATAACAATTCAATAACTATTTGACTTCTGGTATTCCATCAATTAATTAATTAATTCTCAAAGAGATACATCATTTGCCAGAACAAAATAGATAATTAAATTAAAGTATTTCAGCAGCAGCAATTTTGCTCCCTTTAACTTTTGCTTACAATTATTTTGAACGCTTTCAAAATATGTATGGTTTATTTTGTGATTTTTTTTATAAAACATGTTAAAGCCAATTATTACGCTATTTATTCAAAAAGAAAAAGATAAACGCATTTTTCCACAAATTTATAAATTTTTAAACTCGATATTTTTGTAGTTTTTAATTCAATTTAACATAAAGAATGATGCCAAAACTTCCGAATGTCAGTTTTACTTTTCAGTTATACCGGGTGATTCTAAATGCTATGGACGGGACAAATTGTTGAAAAATTTGTTACAATCCGCTGTTTTAAAATATTTTTAAAATTAAATCGGATATAAAATCGCCATACTTTTTATGTAAAAGAAGCAAGTTCTTCTAATTTTAGTGGAAAGTTACTTAATTTTGAAATTTGCAACTAACAAATAGCTTGATTCTAAGTAGAATCAATTGAAAAAATGTGATCGCTCTTTTCCTAACAATCGCCTTCAGCCAATCTGCAGAAAATGTCAACTTATCTTATAATAGCGCACTTTACATAGTTAATAAAACCAGCAAACAGCAACAGCAAAATTACTTAATTCAGTAAGCAAAATCTTAGGTCAACGTTAGATAACCTGGATTATAGATAAACAGTGCGCTAGGAAAAAACATTAGAAGAAAATTAAAAGTGCTTGATTAAGAGAAACGAGACTTCTAAAGAAGCAAAGAGATTCTTTGGGTCCAATATGCACATGTATTTTCTCTTTTTACTAGGAAAGAGCAATAATATAAATGCGAATTTCTCAATATATTGAGATGCTATCTTACCACAAAGATTATGAAACATTTAAATAGCAATCCATCACAGATACCCTCAATGATAAGATGAAGCATATTAAAACTTAGATGAGTAAATTGTGAACTAACGAGCAATAAAGAGTGAAAAGATTGATGCCGCATCAGAATTGATTTGCATAACAAAAACCCAATGCCTCGATGTTGGAACTGATTATTTTCTAGCCTACTAACACAATAAACCAAATAGTTAAAAATAGGTTTAGTGTAGAGTGTCGCATTCCTCAAACAAATCAGTCAATTTATCGTCAAAGTGAGTCATTCTACTGACCAATTGATGACACAGGTAACGATGAGTACTATCCGAGACCCCTTCGAGATGTGTCCTGGCCACCTCCAGATTACGATCAAAAAACCCAACTCCGATCCTCCTTTAAAGATGTCGTCACCCCAGGTAAAACATATCAGTTACTCAATCTGTGAGTGTGCGCATCACCTCCCACCTCCATTTACTCTCAATGTCTTGTCCATGTTTTTTTTCACAGGCATTCATAAGCAACTTCACATGTGCTTTTGATAATTATAAACTATTCGGTACATACAACGTGACATCTGTGTTAATGTAGAGTGACTTTTTGTGTAGAGTGATTTTCGTCTGGTCCGTTCCTGGTGAATTAGAGCAACGTCTTTAAATAGGTATATGGACCATCTTAATTTCAGAGCAATATTTCACGGTGACACTGCACAATAATTTATGAGTTTTCCCGGTTGCAATCTGAACGGAAATTTGTCAATTTTACTAATTAAAATTTTTTAAAATCAGATTACATAAATCTATGTGCAGTGGAAGTTTCAAAAAACACATTTATTTTTGAAACTATGACTTTTTATGAGTCACCAGTTTCAAGAGCAAGCTTCAAATCTATAAATAACTCATTTTTGGGAAAGTGAAACGTGTTTCCTCAAATACTACTGAAACCCCAAAGTAGACCTTTGTATGAAAGGCACACTTTAAAGTTTATATTTTTATATACTCATGTACACGATATTTTTCACATTTTTGTCATTCGTTGCATGGCAGTATTTTGTTGTGAGGTAGATTTTTGTATTTTTGTGTTAGAATATATATGTTTTTCATATGCCCCCTATTATTTAGATCTTATTATAAACTATCGCATACATATATAACGTGAAGTATTTGCATAAGAGTCTCGGTCAATGGATCCAAATAGTTCAAAGAACTTTCCGCATGCGACATAATACTGATTTATTTATTGACTTTTTACTTAGAGATTCTTCAAGCTACTTCCAAGGGTATTTTTGGAAAGTTTCAAAAAAACTAAAATAATTTTATGCTGTGTATCCAGCGTCACCAGTTGTTGCTGTTAGTATGACTTTTCCAAAAACTATTTGGGAGAATTCCAGTTGTTCTAATTATCAAACATCGTAATGATGCAAAACAAGCTCAGAGTAAACGCGAAAGTCACCAGGTAATCAGTTAGTAATTTGGCATAATGTTCGTATTTATTCCTCGGCGATATGAATCAGTTTTTTTTGAAAATATGCCAAAATTTTCGTCATTGAGTTAGTCAGACCAAGTATAAACATGAAAGCTTTAAATACACATCGGTTTTCGCAGATTAATTTACAGAGGACCGTTTTGCAGTTGGATTATTGCGTGTCGAAAATACATTAAAAACGCAATAAAAAACACTATTATCGATGGCCATTTTGTATTAGATTATTGCATAGTTACATAACTTTAGTCCATAAAATGAATTACGAATTCCAAAATTTCCAATTACTTTTTTTAACTTGATTCTAGGAGCCAAGAGAGTTGCCTGGCCTCCACCACAAGAGGGAGTTTTAGATCCAGCGGAAGTGGTGCAACATAGTCCTGTTCCAGTACAGGTGATTATCAGTAATTTAAAACAATTAAAAAAATTAAAAATTAATTTTCCCAACACATTTTTCTTAGAAATTAGTTAACATGCCTTAAAGTTATTGACGAATGCAGCTTGAGAGTTGGACACTTGTATAGCCTTTCGGTAAAGAAAAGATGCTGTCGTTTATTGGCGAAAATAAATAATAAATGTTTATTTTTAGGGGAAAAAATACATTTATTTTTATTTTCACTAATGGAGAGTAGTTAAACTGCACAAAGGCAAAAGTGAAAATAGGTGTAAAAGAAAATTCTATAAGACGATTTTGGTCTGAACATGGGTTGTTTCCTGCCTCCCTTTCCATTGCAATATCTGACTGAGTGTTACACGTACTTCGTATATGAATTCCATGAGTCACTAAGCAAAAGTATAATTTTATCTTTTTCAGAATTTTTAACGACTAATGAAATATCGGACTTTAACTTTACCAAGTGGTGTTAGAGGCTTAAAAAAAGCTTCTCAATGTGACCACCCTTAAGTAAACCCCTTTTTTCATTTCGTTTTCCATCTCTTCAAGCGCTGAATCTTTCCCATTGAATAAGTAAGTCTTTTCACATAAAAAGTCCAAAGGGTTGAGGTCTGGAGTTCATGGTGGCCACCACGACGTTTTTAGTAATTTGGATAATGTTATTGAGTAAATTAGAACTGTTCCAAAATGGTCCATTTTCCAACATCATGTAAAAAGAACATTGTCGTGATTTGAAGAAGTCTCAATTAGTAGAGAAAAAAGGTCTCCAAAAACGGGCGGTACATTCAAATTGTTCAAAAAAACTATGTGTTTTAATCCCGTGAAAAAAACGTGATCCAATAACTTCATTCTTATTTACTCCAGCCCAAACGTTTACGGATGATACTTGGAAATGGATTTCTCCAATAGCTTGAGGGTTTTCGATTGAGCACATGCGGAAACCGTTGGTTCCATCATTTGTAAATGTAGGATCGTTATCGAAAATTGAGCTTGAAAGACCGTTGAAATCCGTTAAACTCATTGGAAAAGATTGTATGTATTCTTCACGTGAATACATCAAACGCAAGTTTTTATCATAACTACCGCACGAAATAAAAGAAGAACATTTTTTTTCCATTGTTTCCATTTTTCCAATTCCAGTTAAGTTGACAATTATTAAAATAGCAAGTCTTTTGGTTGCAAAAATTAATGCAGTTTTTCGCAGTTTTTTTCAATCCCCGTATTTCATGAAACGTTAAGAATTCAGAAAAAGTGAAAATCATATTTTTTGCTTAAAATTAGTCACATATGCATCTACGAAGTATTCCGGACACCTCGGACACTATATTTAACTGAAGTAATTTTAAAAGCAAATTTCCACATTGAGATTTATGAAAATCGAATGCTCAAAAAGAAACGAAATTGAAAAGAAGAACGAGTAAAGTGTTAAATGCACATTTTTAGAATCATTCGAGATAATTCCAACGAACTGGGACAATAAATCGTTACCTAAAGGCTTTACGATTATGCATGTGAAAACTGCACATTAAAAAAATCAGGAAATGTAATAGAATGTATTTGACTTGTAGTGTTCTTACTCAGCACTTAAATTTGCATTTGTCTTTGTTCTTTAATCAAATGTTCCTGCAAATTTCAAAGCAACTTGAATATTTTTTTTAATTCAAAACCTAATGTCGATTAAAACATTTCAGCTTCTTAATTGAGTAAAAAAAATAAGAAATCATCTACATACAAGCCTTTTAAGTTTTTTTACTTTGCAGCTTTAACAGCGAATAGAACTTTTCAAATTAATACAGAAAATCCATGTACACATAACCCGAAGTTAATTTCTAAATTAATTTAGAATATTAAAAATTAAAAATAATAAAATCGTCAAAAGTTGATTAATTTTTTAAATTCAAATTTCAGATCGTTTAAAAATGCTTTGTAAATTTTTCGAAAACACAATTGTGTTGCAGAATTGATCAATATGAAAAGAAGTGTAAAAAGCACGAAAAAAATAATAAATCCAATTACGTCAAAATCGCTTAACTTAAGCGATGTTTTGCCTTTGCAACAAGCTATAGAAAAAGTCCATATTTTCTTGAAGGAAAAATTAATAAATTATATAAATTATTAAAAAATTATCGAAGCAAAGATTCCAATACCACACCGTCTTTAGCAGTCTAAGCAAAGCTTTATACTCAGTTTTATATACATATTCAAAAGCGTTTAAATGCAACATTTCTGAACAATCTACTCGCAAATCCGCACAAACTTACACAGAAACTGAGTTTTCAATTCATTTGAAGCGCACGATATCCTGAAATTATACTGTAGGTCTACGGAATCGAAGACCATTTTTTTCAACATTTCTGGTTTCAAAAACTCTGTCAACTGAAACACGCTGTAGACTATCAATTCCCTTAATATCTATAGCTATAGATTATATCGAATTCACGTTGTGTGGTTAGCCCCACATTAACGAATGTATTAATATACATAAATTTTAGCAAGTTTTATTTAATACATCATATTCGTGCTAATGTGAACACTCGAAATCAACTCCTGCTGAAGCCCCTCAAAGATCAAGTGCTATTTTATCGTCGCTTTAACAGTGTAACATCCAATTATCTCAACATTATTTTTTTAATTCGCTAATTCAAAAATATGTTGAGTGGGTTTGTTCTATTGGCTATTATTACCTCTCGGTCATAAAGTATAGTTTTGGCAGTATGTGGATCATTAATTATGAACAAACATATTTTTAGCACAGCTAAAATACCTTGAGGAATTGATTCAAGGCGTTTTGCATCGAGTGCTCAGTTTTTTTTATCTGCAAAATTCTACAGTTTTCACTAGACTTTATTGAAACAAACCAGTACAAAACTTTGTTTTTATCAGGGTGGACCCCAATATTCCAGTCAGTCCCCCGGTTTGCAACAGAATAACTACCCTTCCCAGCAGCAGGGTGTACCCGTTCAACAATCCTACCGTCCTCTAAAACCGTTGGACGTTAGCTCAGTAGGCGTCGGCTCACCTCTAACTTCTCCAGCTCTGAACCAAATCCCTCAAGGTTTCCGTTCCACCACACCTTCAGGTCCCAAAGGTTGGGCCCCCGTTCAATCCCCAACTACCCCGTTAGGACCTGGTACTCAGAAGTACTTTGGAGCGCCGTCTGTGCAAGGATACCAAGGCCAACCTCAGTACCAGCCAGTGAGCCAGCCGCATCAGCCCGCTCAACAGTACCAGCCGAGTCTTCAGCAGTATCAACAGCCCAACCAATACGCGTCTCAGCCTAGTGGTTTCGCTCCCCAGCCCGCTCAACCATACCAGGCTCCTCCCCAACAATACCAAGCGCCTCCTCAACAATACCAACCTCAACCAGCTGCCCAGCCAATCCTAGCCCAAAGCCAAATTCCTGCCAAACCAGCAGTTGCTCAGCCACAGGTATGGAAGAATTTTGATGAGTTGTGTTTGGTTTTTTTGATGTTTTTTCTTGTGAAGATAGACTTGTTTATTTTTGAATTATGAACATTTTTTTGTCTTTTTTTTTGGTCATTTAGTAACAACTTTCTTTCATGCAAGAGGAAAATGTCATTTTCTTCTTTTTTACGAAAGCTGCATCTTGAACTTACAGCTTTATGTAAATATTTATAGAAAACAGTAATAAATTGAAACGTAAGATATAGCAATAATTCGGGTCTATGGATTGAAAGTTTCTATAACTTTGTGTTGTAGTTTATTCGTTTTCGAGATTATTGAGAAATTCGAGATGTTCAGAAACTCCTCACAGCTGAACATTTTCGACCTGATTTTCTCATCATCCCTAATCGAAATACGGTAAAATAATACACCTACAATGAAAAATTGAGATTACGATATTTAAAATTGAGTTACTTGGGTGCAAAGTATCTTGAGTGAATTTTAATGACGATTTTAATTCTCAAGAAAATACAAAGTTAATTAAGGTTGTTTTAGCTAAGGTTACGAAACTTCGACATGTTGCTACTTCGGCTTTTACCAGGTACTTCAAATAATAAAAAAAGAATGAAATATATTTGATGAAATATCTGTATTTTTAAATTTTCTTTAATTTTGCTATTTTAAAATATATGAGAAAGTTACTTTTTCTCGACGCCTTGAATAAGAATGAAAAAATGTCCAAATAAAATCATTGATTCAACTAAAACAAAATACAGTTACAGTGTACAAGTTAAAACAACAAAACATACATCGATAACTGATAAGGTTGTTTGCAATTTGACAAATAAATTAAATTTGATTTTTTCAGTATAAAGTATGATGATAATAGGTGACTACATTTTAAAGAATTCTTCTACAGCTATTATACCATTTTTTTTCCAATTTTGTCTGGCACATTTAAATATAAGCTTCCTAAATCTGCGCTATAAGAAATAATTATTTTAATGTTTCTACAGTTTTATTTCAGAGCTGATTTTATAAGTTATCTATTTATGATACAATTTGAATCCAAAACAATTAAGATGTGGTCCAGAGACTGTTTCAGAAAAAAGGCCAATAGTTATTTGATTTCTTGAAATAGAGCCTTTAAAATGACGAAATGCTTTTACCAATGCAAATGTTGAATAAACACGGAAAATGAACGCAAAAACTGTTAAAACTCCTCATTTAGTCTTGTTTACTTTGACTAGTTGAAATCCGAATAATTAAACCAAACCTTCATTAGTTATGGCTTTTGAAATATTCATGGTGGTGAATTTAATGCACACTCTGTAAACAGTAAATATCGATAGCTTTACACCGAACATTGTATATAGAAATTTTCGAAAATCACAGAAAATAAGGTCTTCATTTTAAATTTTTCATCGCTTTGTGTGTATCTTTGAAAATCAATAGTGTTTTTTTGTTCCTTTTGTCCTACTAATAAACTCCAGTTTTCCACTTACTTTCTGACTTTGTTTTTTCTGTTTCCTTAAGTGAGTTTAGGGTCAGGCTGAACTTTTGTTCGGTTTCGATATTTTGTAAAAGAATGTTTAAAAATTATAATTTTGTTCGAGCAAAATTGCCAGAGCTTGCAAAATAGCAAAATTTATCATTTAAAACAATCAAAATTCAGCAAATTTTTTGGTTTAGTCAACATTATTTGTAAACTCACTGTAAAGACGTCGCTTTCAAATATCAAATTCCCATTTCTTTCTCAAAAAAAACTTCATTCACTGACAAGAGTTTTTGCTCTCTATTCCCAGCTAATTGGCAAAAGACATAAAAACATCAATAGTTATTTTGTCTTTTTTATATTGAGTTTAAAATTTGTATTTTAGCCAGCAGCTCCTAGACCACAACCGGCAAAACACGTAGAACCTCCTCCATCCACAATCACTCTTCGGCCTACGGCCCCAGTAAGTCAGACTCCGGCACCAGTGTACTCAGCTCAACCAGCCACGGCGTCCCTTAAAGGTAAGTCTTATTTTTTTACCTTATCTTATTTCGAAACACTCACTGATATACCGTTCACAAAAAACTGCAACTTTAGAAAAGTTCTATTTTATCCGTTAGTAGGCTCTAATATATTTAATATTCTGTGCGTCCGTTTAAGTTAAAGTCACATAGAAACTTTCATGTTGTGAGTTTGTCTCAAACTAACTCTATTTATACAAAAATGCAATTGGTCAAGATCTTAACAATCAACAATCAGACATTAAACCGCAAAACAATTTAGAGATTCATTTACCATTTTCATTAGTATTTTACATTACAAATGTTTATATTATCAGCAGTTACCTGCTTTGTTCTTTTTTCAAGTGGATTTTTCTATGACGTATGGTGATCCTTTAAATGATTGATTTATTTGTCGGTTACAAACCTTTTCTTGTGATTTCTTACATAGTGGACACTCTGTATTAATTATACGGATCTGACTCTTCAGCTTCTTTTGAAGAACGAGATTTTTTTCTCTCTAAATAGTTGACTGTTAAATTGTATGAACGGTTAGTAGCAGAGCAAATTTAGGTCATTTTTCAAAATGTAGTAAACTCATAAATGGTAAGTGTTCCATTGTTTCACTAATTTACGTCTTTTTTGACCCCTTAATTGCTATTTTTTCTAGATTAACTATTGTACTGTATTTAACAAATGTTAGCAACTGAATTTAGAAATTTTTGCTGTAACCTATCTGCGGATGAAAAAGGTCTTTAATTTTGAAATAACTTTTTTGCAGCCTTTCTACTTCTTTATATATTGATAGTTTTTGCCGATAAAAGCTTTTCGCTCAATGTAAACTTATCAATCCTTCTATTGAAATTATCAATATAGATTAATTGTGATTTGAGTACAAGATAAATGTAGTTAACTTTAATGTTCACTATTTAACACACTAGAACTGTCCATACGCACCCCATTCATTCTGCAAATTAATACTCCCATCTGGAAAGTGATTTGACTTTACAGGGTGATTCAAAGGAATTTTTATTTGTTTCAAATACGTATATTCTATTCTTAATGGAGAAAATTCTTAAAATTTTATTTACTTAGGTTCGATTTGCGCTCTTTTTCCAATAAACACTTCCATTAAACAATTTTTTTATATCTTCTTGTCATGTTGCCTACAGTCGATAATTGGCTTATGTGGAACAAAACGATCTCTTCATGTTGATATGTAAAATAGAGATGGGTAACTCTCGGTAACTTGCGGTCACGTACTTGGTAAAAAAAACGTTACTTAATAATATTAAAAAATGAGGGAACTGTAAATGAGTAATATAAAATTATTTCAGTTTCGAGTCTCGTAAACTTACTGTTTAAATTTTAATGAGTTATGGAGTTAAAACTCAACAACCAATGAGTTATAACTCACAATGCAGCAACAGCTCAAAAGCGCAACTCAACACAGTGTTACCCATGACTAATGTAAAATGTATATTTATTTTTTTATTTGGAAAAACTTCACTAATTTCTTGTAGAATTTTCCGCAAAATCAATACGCAACGTTTATTACAAAAAATCGTATATTTTTTCGTTCAATTTTTTAGCAATTTTAAAACATTCATTACAAAAAATATTAATTTCCTTAACTAATATTTTTTTGTATACTAGTTATATAAGTTTGCACGGTTTACGATTTTAAGGAAAATGAATTCTTGAATTTTTTAATACTTGAATACCCAACTTTATCATTTTTGCAGAGAAAAAATGATAATTTTTGAAAACTTGCGGATTTTTTTAAATAGCTGTGTGATATGATAATAACTGAAATAAAGAAATAAGGACTCTCGATTTGAAGCAATAAACATTTCGGAGTTTTGATCTGTTCCTCAGAAACCGAGGGACATAATCTGTCCAATAACGAATATGAAGTTTTCGGGTCTATAATCAGGAAGATATCGTCTGTTAACGATTGCTACCGTTCAAAAACGGCTCAGAATAGGCAAAAAATATTGATTATTTCGGATCTGGAGAGTTCGTTGTGTTTTTTAATCAGCTCGTTGCATTCGTCGCCTCTATTCGACCAAAAATCTAAATTTCACAATCGTGTTTTTTGCGTTTATTGGATTGTTTCCGACCTAAGAATCGGCCCAATATCGAATATGAAGTTTTCGGGTCGACAGCGACTAGCAAATGCATTTTCAATTTTAGCAAATCTTCACCTAATCTTCTTTAACACAGAATATCCCAATTTCAAGCTACAAGAATAAAAAAAACAAACTTATAGTTGAATAATTGAGACAATGTGAAACTTATTTTAAACAGCACTAGTCATAAGCCTCCTTTTTCATTAGCATGAAAAAGCTTTCTTAAAATCAAAAGCGGATGCCAGGGGATAATCTAAACTCATTACAAAGCAATAACATAAAAACCGAAAATTATAAAGGAACAAATAAGCACCAAATTATGTCTAATGACAGTTCTTCTTCCACCGATCTAATTTATTCCTAGTTAACCACCCTTTATATCAAAATACTCAATTACCAATCACTACAAGATACCAAACACACTTAACAGTTGAGATCAAACTGCTCCAGGATGATCTGAAAATGCATAAAATTTTGATTGGTCAAAAGAATGAACTGTTCATCGATTTCATTCACCCATCATAGTCATCTGCACGCTTCATATATGCGAAAATCAAAATTTTATGTGTTGCCCCTTTTTTAATCCCAATATACTGAACAGTTGTTGTAGGAGGAAAGAACCTTCGCGGTGACTTAAAATGGCCCCCAGAAAATGTAAGGCAACGAATGGCAGATGAACAGGCTTTTATTGAGGAAATCTCTAAAGGACCTGCTGTTAAGCCTTCAAGGAAAGAACGAGACTACACGCCCTTCTTCGCTCAACATGCGTTGAACAGCACATATCCAGGATACAAAATACCACCTGGTACGCAGTACTTCAGGCCAGAATATTAGTTGACTTAATTAGAGTAATGTGATATTTATTTAGCGCTTTTGGCTCAGTTTTTTTAGCGAAAAATTCTTGAACAGTTCCGAACAGTTTTCCTCCATCATTGGATCGACGCTATCGATAAGATTTAATCAACGATAAAACATTGTTTGGGGATTTTTCACTCAAAATGCATAATACTTATTATATTTTTGTAAATACTGCATATAACTTTAAAGCCAGGCTGTACATTTAGTAAACAGCTGAACTGACAATTATTTGTTTATGGTTATTGAAAATATTATAAGATAAAAAGGCGATCTAGGATTTGCGGATTCCTTGGCTATTATTTCGAAATAGCCGATATATCATGGTTGCAACCCCAAGGATTCCGATCCTTTTTTGCCATTATCATGATTTCACTAAAAACCAAATAAAACAGTTTTTAATATAATTCGATTACAAATCTACACGGAAATTATCATTGTTAAATGAACCACTTTGAAGCTTTAGTGAAATCATAAGTTCTGTAAATGTGACTTACATTAATCATATATTTTCGCAAGCATTAATTAGTACCTATTGCCTAATATTTCAATTCTGCAGAATGTATACATTAAAGCCAAGCTGAACTATTTAAATGTTTGAGCGCTCGCCTAACAGTGTGAACATTTCAATATTTTCAATTTAGATTACTTACACATAATTCTGCCTTAGAGAAATTTAGAAGCAAATATTACGAGTTTCGCCGCTTTTCGACAAATTTACGTATCGATACGAGCTTTGCTATTTATCGCAAATTGCCTTTACATTTGTTAAATAAATTTAAAATTGTACTGTGTACGATATAAAAATGTAAAAAATATTAAAGTGATGCAATGCGTTTTTATTTATCTTCATCCTTATTGTCAGTTAATTATTTTTTAATCTGTAAAAAGATTAATTAGTTATATAATTGCCATTTTTCAATTCACTGTATATGTATAAATATACAAGGTGTCCTGAAATGAAGTTTCAAGTTCCAAGTACAACAGAGTTGCATACGTCTTGCAAATCTTTCTCAGTTTAAATGAACAAAATGTTACATTCATCCCTAAATCTACAAGCGCCAAAATCACCATTCACGTGAAGTATGAAACTATTAAACTTCTTTTATTATTTGCTTTTTACTAATTAACAATGCACAAAACGCAAGAACCTATAAAAAAACTTAAAAATGAGTCATTTTCTGGAAAAACCTTCTTGAAATGTATCATCAGGCATTTCCACGAAAAGTGCCTTCAAAACAAGCTAACATTTATTAAATTAAAAAGATAACAGAAACTCGTTGAATTGATGATCCAAGATCTCCTTAGTTAAAAGTTTTTAATCTACCGAGTAAAAGGCAACTCTACTTGTTTTGAGGTCCTCTACACGCCCCTGCTCTGTGTCCATAAGGTTGTGAGTCACCCTGTATATTGTCGATGTATTTGTTGAAGCTGAAAACTAAACTCGACATTAATCAAATTGATTAAAACAGACAAAAATTAAGTAAATAAGGATTTAAATGAACGTCGTCATAATGTATAGATAATGATATTACTTGCGAAATTTAAGTGTAATATCTCTTAGTAGAACGATTTTATAATGTGCTGAACCATAGTAAAGCACTGATTATTAAAACGGTCAAAATTGGTATATCAGATACGATTTTTGTGTCTACTCTTGAGCGAATAATTTTGAGTTTATAAATTGATAACTGATTTATAAAAAAAATTGAGAAAAAGAAGAATTTCATTCAATCATTCAGAATGTTGAATAAGTAGAAAATAATTAAAATTAAACCACAAATTAAATCACTTTTATTTTGTGTATAAATGCATTCTTTTCCTTTTTTAAAATAGGAAATCGGCTGTTTTTTGCTAATTCATATTCAGCTTCAATAACGAGATTATTACATTTGCTTCCTATCTGCAAAACCGTCATGTTATCTAACTGCCACGTTTAAATAAATATCATTGTAATTAACGGGTTTTTTATTAAAGGCAGTGATTAAACAAATGAGTAGTTGACGTTAAAGTAACTTTCGAACGCTTGCATATATTCACTCGTATGTGATGAATCAGTTGATCGCGTATTAACACTTGAATTTTTAGTCCATCCAATGTATGAAAGACCGCAAAAGCATGCATTGTTTAGAAAATTTCCACGAACTCATTGTTCTTGTTAGTCATTGTGCCATTGATAAATTAATAAAATATTTCAACTTATGTCGAAATTTAAGCGATATTCCAGCAATTCCAATTGGTTAACAAGCTTTGCACACTGAAAAAATTCTCTTAAGTGAAATTAAAAAATATAACAAAATTTTGTCACAAATGACATCATCTTATTTATTCCTAAACGCAATAGCAACCAATATTGAAGGCCAAATTAATAAATTCTAGCCCATTTGCGGACTGTATGTTATTTAACGACATATAATTTAGAAACAGTTAAACAATATTTATTATGTAATCGCTTCAGCTTGCTGGTTGAACTTCATTCGACACGAACAGGTGAGTCTATGTTTGCAAAAAAATTGCTGAGCATTTCTTTAAACAGAAACACAACCGTTTTTATTGCGTCTAAACTATTTATTTCATGTTTGAAACATGTATTGTTTAATTTATGTAGATTTGGGTTAGATCCACCTAACAAAAACGAGGTCAATGTTTCTTGGTCATTTATGATTCTAGATTAGCTACATATTCCGGCCAGTTTATCTCAGAGGCCGGAATGAACTTGCTTTGTTAAGAATGTTGCCTTGAATGAAAAGAAGAACAAAGAAATGCTGTTTGTATTTGAAGAAAGTTTTTATTTTTGCTGTATCGATTATTCCTCATGCTTAAGTAGCAACTATTCCTCCATAAGCGAGAAAATCCATCAATTTGAAAGTGCATGAATATACATATATCGATCTTGAGCGTGAAGGAAAAATGTATGTAATGTTGTTCTTTCTTCTCTGAAGAAAAGTTGTTGGTTGTTGTAGCTATGACTGAAACTGTATGAAGTTGGAAAGAAAGTCGAAAGCACTAGAATAATCATTTTATATGAATCGTCACCTTTGAATTGCTCGTCGTTCTTAATTTAATTTCATAAATTTTTATTTTTAAAACTTTTATTTTGCTCACGCAATAAAAACATCACTTTGCCTTGAATGAGACCTGCCAGAATTTTGAGTGAGATTTCATTTTTTTTACCAATGTCTTATAAGAAATTTTGCATTAATTTGTTTACAATTCAGTTATGTTTTCTGTTGCAATAACATGTTTTTTTCCATGATTTAACATGATTTTTTTACGCTTCAATTAATAATATGAAGAACTTTAAAATAGCAACGTTTTCTCTTTTATCATCATTTGGCGGCGTTATCATGAATCCTCGTGAGTAAATGCTCATTTAAGCATAAATCAATATTAATTGATGTAGAACTACTGTTTAGCAAGCATACAGGGTATTACAACAATGAAATATTAATTTTTACAATTAAGTCAAAAAAGTAGCTAGCAAAAACACGATTCCTGTATAGAACTAACTGTTTAATTGGATTATAATTCGATTAACATACTTTCAATGCTTTTACAATACTATCAAAAGAATTAGCCTTCACACGGTTGAATTTTACGAGCTTTTAGGCCATAGGTAGAAAATAATTTCCTCCCGATGCTTCGCGAACATGGGTGGCCATCATCTTCAAAGGAGTTGCTGCGTCGAGTAAACCATTTTTCTGGTTTCAATACTAACATTTCAGTTCGTTTTTGTAGTCGTACCACCTTGTAGATAACCCTAAACACTACTATATTTATATTTTACTCAATGTACTTCAATTCGTAATACTCGCAGATTGTTCGCGCTATCAGATTGCGAATAAAATGTATAAATAAGATCTAAGGAATTTAGCTATAAAGTTTATTTAAATTACAATTTCCAACGTGCGTTAAGTTAGTCAACAACATTTTGAAATGTCTGCCATAAATATTGATGAGGTTGATGGTGAAGTAGTGAAGAATTTCATCAAGTCTGTTGATACTGTTTTATTTGATATTGACGGTAAGTTTCATCGATTGCTTGGATGATTTTCATTCGGTCCCAATGTGAGAAATATTCAATTTTTTAGGTGTTCTAGTAATTCAAAATCAAATAGTTCCGGGGGCAGCTGAATGTATTGAAAAATTGCGAAATATTGGTAAAAAAATCGCATTTGTCACTAACAATCCTCTCAAATCGCCTGAAACAATAAAGCAAAAATTAGCACCCTTGAAAGCTAAGCTCGACGAAATAAATAATCCAAACACTGCCTTTTTGGAATATCTCCAAAGAATCGACTATAAAAAGGATATTTATGTGATAGGGTCCAAGGCATGCAAAAAACTTTTGACCGATGCTGGATTCAATGTGATTGATTATAAGGTTTGTTATGTTATACATTATTTTATTAGATGTCTTAGTTGATATTATTTATTTTATTTATTCAAATTAATTGAGTTTTTAGAGTCTGCAGAGCACAGAACTAGAAGAGGATTTAAATGCAATTAGAGAAATATCTCGAAAAGCCATTGAGCGATGCCAAAATGTGGGAATGGTATTTTTAGACTACGACATCAACTTTTGCCAAGGAGCCATTCAGGTTGCTCAAGTTATTCTATCCAGTATTGATAATGTTCAGTTGACCAGTGGATGTTTGGATGACTGGGGAAATATAGGCAACAATATAATTTTGTCAGGTAGCCACGGCATGAATCAAGCAAGCTCTAGTCATTTTCTGTTAGATTTTGAAAATGCCTTTCAAACATTTTCAATTAGTATAAAAAATGTAGCAAGCTGAATGCTTAGTGCTCCTTTATCTTTAGGCCCAAAATATTACGGAGATGCACTTGAAAGATGGAGCGGAAAGAAAGCTATTGGATTTGGAAAACCTGGAGAAGGACTGGTGAATCTGATCCGTGATAAGTTACATATTACTGATGGCCAACGTGTCTTAATAATAGGAGATAGGCAAGTAAATGTTGAGGATTCTTGTTGCAAATGAAGAACATTTTTCATTCGATCCGGGAAACTGGTTACTTTCAATATGCCAAAAAAAGTACTGAGGTGTAAGATAGTAAAATCGCAAAGTAAAGTATTTCTAGGACTATCAGTAAAAATCACAGTCAAGATTATTTGGGACATTTTTTTGCAAAATGCAATGTTGGCAGTTTTCATAAAATATGCAAATTTTATTCTAATAGATCCTAAGAAAACTTTGAAGCAAAATTAAGTGAAATACTACTAGAATGTTTTCAAAACTTCGGAAGAAAATATTGAAAAGCTATAGGAAATATTTAATTCAAATGAAATTGAAATACAGTCAGGAAAATATACACAATAGGAAATATTGTCTTTCAATTCTCAAAAATAAGGGATTATGACCTAAGCCATCTAAACTGTTCCATTCACCAACTCACAATAGAAAGATGGCTTAACTGACATTCAAGCATGTCGTGCGAGTGGTATTTAATTTTTTTAATCTTAGACACTAGTGGTAAACATCTTTATTAGTAATAAAAGGCTATTGACCTATCGGTCTTTCTGCCTTTAGACAATATTTGGGTAGATTTTACTAAAAGTTTTCAGGTGCATCAGTTACAATTTTTTTATGGTATCCTTGTTTTAATGCTAATCAAACTAAAATGATTTAAGTTTCATTAGTTTCATGCAAAAAAGGCTCAGTGATTTTAAGCTTTTTACACAACAAATGACCATGTTCAAATAAAGAGCTGACAAAACTAACTTATAATTATTGCGATAAAAAACGATGGAAAATCCATAAGTGTACTGACTACTTTTATTTAACCGGCGTTGGAGTTAAAAACAAATTTTGAACATATTTTATGCATTGTCAAGTGTAAGTGGGAGTGCTTTTAAATACTAGTCATCTGAAGCATGTAGAAAGCAAGCTACGGAAACTTTTTCTAAAAAATAATGAGTAGTTTTTCTTGTATGAACTATAGAATATCTGTTAGAAAAATCGAATCTATCAACTCTAGATTCAAAGTGCTTAAAAATGGGTGCTTCAATATATCAAGTTCTAAGCCAAAGTTCAAATTTTCAACATACTCATCACGTAGAAGTGATGTCTAGGACTTTTTTTTGTTTAACAAACTGTTTTGGCCACATGATTTAGTAGGATTCTACGACTTATTTGTAATGTTTTTAGTTCTTGTCGCTTAAGAAATTTTATCAAAACGCTTTGTTTTAGACCTGATTAATAAAGGCTATTTGATGCCAAAAATATCAAAATTCTGAAGCCCTCATCAGATCGACTACAATATTTCCACTTTTGAAAATTGTACACAACAGAGTTAAGAACATTTCTTATTTCTGTATTAAAGACAATTGTAAACTGCTTAAATTATCAAGTTCAATTTTTAAAACAGTTTTATTTGATTATTTATAAGCTGGTAAAAGCCTTAAGAATGATTCTTTACCCAGAAACAACAACTGACACAAGTTGATAAAGAGCAAACAGCCAAAACCTCTCTAGCAGAACCAGATAATGAAAAATTCGACAAAAATTATCTTTCAGTCTCCAAACAGATGCGCTCATCAAATAATTCCCGTCATTCATCAACTAATACAAATAAATGGATTAACTAGTCCCATTCAAAAAATGTTGAATAATTGTCTGCAATTTTGTTGATTTGTTTGAAAAGCCTTAATTGAAGGTGTTTACACCAACGTACATACTGATTTGCATTTTTGACGAGCTGTTTTTTTTGTAGTTTATACACCGATATTGCGTTTGGAGTGGTCGGAGGATTTAAGACCTGTCTAATACTATCAAGCGAATTGCCGAAACAGGAATTAGAAACAGCGAAAAGGACAAAGAAATTTATACCAGACTATGTAACGGAAAGTGTTGGGAATTTGTATGAAAAAATTAAAAATTTGTAATACCTTAATGTTTGTAACATTAAAAGAAAGAAAATAAAATGTCTGTTTTTTTATTCATTTAGTCTTAAATCTTTTATTATAGAATTATAGATTTAGATATGTTTCCCATTACCGATCAATAAATTGTTAGTTAAGGAAGAAAAAATATCTACCAAAAAGAAATAATTCAAATGGAATACAATGTTTTATATTAATGTTTAATTACCTAGATGTTTGTATTTTCATAAAAATATTGCTGCATACAATTTTGACATACAGTTTGACATGCTCCTGCCCGAGGGACGCTCTCCAACTGAACCCTACGAACAAGTGAGACAGACAGTAACAAACATACAATATTCAATTTGAAAGTACTTTACGCGAATATCAACGGACTTAACAGCAAAAAACCACTTATTTCCAATTACATAGAACAAAACGACACATACTGCTGCATATTTGTAGAGACTAAAACCAAACTAGAACAAACACCAACGTACAGAAATTGGCAGTATATCTATAGGCATGGAAATACCATCAATCATGCCAGGGGCGGGGTCGCAGCTCTCCTAAAACCAACATTTAAACTTGGAAGAGCAAATTCTCCTTCCCTCAACAACCCTTTGAACGACTGTCTACATTTTACCATACCCTACTTAAACGACCTGATACACATATTTCTGACATACATACACCCACACTCCAACCTAGAACAAAACATACTGACTAAGGCGAGCATCTATAAATATGCAATAATTATAGGCGACTTTAACTTGAATAGAAACAAAACGAAACAACTTAAAATATTTTTGCAAAATTCTGACTTTATAAAACAGCACACCCCACCAACTTTTCTGATGCCCGCAAACCCAGACTCAACACCAGACGTTCTACTGCACACAAGAAACTTGACAAACACCATCAACAACATAAACTTAACCAACGAACTTGGCTCCGACCACCTGGCTATTACGTTTAACATAGACTTACAACATACGCAACCTACCTCCAATACACCTCCTATAGAGAAAAACTTAAACCTAACAAAGACTGACATAGACAAAGTGAAACAACATATACATGACTACATTCAATCACAAGCACAGCACATTTCAATAGAAACCATACAACAACAACTTACACTAGCCATACGAAAATTTAGCCCGGAAATAAAAAATGCTTTCTACCGACATACACTGCCCAAATACATACTGAGACTAATAAAACATAAGAGAGAACTGTACAGACTATATACAAACACTCAAAATAACGACCTAAAAAAGACACTGAACCAACTTAACAGAAACATTAAAACTCTGATTGGACAATACCGACAAGACAAATGGCTAGAAACATGTAAAGAAATACAGAAGGACAAAGGCAAAACATACTGGCTGTGGTTTGCCGCAGTACCTGGGCTCTGAACCCATTGAGAGAGATATGAGAACCCTAGAGGCGAGTGCTGACTGTGTGGTGTCCCCGCAGTACTTAGCATGGCCAATATTGCCTATTTATCATGATAAACGCCGATGACTAGTGAGGCTCTCATGAGGACGTATTTGCGCTGTTGAATCCTTTAATACCTCTTAACAACTCATGAGTAGCGGTGGTTGGTGAGGCTTTTCCTGAGGACGTATTTCGCGCTGTTGAATCCCTTAATACCTCTTAACAACTCAGGATTAGCGGTGGCAGGATGCAACTTCGGTTGTAGTTTTGCGGGGTTCAGAGATAGTAAAAGAGATCATCAATTAAAGTTTCCATAATAATTACGAATAGATAACTGTTGACTCTATATGGGGACTCTGAAATGAGTCATATCCTGGTGAGCCATGTTTGATGCTTGTAGCTGAATCTGACATATTTATTTATTCTTCTAATCATCCATTATTTCTTTTTCTCGTTGAACTGGTTACTCAATTACTTTTTCAAAGTTGTTTCAGATGTATTATCTCGATCGACCAAATCGAATTGCCATTTCAGAATAATGTTTTACGTAATGTAAGTGTAATTATCACATCATCAAAGTAGTTGGTGTTTATTTATAACAAGTATAAACTAACATCCTATATTAATTAAAACGCAACATTTTAAGTGCAAAAATAAAGGGCACAAAACATAATTTTTCTTCTAACAGTTTTAAAACTAATTTGAGCAGATGCAGTGAATATGATACTTTTGCCAGTTCCTAGACTTTCTGATTAGATCTACTAATAATGAACCAAAACCGATGTTTTGAGAAAAGAACCATTATTTGTATAATATTCGAGGTCGTTGACAAGTGCGGCTATTAAAATCTTACGTTTTATGTAAATATCGCAGTCACAAAAACAATACTCCTACTTTTTATTGGTTTATCTACATTGCAAGACCTCCAGACATTTGACATCATTTTCAAATAACCATAAGAAGGACGAAGTTAAAAGTCAAACGTTGGAAATATCCAACTTATTTCTCTAGACTTACAGAGTACCATAAAAAAATTTTGTGATTTTCGGCTTAAAAACTAGTAAGTTAAAATAGATTGAAAATAGCAAATAACTCTTTTAAATAAAAAACGTACATTTTTCACGACTAGATTATTTTATTTCTGTTATTTTATAGGTAAATAAGTTCACAAACCACCCAACTACTATACGAACGCACAAACATGACAAAGATCTCGGAAAGACTCATACAGCTACAGACAAAATGGACAAACAACCCCTACAACTGGACCATACTGAATCCCCTTTGTCTTACAAGACCAACCAGACAATCCCGCTTTCGTTTCCCTACATTAACGCTACTCGAACACTTACAAACGCTACGGACTAGTGGACAATAAAATAATTCCTTCTTGCCACTGAAATCTTATTTATTTAATAGTATTGTTAACCTAGAATAAGAGAATTTTCATATTTGTTTTTCATTTAGATTAAGACTGTATGTATTAAACAAGGGCAGAAAGACCGATAGGTCGATAGCCTTTTTAGAAATAAAGATGTTTACTACTACTAAGTTCACAAATTTTATTCGCAAGGACAAGACTTGTAGTAACTATTATTCTTATTTTATATTTATTATTTCTAATTGGATAGAACTGAAAACTGATTTAACAGTCGCTAATATACAAGGCGTTTGATCTGATATAATCTGATAGAATTTTGAATTTTTTGGAGCGATCGAAAAACAGTAGCAGTAAACATCTTTATTTCTAAAAAAGGCTATCGACCTATCGGTCTTTCTGCCCTATCGAAAAACATTAATAGCTGAGGATCTATCTATCATTTCTATTTATCAAAAATAAGTATTGCATGTGATAACATAGTTTAAAGATAAGAAGAAAAATTGATTTATATAGGAATTTGATTAAGTAGTTATAAACGTTCAATCGAGTTGAACATATTAATTTATAACAAACACCTCTATATAGATGTAACGACATTCAAATGGTGACAAGTTCCGAAGTTCCTGGTTCTTTTTCAAAACTCCATAAAAATTTATCTGGGTTAAGTTCAAGATTTCAACTGATTTTTCGAAATACGTGAAATTCCAGTCAAATTGTGTGGTTACTGGCTGTTGTGGTTCTAGTACTTTAGTTTATTTTAAATCATATTTAAAGACACAAAAAGGATTTAAAAGATGTAAAAGAAACATACAATTTTCCATTGAGCCAAGTTTATTTTTAGTTTCTTAAACCGGTTTCATTAACTGTTAACACTAGAAAACAACTTTTAGATGCATTTTTATCTAAGCATTATCGCTTAACTGTAGAGCTTAGTGCAACGCTTACAATGTTGCTTCTATGTAGCAAATTGTAACAATTATTGAATCATTATCTTAAAACTGAGAAATGCAAACAATTAAACATTAAGTAATATTTTCCTAAACCGGCATTTGTAAATAGTTTTGTAATATTTATATAACGCCAATGCGTTCAATATCCCTTATAACAACAACAATATCAAACTCAATATGAATATGATAAGGAAAATCGTATAAAATTGGAGATATATCAGCGAAACGTAACTGTTTGCTTCACGAGAGTAGCCTGACAAGTTCATATGTGCTAGTCATTTATTTAAAAAAGCATTATTTTAATCAATGATTCTTCTTCTTTAATCAATTATTAACACGAATTTCTTTTGTTTAACAGAAATCTAAAATGTCTGCTATTAATATTGATGAGACTGATGAGAATATTACTAGGAAACTGGTTGATTCAATTGATGCCATTTTATTCGATATTGATGGTGAGTTGATGTGTTCAATAGTTTTGAAGCGAAATTTTGTCAATCAACGTTCTATATTCTAGGAGTGCTGTTGATGAACCATCATCCAATTCCGGGATCCATTGAATTCGTAGATAAATTACGAAAACTGGGAAAAAAACTAGCCTTTGTCACTAATAACGCCATTAACTCACCACAGAAAATTGTCAAATTTTTGGAACCTTTCAATGCCGAACTCGATGAAATATACAATCCAACGTCGTCCTTTATCGACCTATTGAAAAAAATTGGTTTCAAAAAGGATATTTTTGCAATCGCAAGTGATGGAGCAATAGAAGTCATGAGGAATGCTGGACTTAATGTTATTGATTATGAGGTAAATTTCTTCAATGTATATACATTCCTTCAAGCAAAGAAGATTTAACCAAGCTAAATATTATTTTGTGTATTTGATACATTTTCAAATAAAAGCTCAAGGTCTGAAAAAATAGACATTCTACTTCAATTAACTCATTTCTGTACGGGATGATATTTTCCTCGAGGTCAGAAATTTATCATCAAGTTCAAGAACTGTGCGATTTTATCGTGGAAACACTAGAGCGACATGACACACTGGTTTTTTTAATTTCTAGGAAAAAATTGCCATATTTATGCTATTTAGCATTCCAAAATTCTATTTCATATCTCAAGAAAATACGATATTTTTGGAAATTTTCTCTCTAAAAATTGCCTTATCAGCACCAAAGCAAAATAATAGTTTCATGAATTTATCAAATCACCTAATATCACATTTTCGGCTATTCTTCTACCCGATTTTTTAAATATTAACAAAAGCACAAAGAAAAGTAAAGAAAATAAAAGTTGCATTTTTCATAAAATAATTGTTACATATGCTCAATATAGCCATAAGAGTTGATTTGTTTTCATTTAGAGCATTCAACAAGAAAAATTAACTGATGTACTATCAATTAGAGACTTATCGCTAAAAGCCTTAGATCGCGGCAAAAACGTTGGAATAGTATATGTAGATATGGATTTTAATACCTGCTACGGATCCTTGCAAGTGGGTCAAGTCCTTCTAAATCGCATCGAGAATGTTCAATTCTTCGCTGCATGTCCTGATGATACGGGATCTATAGGGGACAATTTGTTCCTAACAGGTATTAATACTTTACTTACTACAGAACAAATAAATAATTCTTAAAATAAATTAAAAAGTAAGTGTATAAAAATGTGCGTTAACGTTGCCTTAGCGGTGGATGTATTTAGTCCAGCAG
Organism: Dendroctonus valens; assembly: GCA_024550625.1. NCBI lineage: Eukaryota > Metazoa > Arthropoda > Insecta > Coleoptera > Curculionidae > Dendroctonus > Dendroctonus valens. The sequence continues at coordinate 173,159 of JAJTJO010000089.1, read as the reverse complement.
ATATATTTTTTTAATCTCATTGATATCAATTATTTGGAGTTTAGGAATAATTGCAACTTAAATAACCGGCACGTAGCAAACACCGCTAATACCGCAATAAAAATTAAAATATATGGTATTTAGTATTGTTTAATAACCAGTCATTTCCACTCAATTAAACCTCAAAGTTTACAGTTACGTTTCGGTTTTTAGCACATCATCAAATTAATTTCGTTCATTAGTTGTACCTAAATATTCATCAGCCAAATGCAGGGCAAACCATTTGAGGAAATTATAAAGAGCATTTAATGTATTTATTATATGCTTGAGCAAAGTAAAAAACTGAAAATAAAAAAAAAACTTTTAGAGACGGACTCGCAAACTTATTCGCGAATGTTCTTACGAGTTTTCTAATTTGATGTCTTTGGTTCATTAGAGCTTCCTTGTTTATTTGAGTTTGTTGAGTTTGTTTGTAACGTCTTATTGATACATTGCTGCTCGAGGTTTTCCTGCTAATTGCTGCACTTGATTTTTACAATATCTGTCATCAATTGTTCTTAAGTAGTCGCTTTTAAACATCCAAACTCATTCACGAATATTCCAGAAGCTGTTGGGACCGATGAAGAAAAGTACGCTACATCTTCTGCATCTACTATAAGTATATTTCAAAATATTCCTGGGTTTCAGTCAATTTTATTGTTTATTATTTAAAATGTTACAAATACGTTTCGGTGTCTTTCTCCACCATCATCAGTTTGTGTGTCTAGTTGTTTCTACCTTCACATTTGACTCTAGAAACAACTAGACACACAAACTAATGATTGTGGAGAAAGACACCGAAACGTATTTGTAACATTTTAAATAATAAACAATAAAATTGACTGAAACCCAGGAATATTTTGAAATAAATTAAAGTACAGTCAGGAAAATATACACAACTATAAGTATAGGTAGTTGCTATGTTTTCTTGCGTTCTTTACAACCCCACTAGTTCATTTGAGAACATTTCTTGCAGGTTTTCAAATGGGTTGTCTTGGATTCATTAGAGCTTTCTTGTTCGTTTGCGTTTGCTTCCAACCATGGCAAACCTATTAGCGAACACTCCAGCAGTTCTATCAAGTAAATGATGAATCTCGGACCATATTTTCCAAAGATCTTTTGCGTTCGTTCAGTTCGTTTGCAATCAGTCTCACTCATTCATCGCTACCAGAGGACTTCTTGCTGATTGCTGCACATAACTCTTTAAAATATCTTCAATTAATTGCTCTTAAATGTTCGCTTCCAGACACCAACACTTAATTCCAGAGCCATTTTTTAACAGATGGTCAAGTATAGTTGCTATGTTTGTTTGCCTTCGTTTTCAACCAGACTAGTTCATTCAAGAACATTGCATAAGCGTCTTTTATTGACTTTTATAAAAATAACTTTATAGAAACTAGTTATATCCGATGATGGTTTAAAAACCGAAATGTGCGAAATAAAAATGAGGACTAAGAAATTGCTATTAAATCAAATCGAAAATCAGTCCAGAAGAAAACAATTTTCAGAAAACTTTTTGTTAACTTTTAGGTCCGAAATGTAACATAGATGCTTTAGAAAGATGGAGCAACAGAAAAGCCATAATAATAGGAAAGCCTGAAAAAGCACTAGGAAATATTATACAATCCAAGTTAAATATATCCGATAGCCAACGAATTTTGATGATAGGAGATAGGCAAGTCCTGCATTAAATAGTTTCGAATTTTTTAAAACTTTAGTTTTTACCAACAGAAGAAGTACAACAGTAGAAAATTCGATTTTTCGATGAAAACATGTTTCTCATCAAACTTTACCCGCATTTTATTTCAGTATTGCGTCTGATATGGCATTTGCAGTAAACTCAGGCTTCAAAAGCGGTTTGGTACTAAGCGGCATTTTCACGAAAGACCAATGGAAGAACTGGAACGAGCCAGAAAATCTAAAACCGAACTATATTGCTGCCAGTTTGGGTACAATTTATGAAAAAATTAAAGATATGTGATTCATTTTTACACTAATATTAAACTATGTACAAGATAATTTTGAATAATAAATCCTTTCGAATTTGTTAATGATTTTCAATTTTGTTCTTGTGTCGCTCTAAGGAAACTGATGTGCAATAATTTGAGCAAAGTTCTCAAATATTCATAGTTTCCAGCTAACTTTTGTTTATTCATCCAATTTGCTTTGTGCACGAAGTGGTTATTTATTTCAACTTTCAACCCATAAAGCCTATAAACGAAATGAAACACAGCAGTTTTCTTGAATTTTATTTCATTATCATGTCAGAAAGTATACATTTGAAAAGAACAGAACACCACTTAGGCGGTGATGGTCAATTTTTGGCCACCCTCTAGGCGGTTAGTCGGTTGCACAACTTTCCTGCTTAAAGATAAAGAATCTGAATGCTCCATATGGAGACTAAATATTTACCATTAGCCAATAGGCGAAGGGCCTGAAACCTACCTGGTTTCAGCTTCCAACCATTTCAAATTTTGTAGGGGTGTTAGAAGGAAAATCTGAAATCACTATTATTAGCAGAAACACTGCAGTGAAATAAGTGTCTGTGTGAATTGAAATCATCAGGTGAGTTTCTCAGTAACATCTTGGACTTACTTAAATATTAGATGAATATTCATAATCATAATAATGAAAGAGATTTGCTCACAAAGTAGCCTTAAAAATCAGGGTTAATTGAATTCACTGAATAACTCTCTTCAGCATTTATTGAGTTCTTTATAATTTTATATACACGTTTAATGAGAGCACGAGTTCAACTCGTACCAGAGTGGATTAGTCTTTGATTGTTTATATTACTGATATTATTAGGCCCTCAAACCGTTTGCTTCAGCTAGCATTTTATATTTATTTTCGATTGAGTTTAATTTTATAAATCACTTTTAATGTATAAATTATCGTAAGTCTCCGTCTCTTAGAATTTCCTGAAGCAAGCTAATAAGTGTTTCACTGCAATAATTGACAACTACAACGAAAAACTTAGGTCGAAAAAATTAATCTGCAATTTCTGAATGAATTAAAAAATGAAGAGTGTAGAACCGAAGCAAAGAGTAGGTATATAATAATATTATTTATATAATTACCTACTCTTAGGCCAAAGTATACCTACCTAAAAAGGTTCATGTTAAGAAAATATGAATGCTTTAGTGATACCTGCCCAACCACTTTATCTCATGAATATTAAAATAGAAGAAAAAGGGAAAAGTGTGATAGAATTTCGTCTTAATAGTAAAATAGACTCTTCAGTCGAGCTCGGAAATTTTGTTTTTTAATTAAATTTTGTTACTCGCATGAGAATCGATATTGTTAGAAAACCAGTTTGTATGCAGTGTGGTGCGAAAGTTTCAAACATATAAATTTTTTGGTAACAATTACAGTTGCCTTTTCAAATAGTACGTTTGTATACTGACGCTGATTTTTCATAATGAATTAAATTTACGCATTGAAAGGCTTATTATTATCATGTTTTAGAAAGCTTCACTAGTTAACAAACTCTGTTTTGAATTCGTTTTTCCAACTTGGAAAGCCATGCTCATTAGCATGGATTAAGAGACAATATGCAAATTAATCTTGTTTTTAAATTACACCGTCCTACTCTTATACCACTCCATTAAAATAGAAAAAATTAACTTGCGCAAACATATGTTTCCCACTGTTCGGAGTGTTCGTAGTTGTAACGTTCGTCTGTGTAGAGGTGATCGTTGCGGGTCAAGTTCATTACTGGAAATTTACGAGAAAATGTTATAATCGTGATGTAGACAATAGGAGGATGTGATAAAATATAAATCAACATTTCAGGTACTTTAATGAAGGCAAATACTTGAATGTGCTTTTATTTGCAACTAACACATCTACACGTTAATACATCAAGTTGCTAGTGTAGAGCGTAAAGTATGGGAAAATCATAAAACTCAATAATTAAAGAAATATAAGATCTAGTACATAACTGACCAAAAAAAACTGTATTTGCTTAAGCAAAGTAAAGAATTGAAAATACGTAGTAAAGAATAAAAATATATGAATACCTTAAACATATAAATTATTTTGTATTTTTCCTGACTGTACTTTAATTCATTCCAATGTATTCCTGGGTTTCAGTCAATTTTATTGTTTATTATTTAAAATGTTACAAATACGTTTCGGTGTCTTTATCCACCATCATCAGTTTGTCTAAAATATCCATTTTACATTTACTATCAATTCAATAAAAAAAAGAATGCAATAAACTTCAGATCAGATACAGACAATCTTAGCTCTGTGTATCATGCGCTAATTAAATGATGGCATGCATGAATTGAATGGACCTGGTAAATAAAAATTAAACAGCAGATATTAAAGATTACAGAGCAATTCCAAGAATGCAAAGAAAAGGCGAAATATAAATAGGTTTTTCGGGCACTCGCTCGATATCGAATAAAATAGGTAATTCAATATCCAACCAAATGTAAAGAAAGAAACATATAAACATGTAAGTCAAATTTAGATCTCTAAACAATAGATTCTAGTCTTTTCCCGAACATGTTTATCCCGACTCATCACCTGAGAACCAAGGTCCCAAATTGTACTTTTTAATATGTGTGTGATTTGAATTTTAATATGTTAATTTTGTGAAAGTTTTTTTTAATTGAATTGATAATAAATCTAAAATGGATATTTTAGACAAACTGATGATGGTGGATAAAGACACCGAAACGTATTTGTAACATTTTAAATAATAAACAATAAAATTGACTGAAACCCAGGAATACATTGGAATCATATAAATTATATTGGACCAAATCCAAACGAGTCAAAATTCTACAAGTTTGGCGTTGGCACTGTTTAATTAACTGATACATGGAATGAATACAAAGTCGTCGATATTTTAAAAATAAAATTGGCATATTCTGTTTCTATAAACACACTAAGTAAAGCGTATGAATGTCTACTTTTAAATTCACATTGTAAAACTATTATTTCAACTATGTATTTTTGATTTTTTTTTGTATTAACTATGAAAAGTGAAATAAATGCGAAAACTATTTTACTCTGGTCAATATGCAACGAATGTAAGTATAGAAATGTAGATTAATAGGATGCAAGAGATAGTGCGAATCTTTAACTCAAATTGACGAATATTCTTCAAAATACCAGTTTTGTACTTAGATTAGTTTCAACAAAATCTAGTGGAATCTGCCAGCGATAAAAAATAAACTTTGCACCTTCCAGATATGCTAAGTTTAATCTTTTCGTTTGATTAAGGTTCAAAATGATAAGTAAAATGTGACAAAACGAACTTGAGAATTTTAATCGCGCCAGACAAAAAAAATGTCTGGTTGAACATTTAAACTTCGCCCGTTAAATATCTTTAAACGTTGGAATATCTTCAGTTTCCTTACATTAAAGTGTACAAAGCTGTGTTAACAGGATTTAAATGGGCTCATTTGTACTTACGGCTTCAAAAGATTGTTATTGCTTTAGAACCATACGTATCCATTAGAGTATTAATTTTCATCATTTTTCATTCATAAAAAAATAATTGGATTGAATTAGCGAAAGCAAAAAATGCTACATATGCGAAATATATGCAATATTTCTTCACCAAAATATGTATGTTGAAATTGAACAGGGCAGTAGCTAGAACAATTACGTGCAGCAAAGGTGCATGGGGAAAAATTGTTGGCTAATTAAAAATTCATCGGATAGTGTTTTTCGAAACCAGTTTCTTACCATATTCTATTAACACTATAAAATTATTCCAGTGGATGAAAGCTGAATGGACATATAAAATTTTACTCTTGTCTTTTTTTTTTGTTAATGAAGTCTTAAAGAGGCATACATATTTAAACGATAAATCCGGACCACCACTGTGGAAGCTTGATTTCTATATTTAACTGCAAAACTCGTTAACCAACAAAGAGAAAGTCAGTTTACAAGTACACAGGCTAAAACAGTCGGAAAAGATAATGTGTAATCAAACGTTTGATAACTCTTATCGAATATAATTAACTTTTGGAAACGATCATGTGTACATACCTAATGTTCAATCGGTTATCGCATATCCATTGCTTGTGTGAATCCGGAGGATTCAGTCGAGTTCTTTAGAAAATGTTTTCTTCATTTATCTTATAGTTAGTTATAATTTTAACATTGACCAAGGTAGGTGATACATATGTGTCCATTAGTGTTTCACGTGACTAACTTAATTTATTGCATTGTTTCTTACTCATCATTATTGCTACTTATTGTAACCATATTGCAAAGCAAAACAATATACATTCAATGTCTGCTAGATAACAATTTACATTATTACATTCTCATAGTATGCCAGTCGATATGTGGATAAATGAATGATTAAGTTGCAGTGTTAATAAAAATATTCATCATGTATGACGTGTTGGATTTAAACTGTATTAATTTTACTTTATCATTCTTGATTAATTAACATTTTAAGCAGTCCAAAACCCGGCAATTATGCTTCAATTTTATCGGTTTAAAAACGATGCCAACGGAATGTTGTTATAAATAGGTATTTTTAAAGAATAACAGTGTTGCTGTTCTCTTAGTAAGTAGACAATTTATTAATTCTTAAAGTTATGGTTCATTCAATAATTAGCACGTTTTTTTAACTTTTATTTAATTGAATTTCTTAGTTTACAGGTTTTTAAATATGTAGATTAATAGATTTTCATAAACTTGTATTTGTAAAAAAGATTTATAGAACTTCCATGATCGATAATTTTCGATTTTAGCACTTTTATAAGTGCAAGACACTGGATTTATTTCAGATCCACTTTTTTCCGTTAGCATCCAAAATTGGTCTTGCTTTGCTCATCACTATTCATCAACAACAAAAATATGCAATTTTTAAGAGAACATCTCAATTGAAACGGTTTGGAAGACTTTTCTTGAACTTATTTTTACATACAGTCAAATTGTATGAAGAATTTATACTCTAGTGAGAAAATTAACTTCTTTAAGTTTAACAAGAATCAGAACTACTTGGGGGCTAACATAAAACTGTTTGAGTAATTTTTCAACAAAAAAGCGACAAACATTAATGACAAATTTCGGTGCGACTATATACTCACACTCACTCAATTTAAATATAAAGTTAATTAATTATGTAACTAGACTTTTCTATTTTTAATAAATTTATTTCTTTTTAATAATATTTTTAATAAATTTTAAATTTATTTCTTAACTCTTATTAAAATATATTGAATGCGCTCATGTTATTTGATTGAAATAATGACTAAGAAATACCCACTTTAAAATAATAAATACTGCTTGCTGCTTTAGATTATTTTTATGTTTATTTCAAAATTTCCTGGGTTTCAGTCAATTTTATTGTTTATTATTTAAAATGTTACAAATACATTTTACATTTATTATCAATTTAATTAAAAATAAAAAACATATTCACAAAATTCACCTATTAAAATTCAAATCACACACATATTAAAAAGTACAATTTGGGACCTTTGTTCTCAGGTGATGAGTCGGGATAAACATAAGGTTAATATATAAATAAAAACATAAACAACGGGAAATAAGAAGTAAGATATGTAATATATTAACAAATTTTAAGAATGGTACGTCGAACAAGGGTGTGCCCAGTGATATCAATAGGCTTATATGTGAAACCAAAACTTTTTTAAATGAAAACACAAACATCTGTGTACTAACGGCTGATAAATGTAGCAAGACAGTTGTTATGATGAAAAATTAATATAAAACAAAAATGTTAACCTTAATAAATGATTTGAAAACATATAAACGGGAAAAAAAAGATCTTACTACAAATATTCAAACAAAACTAAATAAAATAATAAATTCATGGCATAAAAATAAATTCATAACAGATAATTTAAAACGAACACTGTCTTGCAACAACGGCCGAGCACCATTTATATATGGCCTGCCAAAGCTTCACAAAGCAGGCCACCCATTAAGACCGATAGTTAGCAACATAAATGCCCCAACTTACCAATTATCTAAATATCTGTCATCTGTGCTGAGTAATATATTGGGAAAGTCGCAATATCACGTTAGGGACTCATGGAGTTTCTGTGAATTTATAAGAAAGCAGAAAATACCTGAGAACCATCGCATAATATCACCTGATGTGGTATCTTTATACACAAACATCCCGGTAGATTGCTCAATACAGTGCATAAGGGGTAGATGGTCTGAAATAATGGAGCACACATCATTACCCGAAAATGAATTTATTGGGGCGGTAGAGCTGTGCCTTAAGTCCACTTACTTCCAGTACGATGGCAATTTCTATTCACAAATATATGGAGTAGCTATGGGGTCTCCCATAGCTGCAACAATTGCAAACCTCGTTATGGAAAGTCTGGAAGAAAAACTAATACCGGAATTGAATTTTGAGTGTGGATTCTTTAAAAGATACGTGGATGACTGCATAATGTGCCTGCCAAACCAAAAAGTTCAATACACATTAGATAAATTTAATGCATTCCATGAGACCATTAAATTCACCATTGAGGAAGACAAAAACAAATCGATAAACTTTTTGGATATGACTGTTATATATGACGGTAATGGGGAAATAAAAACAAACTGGTACACAAAGGATGTGTGGTCGGGTAGATACTTGAATTACCAATCATATGCACCTATACAATATAAAAAAAGTGTTGTAACAGCTCTTACTGATAGAGCGATTAAATTGGCACATTGTAGATATAGATCAAAAAATCTTGAAAAAATAAAAAGGGTACTAATAATGAACAACTATCCCAAAGAATTCTTCGAACCAATTATAAAACAAAGAATCAATAAAATATACAATGCAAATAAATGGAACAACATAAATAATATAAAAAAGAAAAAAGAGGGTGAAATCAAGTATGTATCATTACCACACATACCAGAAATCAACACAAAAATAAAAAATGTTTTAAAACCGCATAATATTACTATAGCGGAAAAAACTAAAAACAACTTGGCAAAAGAGTGTTTTACAAAATTTAAGCCTAGAAGCGATAAGTTGGACACACCTAACGTAATATACAAGATTGACTGTTTGAACTGTGACAACACATACATAGGACAAACAGGGCAATATTTAAAGATAAGAATATACGAACATAAGTATAGCTTAAGAAAGGTTAACGAATGCTAAATAATGCTAACTAAACTAATGCAACAGCATTAGCACAACATGCACAACAAAAGTTGCATGATTTTGATTTCGATAACACACAAATATTGATCAATGAGGACAACTATAATAAGAGAAGAATCCATGAAATGATACAAATTAAGAAACATCAGAATGCAATAAATTTCAGATCAGATACAGACAATCTTAGTTCTGTGTATTATACGCTAATTAGATGATCGCATGTATGAACTGATGGACCAGGTAAATGAAATATAAACAGCTGATATTGAAAAATTGCCAAGCAATTCCTAGAATGCAAAGAAAAGACGAAAGATAAACAGTTTTTTTGTTTCGCTCGCTTGATATCGAATAAAATATGGAACATTCAGTGACCAGTCAAATGTGAAGTTGGTAGCAACTATATACGTAAGTCAAATTTAGATCTCTAAACAATAGATTCTAGTCTTTTCCCGAACATGTTTATCCCGACTCATCACCTGAGAACAAAGGTCCCAAATTGTACTTTTTAATATGTGTGTGATTTGAATTTTAATAGGTTAATTTTGTGAATGTGTTTTTTTATTTTTAATTAAATTGATAATAAATGTAAAATGTATTTGTAACATTTTAAATAATAAACAATAAAATTGACTGAAACCCAGGAAATTTTGAAATAAATTGAAGTACAGTTAGGAAAATATACACAACAATGAATTATTTTTATGAAAAATAAGGTTGGAAAAATCTCGAGAAAACATGAAATACAAAAATGTTTTAACTGGGAAATGGGTTCAGTTTTCTGTCTAAATAAAAGGCGTTGAAGTAAATTGTTGTGTATATTTTCCTGGTAAATAAAAATTAAACAGCAGATATTGAAGAATTACAGAGCAATTCCAAGAATGCAAAGAAAAGGCGAAGTATAAACAGGTTTTTCGGGCCCTCGCTCGATATCGAATAAAATAGGTAATTCAATGTCCAACCAAATGTAAAGGTAGAAACATCTAGACATGTAAGTCAAATTTAGATCTCTAAACAATAGATTCTAGTCTTTTCCCGAACATGTTTATCCCGACTCATCACCTGAGAACCAAGGTCCCAAATTATACTTTTTAATATGTGTGTGATTTGAATTTTAATACGTTAATTTTGTGAAAGTTTTTTTTTAATTAAATTGATAATAAATGTAAAATGTATATTTTAGACAAACTGATGATGGTGGAGAAAGACACCGAAACGTATTTGTAACATTTTAAATAATAAACAATAAAATTGACTGAAACCCAGGAAATTTTGAAATAAGTTGAAGTAAATCCAAACACAAGCTAGAAAATTATCATTATACACGTTATTAAACATGTAAAGTAATTTGTTAATGGCCATTTTGAGCCTCAGATTAACGAGCGAAACAAAAATTGTCTTAAAAGTTCCATAATAATGTATGTTCTTAACTTCTAACGCATACCTATAAAGATTTTTCATTATTTATATGAAATTGTGTTTCTATGTATACCATCTTGGAGTTTAATATCAACACTTTTCAATTGGTTTCCTATTTTTAATCTATCTTATGTTCTAATTCTTTCTATTTGTAAGATTTATTTTATAATTCATCTTTTTTATATAAAACGCTGTTACTGCCAACCCTCGGTTCTGCTCTCGAAAAGTCAATTTAGGTAATTTCAGTAAATTTTTTTTTTAATAATTGGTGTGGATGTTTTATACACGTTTGTCGTTTTTTTTACAAATTGCTTCCCAATTTAATAATACATACAACAAAAAAAACTACATATTAGTAAAATTAAAAGTACTCATTTTTTCTTTCAGGAATCCTTTGCGAGCAAAAATGAAGATTAATAGGTATTTGCTGCCTATAAAGGCTCACTACTTCTTTTTCATGGCAGGTGAGTTATCGATATTAAGGTTTAATAAACGTGAGTTGGTGAGAGTTCAAGTAATCCATAATCCAAATATTTTCACCGACGAAAAATTTGACCATTGGAAATTCAGCTTTGACAGATCAAATGCAGCACAATTTTACTGCACCAATCAATTTCATTTAACAGTTCGCTTCATTACTCAATGTAGTAAGTTGATCCCACCGCAATTTTTGTATTGTCTCAGAAGCCTGTGCATAGACCGATGACTGTTTCTTTGTGAACGCATTAAATAATTTCTCTTCTAATTCACAATTTACATTTTTTTCTAGCAATGGGTCCTATTCTACCCCAACTGACCGTCTATGGAAAAGAAATGGGCATATCAACGGTAGTTATGGGAACTATTACAGGAATTCTGCCCATATCCTTTCTCATCGCTAAACCACTGTTTGGTCTACTCGTTGACTTGTACAGAAATTATAGGAAAACCATTTTTATGCTGATTATATTCACGATGGCATCGTCTTTTGCTGGTATAGCGTTCATACCAGTGCCCAAAGTCATTAGTCACACTATATTGGAAGGTCCAGTGCAAGACTATTTCTTGGATACATGTAAATTGATAGTCAGTAGTTAGTATTATGGACTTTTTTTAATAAGCTGATGGGTACATTCAGGATTTGAGGAAGTCAAGCTGAAATTCGATTTCAGCTTTTCCTAAAGTGTACTCTTGTTTATTAAAAAAGTCCGTGTATCAAACTACTTTTTATTCATGTGTTTCTTCCCTCAACATTTACGAATCATCACGTATTTTACGTCGACTTGAGGCCATTCGATTTTGCTGTTTTGTTGAGGAGTTTAAAAATACTTTCAACTGAAAAGATCTGCAATATAATTATTTGAAAAAAAAGTAATAATGATTTTCCACTAAACCCCAGTTTAAAAAAATGAAGTAACAATAACATCCTATTACGGAATTAATATAATCCAGTGTCTAGCACAGGCAAAGTGGAAAGAAAAGTGCTCTTTTTTTCAATAGACACTCTGCATATTTAAAATTAATAATTTGTTGCAGCTAAGTTCTTTTTCAATAGAAATTGAAGGCAAGAAAGAAGGCAATTTAAAGTTTCAAATGTTACATATTTTGTACTACAAATAACGCAAAGAAAAGTAAACAATTTTCTAAAAAATGTAATGTTTTTTTGCAGGATTTCGAGCAGATGAACTGCCTAAATCACACCAAGAGTGTACTATGCTACTCGGAATGTTTTGAACATGCAGATCAGTTTTTCCTAACATCTTGTAGCACCGAAGGTTTTCTAAACTCCAGTCAAACGTCGGTTTTGAAACTTTGTACATCTGAAAATAATTCATATTCATTGTGGATCAGCAACAGTAGCTGTCACATTAGGTGCATGGAAAATGTTGAAACTGAAGACACTAAAGTGTACCAATCCATCACATTTTGGAGCTTCCTAATACTCATGTCTATAGGAACTATTGGATTCAATGTGTCTAATTCAATTAGTGATGCTATTTGCTTTGATGTAATTGGTAAGTTTTGTGCCATGGATTATTCAAATTTTATTTATGATTTATTAGATTTTTAATATATTTTTTGCCAAAGTCTTTAAAAATAAACTTAGCGCGAAGGCAAAATTGAAACACAGTTTATTATGGCATTGCAAAATTGAAAGTTGTGATTAAAAAATAAGATCAAATGCAAAAAAATGTTTGTTTTTGAATCTTTGAATTTTTTTTTCAAGTGTTTTCTCAGATAATAAATAAATAAAATATCGAAATAATCTAAAAATATAGGAAGTTTTGAAATGTTTGGTAAACAACTGTAAATTTCAAATATTTTAAATCAAACGACGTTAAATTGGGCATAACATTCCCTAAATTTAATAATTTTCCGATAATAAAGAAATCATTTTTATCACAGCCAAATGTAATCAATGCCAATGTAAAAAGATTTACAAAAAATTAAGCTATTGGAAATATAATCAGAAAATAAAAACTGTTTTACTCACTTTTTGGTGTTGTTCTTAACAGTTTCCCATTTATTCTCAGGTGAAGACTATGACTACGGGAAGCAAAGAGTATGGGGTACCATAGGATTTGGAACTACGGCCCTTCTTGCCGGTTATATAGTTAATCTCTTTTCTGGGCAAATAATTTCCTATATTCCAGCTATTATAGTGATGGTAGTTTTTTCAGTTTTTGATTTGTTGTGCTGCATTAAATTAAAGGTAGGTTTTAGTTCTACAATCTCTAATCAAATCCACTCTAATCTGGTATTAAAATTAATTTTTTCCTTGTTTTAGCTCCCAATTATGGAAGTTCCACATAACATTATTTCGGAATTAAGGACTCTAATGAATAATCGTCATGTGGTGACTTTTATGGCATTCACTGTCTTGGTTGGAGTTCTCGACGGTTTTATCATTTACTTCTTATTTTGGTATGTTGAGGATCTTGCAGCTGCAACAAACACGAGCAATATAAAGTTGGTAGAAGGACTAATCGTTGCTGCTGAGACTTTGGGAGGAGAAGTTATTTTTTTCTCTATATCAGGTAAATTACTTTTCTTTTGGTACACATTTATTAGCTCTACTAATATTGCCTGCATGTGAAATACTTAAGTTAAAAAGGATTTATAAATACTATATGCAAATTGCTTTGAATCCCTGAATAAAAAGCAAATTTCTTTCAATTTCAGGCAAAATTCTGGAAAGGTTCGGCCATGTGCACTGTTTTAGTATGTGTTTTGTAAATTATGCTTTACGACTCGCTCTAATCTCTCTGGCTCCAAATCCTTGGTGGGTTTTACCGATTGAGTTATGTTTACAAGGCCCAACTTATGCTCTTACTTACACCACTGTAGTTGCCTACGCCAATGAACTGGCCCCACCTGGTGCTTCTGCCACTATGCAGGGAATTGCTGCTGGAATGGATGACGGAATTGGTAATTTTTTTAACAAATTGTAATGCATGTGATCATTTTTTAAAATTTGTTTATAGTTCTTATAATAGTTTTTTTGTTGAAATCCCGACCAAACGTAAACTGTCCATTTCTACTAGAAATTCAAATTTAAAAAAAGTTTATAACTGTGTGTCTTCAAATAATGAATAGACAAATTATGTGCCTTCAAAATTGCATCATTCGAATTGTGAAGAAAATGAGAGCTGAGCTATTATATTGTTTAGAAGCAATTTTGAAGTAAACACCCTGTATATTCTATAAACCCTTAAAAACTTTGAATTTTGTTAGGTTACGCAATTGGTAGTATAACCGGAGGAATTCTATACAACTACATTGGCGGAAGAAGCGCTTTGCAAGTCTTTAGCTCACTTGGGGTATTTTGCAGTGTTATACATTTAGTGTTGCATAAAACCTACTTAAAAGGCCACGAAGCTCCAGTGATCCTCAACGGCAATAATGAAGTTGTCTATAAACCGCCCAAAGAAGCCGTGGAAATCACTATGAGTACTTAGATCTGAAGTTGGTAGGATGAGATTGATTAAATTATGGATTTAAGTTTATTAAAAATCTCCTATTATTTTTAATTCAAATTCAATTTTTGGAACGACGTAGGTGATTCACACTGATTATAAAGAAAAACGGTATTTTTATGGTGATAACTAAGTAAGTAAATTTGTAACGAGATCCGATGGATGCAGTAAAGGGATTCATATTAGAATTTAACTGAAACCTGTATGTCCAATATGTAGAGCCTGTATAAATTTGACTCTTCATATCTTGTAAATTTTTGTTGGAGCTGGAAAATATGAGACTGAAAATGTAAATAGTAATCGGCGAATTTTGTGTTGTGTAAATGCCATATTGGATTCAGTTTAGAACATCTCATTTCATATAGAGAGCATTGTTTAGGAAAGTGTTCGTTCATGATTCGAAATTTTGCCCATCATTTCAGTTACCCATTTTATATCATTTCAGTTACCAGTATTAAGAAATTTTTTATGAAATCTGACTACTGTAATTTTGGCGAAACTGTTTTAAAAATCTCATTTGCGCAAAAAAATTATTAACAACTTTTGAAAGTAATCTAATTTACTTGCAATTGCAATGCAATTAGATTTGTATGCAACATTCTAGTCTTATTAGTACAATTTATATGACAAAAATTTTAATTGATTGTAATTAAACATCAATATTTAATTGCGTAAATTATATTATTTTTATGTTGTACTGATCTATATATGAATTTTTAGTTAATTTCTCTCGGCCAATGTCTCTGGAGTTTTAATAGTATTAACTTCTAATATAATGAAATTATACTTATATTTTTTATTGATATTCCAAAGAGATTACTATTGATTTGCAGGGTGTTCTTGAAATATTCTTTTATACTCCTGTACCTATAGCAAGGTAATGTTAGTAGTTCAAATATTTAAATGTTGCAATTTTGGACAATAAAACTTTAAATAAAAACTTATGTTTTTTTATTGGCCTCTTGCACGAAACCGGAATTAATTAAGTTCACTGATCAATCTTATTTGCTTTGGGAATTAGCAAAAATTAACTTTTTCAAATGGCTATCATCTTTTTATGTATAACTTTAGTAGGAACATTATTTCCTTCTATAATGAATTAAGTTTGATATTTCTAAGAGCTTTCCTTTGCCTAGACAGGGACTTACATTTTTAAAATTACTACACGCTTTAAAACTATTTTATTTCACCATTTATGTGTTTTTTTTCTATAACTTTCATCGCATCAGAAGTATTTTGTGTTTTTGCGTCGAATTATAAAAATATGCAACTTATTTTTCATTGAACAGACTGTCCATCCGGACTGATCCACTGTATGAAGTGTCCTAATTTTTTCAGGTAAGGGAAATATCCAATTTCTGTAAGAATTGCAGGATAGGAACTTTTTCATATAACTTTTCAATGAAAAAATCAAGATTCTAAACAATAAAATGTACTTAACAAACAATCTGTGTTGTTTTCTAATAATTTATTGCGTTATAACACAGAGGGGTGAGTGGGATGTAGGTGGTAGATGGTCAAATGGTTTTCTTTGCAAAAGCATCTGTCTTAGTGAAGAGGTCTCCTCTCGTAAAGTAACCACTTGTGCCCGTAAAAGAGCATTTTCATGTTCTAGAATTGTCGCTTTTAGTGCAATCTGAAAGATAAGAAAAACGTAGTTAGATTTATTACTTCAAGTATGCAAGTTATATAACATTTTACAAAATCGAATTTAAAAAAACATTATTTTAGTTGGAACATGATTCAAAACATAGATAAATTACATATACAGACATACTATCCTGATATATTTGGAATTTTTTTCAACTTGATTAATAATTGATTGATTATTGATTAATAATTGATAATTAAAAAAAGTATACCAGTTATATCTTTTTTCTCGATTTCTTTGTGAAAGAATAATAATTGGTGTAAATCGTCCTCTAATTCAATTTACGATGTTTTGAATAGTATCAATTGAATGATTCAAGGGGTCAGAGATCGACAGAAAATTACCGTTTGAGGATTATTATATTGTCGAAGACTAATTACTTGTTTACTTTCTAAATTCAAATACATTCTGTGTTAATATCATCAACCACAAGAGATAAATAATAGTTAAATTACGTAGAATACAGTAATCGAAAAACTGGAATTAATAAATGTGATCGTAACTCACAACAAATCTATATTGTGCTAAATAAAAGGAAAACGTTTTCTATTCAGTGATTATTTGCAGACAAAAAATCCCGTAAAAATGAGATTCGAGTTTAAACGTTTTTACAAGATGCAAAACTAAATTGAAAAAATAATCTACCTGGTCCTCTCTGATTTTTCGAGCATCGCGTGATTTTTTAGCAGCTTGATTATTTCTTCTCCGCCTTTCAAAGTATTTATCGTCTTTTTGCTCTTCGGGTATCGGCCTTTTTTCGGTTCTTTGCTTCCTGAGGTTACAATTTGATAGAGTCGGAGATACAGCGCTGTCCAATGACAAACGAGCAGCTACAAATCAACAAAAATAATTTTTGTTTTCATGTAAAACGTCTAAAAAATGTAAGTTCTAATACTAAATTGTCGCTCACCAACAGAATCTCTATGAAGTAACTCTAAAGGTTGATAGGGTAATAAATTGCTCTGCGAAAATATTTGCTTAGGGATTAAATGTCTAAAACCTCGCTCATTTTCTCGACTTGGAAACAAGGACAAGTTGTCTGATTTATCTTCTTTCGTGTTTTCGCTGGGCACTTCCCTAAATGCTTTGAAGTGGCTTTCTAAAATCAAAAAACTTTCTAAAATCAAGAAAACTTGCAAAATATTGACTATTTCATTAACGGATTTTTATATCCATTTTCCCCAGTTTATTTGATTTTCCTTGGCTTTCACAAGCTGATAACTTAAATTTTGGGTAAACATACTTTTTTACAGTTATTTTTGACCCACTCAATTGCGTGTAGTTTTCGTCTGATGTTGCCATATTTTGAAAGCAGAAAAGTTGGCTGTTGCGTGACTATCATATTTCCCTAATCTCTGCCCAACAAATTGTTTCATTCCGAAACAAATTAATGCAGTCATAAGAAAATCACAACAGTGTTATATTTTATGATGATAAAAGTTGGCTCCACAATAAAATAAAGTTTTGCAAATTTGCACGAAAACCCTATTACGGTCGTTGCATGCACACAAACCTGCCATTGGAGCCAAACTCAATTTGTGAACTAAACTTCCGATTATATAATTTAATGATACGGAAACAGATAGCTTGAAAATTGGCTAATGACTTAGTTTTTTACGCAAAAGATTCATTAGATAATTTTTTAAATGATATTTTATTCATAATCTGTTAATCTATCTAGCGAAAATATATTTAAACGCACTGATACTTTTCTTCTCAACATAAAAAATATGTATTTTAAGTATGTAGTAAATGTCGAAATATATTTTTTCAATATGTCTAACGTTCTGGATATGAGCGGCTCTAAATATATCTTATATTCTGATAGATATTAGTAAAATTTTGTAAAGTGCTGATAACTTTGATTTAAATTCAAATTTCAGCGCTGAAATACACAAAAATAAAAATTTAAAGTCAAAAATTGATATTATTGTACGCTTAGAATACATTTTTCTCTTCAACTTTGCCTGTCTGAATAACTTATAATAAATAGTAGTAGTAGTAAACATCTTTATTTCTAAAAAAGGCTATCGACCTATCGGTCTTTCTGCCCTTGTTTAATACATGTAGTTTTAATCTAAATAAAAAACAAAGATGAAAATTCTCTTATTCTAGGTTAATACTCTTATTAAATAAACTTTCCAATTCTAATGACAAGAAAAAATGATTTTATTGTCCAGTAGTCAGTTGCGTTTGTAAGTGTTCGAGTAACGTTGATGTAGGGAAACGGAAGCGGGATTGTCTGGTTGTAATAAATAGTATTTTACAAACTTTAAAACTTTGAGGAGTTGGTCATTTTTTTGTTAAAATATCTAATTCCACTGCACACTTAAACATTTCACACTTTTTTGCTGTTATCAATTGCATTTTTAGTATTTTTTTCGTTTTTGGTGCATCAATTCTCGTATCTTCATAGAATTTGAATATAGAATGTAAGCCAACAAAGAACGGTTACAAACTATTTAAGAATTAAACAAACGTTGTAATACAATATAACTAATACCGATCAAAACCCATCATTAAGAAGAACAAACATATAAAAAAATAAGTTTTCCTTTAACGAAAAATTCTATACATACCTTGATTGGGTGTTTCAAGGAAATAATTACAATTCCTCAGAAAGTTGTAAGCAGAAAATGCGGGCATTGAGGGCAATAAAGAGTGGGCGCCACTAAATCCGCCAAAAATGTAACCTGAGTTTGGCGCGGTCATGTTTAAAATTCAATCCTCATTACTAATATTGTCAAAAATTCAGAAAAAAATTCGATTTACTCAAATTTGAGAGTTAATTATCACGAGGTCAAACATTTTCCAATTGACTTCTCGACATCAATTAACGCCGTACGCGAACAAACAATCACCTTTGAATAAATACTGAACAAAGAAAGATCATGCAAGGTTTGAACAGTCATAACATGATTATGTTATGGGAATATCACGTTGCTAAGAGTTGTTTAAGGGTAGTTTTGCCATGGAATAATGGATGAAATCGGTGTGACCTCCTAACGATAAGTATAAACTCATGGGTATAATTAAGCATAATTTTTTAAAATTATATTAATTTAAAGATAACAGATTTATAAATGATTGTTAGAACAGGATGTAAGGAAAGTTGAAACTCAAAAAAATTAATCCTATATGTGTTTTTTACGTTTTAATTGAAAAAGTATTTCCAAAATACTCTTACTTTTTGTTTTGTTCTAAACAGATGCACCTAAATAGCATAAAAATGGAAAAGAGTTCAACAAAGCAAACTCTTTATACGGTATCGGTAAATTCTGGATTCTTTCGTAAAACTCCATATTACGTTGAAGGCGGGTTTGGGATAGTTTCCATACCGCCTATCCGGTTATGCGCAACAAAAACGCAAATTTCATTGGCTGATATCCAGAAAAAAAACATTGAGTTCGACTAATATGTAACCGGTTATTGCTTGACCACTCCCTGCAATTTTGGGACATCAGGATCGAGGAATTAGTGTTAAGTGCCATCTGGAAATGCCATTTATATAGGAGTCGGGTCACGGAGTAAAACGTGTGATTTTTGTAATACATTTTACGGAGGTTAAAATATTTATACTTGAAGTGATGAGAAATGCACAGTTGTGCATCAATTAATTGTAAATTAGTTAATTTACCCAAAGTGAGAACAAGAACAAGATATCATAACAAAACTCCACTCAATCTATATAGAACCTAAGAATCCACAATCTAATTAAAAACGCACGTTATTCTATCAATTCTTCAATTTATTCTAGCTCTAATCCGAAATGTCTGATATATTAAATGTTATTTAAGTTCGTTTTTTATATAATTAGGAATAAAAAAATATTTTTGTTTTCGGAAAAATAACACCTTTGGGGCGAAAGAGAACATTTGCGTTTTAAGGCGTAGATGAATATTCCGTACATTTACATTATTGAAAAAAAAATTAAAATTCTTACAGGATTACTTACTGAGAGTTACACTTATTACATTGCTTGAAAATGAAAAGGCAAAAAAATTACAACATATTAAACCTTGCAAATGTTGATGTTTGAACCAAAAATATTCAAGAAACCCACAGTTCAATAATTAAAAAAGGGTTTTTCTTCTTTCTTGCCTAAGTAGAAACCTTAAATTAAAAGTGGTGCCATTGCTATTGGAAAAGGTTCGGAAGGCAAAGTTTAGCTAAAAATAACATAAAAAACGAGAAATTAATAAACTTAACCAGAATTAATTACCAGAAAGGTATGAAAAGAAGCACAGAGGAGCATTTCTACACAAAATTGAACTGACTTTTAACTAATTTTAATCCCGACTTTATCAAAGAAAATACAATATTTTGCTTTACTGAAGCTTTACTGAAGCTTTACTTTATATACCAGAAGCTAAATAATATTCTGTACATATAAAATACTCGAAAAGTAATCTTAAAATGGACCGAAAAATATATATTTTACAAATTAATAAAAAAACTACTATAAAACTTTAAGAACTTATATTCCCTTAGATC
The DNA here is from genome assembly GCA_024550625.1 of Dendroctonus valens. NCBI lineage: Eukaryota > Metazoa > Arthropoda > Insecta > Coleoptera > Curculionidae > Dendroctonus > Dendroctonus valens. The sequence continues at coordinate 152,491 of JAJTJO010000089.1, read as the reverse complement.
AAAATATAAATTTCTTACGAAAATATCCTCAACTTGGAACATTTGAAATACAGCAGCAAATCTGCAACATTTGTATAAGACATTTATTTATATGTTAATCTGCACCATCCGGGATAATGTGAATATCAAGATGTGTTTCTCGATTAGAGATTGTACATTAAATCATTCTGCAGAAAAATAATCACACTGAATTTGTTCAAAATTGAAAAATTAATATGTAGTGAAACACATTATAAAGAAAAATTCATAAGTTGCAATACTTTTTAATCAAAGAAAAAAGAAATATAGGTAGAAAATTCAATCAATTGAAATAAGTACATGAAATCGTAAGATTTCAAATTATTAATTAGTTACTACTTAAGTGAAGACATTTACCAAAAACATTAATTAATCGTAGAGAAGAATCGAAGAGAAGAAGAAGATCTTTATTTCTCATGGAAATAGGCTATCGACCTATCGGTCTTTCTGCCCTTGTTTTGTACATGCAGTCTTAATCTAAATAAACAAACAAAGGTAAAAATAATCTTATTCTAGGATAACAATTTCATAATTCTAATTCTGACAAACAGGAATCTTAAATTTATTGTCCACTAGTCAATTACGATTGTAAGCGTTCGAGTAGCGTTGATGTAAGGAAACGGAAGCGGGATTGTTTGGTTGGTCTTGTAAGACAAAGGGGATTCAGTATGGACCAGTTGTAGGGGTTGTTTGTCCATTTTGTCTGTAAATGTATGAGTCTTTCTGAAATTTTTGTCATATTTGTGCGTTCGTATAGTAGTTGGGTGGAGGGGTTGTATAGTGGGTTTTGGGGGTGTCTTATTCGTGTTATTAGTCTTAGTGCAATTTGTTCTGTTGTTTGTATATGACGTTTTGTCCTTTCTGTTCCGTTGGTCATGAGTATATGTCCATAGTCTAGCAAGGGTCTACAAATAGCTTTATATATTTTGGTGGCGGTATTTGTGCTAATTCCACTGTCTTTGTAGGTTAGTGATCGGAAGTGTTTTGTTCTCTTTATTGTTTCTGTCCTGATGTTTCGTATGTGTTTAGTGAATTTAAGTTTGTGGTCAATTGTGGTACCTAGGTATTTTATGTCATTCTTTGGTTCTGTCGTTTGGCCGTCTGCAATTATTGTAGGGGAGTCAGCGTTGAGTCTGTGATTTGTGAGTAGAAGTTGATTTTTTGACGCGTTTGGTGTTAGTCTCCTTTTATAGAACCATGACATTGTATTGTTCGTTAGTGTTTGGAATCTTTCAGTCGCTTTTTCAGTGGTTTTGTCGTGTACTATTAGTGCAGTATCGTCGGCGTATAGTAATATGTACGCTGATTTGTCTATTTGGTTTTTGTCTGGTAAGTGGTAATTATAGATATCATGGCAGTATATATTATATAGGAATGGTGAGAGCAGGGATCCTTGCGGGAGTCCTTGTTCAGGGGAAAAAGAAAAGATAATGTGTTGTGAATTTGCACTTGTAGTAGTCTGTTTTCAAGTAAGTTTTTTATGATGTGAAGTAGATATGTTGGTGTGTGGAGTTTGTGAAGTTTGTAGAGTAAGCCCATATGCCAGACACTGTCAAAGGCCTTGTTAATGTCCATGAATAGACACGCCGACTTTTTGTCAGTTAGGTGAGTTGTTTGTATATTGTTGGCCAAAATAAAGAGCGGATGAATAGTCGAGTGATGTTGTTTGAAACCATGAGAAATAATTATGAGTTCTTCTGGATTTGCTCTGAAATTATTCAAAATTTAAATAATCACTTTGTTATGTTATTTATAGCTACTATCTAGACTGTCTAGACTAGAAGTTAATTTCTTACTTTATTCATATCTTTTGTAACGCTTAATTTCAGTCGCTAATAGTAACAAACTTTAAAAATTGTATAAGTTAGTTTTTATTTTATGGTCTTTTTAATACTTTAAAACATAGATTATACCGCATTCCCCTAATAAAAGACATTCTTTTTAAGCCAAAGACAAATGGGAGAAAATCAGTAAAAAAAGTAAAGGAGCGGGCAACAGATATTCTAAGTAATAAATTCGAGTGAAAAACCATCACCAATTTTACCAATTTATAGTTATTTTACTGCTGAAATACTTCCCGTATAAAAAGGAAAGTAAATTTGTTTATCATGATAGAACCACATTTTAAATGTAAATGGAAAATTTTTAAGCAATTCCTTATTATCTACCTTATGCAGCCGATGCTGGGACCAAGTTGCAAATGGAACATAACATAGATTTGAAAAAGCGACTGTAAAATAAAAATGCATATCAAGCAAAGCTTTTATACAGTTGTAAATTAAGAATATAACAGAACGGCACTGAAACCCAAGCATATGCGGATTAACGAGACTAAAAAATAATAATACAAACTAAAAGGAAAAATTACGCTGATATTATTATTATTATTATTATTATTATAAGCGATCGATGGCGATGTTGCAACCGGAAACGCCGTCAGACAACACGAAATAATTAGAGTTCAATTCGAAAAGATTGAAGAAAGAATTTAGAAGAGTATAATACTACATACTTAACCTTTGCGTTGTAATAAATGGTAAAAGCTGCAAGCGAAGTGCGAGCCACTAAATTATGATTTAATCTGGACCATACACGATTGTGCTCTATGCGCTCCTTTACACACCCACACAACACTCCGCTTCGCCCTTGTCCTGTTAAAAGAGCGGTGTTTTAAATGGAGAATTTGTTGCATTTAGCCCAGCGCCAACCGCGTTATTGAGAACTAGTTAAGAATCGGTTGTTTGCCCGTATTGAATTTATACGCGACTTTCTTAGTTCACGGCATGATGAGTTCAACATAAAACAATGATAAAATAGTGTGACTAAAATATTATGTTTTTGTGTATTATTGTGTAAAATTTAATTAATGTTAAAATACTTTTTAAATATTCATAGCAAGAAAAAATAGAATTGAAAGGAAAATGTGGACCAATACCAGACATTATTATATAAAAATCTGGTGTAAAAGTGTAGAGTAAAAATTATGGGAAATGATGACAGGACAACATCAGTATTATCATAATCAAAACATTTCTCAGCAATGGTACCTATCTATTGAAAATAAGTTTATCTCCGAAATAAACAATTTTAACAAAGAAAATGAAAAACATTGGGAACAGAAAAATCGTAGGAGCGACTTAAGTTATAAAAATTAGATGCAAAATACGTTTTCTTTGCAAAAGTTGAAGGACATGTTTAAAAGTTTACCAAGTTACTGGGTCCGGTGATAAGTCCTTTCAATTCTTTCAATAAAGATGTTCAAGTGAAATATATTGACTAATTATTAAACTACAATGAAATAGCATTGAGAATTTTGTTAAATGCATCAAAATTAGTCAATACGAAGAAATAACTGCAGCTTGTCTAACTTAGAGCGTACATCCAGTGTAGGGCGCGTTTATTACAGTCGTTGATGCCTCTAATTAAGAGGTCTAAAAAATTAAGTAACTTCTCAATAAAACCGCTTTTCTCGATCATGTGATGTTATGTTTCAATTGTCCCTAATCGATTGTCAATAGTCGTAATGTAAATCGCGTCCTGGTCAAGCGCAACGTAATCAAAACAATCAGCATTTTCAACAGACATTATGCACGAAGCCAGCCGGCATTTCCTCACGCTGATTTATTCATGGCATGGCTTATTTTTTATTCTGTTGGTAACTGTTTATATCCCATTATTTAGAAAAGTAATATTCAAAGTCATTATGCCGATCATTTATAACAATTGTTTTCCATGTGCCCCCTATTTATTATTTACCGGGCAAATATTTTTTGTTTGGTCAGATAATATTTACGTTATCTGTCTATATAATTATCCAGGCGGTGGAGGTGCTTGTGGAAATTAACGTCATTAACTAAAATCGCACCTAATTAGGGCGACAACTAATTTAGCAGTTGGGAAATTAATGTTAATGCAAAGTTATCCATTAGCGAGAGTTGCAAATATGAAACTTAAAGTTACAAAGTATTAGTTGCACCTCCTTTCTAGTGATGAGCCAGACTGATCTTGGTCTTGCAGAGTCAAGAGACTCTTGCAAAAGTAATTCGATATTGCAAGAACAAGACCATACAAGTCTTGGTCTTAGTCTGGCTTTGCTCATCACTACTCCTTACTTAAATGCTTCATGTTTTCATTTGCCACAACTTTATATTGTGTGTTTTTCCTGTTCCCTGTTCCTGTTTCTCAACTTTCTTACTTTCTGGTTTTTTTTTTGAAAATGCATTTGGTGCAAATGCGAAACAGGTGGATGCTCTCACGACATAGAGGAACATCACGAATGCATAATAATAATTACAGGGCAAATGGTCATCACACGCTATCGCTGAATTATGACACGATTGCGGCAGGTAGAACTATCCACTAAAAATAATAATTGCAGGGGTTACGATTGGAAGTGGGGAAAGTTCTCTATGTAAAATCCATCGATGGTCTATTTTTATTCTTGAAACGAATTTAAAATTTAAAATACTTCTGTATTTTAATTTTTCTTTATTGCAAAACCATTTAGATTTATTGTTTAAACTTTCCAAATAAAACTAAACCGCTAAACTGTAAATTTCATGTAATGTTTAAAACCCAACATGTTCGTTCCATGTTCAGTCGACCAACCCCCGATAGCAATTTATAGATAACGCAAATCCATCGACCTACAATCATTATTTAATAATGCATAGTCCAGATTATCTATATAGCAGTATGTAAGTCAATATCTATGAAGATGTCACCATCGACATGAATGGCTTATAAATTATATTTGCCTAACATATTTAGTTATGAAGGCTGTTTACTTTGTTATCAAGCCAGGGTAATGATTATAGAATTTATTCAGCGCAGTATTTCGGAAACTTGCATAGAAATTACTATATAAAGCCCAAGTAATGCCAAGTAGTCTAATTTTGAAGACGAAAGTTGTTTATAATGTACAAAGCGTTTCTTATTAAGGTGCAACTATTCAAGAGAAGTGCTTAGAAGGTAATTTCCAATAAGTTTGAGAACAATCCGCAAAATTAACATGTTTTTGATTTTTTTTCTAAAACGAGTCAAACTTAGAAATTTGAATTTTCGCACACGTTGATAATTAATTCAATTACATATTAATTAAAAACTATTTGTTTCAGTCCGTTCCAAATCGTGAAATGTGCCTAATTTCGCAAAAGAAACTCGAAGATAAAATGGGAAAAATGCGTAGGTTCAAATGTATTCTAAATACTAAAAAATTTGCACATGACAATGAAACACCCTGTATATATCTGATGTAAAAAGGGCTAGGATTTTTGGACATTTTTCTTAAAGAAATTGTTAAAAATGCTGGGTTTTGTTAATAATACAAATTATTTAGTGGGCGCAATGTTGTCTTCGATTTGGGCAAATGAAAGTCAATTGATATTAAATAACAAACTCAGAATCACTTAAAAGAACATCAGGAAAATTATGAACTACACTTATTTTTCTATAAACTGTTGATCAATCAGTAGGAAAGCGATCGCTCTTTTAAATGGTTTAACGTGTCATTAAGCAGGGTAATAAAAATTAGCAACACACACTATCAACAATAATTCCGTAATGATCAAACTTATAGGAGCTTTAATGGCCATTCGGTTTCCATAATGAAGTTAGGGCGAAACCAGGTGAGCTTTCTCACAATTTGAGGTGCAGTAAGGACGTAATATCACCTGAAAGCTTATAATAACAAACAACACGTTTTAGAAACTGCAGGTTTTCATCGTTGTTCTTTAATCTTTTATTTTTTCATTTGGTTTACTATTATTTATTTATTTATTAGTGCTAAATGATTTACAATTAATATGGGTGTTATTCGGGTGTTTTCTTCAGATCTTTGAACGACGTTAATTTAGGTCAACTGAAAAAATGAAAAGCGGCAGTTAGCACATATTCATAATGCATAGCATAAATTTCAATTTAATTTATTCAAAAGCGTTCAGTTAGTTTTGTAAATCTCCTCATATGACCCTCATATGCAAAGTATTAGTAACTTTAATCTGTACACTTTAGTCAAAAATTTAAAAAAACGTAACCAAAAATAATCAATATTTTACAAAAGATTTGCATCGACAGCTTCAGCAGCTCTCGTGTGTCTCAAGCCCTGGGCAAATCTGTTTAAAAAAGTACAAAAATCGGAAAACAAACAACGCAAATCACCTGGTCAAACACCTATGAATAAGCCCAACAGACCAAATCAAGCTGATAAGCTCATGTTGTTGCATGAGCAAGTTGCAATTAATAATTGCCTTATAGAACTATCCTTTGAAAGCTCTGGAAATAATTCCTTAAAACATGCACAACTACAAAACACCCTGCATTAAGTAGATGCAATTGAATTGCTAAGCTAAAAGCTAAAACCTAGAAGCGTTTAATTCTGTATTAACCATCTGACCTGGACACTTGAACCTACTATTAAATAAATCACATATATGAAAGTTTTATATGCAGATTTAAATTAATCGCTCCTTAGCAGATTCCTCCTCTATAATAGCACACCGATATGTCTGAAATATGTATCATTATCGAGCTACTGAATGGTGTAAGACAATAAGACGACGCCACACGTGTTAAGGGTGCGTAATAGAAAGTAATAAACCCTGAGAGAATATCGAACGTTTACAGGTGTTACAGGTAGCACGTCTAGCTTGCCATCCCTTTTATTATAAAAATCAGTTACTATTTAAATGGCATGAATTGTATTATTAACGCAATCGGCTTATGTTAATAGTATACTCTTATTTCAGGAAGATTGAGGTAAAGCTGGGGTTGTTGAGTGTTTTCCCTGGTCTTACGTAGAACTCATTGGAAACAATGGAATGTTAATATCTATGATTTTCTATGCATTTCTGGTCTATGTTTTCCTAGTTATGTAAATGTGTTTTTGATGCTATAATGTTCAACTGATACTGAGTGAGTCAAGAGAAGCGTTCAAAAAAATCCTTGTGTTCCGAAACGGTCCCCGGTTTAAACGTTTTCATGATGTTCATTTGCGAATAAAAGCTTTTTCAATAATTTTTTTGTTTCTACATGTTGCCATTCGCATAATTGTCTGGCTCTGTTTCTGAGAACTTTTTTTGATGATTATTTGCATTTGACTTGGACGCCGGTTGAACAGGTGATCAAGGTATCTGTTAGTGTGGGAGACATTACGGTATACCTTCTGGTCCAAAAGATAATCTCTCCTGGATATCAAGTATTCTTTTGCATTTCCAATTTCCATAGTAAATTGTATGTCTTAAATTTCAGAAACTTAATGGTCGCGTCGATGTTTTCATGTTACAAAAGTGTCATCCACGGTATCGGTTACCGTCCATGGGTTATACGCCAGTTCCAATCAAAAAATTTTCATTTTGCTGATGAAGTGGTCAGAGTCTTGATGCGTGTGCACGTGGATCTTCTTTTGTATGTTTGAGAATCTTGAGCACTAAACATTGATCTAAATGGTACTTCTTTTTTATACATTTTTAGTTATCCTTATCGGGGCAGGGCCTCAGATTTAACGATTTTTTCCTTGGTGGTTTCATTTATTATGGAAGCGGTTCATGATTCTCAGTTTGGTTTGAGTAGAGTCTCTTTAAAGTTTCACTCCTTCTCTTCGGTTTCTGACCTACTGTACGTCGGACTGTAGAATTTCTTTTGTCAGCTGGCAGAACAACGATGTTTTTTTCAGATGAATTTTTCTTTTTTCTCTGAGCAAAAAGCGTTCTAAAGAACTACAATTTATTTAAAGGCCTTTTTAATGGTAAATGCTTAATCCGTATTTAATGCCTACGATTGCAATCGTTAAGTTCCTTAAGTTGTTTTCTTCCGTTAATTTCGTTAAGTCGATTGGATTATATTTTATTTGTAGAAAACTTGGTATTTACGATTAAAAAATAGCCAACTGTATAGTTTTTGTGTGAACTATCTGGAAAACAGTTACAGTTACTATTTTATTATCGCAACAGAAAATATAAAGTTGCCATTATTCACCCCAATAATATAAAGTATTTAAACAGTCTTATCTTCCAACATATGAAACTGAGACAGTCTTGAACATATTCGTCTTCTTCTATCTAACTCAACAGGTTTTTATATTTCAATCTGTATACTAACACAACAGTTTCTTTTAAAAATCTTCAAGCAAATATTTTAAAAAATTTGCAGAATGTGAAAGAAAGATGTTTCGATTTTAACTTTAAAAAAATTGTCAAATGGTTTTTTCCCAAGTTGGTACTTTACAACAACAATTGAAGCAAGTTATACAATAAACCTAAATATCAATTAAGGTCATCTCAACAAAATAATACTAATTATATTAATGTTTTCATTTTAATATCAAAGGGCGTAGTTTTTGTGTTAATCACTTTTAAATAAAATTTCATTTTGCGAGAAATTTTTACAAGAAACCTTGAAGAATTGTTAAGCGAAAAAATACTGTCTTTCTAAAATTCATCGGCAGCAAAAAAACTTACAGACAATTTAATATAATCAATTATTAACATATCAGGACGAGACACAAAAGAATATCATCAATAAGAAAATATGTTTAAGCAAAGCACTGATAACAATAATAAAAACAAAACCATAAACTGTGCAGATAATTCACTCTAATAAACTTCAAAAATCAACAAGAGGTAAATGAAACAAAAGCAATAAAGCTGAAAATTTATGCATGTATGAGAAAATTGAACAATATCCCTTTCAAACAAAGATACTGCTAAAATAATTCAATTTTTAAAATACAACTAAAACGAGCCGCTAAATAATAAAAATATTATTATTAAGCAAATGCACTAATTTAGTGCAAAAACCCAATTATATTAAAAACACGCTGTGGAAAAAACCAGATAAGTATAAGGTTGGATTTTGCTTTGAGAATGCTGAACATATTAGTGAAAATTGGAACATTAGTGATATATAATTAACTAATGACTTACTTTTCAGCTAAACCATTCAAAAATGTATCAAACGGAAAAGGTCATTTATATTGATTAACAAATCTGTATGAACTAGTTCAATGAACAGTTTTTACCACTAGAAATAGTCCCCTTCAATCAAACGGCCTGCTATAATATCAAATAATTAATGTAATCCTTACTTAAACTTTCATTGTTCTGACATACCGGATCTATTTGTGAATTTTAAAGCAGCTCAGTTATAATAATGATAAAAGAATGAAGGCAACTTAGAAAAGTATTACCTTTAGACCGCTTGGCACCTGGGCGGTTAAGTACGAACAGAACGGCGATTTAATTAAAGAACATGAAGAGATGAAATGTGAAGGAAATCTTTAACTAATAATTAGAAAACTGGCCTATAATTGTAAGGCCAAGCATGGCAAAGTCACAAGCGAAAAGTATTCCCTGGTATAAGAACTGGAAAATACTTAGTTAACAAATGTTATTTGTGTAATTTTTGTATTTTATTCATATGTAAACTACTTTCTTTTATCAAAACGTATCGCGTATCGCGAATAAATTCTGATTGAAGTCACAATGAACTTAATATATTTTAAATATGTATTTTACTTTTAATACAGTTTGTGTGCTTAGCTGTGATTCAAATTATTAATATCTACTTTATTAGTTTCAAAAATAATCCTCAAGAAGAGTTACATAGAATGGTCGACTATCCCGATGGTTATTGAAAACTATCAAAAATTCTTTTGCTGTATGCAGTATATTCATAATGCAAACGCTTCATAAAAGGAGCACATATTTATTCAAAGTTGATTTAAAAAATCAGCGTCTAAAGTTAGAAAGTATAAGTAGTAAAAAGTCTAGTAATGAGTAAATAATTAAGCCGGTTTTTTACTTAGTTGCAGCGAAACGGTAAATTGAAGCTAAATGAAACTGGATACGTCCAAGCTAAATGTAGGTAATTTAAAAATTCCTTAAAGAATTTGTTGCGTTTTAAAGAAATTCTCTTTATAATATTTTAAACTTTACAATTATTTGCTCGAATTTTTGCATCTTGCAGTCAAACTTATTTTGCTTTTTCTAAATGTTGTGGTATGTCTTTGTTATTTATATACCTTCTTCTTTTGTCTATTAGCTGTATATTGTTTTCAGACCGAAATGTCATAGCATTTCTTCTCTACTTTTTTTACTGCTTTTCATAATTTTGAGGCAAAGTTTTTAAATAGTCTGCAACCTTTCGAGTTTATTCCACTTTTGATGCAGAATAAGCACAGACGCACAATTCCATTTTACATTAATAAATGTATTCTACATACAAGTCTAATAATTTTTTCATTCTACAAAATACCTTAATTTACTACGCGTATTTATTACATAACATGAGTGATTGAACTCTGGATATAAATCTAGTGATTGGCAACCTGCTCGGATAAAGACAATGCTGAATTACAGGTAAACATGTTGACTATAAAACAATGTCGCACTAAAATGTAATTGAAAAAGACGTAATTTCAGCAAATTTTCTGACGAGCAAATTGAACCGATTGCATTATAACACGACTACACCAAAAAACGCATTAACATTCCAAAAATCGCACTGATGTAATCGATAATATTGTTGCTCTAAATTAATTTGCATCGGCTGATCTTATTAGCATATTTTATAAATGAGCTATGCGGCAATTTACATTCAAATCTGCAAAATCATTGGTTTCCGAAGGAGCGGTCCCACTTTAGATGACATTATAGATCCACTTTTTTCTTCGAATTATTTCGTGTCTAGTGAAGACGCGTTCTAATTTCTTCGAGAACGCGGAGATGCATGCGTTGAATTTCAACTGCATTTCGATATTGTTCAATTTATTTATATTGAGGTTTTTTCATATCCGGTTTAAGTGGTTTTGTTTAGAAAATTTAACGCTTTATGGGCAAACAAATTCTGTATAAGTTTTCTGTTTTTGTTCTCCATAAATGAGCAATTACTCACCTGAAATGTGAATTTGCAAAACTATTTTTTGTTTTTATTTAAAAAATGCACAAAAATGTACTTTTTATCAGCATCATTTTAAATTTAGAAACTAACCGCACCTTCACTGCGAACATTCAAACAACCATTATGCATATTTCCTACACTTTAACAGCGATGAAAACAGTTCTTCATCTTAAAATTATAGACAATTTTGATAATACAAGGAGTTTTATTATGGTCAGTGAAATGAATAGAGTAGACATCGTGTATGATAAAAGACGTTTTGCATTTAAAAAACTGTTGTGTAATCATTTATTTGCTGTAGTGAATATAGTTATCAAATATTTCTATTGTTTTGAAGAAAATATATAGAAAATACAAAATGTTTAAAAGTAAATACAAAATATACTCGTAGGTGTTCATGCTTTTATAGCAAAGGAATGAATCAAACTAGTAAAGTGTAAAATCGCCTTTTATGTTCAAAACTCAACTAACTTTCAAATGTTTATCATACATTGGCAAAAAAAGTTATTTTGGATACTTTTAATGCATTCTTCAGTTACTTTTACGATTATCATCCATTTAATCAGCAAGAAAATCCGCAAGCCTCAGTGAGTTTGAGGTTCTCATCGATACTTCCAAAAAAACTGTAAAATATAGACTAACTTTCTGCATGTTGAGTCACAACAAAGATTCTACTTTTCACAGTCAAACTCCTTAATGGACGTTTCGGTTCTCAAAGTTCAATCGGATCAACTTCTACAAAAAACTCAAACCAAAAGACAGATTCATTATACAAAAATAAAATATTTTGAAGTTAAACATGAAACCTCAAAGTAATCAATTGCATTGTTTGGTAACTGTATTCAATTCTCTAGTTCTTAATTGTTACAATTTCAAGAATTAATCTAGCATTTGAACAGCAATTCCATAAAACCCAGCCAAACCGCGATATAGCAATTCCCATATATTATCCAAAGTTTTTTTATTTCACCGCAACAATTATATTCTTAATAAATAAAATTAATTGTTTTTAGTAAAATAATGAAGCAAACAATTAATCCGTATACCATATTAACAATAAATAAGTTGAAATCCCCACTCTTCCTGTAAAAAACGTATGTGTTTACATCAGGTAAAATAAATATATAAATTTGCCGGTGCGCTTAATCTTCCAACTCTTTCGAGTAATCAGCAGCAGATGCCAGTTCGATTTCAAGAGTGTTTTTCATCTTATATTTAGACGGTTTTGGACCTTAGCCAATCTATGAATGGTTTGTTCGGTTTTATAACGCTAAAAGAAAGGTTCACTTGAAATATCATACGTTTAATCAAGCGCGTATTAATTAGAATTTAAAATGGCTTTAGTCGCAAATTCTACGAATTCGACTGAGTACACAGTTACTACAGTCTTGCTCAGTTTGGGCAATCCAAACGTTATGGGGGATCCAGTCGAGTTTCCAGAAACTTTTAGGAAACTCGTTAAAGGTCTGGGCCAAATGTTTTACATTGTTAATCCGGCAGAAACTTCATACCAACATCCGGACGATGTTCCGAAATTATTTTATCAAGTAAGTATTATATTGAGGATCTTAAATTTAAAACTATGTTTTTTTTTGGGAATTTTAAGTCGAGATTAAGGCTTGTTTTATGACGAAAAAAATTTCACTCAAAAAGTCACTTTTGGGCAAAGTAAGTGACATAATAATGATTCTAGGCTTGGCCATATTTTCTACTGTTTATGGTCGTGGAAAACATCCTTTTATGGATTGAGAAAAAACCAACAGTGAGACTAAATGATAGTATTACTAGTTTATCGCATGGCATTTTCCAGGAATGTGGACGGTAAATATTTTTCAATTCAAATAAACTACGCAATGATAACCATACAAACAATAACAACGCTAATTGTATTATTTGATGTTTTAGGCTACTATTTAGAGGCTCAGAAAGCTACATCTATCTATATATTTATCAACATTTTCGAATCTGTGATTTATCTTGGAACCTACCTTTTACTTGGTATCTGGCAGCAGTTGGAGTCGATTTTTGTTATTATTGGGTCCATAGAGCATGTCATGGTAAGTGTTCAGCATGCATAAATTATTTACATACATTTTACTGTCACTAATTATGGTGTTATGTGATGAGCCCTGCGTTTCGTCCCGGGTCTACCTATTGGACTCGTCAGTAAGGCTTTAGGTAGACCCTGCCTTATACGCCAGACATCGGTTCTACGTGTTCGGACGTAAATGAACCGAGCCGGTATAGATCTTCTGCGGTGAGATATTGGCAACCCGTGTTGCCGATTAGCATTAGATTGAAAACCACTCGTTCCATTCTGCTTTTTTTCTCCCAAGCATCTATATCTTTTTCGTATATTTCTTTTTCCTGACTGTACTTTTAATTCATTCCAATATATTCCTGGGTTTTTCATTCATTCCAATATTTTCCAAACAATTTTTCATTCATTCATTCATTCCAATATATTCCTGGGTAAGGCAGGGTCTACCTAAAGCCTTACTGACGAGTCCAATAGGTAGACCCGGGACGAAACGCAGGGCTCATCACATAACACCATAATTAGTGACAGTAAAAACTATTTAATAACATTTTAAAAAAAGATAAATAAAAACAGTTTTTCGCTTTTTAATCAAATATATTTTATACTCCAGCAATTTCTTCCTTAGTATTTCAGTTTTTTAATTTCTCACCAAAAACTGTTTTTTATTTATCTAAGCATTTTATTTTCCAAAAGACTCCAAATATGTATTTTAATTATACGATGGATAAAAATCGAGGAAATAAACGTTGTGCTTTCATTAGCTCGATTCCACATAAAAAAAACATGAAAAATATTGTCGCTTGAATAAGCGTGCATATAAATTATTTTCCTATTCGCACTAGAAAATTTCACAGGAAATGTTTCATAAATTTTAGAAATTCACATTTTGTGGGCTCAACATCAAGTGCATCACAGTTCCGAAGATTACAATTTAGCGGTTGGTTTAAGGCAATCGGCTCTACAAGGATGGTGTGGCTTTGTAAGTGAAAATTAATACTTTAAAATATAATTGTTTAATATAATAGTTATAAATAATTCGAATAGTCAAGTCTATTCTACTAATAAAGCCAAAAAAAGCAGTTACTTGAACTTTTCAATCGTCCTTAAAGAATGCAAATAATTCAAATTCTGTTTGGTGCAGTTTTTATACCAAATCGAAAGTTACATTAATAATATTAGAGGAAGAAACCCTGATGACTAAAAGCTTACTTCTAATTTCAGTCGTTTTACTTACCACTGGCTTTTATCATTCCGCCATCGCAGTTTGTTACACATCAATATTTCAACTTACTCTATCAGTTCTGGATCCATACGGAAACCGTTCAAACGTTGGGACCTTTGGAATGGATTTTCAACACTCCAAATCATCATAGAGTGCACCATGGTAAACAAATAGCTTTAATTTTCACTAATTGATTTTTTTCCAAAAACTTGTCCATTGAAATATTTATTGAATGGCAATTTATTAGAATGAACAGAGCATTTTTAACTATAGGGAGCAATATTTACTGCTTGGACACAAACTATGGAGGCGTTTTGATCATTTGGGATCGAATATTTGGAACTTTTGCCAAAGAGCGCAAAGACGAAGAAATTATTTATGGACTGGTTTATAATCAGCCATCTTTTAATCCAACGCATCTACAGGTAAGGCGCTTTTTTTAGTTAATTTTCTGTATTTTTTTCAACGTTTCGTATTTGTTGTGACTTTTAATTTATATTTTTTCAGACATTCTACACAAAGTATGTGATCCAGAAGTTCCAAGCGATGAGTTCTTGGAAACATAAATTAGCTGCCATTTTTTATGGACCAAGCTGGCAGCCTGGTAAACCCAGATTGGGTCTTGAGGAGGATAAAATAAAGGTAATATCTTTTGCTACAAATATTTCCAAATGAATTTTTTGGCTAAATACATCGACGAAAGCTGTGAATTTTTAAGCCAAATAATAACAAAAAATACATTTTTGAATACAAAAATATAAATGTAATTTCCGATTATAAAAACTATTATAAAGTTTCTACATATTCAATAATCATGTTCCACAATGTTAAGCAGATGTTTCTGGCCGCAGTATTTATGACTGAAACCCAGAGGAAAAAATATTTAGAAAGCGAAAATTAATTAATTCATTCTGAAAGAGTACATTGATATCAATTAGGCATTCAGCCTTATTAAAATGGTTAAATTTCGTTTTTCAGGTAGTTAAAAGAGACAAGTACAACGTAAAAATTCCCTTATGGTGCAACCTGTATCTTCTCATCCATTTCGCTGTGATGGTTTATGGTTTTCATCAACTAGCACTTAGACATCTGGTAAGTAGATTCTAATCTAATAAATATATTTTCATTCACACAAAATGCAGCATTATCGTTCCTGTTACAAAGTTTCAGCTAAATATTTAAGTCGATATTTGGATAACGTTGTGTGTTTTTTATCTGTTAATAAATAATACTAAGTTTTTAAGCCTACAAAAAATGTATATTTTAATTGATATATTTTATTGTAAAACTGGACTGATAAACAATAATCTCGATGACAGAATAACTGTAATAATAGAATGATTATTTCGCTTCGTGTAGTGTTATGATTTTCGCTTTTGTTAAATAATGAAAAAGCACTTCGAACAAAAAAAAAATTAACGAAGGTTTGCAAAGATTTGGAGCAAACCCAAAAATGTATCAAATTTAATTCGTTTTCGATTGAATAAATCGTTTCTCTCAGAAAAATCATATTTATAGCGACAATATTTTCAATTCATTGTGTATATTTTCCTGACTTTATTTCAACTTAATTCAAAAGAAATTCCTGGGTTCCAGGCAATTTTATTGTTTATTATTTAAAATGTTACAAATACGTTTCGGTGTCTTTCTCCACCATCATCAGTTTGTCTAAAATATACATTCACAGTCGTCATGAATGTTATGAATATATGTATATTTTAGTCCAAAAAAAACTCCTGGGTTCCAGTCAATTTTATTGTTTATTATTTAAAATGTCACAAATACGTTTCGGTGTCTTTCTCCACCATCATCAGTTTGTCTAAAATACAGATTTTGTATGTATATTTTAGACAAACTGATGCTGGTGGAGAAAGACCGAAACGTATTTGTAACATTTTAAATAATAAACAATAAAATTGCCTGGAACCCAGGAATTTCTTTTGAATATTTTCAATTAATCAAGTTTTTTTTCTTTTCAGTCTTTAAGTCCGGTTACGGTTTTGGCCTTTGTGTCTTACATCATCGCTTCTCTGACCAACATAGGACTTCTTTTCGATAACCATAAATTCGCTCCTATTTACGAAGTGCTCAGATGCATGATTCTTGTAACGGCCATTCAGCGATTACAATTTCCAGACATCGACTATTCCACTTTGCTGCTAGCCGAAGTGTTTTTCTTGATATCGGGTGTATTCTGGTTCTTGAAAAGTGTTAATATCCTAGACATTACCAGTACACTGCAAACTAAAATGGATTAAGCTAATAATCCATAACAGAATAATGTGATTTGCATTGAAAAATGCGGACTTTGTCTGAAAGAGAAACAGAATGTATGATTGTGAAAATAAGTATATTTTAATTGTAATTGATCGTTCTTGCTTAGCATAAGCAATAACTTGAATTACTTTGAACTCGTGATAATATTGTGATATTTTTTAGTTGTAAATTAAATTGTTAAACAATTACACATTTACAAAAATGTATCAATTATTATTAGTTCATTTACTAGCAACATAAAATGAAGAATTTTTAATATAATGTTTAAAAAATACTGGATTTTTTATGCGCAGCAAGTTCAAGACCCGATAGTAATTTATATACTACTTTTCTGTCTATAGGCAGAACTTTCCAGAAAAAAATCGATACTTTGAACTCAACAGCCGATAAAATTGAACATTAATACATAAGAATTTGTTTTCATTGAAAATATTTACCATACAAATATGCTGTTACATGAGAAAATATCCATGCAAATTATAAAGTTTAATGCAATAAAAACGGGACATTTTACAAGGTTTGCAGACATTTAAACAGCTCAATTTCGCGACAAAATTAACTTACGCTACTGAATTGAAAATTAAACACCCGAGAGTTTGCTGATTTATTACTGATTGGAGAATATTCGATTAAATAATAGACAAGCAGTTAACGAGAAAAAATATTTACGAAAATCAGGCGTTGACTTTCAATTCAGAGGATTTAAATTGTAATAAGTCATCCAAATAATCAAATCAGCTCCTTACACAGTATCGAATCTTAGTTATAATAAATAGGCAGATAAAAAAATATTACATCTGGTCCCATGAAGAAAATTGTGAATTTAATTACTCATTAAATACTAATTTAAAACTGTGTAGCATTTTAGTAATACGTCCAAGTCTGTTATTTTTAACATCTTCCTTAAATACATAAATACATTTTTAGCTTCAAAGCAACAAATCCCACAACGCAATGAATAATGTATTTAATATCCTTTGATCATATGATGCAATCTTTTGGCTTGTGAGGGGACAAAAGGAATGCAAGTAATACGCAATAGTTTCGAAGAAAAAGCTAACTATTTATTTAATAAATTTTAAGAAAACAAAATATCTATATGTAAAACGAGTACTTTTTGTGCAAAACATTAAACATAGTCGAAAAATATAAACAAAACATATAGTGTTAAATCCCTCACCCAATGCAAAAAAGAGCGTGTATATCGGACATATATAAAATTATGGCAATAACAATTATTGTGTATTTTATTTGCACACATCACTTTTCGAACAAACTTAAAATGTATCAGCAAATCATACGATAGTTGGCGTTATGTGAAAGCAATACAATTTTACATGAATAAACGGTCTATGAGAAAATAAATCTTCACTACAATTTTATAAGTTTCTATTTTTGGTAACCTATCAAAAATTTGCATTATGGACTGCGGAACATCGAACTATTTATTTTATTATCGACGTTTTTACTACATATAATAACACAGCTACCAATGTATTGATTAAAAAGAGTGTCATAACAACACAAATAGTCATCCAAAAATAGAGACGCCCGAAAACTAATAAATATATTGCACAGAATAAACAACTGAATTGTAACGGATGCACTGGAGGTACCGTCAGCTCTAAACCGCCTTTCTCTAAAAGCGTTCAATTAGTACTTAATATCAAACAAATTACTAAATCTAATAGAAAAATAGAAAATATTAATTAGGAGCTTAAATATTACAGAAACTATTATATAAATTTTATCAGCAGCCCGTATTGAGTCTAATTTACTAAAGCAGTTTAGCAAGCACGGAACTATCAACTAGAACTACGTACGAAAACTTTAACCGATAATCATTTCCACACTTTCCTCAAAAACCTGAAGCACATTCTATACAATAGTTGGTTGAATAGCACAGCTCTCTCAATATACATAGTAGCAGTAAATAATTCTTCTTTTCACATCTTTTAAATAATTTCATATAAAGAATCTCAATCACCAGCCAATGCAGCTTTGAGGAAAAGTAGACAACTCTAAAATATCGTCCATTGGGGTCGAGATATATTGTCTTTGAAAACAAAATGAAATATTTTGAACGAAGGCAATACAGCTAAATGCAGTTTAAGTTAAATACTATAATGGAATGTTGGAGGGTCTTTCCTATGCACCAAACAAAGTTGAATATAATTTATATGTATATTATAAGGTAATGTGATGCATGTGATGTATAATGGAATGCAATTGACAAAAACATATATGTATATATTTTGCCTTATAAAGTCGTAAAGATTATTTAAGCACTTTAGAAATATGTTAATAAGATATAACGTGATAACTTTGTAAGCACGACGTTTGTGTATGTATTTTACGCCAGTTAAATACAATGAAAATGATACATATAGCTTGGGTAACACTTCAACAATTACTTTAGCATTTTATTACACCTCGGATCTAGCACCAATAAAACACAATTTTTCAATATTATAATAGAAATACAATATAAGATTGGGTTCATTTCATACAGAGTTCTAGTTCGTACGCTCTCAACTGCACACAATCAAATTGTTTATTTTGCTTGGTAAGTTACAAATTAAAAACTCTGGTTTCCTGTACAATTAAAGCTAAAAATATAATAATATATTATAAACTATTCATCCTAAACAAATTAGACCATTGCAGTCCGCTATCAACACGTTTTAGTGCAAAAGATTTAGCTGCTGCGCGCTACATACTAGTAAAAGTAAACGAAATATGTCGCTGGCAGTCTCGATGGAGGAGGCGATTTTTTAGAATTAATTATATTACGTCTTCGGCAGTTGGTCTAAAAATTACAAAAATATTTTTGTCAGCATCTTCAATAGCTTTAATCATATTTACTAACACGGAATTCCACGAGTTGTTTTAGGAAATATACCTACGTACGATTATAATTATGTAAGATAGATACTATCAATATAAATAATAGATTTTTTAAATTGCAAATGATAAAATTTTAATTATATTTGATCCCCACCGCTATGATAATCACATATCAATGAAATTATATTTTAATTAATAAACATTGAATATGAACATTAAACAAAAATGTGGTAAAAAACCAATACACTTGCCTGATGCATCACGTTATTTCTTCTCCTTTTTCTTCTTAAGGAATGATGGAGTTCGCAAGCCTTTCTTTTTCTTTTTGTCTTTCTTCGGAGATTCCTCAGATATAGAGCGTTCCTAGAAAATGTAATTTATTTATACCTAGTAGATATTTAACCAAATAATAATCGAATGACAATAAAGATACAAACGTAACAAAAAAGATTGAAAAACAACTAGATAAAATAAGAGTTAAAAACTCACCTCTTTGCTACTCTGCGACAAAGTGCTCATATGAGCATCTGAATGATCTCCATTTACTGTAGTTTCACCTACAATACAAATATGTTTTAATATTTTGTAGTTAATTAATAAAAAATACGAATAAATGATTTTGGGATAAATGTATCAATCATACGATGAATTTTTTAAAATGTTTAAACAAATAAAACAATACTAAAATATACAGAATGGTTTATATTTAAAAGTTATCGTGTTTTGTTATGTTATGTGTTTATTTACCCATGTTATCCCCATATATAAACGAACAAATATATGTTCAATCTTTTACATAATTCTGCATTCTCTAAAACCTAAAAGGCAACCCGTGAATATATTTTTTTAATTGTTCACGAGATTTATCAAAAAAACATGAATTTGAGTCAAGAGTAAAGTAGCAAATTTCTGGCAATATCGAAAATTCTACTGAAGATGCAATTAAATAAATCGTGAAAAATGAAAAAAAAACGGATTTATAATTTTTTATAAAGTTTTATATTGCAAATTTAGTTATTTAGATACTGAATGATTATTGCGAATTTACTCAACAAAAACCATAAATGCTTAATATTAAAATTAGAGGAATATATTTTTTTAATATTTGAAATCGAGTAACGTATGGATCATTTTCAAAAAAAAATAAAAAATTTTCAGGGTAGACCGATTTTCAATACAATAAAAAAACCTACTTCTAGAAAAAAATTCTAAAGATATTTGAAAGTTGTATTTTAGGTTTTTTAATAAATATTTTAATTTGATAATATAAAGGTTTTTCATAAGGCCACAACTTACGTAGACAAACTGTATATTTCTTTTATTATATTTAAAAAGCAAATATTAATATAAAAAATGTCCTTATTCCAAAACTGTAAGAAAAAAATGTTTGAATTGTATATTTCGACTAGTCGCTTGAATACGAAAATTTCACCAATTCTGGGTCATAATTTTAAATTGAATAGTTTTCTGACTTTCTAAATCTAGACATTACAGTTAGATCTTAGAAAATAAAATATACAACTGAAATTTAAAAAATTAATGTATTATTTAAGAATAAAGGTTTCAGATATAGTAGGTACAGATTTCAAGAGGTGTTAATCTCAGGCAACCCTGAAGTTTAGGCTGAAAATAACACCGTAACTGGAAGTAGTAAAATATATGGGCGAAACACATCACATAGTTTTAAAGAGTGTTATTTTCAGGCTTAACCCAGGTGATGAGAGCTAATAGTCTGGAAATCGGTACTGGTTGTACCTACTTATATTACAAGTAAAAAAACACACCCTGTATATTTTGGCCATTATCAATACACTTATCCCAACTACGTATTGATTAGTATTAGCAAGTCCTTTATTACCTGTTAAACTGCAGTAAACCACCTAAATATTTTATTGCCCCTTTGTAATGTACAAAACAAACCAAACATCATGCCCAAATACAAAAACTTACTTTATTTAATCGAACATAAGACATATTAAGCTTAAAACATGTACAAAAACAGTTAATTAAAATTTGGCCTTTTCGAGGCCCATCCAGTCGCCTGAATTGTTTGGCGCAATGTTCTCTTTGTCTTCTTCGCGATTCGTTACCATTACGTCTGTAGTGAAAACAACGCGTCTCTGACCAAATCGTTGTGCATTCGATTTTGTGCGGAAAAAGTCAACTTTATTGGAAATTACAATATTAACTTCAGGCGGGGATTTTGACGAAGATAGACACTTGTCCTATAGACTTGGTATAATCAGAGTCGCTCTTACTAGAGCCGACTGTGCAAAGATCACTGTCATCCGTTAAATCTAAATCAGATTGATTTACTGAAGAGTCGCTTCTAATGTCGTGAGTTGGAGATAGACGGCTATCAAAAAGATTAACTCGCGGTTCTTCTTTGATAGGAGACAACGATCTAAAATATCTTTCAGGCGAATTTACAAGACTTGGCTGTCCAAACTTGTAATTCTCATTTAAATCGTTTCTGCAGGCGAGGTCAGATGGCGGTCTGAGAGGAATCTCATCCACATCTATAACACGGCGTTTCGAACGTGGTGTCACGGCCTGGGCAACGGACGGGCTGATTGAAATCCAAAGTATTTCAGATTCAGATGTAGAATCCTTCTTAAAAGTCGTCACAGTATGATCAAGAATTGGTGAATCCGTCTGAGTATCCGTATCCCGTTCCTTCTCTGATGGGCTTAATTTTTTATCTGGAGTAGATTTGGCAATGCTTTCATCTGACAAATCACGAGAAAAAATGCAAAACTCAGCGTTATCAACAGCATCAAAGAAATAATCTAAAACTTCGGAGACATACTCGGATATGCTAAATAGTTTGTTCGAAACAGCCAAGTAATCGTCAGAGTTACCGTCGTACAAAAATCGTTCATGATTCGAAATCAGACTTAGAACACTATTAGCAAGCGATAGCCTATATTCATTTCGTTGCTCAGAGGTTTGAGCTTGAGAAAACAGTTCGGAGTGCAGCATTTTCATTTTAGTGACTAGTTTAGCGACATAAGGATCGCGGGTAAGTTCAGGAAAAACCACCAAATCGCTATTTTCAAAGCCTTGATCTAGTACATGATCGGTGATCATCGAAACCAGTCGTCCAATTCGAACATCGTCATATTGAACTCTTCCAATCATTGTTATGTGTGAATCTTCCACACGCTCATCAGTAGCTGTTGGGTTATAAAGATCCTGAAGCCTGCTTTTCAATGTCTGATTTAGTACCCAGCCCTTTCTTACCAAAGCCTCATCGCCATCCTCTTCTTCTACAGTGGGTTTATCACACACTTCCACATCTTGAGCCAAAGACATAGAAGGTTTGAAACTTTCAGTCACTAGGCTAGTGTGGTGCTTATCAAGTTCATAATCATCATGTTCCAGTTCATATCCTCCATCACCTTCATCTATTTGGACTTTAAGTAACTCATTCATTAATTCAGATGTTTCATCTTCCTTGAAATTAGTTAAAAACGTTGAATTAGCAGTTTGAAATAATTGCTCCTCTGACGGTTCATTAGTTGCATTTTCTGGGTATTCCACATCATCTTCAATTAAATCGCTTCCTACTTCCGGAATGTCATTTAAAATTTCAGTTCTAAACGGCGCTTCCAAGGCAAAAGTCAATTTGCCATTTTGTTTATATTGACATAACATATTGTCCATTATGTCATTTTCGATCTGTTGGTCATAAGAAATAAACTCCGAACATTGCTGATCCTTTTCACTTAACTGAGGATCGTCCATGGCAAATGTGCTTCCGAAAGATCCTTGTTCAAAAATGCTTGAAGACACTTCCGAGGACTTTTGCTCGTCGCTAGTCAAAATTTGCAAGTTTTTGTTTGATTCGCTTATATTTTCTACCGGAATACTGCCGATTATTTCACATTGCTTCACAGCAAACGTTCTGCATCTGCGGGCATCTGATTCGCTTTCAGTTTCCGACGACTGTACGGTATCATCTTCACAAACTCGTTGCTGTGTATCTTTAAACAGTAAATCAGCTCCAGTCACTTCAACCATCTCATCATCAACAAAAGCTTCTGCATTTTCTACTCCCCTTTTTAAATTAGAATCGTCACTTAGAGGCACTGGGCCTTCATTTTTGAGATCGTCCTCCACATCAAGCTCTTGACATAGAAATGCTGCTTCACTAATTAGCTTAGTTTCATTGTTATGCAACTCTGCTTTATCCTCCAAAAATTCAACGCTGCTTTTGCCCTCAGGTAAATCAATTAACATTTCAGCTAGAGCTTCACTAGCTCCAACTTGGTCCTCCTCGTCAAATTCCTTAGTTTCGCATAAATTGCTGTTCTCTAGTTCACGATTCTCATTAGTGTAACTTAGTTGTGAAACTAAATTACTCTGTAAATCTTTCAAAATTTGCCTTTCAAAAGAATACGAATTTGTCTCCAAATGTAAAGTATCTGACTGGTGGTCGACCTGCAACGGTGTATATTCAACGTTGTGTTGATGACCTACTTTAAAGTTATTCATATAAGACGTTTGACTAGTTTGGTTGTTTAAAATTGGGATTTCCACAAAGTTAAGAGCTTTAGCAAACGGAGCAATGAATTCCTTTAGAGTATCCAAAGAAATGTCTACAGCAACTGAATGGGCTTCTTTAAGGGTGAGAGATACAACACTTCGTTCATTAACATATCGTTCTCTTGTAACGGAATTTTCGAAGATGAATTGTGCATCGTCACTAGCACGTTTGGTCATGGTTTTGATAACAGGTAGCATTTTACGGCATTGATTTGTTATGCGAACTAAATGAAAGTGCACAGGGTTCGGGGCTAAGTAAGTACCCTTAGGAAAGCCAGCGTGACTGTTTGTGCGATAATTGCTTTTTGTTTGTTGTGGATTACGCGCATTGATTGTTAGTACTTCAGAACCTGAAAAGTATTAACATGTTTAAGCATTTAATTTGATGCAGCAGTTTTCCAAATGAAATAACCAATAAGCACATATATTGAAAAGCAATGACCGTAACAGATGATGACAAAAACAATGAAAGTATTTCATTCCCAAAAGGGCATCAGTTAGCAAGCATCCCTCGAGTTTCAAAACATCTATTGGTGTAATATTTTAAAGAAAACAAATCTAGAGTTGAATTTATGGAAGATAAGCATTAAAAAAATCTAACTCTACGCACTTGTGAGAACATACTATAAGCCACCGATATGATGATGAAGGCATTTAAGTAAGAGCCAATTTATTGATTCAACATGCCGAACTAAATCTTTAATCGATATATAGCGACACAAAAGCTCACATTAACACCAATTTGCACTTCTAAAAAAAATAAACAAAAAACTTTAACCAAACACCGACAAATTGAATAAAATGCATGCACCAAATCCACTCAAATACCTCCCAAATGATTAAAACTAAAACTTACTCTTATAACTGTTGACTGAAACTCTTTCAGCTCTTAGGAACTGTTCTACTGGAGATTTCTCAACTAAACATGCAAAAATAAAAAAGTGTCGTGCATAAAAAACTAGGTGAACTAGTGAGGAATAATAAAAACTAAATAGAGAAATAGAAATTAAATAAATCAGATATATTATGACCATCACCAACAAACATTTACTGGTTTACCTCGCAAAAGTAATTTATTTTCCAATTGGAATTTGATTCAAATTGTAAACTCGAAAAGCTTCCGATTTAATAAAAAAAAAAATGGAATAAATTGGAAATTTTTTTATTTAGAAAATTTGATTAGTTTTACAAGCTAAACCACTAATGCCTACATTTCAAACATTCAAACACATCATCTTTAAAATAAATGATCAACTGGATATTCTCTTAAATTGGTAGTGATTTAGCAGTTGATTAAACAATAAAAATAATTTGATATTAATATTTAACGCATGTATTTATACGTCGGAAAATCTATCAATTAATTTAATCTAATTTACAAATTACATAACATGCTTGAACTGTGAATTAATTATAAGAATTAACGAAAAATAAAGATAACTACAAAAAAGTACCATAAAATATGAAATAATTAACTGTACATGTAACTAAGATGTGTTTACACCATTCACCTATTACTCATTCCAAAAGCCACAGTACACATTGCTCTAATGACCGATAAATTTGATTAGTTTGAAAAACTTACCGTCACTTAAAACAACTTCAGGCTGGCTCGGTTTTGGAGCGGTAGTAGTCTCTATCCGAAGAATTTGAGGCTCTGTAACAAAATTTTTAAAACATTCGATTTTAACTTTCACATTTTTGAACACAAAAGTGAATTTAAATCTAAAGCAACTCATCATTAAAATAATAGTATAGTTTTGATTTGCACTTACCATCTCTACTTTCCTCCTCAGTTTCGCTAGTTACCGAAGTAGGAGACCTGAGCTGTAAATTGTCCAATCTTTTGTTAATTTGAGCTGAAGACAATCCTTCTGATTCGCTGTAGTCGGTATCATCTGAAAACATATTAATTGGCTCTTTACTCCAAGCATCTCCTCTTGATGCAGCAATTATAAAAAAAAACATTGAATTAAAGTAGTGTAATTCACCCAATTTACTTCATTTTAACAAAATACTTACAATCACCCTTCGCCTTCTTCTCGACCACCTTTTTATAATCATCCAATTCTTCATCTGTAACACAGTCAAACGGATTTTTAGCATATGGGCTCTTATAGACCGTGGCGTTGTGTTGATGTCCTCTTTGAATAATGCCCTTAGAGGCGGCTCCCATCAAGACGACGTGATCTCCTAAAATATGACATTTTTGGATAACCAAGAAGCATTGAAAGCAAGCATTTGAGATAACTGTAGATAAGTTATTGAAGTAAAATACCTGCATGTATCCGGTTAAAGTTAAGGCAATAAATGTCCAAAAGTTACCTGTTTGTGTTATAGCAGCGTCTTGCATTTTGCGAGCTTCTTCCCATGTAACCCCTTCAAGAATATGGGACTGAGGGCCTGCTGATATCTTGTCGGCACGTCTATAGTCTTTAATCTATATAAACGATTTTTTTTAAATAACATTCAAAACTTTACTTGTGTACTATACTAATCACAAAGATATATGTCTTACCTGTTGCTGCCTCTGCTTAAACTCTTTAGGATTAGTACCCTTCGGTACGAATTGTAAAACATCGTCAATTCTAACCGGGGTACTGGAATGACTGGGAGATCCTTCCGCAACCCACTGAAACAGCAAAACCAGTATATCAGACTTCAACGTCAAACCATTAATTCGATATAAGTTGTGCATGTGAAAAATATTAACTGAACTAAATAAACGTAAAAAGGTGTGTCTGTAATTTGTGCAATGTCAACAATCTTATGTACTGGTTTTGCTGTTACAACCCATAAAAACGAAAGAAAAGAAAAGAAAGAAAAGTGACAAAGGCACGCACTACGGACACACTTTTTACTTCAACGCGAAAACCAGGAATGCTTTCACTTGCACTACACTAGATTGAGTTCACTAACTTAGACTGTATGTAATTATTATAATCAAATGAAATGAAAGAAGGAAAGTGTTTCAGAAGGAACCGCTCGTTGAGTAAGACAGTAGGATAAAATAAGTCATGTTAAAACATTGGTTGCTGTTTTCGTAAAGTAGTAAAAATAAGGAGGAATAGAAAACATTCGGAAATATTTTTAGGATTAAACGATTAAAAAGAAAAATGTATAAAGAAAACTATGCAGCTTATTTTCGAACATTTAATTTAGCATAAGCTAATGCCAAATACACGTTTAAATATAGATAAACGTTCTGCTTGAGACTAGAATATAATTATTGCAATACATACACGCTTTAAGCTAACTATGCCTAAAACAATAAACTTTGGGAATTATATCTGTATACTTAACCCTAATAATACCAATATTATCATGCTATTAGCTTAAGAGTACGTAGAATCAAGTACGATGTAAATAATATTTGGAAAAAAATGGCACTTAGAAAATTATTAAGTCTTGTGAAGTGGAATGACTGAAGAATCTATCGAAGTTGAGTAGTTAGTATGGAATGTAATTTTTTAAAACAACGAGTTGAAACAATAAGTTGTTTTTAAATAGTTTGGCTATTTGTATTTATCGTCAGACTTCGAAACCATCGAATTTCTACTATACGCCTTGTTTATTGCAGCAAATTCAGTACTATTGAAAGCTTGTCCAGATTTTGACCATTAGCTGATTAAAATGGGCGAAAAACATTTTATTTAATTATATATAGCGATTAATGCTTATTGATTGAAATATCATTTCCAGAAAACGTATAAAACCTAGCAAAATGGACAAGTTATTTTATTGATTAAAAGTTATTAACATTTGATATTCGCTTTGGGACTACTCGAAAGATAAATAAATTTAAGGCCGAAAATATGTAAAAATTCAGCACGAACGATTGTTTCAAGAGAATGAAAAGACATTGTACAAATTCGATTAGAATTTGACACACATAAAGTTGTTCAAAATTGTATGCATCCAAGGAATCGTTTAAAATAGCCAGTAAAAAAATAGATTAACACGATTTCGTTGAGTAGAGTTTACCGTTTTTCGAAGTTGAAATGTGGCATGAATGTGAAAGTTAACTTGTATAATAATGTATGAGAGTTCCCTTTGGCCAGACTAAAGATATCGAATAATATTTGGCATTTCAATTAAAATGCCAGTATTGAATTAATATCAGTTGAGTAAAATATTGAACTCCACAATAAAATATATGTACTTATTTTCCTATAGCATATAAATAGTGCTTTGAAACCAATTTGATTACGTGTACTTAATTCTCTAATCAAAGCGGTTTAAAAACATTCAAATGAATGATATATTAGTTTTTGTCTTCAAACTTAATAAATTCTACCTTAGTGATTTTCTTGGGGTCCGGAGTGCCTGTTTCTAGTATTTCCACCTTCTGGTAGACGTTCGGTGAATTTAGCCAACGGCTTCGATCGTGCCCTTTTCTGCCTCCTTCCAACTTTTTCCACAGGCTGAAAAATTTGATGTTGAAAGTGAAAAATAGCCCTTCTTAGAAAGTTGCACACAGATAATAATTTTAAAAAATCACGGATAAATACATGTACTTCCGCTGTTCTCAAGTGATTCTGTTAAACTGAGAACAGAAAGCTGATCAAATAGCTTAAAAATAATACCACTTACCCCTGCCTGTATAACTCTTCTTCTTCCAATAAATAACCAAGCGAAGAGACAGCTGGTGGAACTTCAACATCATTTCTGGGTCTGGGAGGTTCACCTTTGATAAGAGGATGACGGTAAATGTATCCTGTGCGAAATCCTGCATTGTCCATCATCCTCATCAGAGCCTCAAATTCAATACCTAGAACCAAAATCAAAAAAAAAAAGTGTTAACATTGTCGATTAATGAGGAATTTTTGACTGACCTCCCACTCTCCATTTTCTCTCCACTTTGCCTTCCAGAATGGATGGTTGGTCGGGTCGAGGGCTACTTTCGGGTGCTTTGTGGGCGGCATCGTAAATCTTCTTTCGAGCTTCGTCGTTGAGTAAATTTAAATTGTCTACGCCTAATGGAAGAAGTTTGAGCTGCGACTCGGAAGCTAGGATAATGTTTCTGGCGTTGAAGAATGCTTCTTCTATCGTTTCGCCACAGCAGAGAGCACCTTAAATAACAACAAAACTTCAATTCTAAAAACTCTCACATCAAAACCGACAATTCACTTACCTTGGTTAGACAACAAAAGCACTTTGTTAATGGGTCCCAAATTTCTTGCCAGCTTATCCTTCTCATCAGCATCTAATAATCCCCCCAGATAGGAATATGTGCTGACTTCACCAATGACAACACTTTCTTGACTCAGAGGAATCAGGCCAAGTTTCAATGCAGAAACAGCCACTACCGATGGAGTGTGAACGTGAATGATACAGCGAAGATCTGGACGGGCCGCATGAACGGCCGCGTGCAATGAAAACGCAGTTACATTCACAGAAAAATTGGTCGTTCCTTGTTCCAGAACAGCCCCCTGAAAGCAATAATTTATAAGAATAATTCTAACAACAAATAAACATAGTTACTTACTTGCATATCAACTTTTATGAGACTGGATGCGGTCATTTCGTGGAAAAGCATCCCATAAGGATTGACCAGAAACTGTTCATTCTCCTGGTTCAATCTGGCTGTGATAAGAGTATTGGGGCTTTGAGTCCATCCATACAGGTCAATCAGTCTGAAGACAGCAGCTAGTTTGCATCTCAGAATTTTCTCGCCTTTCGCATAACCCATTGACTCAATACCTAGAAAATAATTATTGGCATTTTCTTTGTGTATTGATTACAGATTTAGGGCTAAAGCTTGTTTATTAAAAAAAACTGTTCTAGGAATAGCCAATATTCCAACTGTATTCGATTAGTCAGATCTGTACACTTTATCTAATCCGATTGTTTTCATTATTTTTCAACGGTTTTTCTTGTTGTGAATCGCCCAACCACAAATATTCCAAATGTCTATAGACGGACAACCTAGGAAATAACTGATTAGAGGCATTATAAAGTAATAGCAGTTGACATTAAGGTTAAAATCATCCGGCAAATTGGCTTTGAATGGTGTTAGTTATTTATATCTCGGTGCCACAATAACACAATTTTAAATTAAACCACACCATGCCCTGTTTTGACTCAGTTTAAAATAAAATTTCCATTATTTGTATATTTTGTCTTAACATTTAGAAGTTCTTCAAAAGAGAGCTGTTATTTTGAATGGTATACACATTCACAAGTGAATGAATGAATTCGAAGAACATGTCTTTGATATTGAGAAAACTTGGAAAGAAAGCAAATGATGCTGCTCGCAGTCTGTTTTGCAGAAGTCGTTTATAGTTTTCTAACAAAATCTAGTTAATTTTTAGTGCAGTCGGAACATGTTCGTAGACTTAGGAGTCATAAAAATATATTAAACTTAAATGCTGTAGTTATGGACCATAACAGTAAAATCAAGTTGCAGCAGTTTGTAACATTTTTATATAGCTAAAACACCATTCGTTCCACATACAAAAACATTTCATCTGTTGGATTACATAATTCTTCAAGTCGATCCAAGAAATGATTATGTAAAATTAAAGACATCCTACTAGGCAAAGCTTGAACAACGATAACAAATACTACAATCAGCTCAAACTTAACATTGCATTAATATTATTAAAAGAAATAGAAGCTGTTAACTCGAGGCAATTATGGAATTACATAATCCTGAGTCATTGTTAATTGCATCAAGTGCTTGGCCTTTCTCGTGTCTGTTCTAAACTGAAAGACTGTCTGATTGCCCGCTGGCTTGTCTGTGGTGAAAGCTTTGTTTCGACGAATTAACCGGAAGACTAAACGACCCGATGAATTGGGTCAATACAATAATTACAGTCTGTAGATTAGGTTGCAAGATGGTTCTTGCTTTAGCTCAATTTGTTTTGCTTTGCTGGGCACAACCAGACCAAACTACCACTATTCAATCATCCCAAAACACCTAACATTCAATTAGCATAATATTATGCAAATGACCCACTACTATTACACGGTTAGCTGTGACCTTTATATTCGAAAAAGATGTGGGTGGTCGCAAGCGCCTCTGGAATCGCTTTGATTGTCTGTTGGTTTTCACTTTGAAAACCTCTTACCTCGAATATCATTAATCGGTATCACACAGCTTGAACTTTTAAACACATTCCCCGCCTGCTTATTCACTCCAACCATGTCCGAGATTTGCTGTAATAGGCCCGATGTTCCTGAACCGTCTTTTAATTGGGTCTCAATAATTCTTTCTAGTTCCTGAAACAACATCTTAAATTAGAAAATGATAAAATAATCTGAAATTGTGGGTGATTGAAAATTGGCGTCACTGATCTTCGTGAAGAGTTCAGAAAATTTATTTTAAAGCCCATGGGTAATTTCGATGCAAATGACTGTAGAGACTATCTGAATTATATTAAAAAATGCGGTTCTCTCATGCTTTTCCAGAATGTTCAGTGAAATATTGTTGAATAGAACACGTTAAGAAAATCTAAGGAAATCGGCTCTGTTGGTGCATTTGAAACACATCTTTGCGCACCTCTTTAAATTAATTAGAAATGCTACATTAACACCAGCTTAAAACTTATGCTACTTAAACAGCGCTCTTTCCAACAGTTAAAGGGCAGAATATATACATATGTGCGTAACGTTTCGATAAAAAATTATTTGTTCTGTTGAAGCGTTTATCGATTCGAATTGTCTGCTTTTTAATTATCAAACCATTGTTTAAGAATGCTTAAAATCTTACATTTTTCTCCTGATAATTCCTCAAAAAGAACCATTGTATGATTGAAAATTGTTCAAACGAAAATTAAAAATACGACAATTTCAAAAAATATTTATTTCTCTTGGCTGGCCAATTCTACTTAATAGAATAGCAAATTCAGAAAACTATGCTTTTGTCACAGTTTCTAAGATTTGAGTTCGCCTTGTTGAATAGCAATGTTTCATATGCTGCATATTGATAAAGTTGTTAATGTTACCTCGCGAAATAACTTGCTATTCATGATCAATTCGACTCTTTTCCTTCGTTCCATTTCCCGGACGTCCGCGTCGATGTCGGCTGGACGCATTCGAGCCCTTTCTTCATCGTCCAGTAATCCGTTGTCCACAATGCCGTTTGTTTGCGGCGGCAACTCATCCGCCGTACTGCTATCTGTCATTTTTGCAAAATTAACCAATCTGGAAAAAAAGTTAAAACAATAATACAAATGAAAAGTGAAACGAGGTTTCCGAAAAAAATTAGGGGTTTTAGGGAAAAAAACGAGATCATTCAATGCATTACAGCTAAAATAAATGTAAATCAAGTTTATATATACTTCTTCCCATTGTTTATGAAGAAGGGGAAATGAAATAAAAATACACAAAAAAAACAAATTCTCCTGAAAAAAAGCAGTGTTTTAGAACCACCATATGTTCGTTAATATTTTTAAATCATTTGAACAGCCTTTTCAATATCAACTGTCTCCCTTTTTTAAACTAAAATGAGCCAGTTTCCAATATTACAGTGGTTTTTTCAACCATTTTAAATCATCTTCAGTCGTTTCTGATTTCCAAAAATGAATTGTGACAATGGTGCAGTAAACAAAACCATGTAAAAAATCATAGAAAATTTGCTGTTGGGATGGATTAAATATTTTCTTGCTGGATCTTTTCAACCTTCTCTTTCAATAAAATTTGATAATTTATTGCTGCAATAATACATTGTTTCTAAAAATTAAGAAACTGGCGCAATACAGGAAGACTGGCACTACTGACGCAATTGACGAAAACGGAATAGAACGCTACACAGACAAAGAGAAAGCGGACGCATTCGCCAGACACTATCAAAGGGCCTTCAGCATATCGACAAACCCTAACTTCGACAATGACAACTGGAACTTGATCAACGACTGGTACTTGAACTATTTTAACAACTCACCAAACTATGCCTGCACACTGATCACAGACACAGAGTACAACGAAGCCCTAGCGCACATCAAGAACACTGCACCGGGGAGGGATAAAATTAAGGCAAAAGTCTTGAAAAGCCTAACTCAAGAAACACACAAACTGATCCTAACTGAATTGAACAACTGCATCACAAATGGCAGAATCCCAGAAACATGAAAAAACGGCTAATAATCCCTATACCCAAAAATGGACTGGACAATACACAACCGAGCAACTACAAACCAATTACACTGCTTCCAGTACTGGGCAAGATTTTTGAAGGCATAATGAAGCAGCGGCTTGAAAAAGTGATTGGAAAGTATATACCTACCTACCAATTTGGTTTCAAACAGCATCACTCGACTGTTCATCCGCTCTTTATTTTGGCCAACAATGTACAAACTATCCACCTAACTGACAGAAAGACAGCTTGCCTGTTTGTGGACATTAACAAGGCTTTTGACAGTGTTTGGCATAGAGGCTTACTATACAAACTATACAAACTACACACACCAACATACCTACTACACACCATAAAGAACTTACTAGAAAACAGACAACTACAAGTACGAATTGACAAAACACTGTCATTTTCTTTTTCCCCTGAACAAGGGCTCCCTCAAGGATCCCCGCTCTCACCGTTTCTCTACAATATATACTGCCATGACATATACAATTACAACTTACCAGACAAAAATCAAATCGACAGATCGGCATACATATTACAATACGCAGACGACACGGCACTTATTGTACATGACAAAACTACTGAGAGAGCAGCGCAAAGACTCCAAACACTAACAAACAACACAATGACATGGTTTTATAAATGGAGACTAACACCAAACGCGTCAAAAAACCAACTTCTGCTCACAAACCACAGACTCAACGCTGACTCCCCTACAATAACTGCAGACGGCCAAACGACACAACCAAAAAACGACGTAAAATACCTTGGAATCACAATTGACCACAAACTTAAATTCACTAAACACATACGAAACATCAGGGCAGAAACAATAAAGAGAACAAAACACTTTCGATCACTAACCTGCAAAGACAGAGGAATTAGCACAAACACCGCCACCAAAATATATAAAGCTATTTGTAGACCCTTGCTAGACTTTGGACATATACTCATGACCAACGGAACAGAAAGGACAAAACGTTATACACAAACAACAGAGCAAATTGCACTAAGACTAATAACACGAATAAGACACCCCCAAAACCCACTACACAACCCCCCCACCCAACTACTATACGAACGCACAAACATGACAAAGATCTCGGAAAGACTCATACAGCTACAGACAAAATGGACAAACAACCCCTACAACTGGACCATACTGAATCCCCTTTGTCTTACAAGACCAACCAGACAATCCCGCTTCCGTTTCCCTACATTAACGCTACTCGAACACTTACAAACGCAACGGACTAGTGGACAATAAAACAATTTCTTCTTGCCACTGAAATCTTATTTATTTAATAGTATTGTTAACCTAGAATAAGAGAATTTTCATATCTGTTTTTTATTTAGATTAAGACTGCATGTATTAAACAAGGGCAGAAAGACCGGTAGGTCGATAGCCTTTTTTAGAAATAAAGATGTTTACTACTACTACATTGTTTCTTGATTTTAAATAATGATTGATCTGATTTATTTTGGGCGTAGTCTAAACAATCAACTTTCCTAATCTATAAGACACTTTACGAACGCCTGATTACTTTAGATTGTAACAGCCAATTAATAAAAAAGCCGGTTATCTCCGCCATTTCTGCACAAATAAAATAACATAAATCATTGAATATGCGATTCTAATCTAAATCGATGATGGAATAATCCGTTACATCGTGAGAAGAGAGCATTTGAACTATTTAAATATGAATCGCTCAAAATTACATTATAGAATTTAGTTTGATTGTTTATTTTCCAATTTACTACGCACTTTACTGTTAGTCACACAAGAAAACCTTTACATAAAACTATTTACAAAATGTATTTACTTCTGTTCTATTCTCTAATAAAAACATTTGCCGTCGTTGTTAAAAAAATAACTTGCAGAAACTGCGAAAAGATTTGTAAATTTTTAATGATCTTAAAAATTCAAGTGCAAGCTGCAAAATACTGATATAAAACGAGTTGAACATTTATAAACCCATTTAAAATTAAACATCGAGAGCAGCATGTCCATACCGAGCCAAACTGACCGCAAACAAGAAACCCAAGCCTGACAATTCGATTTTCAATACATATTTTTATAATTATAGTTAGCAGCAGCATAAAGAAATAAAAAAAGTTGGCCGTTATTTTAAAGCACGGTTCTACCATCCAGAAAGTGTCAGTCATGAACAGGCTTTTAAGGAAAAAAATATTCACTTTAGCTTCGCTAGATTGTGAATCATAATAGAGAAGAGTCTATGATTTATTAAATTTTTGAGCTTAAAACGTTCTCACATTGCAATTATTTCAGGTCTTTTCTAATTGCACAGAGTAAACATATTCCGCAGTCATAATCCTACCATACAGAATGGAATAAAAACTAATAATC
Source organism: Dendroctonus valens (assembly GCA_024550625.1). NCBI lineage: Eukaryota > Metazoa > Arthropoda > Insecta > Coleoptera > Curculionidae > Dendroctonus > Dendroctonus valens. Next base: position 117,189 of record JAJTJO010000089.1, on the reverse strand, counting down.
GCATTGCATATTTTCTAGGTCAACAATAAACGCAAACCAACAGTTAAACAGACAAATGTCCATTTCGGTAACGGTTGTTGCTTATGGCAAAATAAAAATTATTTCTCCAATTTGGTTAGCAGTAAAAAACTAAGCGAACAACTGCTAAACTGTTAGTCATTGGCTTAATCGTTAAACTTCTCAAGCATGAGCGAGTAGTGAAATTACATGAAATGAGATTTGTTTACTTCTTAAAATGGCCTTTGTTTCAATGCAGCACGACAAAATCTTCGGTTCGCTGCTTTCGAGCTTCACAAATTAACAATAATTGCAGCAAAAATAAATTTGAAAAAACTTTATTTCAAAATGCAGAACCTGGATATAATAAGCTTGAAAAAAAAACGAGTTTCAAACTCACAGTTCTGGTTCCAACTGGAAATAAAGAAGCTCCATTGGTAGCGGCTGTCTCTATGCATTAAAGAAATTATAAGATAGGCCTCCAAGATTTCCTGATTCGCCTCCAGTTGAATCAGACGAAACTATGGAAGACAATGAAAACATTCGATTTTCAAATAAGACCGCCCCTTTGCCACATTTTCTATTAAAAAATGTATTCCTTAATTATCTTTTCTAGTATCCAATAAAATAATCGGGTGTCGAACCGTGCGTCATAATCACCAGCAAATAAGTTCTTAAAAACTGTAGCTCACGATGTCAAATACCACTTTTTAAGCGACTACTTATTAGTCTTATCATTAAATCGTGTACAAATTGAAGTAATCGCGTGATGTGCACCTTCTTTTAAGTTGCACAAACAATAAAATGTAAAGAAACAAGTAAACGGTAAATAGCCCGCAGATAAGATGCTCCAATAACGCAGCCAAATGCATTTCTTTTAAATGTTTACGCCAAATATTCGGATTTTGAGAATGGTAAAGACCTTCCAGTCTATTTATAAAACAGCCTAGCAATCTGATGTGAAAAAACATACAAAGACTTAAAAATAAAACTGACTTTGAAAAATCGACTGCATCTATTCTTGATGAAGGCTTCTGAAATGGAGCTTCGGCATGTTAAACTTGTAGCTCGTTTTAATGAACGATGGAAACTTTTCAGGATTTCCGCTGCTTTCTTAGGCAATTTATTAATTCAGGCGTGCTACTTCGAAAGGGGAAGAGACGTAGGTAAATAAAATATAGACTAAAGCTAGAACGAACAGGAAATGGGCACCTCGACATAAAAAATGAAATGAAATGGCTGTTAAGAAATCAATACCACCCAACCCTCAGAGTGTCAGCCCCTGGAAACATACTGAATATATTCATTTAATTCTAAACGCAATCGATAGCAATACCCAATGTCTCCCTTAGAACGTACGGGAATTAGTTAATTGAGGACACAGTTAGCAAATATGAGGACATGATGGGCTAGAACACAGCGACATAATTTATGAAACACAACTCTATCAATAAAGTTTCCAATTTCGGATAAGGGTAGGTTCTCACCCTCAGGAAATCCAGGCTTTTAGGCGCCAATGCTCGGCTCGACTGGGGTATCGATCGTCTGAAAATGGAATTCAAGCAACATGTGGAGGTCGATGCCTTGGGCTAAATCGTAAAGAACAACGAAACACTCAAACATTTTACGATGAGAACCAAAGGCAGCTTTCATCATTAAACCGGTTTTCCAAAGTAAAAAAAATTAAGCCTGCTCAAAAAAAGTCTATTGCTTACAACTAAAAATATTTTTTCTTTGTATTAGAAGCCTGATGATCAAACGAGAACCGCCACAGATTATAGAAAGATGAAGCAATTTTGCGATATTGTGCAATTAATATACTTTTGATTGCTACCCACTAAACTATTTTTAAGTTATTATTACCACACTAGAATGTGATAGAATCAGATTAATTATAACATCTTGATACTAAACTCTAATTCACACTATTGGTGAAGGATTCTTAGTTCGCAAATTTTTTTTTAATGTTTTGTTTATTTGCCCATTAATTCCTACTTTTTTCAATCATCTGCCGACAATTAAATTGCAATGTCCTCAAATTATAGTACGCAAAATCAAATAAACTGGCAATATGCAGGTCATAAAACTTGCAAAAGCTTTTATTTAATGCGTCGGGCAGTGTCTTTAACAGCTGAACATAGGAATAACCACCATATGGTCAACAAAAAACAACATTAATGTATATTTGTAATGCATTTCGCGCGGTTAATCTTATCCCACATGCACTGAAGATGTCAACGGTACATTCTGGATCTGAAGAATATATTTATGAAGTAAACTTGAAGATTAATGACATGGAAAATTGATAACAGTAACGCAACATAAATTATGTGAGTGTTTCAAAAATGTCCTTACAATTTTTGGAAATTGTTTTTTTTTTATTTAACAAATTTTGAGGCCAATTTAGAAGATTTTCATCAGTATTCTATGTGCTCGGTGCTAATTAAAGGAATACATTTTCAAATCTATATCTAAAAAAACAGGCATTTTGGGCCAATCTGTCCGTCTTATCCTTTTTCATCAGTAGAAAGTGTTTAGGTGATAAATTGCCAATTTATAATCCATTGAAATGAGACTTCAGGAATTTCCTAGTCCCTGTTCTGAGGATCCGCTAATCCAGGTGCATTAGCAATATACTTTTTCGAATGATTCTGACCCACAAAAGATAAGCAAGCGTAAATTACTAGAAAAGTTGTAGGTACAATATCGAAAATCTTTTCTGAATATATAATGTAATGTGTATCAAATTACATTTTCAATTTTAACAATCTACTGGAAGTCTACTTCTAGTCTTAAAAATATACTAGAAGAAAAAATATATAAAAATATAAAGAGTTCATTTGCTCCCAAACACAAATACAGGCTTTGGGTTAAACTCTATTTAAAATGAAAATTAAGTAGGTAACTTAAAAAAAAGCTTGCAATCGTCGGATCGCAAATATCGGAAGTCGGGTGCAAGAACGGACTTAAAAAACTGTTAAGAATGAACTTGTTTGCTTTTACAGTCATTAAATACTCATTTTGTGCTGGTCGGTAGGAAACATTGCGTGAAACGCTAACAGAAAACAATTAAAGCTAATCATGAGCTACTTTAAACGTTCGTTCTCAGGCCTTAAGATTTTTTAAAAAAAGCTGATATGGTATATGCATTCAAGTTGCACGAATTGTGTTGAAATAAATGTACATGTGTATTATGTATGTGGTCAATTTTCAGCAAGTTTTCAAACAGCAAACCCTGTACAAAGAAAAATGGCCGATTAAAGGCCGAAGTCATTGAACTTTTAAACAAGACTGGCAATTATCACTTTGAAACATAACCAACAGACGAGCCTATACCTCACTATCTCGAGGCTATATAAATACTGTATTATTTCATAGAACGACCAGTTGGGCAACGATTCGTTTAACTATCGTTTATCCATACAGGGAGTGTCGTAATTAACTGATCGAAATACAAGAGTAAGGATTCTAATCGCTGTAATTACCTAAAACAGCAAAAAACTTTAATAGTAAGAACATTATACATTAATGCTTTCCAAGGGGTAAATGTAGATACTTGGAAAGGTGAAAAACCTTTAAGGCCATTGAGGGAAAAATTGTTATAACTGAAGTCTTTTTTGTTTTTTAAACTATTTTTTCTATAATACTTGTGAACTTGTTGAAACATTAGCCACAAATACTTATCAGTTTTCAAGTTTTTGTCCCAGGTTATCTTATCGAAATATATTGAAAGTACAGGCTTTCGGAAGAGTATAAAACTTATACTTGGTTCTACCAAAAAAAACACTGCATCTAAAGTAAAAATTCAAATAAAATTATGTATCAAACAGTTACCGCCTATTAGACACTGAAAACAACTCAATGTTTCAAATATTCGATAATGTTAATCTGGAATAATATTTTATTGTCAATGTTAAAATGATAAAATTTTCATGAGCAATAGATATTCTGTTCAATGAGCACTCAACAACACGTTGGGTTTCTTTACATCTAAACGACAGCAATTTCCAGTCCCATCGCATTGTCATTAATATTAATTCCCGCAATAAATCTAGATAAAAATTGGCATACATGTAAGTACTGGCATGTAACAGCAACAGAAGCTTATTAGAAAGGCGATGACATAAAACTGGGTTAATGAAATGGCTCTGTATTAATCCTTGAGGCCCTTCCTTTTATATAGTATCACGGAAGGCCCATAAAAGTTATTTCGCATATTCCAGAACCGTACACTAGACCCTTATCACCCATATAATGATTACAGTTTATCATACAAATTGCTGCATTGTCTACCGCCTCGGTTTGAGCTTTCGTTGCAATAAAATTGCTGAGCATGAATCTACTTTTTTTGAAATTCTGATGAAAGAAATATAATTTATCATACCTTTAATCAGCAGTTGATTAACAAAATATAAAAGTGCTGTGTCAAATTTTTTAAATTTCATGACACATTTTATCTTTTAAGCGATTAGAAAAGAATCAACACCTTTGCTTCTAAACTTTGCACTTATAACAGGCAAAATAAGAAATAATTGCAAATAAAAAAATGAAAACAGCATAAAAGAGTTTTTGGGTTCCAAATGTGAAGATGAAAGCCATAAGGACAACGACGAGAAAAACATTAATAAAATATTAACGATTTAAGTCATTATGGGAGGACTAAGACGAGAGGCAAAAAGTTTAATGGAAAATGTAACCAATACTGTACATTTAATTGAATTAAGCTTCCAATTAAAAAGGGGGTTAACGACACACAGAAGCTAATGAAAATCGATATCGCACGCAATAAATGACAACTTGTTCGAGACGGTTTCCTCTTCGGACTCACCATGTGTGGATCGTAATGGAGGAACGAATTTGCACGATTTCATTATTTACGTAACCTATATTGAAATTCCACTAGTAGCAAGATCATTTAAAGCATACCTGTGCCCATTACGTAATTAGCAGAGTTCGGAAAAGTGAAAGAAACATTCAATAATAAAAAACGAAAACAAAGAATTTAGTATTTTTCAGAAGAACCACTCAGGCTTAATATATCCGCTTGTCTGCAGCATAAAGTGGAATTAAGTCGTATAGTGCTCAAGCAGAAATAAAAGAAGTTTAATCAAGAACATTAACACGTCATTATTAAAGCTGCTTGATGAAGTATATTCATGAGGGAGACAAAGTCATTCACTTGAAATAATTATTTGTTTCTCGCTGCAAAAATCAAAACTGGAGTAGAATCGAACCGAAAAATCCTAAATTAATACCATTACGGAGTCAACATTTACATTGGAGCCTGAAAAATTGACAATCATTTCGGCTCCTACACGAATTATACTACGCCAAATTACTTACCCTAATTTGCACAAATTTACGCAACATTTTGAAAAAGTTACAAATATTTTCCGTGTCGATTAAACTTTAAATACAAAAGCAACAATTACTTCCATTAAATTATGTCAAAACTTTCGCATAAAAATTGCAAGATAATTGATCATAAATATTGCAAAAATTGCAAGATAATTGTTTTGTTTTTCATAAAAAAAATATTTGGTTGATGGTTCGGAAAAAACATTATTAAAACTTTCAATACCAAACGTGCATAAATCCGTTTGAACTCAGCCTAGATAACAATCAGTGGTTAAACGAGAGCAAATAGTTGTAAGGAATATTTATAATTCATTAACTGGTAGATGTTTATTTCATAACATAAACTAATAGTCTAATCCTGACGATGATTAAAGGCGCGGTGTAATTCGCGCTATTTGCAATTCAAATAAAATTTTAAGCATATGTGTGACTTTACTTTAAATATGTTTTGTTTGTTTTCGTTATCTTCCTGATAATGGCATGTTTGTTCATATAGGCTATTCAAATAGAGATTCAGCTTTAAAAGCGAAACAAATGAATCATTTCTATGAAATATATATTTAATCTAAACCGTTCAGGCTTCGAGTTTACACACAAATCTTCGATTTTTTTATTTATAGTGATTCAACCGTGACATGTTATCGAAGAAAGAACTTTGATCACCTAATTGAAAAAACATTCATACGTGAAAATGAAAAAAAAACATCCAAACGTGTACTAAATTTTACAATTTTTAAATGATAAAACTTGCGCAAGCTAGGAAGAACTCGCCAGTTTCAAGCCTGTAAGGATTATCACATTGTTGTCAAAAATGTTTGTATTATTTTTAGATTATTAATGTTTCCCTTCTTTTCAGTTTTACATCAACAGTCTGCCAACAAATTATGATACGCAATCAAATACCAACGGTTTGGATACTGTCTACTTTTCCGACATCAATTCCAAGAACTTACTTTCGTAATTAATTAGTATGCTCTGCACTTTAAATATGTTTTGTTGGTTATTAATATTAAGTGACAGTATTTTTATTGCTACTGGCAGACTCTATACTTATATGGAATTAGAAATTGGCACAGTATGAAAGTAAATAGTCCCGTTATAACAGAATTATAGATAGCTTCAGTGCTATTGATTTTCAATAGATATTTTGAGGATACTGTACAATCGTAAATGTAAATAGGCGTGATAGAATTGTTCTACTGGGATAAGAATAGAAACTAATTATTTATAAAAACCTTTAATAAATAAAAAGATACAAAATAATATATTTGACAAAAGGTTTAATTGAATCAACAATGAACAACCTGTATTATGCACTTAGATAGTTCCTGAATATCATTAATTTTTCTGCTAGTTACACCTAGTAGGAGTACAGATCAAATCGAATATAATTGTCCATGTAATTGAAATTCGAAATAGCACACGATAATGTATGTCCCCAGATTTGTAACAGGTTTATTTTACATTGAGAGGAGTACAGTAATAGTAGTTACATATAGGTGCCTAGTTTTTATTGTATTGCTCAATAATACTAATTATAAAAAATTATTACTGAAACATGCAATAACCACTTCATTAAATTAGTGAAGTTGTTAATTTAATTTAAACGCTCAACGTAACTACACGATTAAATAGATGGGAATATAGTAATAATCACGAAATGGGCGTGTATAATTATTGGAACAGAACCAATAACAAACAGAACACAATTAGCTTCAGCTAGAAATATTTAATACTTCTGCGACAATATTGCTGTTTTTTATTGACGATTTCTTAAATGTATTTGACGCCTGATTTAAATACAAAATAGTTCAAAAAATTACATAATTATAGACACTTGAATTCAACAATACCCAGATATTTTTCCAAGTGTAAGTTCAGTTATGCATACATATGATATGGTGGATAAATTAAATAGTGACAATCTATGGCACATGACCTGGAATGATACGAAAATAAACGATAAATCATGAAATTTGTCACTATTAACGACGCTTTATCAAATTCCATAATCTAAGTACATAAATGTAATATAAATGCGGTTTAACGACTTCCCATTCAATATAACCGATATTTATCTCGCATTGAACTGAAAGTCCGTTGTTTTTCTTGAAGAAATATAATATTAAGCATCTATCTTTTTCGCAAGTTACACAAAAAAATAATAATTGTAGAGTCAGGCGAAGTAATAATAATGTAATGTTGACTATATCTGGAGTTGATACTGAAAAGCAATTTAAAACATCTATTTGCTGCCAAGGTTTAGTCTAGGTATCTGATGAAAGTTGTAAAAAATGAAGAAGCAGATGAGCTTTTTCTAGTGGATGTATTTCTTCGATGCGATCAGTTGTGGCGTTATTTAAGAACGACTTTTTCTCTGAAAAAAACTTACTTTTGTCGCCAGATTGAAAATGTATTATTCAGTGGGAAAGGGGGAACAGGATTTGATTTTTGCCACTTTATTGCAAGTTTTGACATTCAAACGACTTTAATTCATACAAAAAGACCTTTATTGAAAACTTTATCAAAACTAGTTAATATAACACAGTTGGATATAGGATGCTTACATTAATTAAATTCGCAGCAATAACTCAAAGCGATATTAATTGTATAATGCCTATTTAATAATAAATCGGATAAAGTATAAACAAGTCAGTTATTTCCAAACAAAAACCGAAATAACCATTTATTTTTAAAATAGCCTACAGTCAAAATACAAAAGCTTTCGGAGTCAAAAACCTCGAAATTCCTTAACCTTCATCTTGAACCATTATCTACTTACAGGTATTAACTATAGGATTTTCATTGACTTGCAAGTCTGTATTGGATTTAAATATGTCGGATTTGATTTGCCACTTGTTCGATGTCGAGATCAATAGTGCGAGATTCATTCAAATATTTGACCAAATAATAATATTGATTAGAAATTTAGTCGTTAAGCCGTGAATAATACACATAGAATGTTATATAAAAATACACAAAACACAAAGTCAATTTATGAAATCATATCATTTTCACTTGACTCAACGCGTGATTTGTTTAGTTATCGATCAATCACGATGTTAGCAGAAAAATGTTGGCTAGTGGAAATGAATTGATTAAATGTGAATGTCGTCCGTTAAAGGCAAGCAATGTTTATGCATTTATTATTTCTTCATTGTCAGAACATTAAGGCGGTTGCTTCTTTAAGACAAATTGAAAGCAATTTCCCATAAATTAAATCATACATATGTACAGGTACCTTTTGTTTTTTGTATGGCAGTTGTTAGAATGTATTTTTTATTGTGCATGTTTTGTGAACATTATTTTCAAATAAAGTTTCTCAATATCTTTTCGATTTTTCTACATACAAACCCATTTTAATATAAGCTATTACTAGTGCAGTTACCCTTTACTTTGATTAATCATAAAATCCAAGGCAAAAGATCAATTGCGTTCTATAAACTAAGTAAGTACTTGCTATTATTGTATAAAATTTTACGTATAGCAAATGCAAAATATTTATGTTTTCAAATAAATGATATTGCCTAATGTATAAGGTTTTCTCTTCTACATATCTTTTATAAGTTTTCCGTAATTAATTGAAACTGATTTTCTGTGCTAAGGCACTGCATCAAAAACCAGAAGCATTTTGAAGGAATGAAAAATAAAAGCAACAGATTAAATGTGTTTAATTCGAATCTGTCGCAGAAGAACGCACATCAAACAAATATAACCAAAGTCCAATCATTTTCAAAGGCGTCGCTGCAACAAAGGCATTAGAATAAAATAAAACTGAATGTACATTTAAATGTCATTGAACTTTCCAGGATGGGGGCGATGTGTTTATTACATTACTGGTTCTTCATCAGAATCATTAATTATAGCAACATTCGAGAAAGGTAGAAGAAAATCGCTGTCTTGACATAGATTAATATACAATTTTTAAATAATTGCCTGCTTCCGATTATCTTTTAGTGGTAGAATTGGTGCATATTAGGCAGATGAGAAAACTGGGGCCTTAGATTACTCATTTTTTTAGTTTGAGACCTTTTATGAATGTTAGTGTTAAAAATAAACATGGAAACTGCACTAATAGTCATTGAAAAAAATTATTAATCAATTACCACAAAAATAAAGTATGCCAAAACTGCCAAGTCCACTAATCGAGAACATAGTTGCCGGATAAAATAGAGGAGACATCTTAACGAAGAGGTGACAAGGCCACTCAGTCACTTTATGCGAATTCTATTTTTAGCAAGCAGTCATAAATATTTTGTTTAACAAAATTGTACATATACTTGAACTATGTGGGAGCCAATTCGCTATAATATAAACTTATAAATGTTTTTATATTTGGCGTGGACAGATCCAAATTCTGTCTACCAACATGGATTTAACAAACAAAGAGTATCAAAAGTACCAAAGAAAACAAACACACATCCAAGTTGAAATAAAAACATCTTAGTTACTACTAAATTATTATAGTTACATTAAAAATTCCTGTTTCGCTCTCTCTTGTTATGAATCACATTTTCCACTGGTTGTTTTTTCAAAATGTAATGAGTATGCAGCTCCTCGATTTCCTTTTCCATTGCAGTGTCCAAAAGATCAAATCGTTCCTTCAATTCTTCATACGACAAATCCTTCAGAAAACTAAAGTCGGTGTTAACGGGTTTGATTCGTTGCAGTTTAACATCGAGAGGTTCCAAGTTGCCTTGTGACTGTTGAGCAATTGCTCCACTAGATGAAACGGCAAAATTCGGATGGGCGGCTGCGTCTTTAGAACCTTGTTCCGATTCAGCTTGGTCAAAGTGTTCCAAAAACAACGGTTTATATTTTTTAGTCTCCTCAGACTTCATTGTTCTTTCACCGTCTTCGTCGTCGCTATTTATAACCACCATTGTACCCAAATCAGATTGCAAAGTGACCATGGTGGCACTTTGGCTGGGTGTTTTACTTGGCACTAAAGTGGCTTCCGCATCAGCATCAGCAACAGTCTTCTTGTGTTGTCCATGTAAAAGCACTCTACTGTAGTTTTGATTCTTTCGGATATCACAAGCTTCGGAAATCATCTGAGCCAGCGCTTGAGCTCCACCGGATTTTTGCAGAAACAGGTGCTGTATAAGATCAGTAGCTGATGCTCGATCACAAGGATTTTTTACCAGGCACACACTGACGAAATCGATAAATTCGGCACTCCACCGATCTGGATCGCGGAAGGACGGAGGAGGCTTGGTAGGAATCATAAACACGGCCCTCATTGGATGAATATCTGCGTAAGGTGGTTTGCCCTCGGCCATTTCAAGAGCTGTTATACCAATACTCCAGATATCTGCTACGCAATCGTATCCTATTTCCAGGATGATTTCGGGAGCCATCCAAAAAGGAGAACCAATAACTGTATTCCTTTTGGAAATAGTCTCAGTTAGTTGTCCTGCAACTCCGAAATCTGCTAGCTTTGCATGTCCATCCGTGTTCAACAGAATATTTCCTGCTTTGATGTCTCGATGAATCTTTCTATTGGAATGAAGGTACTCCAACCCTTTTAGAGCATCCGACAAAATGGTAGCTATTTCGCATTCTGTTAAAGTCTTTTTTCTGAGACGTATAATATCAGAAACACTGCCTGCTCCACAATATTCCATTATGATCCATAGATCAGTATTTTTAAAATAGCTTCCATAATACCTCACAACATATGGGCTATCGCACTGTTGCATTATGGATATTTCTTTAATAATTTCATGCAAATCCGTGTCTAATGGCACTTGCTTAATGGCTACAACACTATCAGATTCCTTATGCAAAGCTTTATAAACACTACCATAAGCCCCCTCTCCCAGCTTACAAATGATATCAAAAACCTCTTCGGGCTGTCGAGTGAGACTTTCCTCACTAAGCATTTTCAAGTTGCTGGCGGACATTTCCGTTCGATCGTGATTGATGAAGCACAAGAATGAGTAACTGATGCCTTTCTGTTTGCCTCTTAGTTCATGCTTTTAGGTTTTCAATGGTATCCACTCCCTGGATCATCCAAACCTAAAAAGATTACCTATGGCAATAAATAGGATGTGTACGTTGATCGGTTGTTAAGTCAAACAATATACTACATTTACCATAAGGTTAGTAAAACAGTTAGTTCTTTTATATCTACGAAAAGCGCTCTTGGCTGATATACCAAGATCAGAAGATTCAGTATCCGCTCTTTCGATTAGTAGCTGCACGGTGAAATTTGATTGAATTGAAACATCCATTCAATATGCAAGAAAACTTATACAAGTTGGTCTTCTAAAAGTGTGATTCACTTGATACGTAAAGTACTGAACAATTGTTGCACTTTTAGACAAACAGGGCAAACCTTCCTAGTTTAGTAAAACTGTTGAATAATATTCTTGTACAGGTAGGTTTCATAATGATGTGCAAATATTGAAAAAAAGTGTTGTGTGGTTTTTCTGATAAAAATTTCTTGATTTTAGTTTTCATGTGGAAATCATCGATCTATAAATGTTTACATTAAATTCAGCAAATTTTGCAATTATACGTGATTAGGGCTCATTAGTGACTAGTTTGTTATTAGCACATACAAAGTCAAAAATTCATATTAAAGCTCATCTAATTTTAAAACAAATACAAATGTCTTTTCTTCGAAAAAAAAAACGAAAAAATTACAAACGCATAAATTTTTTAAACGAAATATAATGTTTAGGTCCCTGCCCTTGCTGGAATTTGCTATCGCAGAAAGTTCTGGGAGAATTAGAAATGTATGCGATTTCGAAAAAAATGTCTACTTTATTGTAATTTTCAAATTACAATTATATCCGCAGCTAAATTTCAAATAAAAAATTGTATTAGAAAAACTGCCAGTAAAATTAAAATATAAACGAGTACTTCAAATGATAATCCTCAACTTATTATTTAATAAATTACCCTATCAAAGTAGTCAGATAAACATGCACTTTCCGTATTCATTTGTACATGTATTAATGTCCGTATAATTTATATGTACATTATATTTTACGTTAGTAGATATATTCCATCACACAGTTACACTTTTGAAATAGTTATCTAAAAAGCAAATATGGATCTAAGACGCTAGAAACAGAGAAATTCACTTTTAATGTTCTGATAAAAATTGCTCGATAAGATATTAGGTACATACAATCATTGTAAAAACACACATACGCATGTACTGATCTGTGAATTATGCGCTCCGTAAATAGTCATCTTATCTAACATAACTTTTCTAGCGGAAACATTTCATCACCAAATTTTAGTTTCCCATTTAGACAATAATGGGAATATTTCGATGGGCATAAATTAGCTGGGTTAAAAACAGGCCTTTTTAAAAATAAATTTGAAATTAAAAAAAATTAGTTTTGAACATGAGAGCAAAAAATATGTAGCATTTTCGTTTAGTATTAATTTAATTCTTATTTGTTTTTGATCATTTATTTCTAAATGTACTTTAACTGTGGTTCTTTGGTACTGCTTCAACCCAGTACTTAACCAAGTTTGCAGTAGAAAATTTTCTTTTTCAATATTACACGAATTTCCCGATTTTATAAATGAAGCTTTTTCGGTGAAAACCAAAATTTTTTCAGATTATACTAAATAATTTAGACAGTTTAATAAAGAACCCACACAAAATGACATCTTTGCAGCTTAACCGGTTCTCTAATTTTAAATTTTCGTATTTTGCGTGAAAACTAGCAAGTTAAGGAGGTCTTAAAAGCAACTTTTCCAGTAGTTTGCAGGAAACAATCAATTTACGAAAATACCGTTGTTCGAAATTGTTGCCTTTTTTGAATATCAACACCGTGACTTGTCGAATTATCACACAAGCGAGATACATCTTTTTATAGTCGAATCTTAGCGTGAATAATTTAATGCTATAAGTACATTGTGACAGTATTAAATACGAAACAAAATATTCCCTACTAAATAAACCATCTCTTAACGTACAGTTTAAGAAAGAAAATAAGTAACTAATAATTAAATAAGTAAAGAAAATAAGCACGCAAATGCAATAGAAGATTATATTTTACTGCCGTAACTTGTTCTATGCAATGAGGCATTAAACCATCTATTAAACGTCTCTATACTTTGAAGATAAGGTGCCATGTATGTATATAAAATTGTGCTCTCAAAGCTACATATAGATTAGACAAAAATTCCAAAAATCTCCGAAATAAAACCAATTACTACCCAATAAAATCATTTGAAGGTCGGGTTAAATTTACTGAAAGTACCACGTTGGATGTAGTTTAAAATATAAAGAGTTACGAAAACAAGTGTTGACTGCACCTTCCACTCACTGGAGCAATGATATTTGGAAAGAAGCACGTTTACATCGGCTTAAAAATGACTAGTGTTACTGAAAGTTAGCAATATCCCAATAGATAGCGGTTATCATTATTATGAAGCCAAATTAATATAATTAGATAAGCTAAAATAAAGATTTAGCGAAAACCTAAACGCATCAAGTAAATTTGCAGCAATAAAAAAATTCTAAGTAACTTTTTAGTGAAACAGTATTGCTAAACAAACATAGGAGACGACAGAGAATGTTGTGTAATAAACAACTTTTGCACTGAATGTGAGATGAGATCATCCTTTATAATACGAACTTGATAACAAAGAGCAGGATAGGATCATGGGCGTTCACTGATTATATTAATATTGTATTTTTGGTTGGAGGAAATGCATCTGACCCAGGCTAATCTCCATTAAAAATCAATTACCAAACTGTTATTAATTTTTTTGCCATCAAAACGTTCCTAAAAGTAAAGAATAATGAAACAAAGCGGAACGGGAATTTTACACAATTTTTTCATAAAGAAAAGTGGGTCATAACAATGATGAAATTGCTAACCTGAGAACTATTGTTCGAAGAAGACAAAAACTGGTAAACCTGTGATGCTATTTGTCACGTGGTTGAGCCAAATAGTAATTGAAAAAAAAGTTGAAATCCATTGGGGCATGTAGTACTTAATCTAATGGAATTGCAATACCTTTTAAAGAGTTTTCCGCAAATAAAAGTACAGCTAGTTGTTAAAGTACCAGGAATTAACGTCTCGGTCGATGTCCGTTTTATGGTATATGGGTAACAAGACAAAGTACAGTTTGTCCTTTTCGTATCATTACATACGTACACGTGTACGTGCAATAAATTATTAAACTCAGTAAAGGCATTTCTTGCAGTTCATTAAACGTAAACATATTCTGAATAAGTCATAAAAGTGTTATTGTTCATTGTAATTATTGTAATCCATCATTTGGAAAGCATTCCCACAGTACTGGGTTAAAACAGGTATTGGATTAAATTAAACTCAATCCAGGGTAAGTGAAAATATGTATATTTGAAGGAAATATAAAAGACAGCAGGATTATTGGTGTTCCGGAGATGCTACTTCTTCGAACCTTTGGATTGCACCACCGGAATAATTTGGGGAAAACTCTGTTTTACTCGAAGGACCAAAGGGTTTTGAGAGTAGTGTTTGGTGGGTATAGTTGGGGCAGTCGAGGAAATAATAAGCGTTATGGCCTTTTGCCAAGTGCGAAACCAGTACTAGGTAACCACCGTTTATTACTTCAGTGTGGGATTGCAGTTCTACCTTTGTAGACTTGTGACTATTTGTGGTGACAGCTCTTTCTGGCGAGGTTGAGTGCAAGACTGCTCTTTACTTTTTGGAGCTGACTACTGGGTGTAGTCCCGACGAGTGTGTGGCGAAGACTGTCTTGAGATGACTACTGGGTGTAGTCCCGAAGAGTGTGTGGCGAAGACTGTCTTGAGATGACTACTGGGTGTAGTCCCGAAGAGTGTGTGGCGACTGTCCTGGTCAAGACAAGACTGTGTGTCGATAATGAGATGACTACAGAGTGTAGTCCCGACGAGTGTGTGATCACGACTGCTTCCAACAAGGGTTTTCTCACGACTGTTGGAGATGACTACTGGGTGTAGTCCCGACGAGTGTGTGGCGAAGACTGTGTGGAGATAATGAGATGACTACAGAGTGTAGTCCCGACGAGTGTGTGATCACGACTGCTTCCGACAAGTGTGTGTCGACGACTCTTCTCGGTCAAGACTAGTTTGGAGATGATGAGATGACTACTGAGTGTAGTCCCGACGAGGGAGTGATCACGACTGTTTCCAACAAGGGTTTTCTCACGACTGCTTCCGACAAGTGTGTGGAGACGACTCTTTAGTCCCGACGAGTCTATATCAAAGACTGTTTGTACTTTTTCGTCCCGTCTTTCGACTCGCGTGGTCAAAATTAGAGAAGCAGGGTGAGGGAAAGATGTTTCCCACGATTTGGGTTTCGGCCCCTTGGATGGTCGCGCCATTGGAATGTGGGCTGATTCTAAAGGGTACCAAAAGTAGACCTCCCGCCGAACGCAATAGTGTGATTTCGCACATCCTTCAAATTCAAGACAATGGTCATCGGTCAGCTCTGACAAGTGAGCCACCCAAAAGAAAACAATGACCACTTATCTACAGGATGCTAAAATTGTCGTGACTATGATAAGCTGGAGAATCAACCTTTCAATCGCTAAACCCGGAAATAGCACTTGTGGTGACCGTCCCGAAGATCTTCGACAGGGGCGCACCATTTTCGGAATTCAATATAGAAAAAAGTCACAAGCCCAACTAATCTCTACTACAATGTTCAAATGTTATTTGAACAATTGGTTTGAGTCAATAACTTGAGATATCCATTATCGCAGTATATTTCCCCATTAAAAAAAAACTTCTTTTACCGGCGGAAAGTTTGCATTGCCCGCGGGCTTGTTATTTACCAAAGTATAGAAAATGTATGGCCATGATTGCGGTCAGGCATTGAATTGCACAGACTGTTTATCAAATCGACAAGCTAATTTAAAAAACTTTTTTGTGTTTCTACCTATGATTTTTAGACTTTAGTTTGCAGAAATTTTTACATTATCTTTAAAACCTATAAAGGCGAATAAATTTAAAAAGCTCATATTAAATATATCACAAGTACTGGTCTACTAACGGCTTCGTTCTCAATTATGCCTTTGTTCTTATATAATGATTTTAACTTAAATTATTGTAAGTTTTGCAAAAACGATCTTTCTGTACATGAGAACAGAATTTTACTTCTATGATAAACTGAAGGTTGCTTCTAGCTAAACTGCTCAAATTGAGATTTTGCCCAGCCAAAAATACAAAAAAAAAGCGGAAAATTTTGCTATCGAACGGAAAATATGGAGTTGAGTTACTGTGGCATATGCATATGTTGACTTTATTTGTATTAAAAATGACAGGTTTTCGGGAAGAAAATCTATTTCAGTTCCAACTATAGGATCAGATTTATTCAAATGTAAAAAAAGTTGAATATGGGCTCTTCTCTCCTGCGCTTTGGCGTTTAAAAGACAAGTTATCTCAAATTTTGGTATAATTTCAACTGTATGTCCAATGAATATCACACAAAATAAAAATATTGATTCTAGTGGCGCCTTTAAAACCTTTAAAGTCATAAGTTTTGAACTCGACCATTTCCACACGAATTCAAGACAAATTTACTGTTTTTTTCTAGGATAGTTATAAATTAATATTTACGTAACTAGAGCGCAAAATTCCCTCATGTGCTATTTTACTTTTGTTCCTACAGTCGTAAAAATGTATAAACGTACACCAAAAATGTGCGAAATTTTTATCGTTAATTACGACGGGAAAATTATTATTTTAAACACTTCAAGCTCAAACCTAAACATTCGTTGTTTGGAGAGCAATGTTAAAGTATTATGGCATTTAAAGGTCTATTTGAGGCCAAAAAAATACATTTCCACAACCTCAAATACGCATAAAAATGTCATGATTATTTGACGCTTTTTTAGTTTAAATTGACAACATTTTGTCGTAAAGTGGAACTCACTTAACACTTTATCGATTAATATTCGGAGTCGATTAATATGTTTATTCAAACGTGTTTAATCTAAATAACCGTCCTTCAGAGTACAATGTCAAGTCATTTTGGTATGTAAAAATCTATTTGGTTTTGAAAAATGTGTTTTTCTTACTTCAAAGGCACATAAAAAATGTCATGATTATTTGACAACATTTTGTCAAGTGACATGCGCTTAACGCTTAAGAATCAATTAATCTGTTTAATCAAATCGGTTTAATCTAGATAATCGTCATTCAGAGAACAATGTCAAGGCGTTATAACATCTAAAAATGTGTTTTTTTTAAAGGCACCAAAAAATGTCATTATTATCTCACGCTTTCAGTTTTAAAAGTTTTTCATGTTGTCAAGTGACATGCACTTAACACTTAGGAATCAATTAATCTTTATATTCAAATGGGTTTAATCTAGATAATTGGCGTTTAAAGAACAATGGCAAGGAATTATAATATCTAAAAATGAATTTGGTGTCATAAAAATGTGTTTTCCCTACAAAGGAACATTTTTATTTCACGTTTTTCAGATTTGACATTTTGTCGTCTTATGGCACCCACTTAAGTGACCACACGGGATAAGTTGTTTTGCTTGAAACTAGTGAGTTTTTGGGTTTTTAGGTCGCCGTGGAAAAGAATTTCTTCGTTCAGCCAATAAGGCCAAAGTATGTGGCGTTTAAAAATCGATTGAAGGCTATAAAAATTCGGTTTTACAACCTGAAATATCATTTTTCGACGTTTCCAGCTTTGCCACTTTTTTACGTAACCCGTAAGAATTAATTAAGCTATATTTGATTATTTTCAAGCCAAATCAACAGTTGTTTCGGAAAATGTCAAAGCGGTTTGGCATTTAAAAATCCAGTTGAAGTAAAAAAAAACGATTTTCTAACCTGGAATAAACCGAAAAATGTCAAAATTATGTGACATTTCAAGTTTTGACAAGATTTAGTCGCCCGATCGCACTCCCTTAACACCTAGGGATCAATTAATCAGTTTATTGGAATGTGCTTAACCTAATTAATAAGTGTGTTGTTGACCTTTACCCCAAACCTCCAGTCGCCGGTGTTTCACAATTTACCTTTCTGATGTAATAAGATTAAAAATCAATTGGCAATCAGAACGCTAAACCGGCTCAATTTCATTATTTTCATTTTCATTTTCAATACATGGACGAGCCGATGAACACTTGACACACCCTGACGTCAAAAAGTTAATCACATTGTTGCCATCCAGAGAAAACAGTGACGGTTACAGGCGAAAACATTTTCAAAACCATGTTTCAAGCAAATTCTTACCGTTTGGTGTGTTTTGCCGATAGTCCAACGATTTACCGGTAAACGGTAATCACAGGCAGGACAGGTAAACGCTCAGGCGGGCACAGCCGAAAATATTCACCACTAATGTCACTGAAGCGACAGATTAGCTACGCCCCAACAGGACTCGCCAGAGCTTTTTGGTTGAAATATCGACAAAAATTGGTCCGTTCTTGTGCAGAACAAGGTCAACCGGCAGTGCTTAGATTTGGGTAAATTAATGTTCAACTAATTAAACGCGTACCCTTACAATACTTTCACGGACACCGACAATACAACTCAACAACTCTCTGCTTCCACCTCAATTACATTTACGCTTTGCCATTTAGTGCAACACGTACTGCGTCGACTCGTCCTAGAAGACGTTCGGCCACTGTTGCCACGTATTTATGTGTCAGGAAATTAATGGCCGAGATATGAATCAGCTTTGGTGGAAAAATTGTGAAGTTTTTTTGAAAATAAAGCGTTAAGAAGAGAAAAAGATGTTATGGAGCTAAACTTTTAATTTTGGTATACATTTTTTGGAAATTAATCTGAAGTTTGTCAAAAACTTCTTTTTTTTTGCTACAATTTTAAAAACTTTTCACTAGCCAAATAATAAAGGGAAATTGAAAAGTTGTTTTTTTTTAATTTTTAGCATTTTGTAAGTTTCATGAAAAGCCAATGACTGAATTACTCCAAATGAAAACCAATGCAAAAATGAAGAATTTTAAGCAAGCAACAAAACAAATGATTTATTATAGTTACTGTCAATGTCAATTACTAAAGTGACAGTATTTAAAACCACTTTGTAGGTTATAAATCTGGAAATGCCAGCAGAAGCTTCTCGTGAAGTATTAATGGGGTTTGCTGAAGAAGAATATTTCAGCGGGCTCCTAAGGAAGGTCAGTGAGTTTGTTTTTGTCCTGTTTGCGAAATCTGATTGGTCCAGTACCAAATGCAAAAATTTATTAAATTTTTTTTCAAATCTTCAAATCGAATTTTTTAAAGATGTCAGTGTGTGTGTGTTAAATAACCCAAATTTAAATTGGCACTCTAAAGAAACCTTTATTTTAAATACAAAGATTAAAAATACAGCTCGTATTTGAATTAATTAACAACACGGCTTTACATATACATGGTGCGCCAACTAAAACGAAACAAAGCTGTTTTCTCGGCCGATACAAAAATACTCGTACACTGTCTTTATAGTGTACAGGGTGATTTAGGGAGACCGTGCATTAGCAGTTTTCGAACTTGCAGTTGGTTTAGAAATCATGTAAAATACTTTTAGCTCTCCAACTATACAGGGAGAACTGCACAGGGTACACAGGTGTACCCAACTATACAGGGTGTTGAAAAGCATAACCGAACTTTCTTATTTTAAATGCTGTTTAGTTTAGTTTTTGTTTGTTTAGTCATAGTGAAATGTGATTTTATTTCAAACTTATTCAAAAAAACTAATTTTGTATTTAATTTCGTATTTTTGACATAAAAAACGACATTTTTGTCAATGTTTGTAGGCTGCATACGCCCAGATGTTACAAAATGGGTACCTTAATGTTAGGTGGGGAGTTAGCTTGGGCTTTCAGCTAACTACCTACCAAATTTGGGTTTTGAATTTAGAACCGTTCCTTAAAGGGCATAAGATATAGCATTGTTTCGTAAGCATATGGCATGTAATTTTTTTTAACAATTGACATATATCAAAAATTAAGTTAAGTTAAATTAATTAATTAAGTGAAAAGAAGTTTTCCTCTAAAAAATCTAGAGCCTAAATGAATTTTCAAAAAATTAATGAATCAACAAAAACATCAAATAAGGTTTTAAAAATGTTGCCTATTAATAAAAATGATAAACAGCGGCAACAGAGCATAAGCATCTAAAGCAGTGGATTTTGAGTCCTATGGCAACAGTACAAAAGGCATGTTTTAGTAGATTTTTACAGATCGGAAACAGCAGCGCCCAGCGTAAAAAATATCAACTAAAATCGACGTTTTATTTCGGGCATTTTTATTGTTGATGGTTATGTCGTGGGTGAATTAAAAACGAAAAAATCAGGTAAAAATCACCGTTCTTTTTGGCTTTTTCTGTTGTCGATCGAAAAAAGCGTTTTTCTGTTGTCGATAAAAAGTCGTTCGGTTTCTTTTTTCAGGCTGCAGTAATGGGTCGACGTAGTAGGTCAAAATCTCCTTTTGGACCAGGGAGACGTCGGGATAAAGAAAGGGATAGAGAACGGGAACGAGACAAGGAACGACACAGAAGGAAAAGGTCTAGAGATAGATCGCGAGAAAGGGATAGGGAAAGGAGACGTCATTCTCATGAAAGACGACGTCTGTCACGTTCAAGGAGCAGATCCCGTTCGCGTTCCCCAGGGAGGAAAAGCGGGCTGCTTGCCGACCGACCCACAGTAACTGCAGCTGATCTGGAAGGAAAAACTCAGGACCAACAGGACATGATGAGACTCATGGGTTTCTGCTCTTTCGATACAACGAAAGGTAAAAAAGTTGAAGGCAATGATGCAGGTACAGTACATGTGATTCTCAAAAGAAAGTACAGACAATACATGAACCGAAAGGGAGGTTTTAACAGACCGCTGGACTTCGTAGCTTAGAAGGCTCATCTTTTCTGTAATTTGAACAACCACTATTTACCTCAGAACCAGGTTCATACTGCAGATAATCAAACAGTGGGCATTAAAACTACTCATTACTCGTTATGTCATGTTTCACTCAGTTATATCTCAGCTATTTTGATGGGCAGATTGTTTACAATAAGATTTGCAATAACATACATAGTGCAACAACTCAGTTACAAGTAGTCATATAATCGAGCGCAGAATTGTCACTTTACCCTCTGCAATCTTAGTTCATAAAGAAATAAGATCGCCAAGATATTCAACAACCTTGTTTCAAATTCTTCAACCCCTAAAGATTGGTGCCACGCTAGTAAAGTCCAAATCATTCTTCAATTTTAGCATACATTTTCACTAAAGTTGTGAAAAGCTAAAAGTGTGTGATAAAATTGTAGATAACAACTATGCATACAAACTGATGATGATGGAAAGACACCGAAACGTCTTTAAAGTAAAATAATAAACGATTATTGACTGAAACCAAGGAATTTCATTTTGAATTAAATTAAAATGCAGCCAGGAAATTATACACAATTTCTGTTAAAGTTAAAATGTGGTGTTCCGATTCAAAATTTTCTAAAGCCCATTTTGTGCATGTCTCGAAACATTTGACTTCCTCTCTTTGGGAACTACGTTGGGGCTCTACGTCTTCGTCCGTTTCGTCAGAGCTAGAGCGTAGTTCATCTTGAACATGTTCCAAAATATCCATAGCCTAATTAATAACTTCGCGCTGTGTAAAATCCCTGTCAATTTGATTTAACAATCCAGTAGCATTCGTTACTTTTAAGTACATGCTTTCTAACGTTTCTTTTTCAATGCTTCCACGCAGACAATGGAAGGTCTTCCTCATCCGAACCATCAACTTGTTGCTGAATGAGTTTACTTCATGACTTCTATTTAACTTCGGGTCGCATATTTTCCCAAGCGTTAGCCACTTCAAACAACATCATTTCAGAGTTTTTGTTTTTACTTGTGCAGGCACATTCCCACTTTCAGAAGCGACAATTCGTTTTAAGAGGCATTTCCTAACTTGTTCAGCTTGCAATTACATTTTGATCCATGGCATTACATTAGAATGTATGTAGAATGAATTACATTTTTCCACTGCCCCTGGATAATTTTTGGCCTGTGATGCATAGCTGTCGAATCCCATATCGGTTTTTAAAACTTGGCAAGCCCGAAACTCGCTTTAAAATGTCTGGTATCGTAAGTTTGATTATTAAAAAATTGGGCTTTTTCCTTAAATTTTCTCCCCACATTGGAGGACAAACATTGTGGAAGTGAGGGTTCTGTCTCGACCCGCACTGTTCGGATAAACGAATTGTTGTTCGGACTGTAGTGGCAACTTCCGGACGTTCGGATTAAAGAGGTTTAACTGTATTATAACGATAATTTTAATATTATTGCGAATTCTCCTGGATCAGTTTGAAACAACTAACCCAAAAAAATTCGTTCAAAAATCAACTTAGTAATTTCTAATACTTACACTCAGCTGAAAAACAACTACAACTGCACACAAAAGTGAGCTGCATCGTTGTTGCGAATTAAATAGGAATGTCTTTTTTATTTTCAATTAATAATATTCTCTCTCAGCTGAATGTTAGTCATAATATGGTTTTGTAAATATCTGTTACTATATTGATTCTTCTGCAGTATCAGAACCATTACCCAAGCATTAATGGAGTTCATTAATGCCACTTTTTTATACCTCACAACTATTTCAGGTTTCCACACATTGTTTAAATTTCTGTATATACTAGGTCATAAACGGGTTGTTCAGTTATATTATTCCATATTTTTATTTTTACTGTTGTTTAAGGATTTCTAAACGATTAGGTATAACTAGTATTTTTCATAGATTTTTGTCAAATGTTCCATATCAATTGTTGAACATTGTGTGAGTATGCAGCATGATGCAGTGGTTATACCTATGCTGATTTCAACGAAGTGAACTATTTTGATTCCTTTATTGTGTAAAAGGAAAAAGTATGTAAGATGTTTGCTAACTAATTTATTTAATACCTAGTTAGACTTAATTCTTATGTATGGCGATAAAATATAGGAAAATTGTTTGTACGTAACAGAGTTTCATTTCGAAACTACCTAATATTTGACTGTAGTAAGTAGAACAATGAAATTGGACTAATTAAAACACAACACATGTGTAGTAGCAAGTTTATATTAAAATAAAAAATAGTAGGCACATTATGCATTGGAACAATTACAGATAATAAATGCTCGGAATTAGAAGGAATCTGGTTAATAGAAATTTCTATTAGTTTACTATTATGAAAGCATAAAGATTGTGTATTTAATCAGAAACAACAGTCCGTTTGGCCAAAATCATATACCTACATCCCTTTGTTATCACAGCTATTCGGTTAAATATTGTTTCACTCTCGACCATAATACGTTGAAGTTGTTGCTCGGTTTATTAAAATTAATATTTTAGGCTTTCTTTTTAACAAGAGTAGGGACTCTAACTCCCATGAGTTGGCATAAGCTGTTTCGTATTTCTCTCACTTCATCTACAGGACGTTCCCAATTGGTATCGCTAACAACTTGCATAATTTCATCCAGATTTTCTGATGGAATATCGCAACTGTCTCCAGCTACCAGGAAAGACTCGTACAATTTAGCGGCTGTTGAACGCCTCACATAAGTGTGGCGATGACATAGAAGAATGCTTAGTTGCACAAGAGCGGTTTGACAAACCTCTCCTGGAACCTAAGTAAATAAAGCATTTGTTCAAATTGAGTCAGATTACTTAGTGGGGAAAGATAAAAAGAAACTAATTGGTTGAAGTAACTTACTTGGATAAATTGGCATAAAACACATATTCCATCGATCAGCTTGTAAATATCCTTGCAGCCAGATATTTCAACTTGAACTAGCTTTAAAATTCGTTTAGCAAAGTTGGACTTTTTATCTTCTAACGTGGACGCTATGCATCCAGAATCAAACAGTTTATCCAGAAATCTAAAATGTGTTATATTTCCAGTGCAGACCAAATATTTGTAAAAAAATGAATGTATTAATAATTTTTTAATGTAAGAAAATTCAGCATGTATTATAGCAGAATCAAAAGGATTGTTACTGTACTAACCTTAACAAGGGGACAGTTATTCTATCTTGCTTCTGATAATCAACAAAAATATTCAAAATCGTTTCGCAAATTCTGTGAATCTCGGCCGATCCTTTTAATTTCTCTTGTTCTTTTAGGTAGACAAATAGCGACGAACCAGAGCTTTTAACCTACGGAAAAATATATTTTTAATGTATTACTAATGCATTGAAGTGTCCACTTTGTTGCCTAATAAATTCTATACGACATATAGATGAATTTATGTCGATTCTTCAACGAAACAATTCTTAGAACGGAAAATGAACATAATAAGATCGCAAGCTTTAGTGTGTTAATATAAATTAAAATATTATACTTAGCTACTTTAAGTCGACTTGAATTGTGCATTGTTCAACTAATACTCCTTTTTTTACATAAACCTAAAATGAGCCTCAAAACTCTTACCAATGATTCAGTTCGTCCGCCTATGCTGCAAATCAATCCTATCAACACATTGTATGTATATGGATTAAATTGCAAAAGTTGCACAAATTTGGGAAAAGTACATCGTTCTGAATTCCAATTTAGGATATTGCACTCTTCCTTCGGAAATATTAAAGACAGTTCGTCGTAATAAGCAATATTGGGAACTCGAGTGTTGCTAAAAACAAATAGTGGCATTTTTCTTCACAATGTCGTTTGGGTAAACGTAGAGCTTTGAGTGTAGTATGTATAGTATATAAGTACATTTGATGTGGAATAAAGCAACAAAAAAAACCTACTTGTAAATAAAGCTGAAAAACACTTTTCCAGATAAAGCTCGAGTTCTATCAATTTTCTCCACTGCCTGCTGCGCTATGTTTGATAAAATGTTGTTGGTTAATTCTGAGGTCAAAAATAGAGGATTTTTTTCAGCCATAGTTAATGTTAAAATCTGAAAGTATAAAAACTGAAGACATAAACATACACGCCAGCTACTATTAACCTGTAGCCCCGTAACACAAGCTTCTCTAACCCAAGCCCCAATATCGCCCCGCTTATCCTGAGTGTAATCCTTCAGCCCAACGAAAAATATATCATAAATACTCTTCGCGTGGTTCTCATTAAAACCTACAATTATCCATTAGAAGATATAGAAAAACCTTTTGTAAACACGCACCCTTTCCAATTTCATCGGCCATAGTTGAGATAACTAAAGTCAAGGCTTTGACAGCATCTCGTCGACTTTCGGCCCACTTTGCTGTTGCTACAGTCGTCGCTGTAGAGCTAACTAAAGCCTCGACAATGAAATCGAGGTTTGGCTGAAGAATGTGCTTTGGGAGGGAACCCAAAGCCAAAGCATGGCCCATTCTGGATGACTGCTTAACTTCCATTAACAGTTCGGATGCATAATGTTTAACCATTTTCCGGTTAATCTCCAGTTTATCGGTGGACGCATAAAATTCGTTTAATAGTATTGGGAGAGCGGCAACTGCTGCTAAACGAACGTTGGCCACCTCGTATGACAAACTATCATTAAGTAGTTGTAACCACTCTTCTGAAAAGTGAAGGTTTTTTCCAAGTAAAATTTAAAAGAACATGTGAAAAAATATTGTTGTATTTGACCTCAGGCTTTAAGGGATGGATGTTTTGGAGCACTCACCTACAACACTGTCATTCTGGAAGGGCAGTTTGGCTAAAGAGCATTTTTCTATGAAATCAGAGCATGCTTGCTTCATTAGCTCGCCTCCCAAGCCACGGAAATACAAGCTTTCTTTAAATTTGGGAATCAGACCTTTTATGCTGCGCAGAAGAGGTTCAGCTAACTGCAAATCATTTCGTCCAGTGATTTTAGATAGGGCATAAACAACTTCCCCTATAGCGATAACAGAGCCGTGCCGACAATTCAAGTCAATGCTGGCGGTTTTATCAAGCAAAACTGGCAAAATCTTGTCGATCATATATCGAGGAGCCTGCAAAAACCCGAACTTAGAAACGGAGAAAATGAAATTAATTCAGCAGACCTGTGAAGTGAGATTGTGCAAGGCTTTCGCGGTGAGTTCTCTGATGGCAATGTCCCAGTGATCGACTTTCCTATTAAGAAGGTGATCAATAAAGGGAATTGTATATTCTTCAAACTGTGCTATGAAAACGCTGATGTTGAGGTAAGACGTATTCCTAACACTAACTGCATAGAAGTCAGCCACTGTTAGAATGTCGATTCCATGAGGAAACGTTCCCTGTCGGCCAACGTTTTCTTGGAAAGCTGCTGATGCGGCCCTTCGGCAATTAATCTGAAACCACAATCGCAA
This sequence comes from Dendroctonus valens, assembly GCA_024550625.1. NCBI lineage: Eukaryota > Metazoa > Arthropoda > Insecta > Coleoptera > Curculionidae > Dendroctonus > Dendroctonus valens. Next base: position 90,650 of record JAJTJO010000089.1, on the reverse strand, counting down.
TGTTGCAGGTAGTTTCGTTTAGTTCAATCAATATACCTCTCTATCAAAACAAGTCACTATTAATAAAGTGCTCGCAATATCGCCCACATAAGGAGCCAAATCTTGCGGTTCATACGCTCTTGCAAACGACCAACACACATAGCAAGCTGCGTCTCTGATATGGGAGCCAACTGACGAATAACCTTTCGGTTCGTCATAAACCAAGCCCTTTACAATTAAGGGAACCACTTGTGGCAGTCTCTCAGGCAACAACAACCCTCTTCTGCCTAAGAAGAATTTGAACCACTTGCAAGTTCTGCTTGCATATTAAAATGGGGTTGAAGTACCTAATTCTGCTAAAGCAATACACCCTCCATGCCAAGCAGCATCATTTTCTCGCGGCCCAAGCAGTTCTAATACTGAGCCCACCACTTCATCAGCCAACTCTTTTGGTAGCCGAGCAGTTACTCGGCCGACTCCTTTTGCTGCTGACCATCTTCAGAAGCAATTATGCATTATAAACTGTTAAAATTAAATACCTTTTTTTTATTCACCTTACACAACTATCGTCGCATCGCAATCCATGTATGAGTTGATCAATAACTTCTTCAACCTCATCTGGTACATGTATATATTCTTCTGGCTGTTCAGTTGAATGGTCACTTGCTTCATTCGAAGACAAATCACCAGCAGCATTTAAATTTGTTGCTAACGATCGATTGCCGCGTTGGTATCTCCACGAAACAACGCGCGGAGTTAGAAATGTTAGTCCTTAAAAGTGTTTTTTTATGGTTGCACAGATTGATCAAAATTTGGTATAAATATTTTAGGAGCGCAGTTTTTGAGTCCTAAAAGTTATTTTCCTATGCCCTGTTTTAAGCCGTTATTATCAGTAATTCAAGTTATCATGGTTATGGATGAACTTATGCACAATGACTAAAAACGCAAATAAACTAAATTGTGAAACTATAATGTAATATTCCGTAGTTTAAAAATTATAATTTTCTGCAAGAATGCAATTTTCTCAAAATGGAAGGTTGTTTCAAGAAAATTAAAGGTAAAAATTTGACGGACTTTCTTTAACAGACTCGAATTGTGTAGGTGAATTTTATCACTTCTCGTTACAAAGAACATATTTCGGCATCGTAAAGATGGAGGTCACTCAGAAAACTCCACAAATTAAAGTTGCAATCAACAAAAACCAGTTTTTGTGTGCAACTTTTGTTGTTTCTAGTTATTAATAGTTCATTCAGACACACTTTTTCAAGACAAATAATCTTATCTTAAAATACGCCTTTAATGTCTTTGCACTGAATTTATGAATTATATTCTGATAAATCTTGTGTTTTCTAGGTGTGTTAAAACTAACTAATAAAGTTTTTAAAAAAATTATAAACAATAGATTAAACAATGAAAAGTATCTTTTCGCTGTTTAAGCGGACAAATAGTTAAATTTCTAAAATTAAACAGTATTTTCATGGGCAGAAAGTGCGAAATTGAGCCAGCGCACGGATAAATTTGCGAGAGCGCTGTAAACCGAATTACTGCACAAACAGGAAGTACAAAATGCAACTAGCGCAGGGTTACATCAGCGAGAGCGCTGTAAACCGAATTAATGGAAATCAGGCCAGTTTTGAGCGGTTTTTTTTAAATGCAGATCTCCAATTGCCTCTACCTGCTCTAAAATGCTCAGTACCTATGACGGTTTGGAAAAAAACTCTAATCAATTTTTAATCAAGTCAATTTGAAAGAATTGACGCTAAAAATATTTATTTGTTAGTTTAAATAATTATATATAGAATTAATTTAAATTTCTGTCACGCTTTGATTGTCAAAGAAATCAAAATATGAACGAACGAAGGAAAATTGAGAGCCCATCACATTTTACCGGAATTGCTAACATAAGTTTAAAGACAAATCTCGAATTTAAGTGAAAATAAATAAAACCCAAAAAGCTAGAATCTTCATCTACTAGAAAGGCGTAAACTTACCAATCCTTTGTATAATTTTATACACCAACTTTTGAACATTCGTTCCTGAACTTTCCTTGAATTCCGAATGTATTATCCAGGATAGTAATTTCGAAGCATGCGGCAATATATCTTCCCTTTTTCCATGCTTGATAATCACGGCAATACAGGCCAGGGTTCATATTTTACAAAAACGTTGGAATTACTTGCCAAACTCTGTTCGACAACCCAATCAAAAAATGAGGAAAGATGTTTTTCTTTGACGTCGTTTCTGAAATTTTCACATTCACAAAATACAGAGTGATCCAAACTTAAGTGGCATAAACTCAACGTTTATAAATAAAATGAAATATTTATGGATTTGAAGTATTTTTTTAGTTTTTCATTCGTGTTTCTTCTTTACAAGTTTAAATTGTATTTTTTCAAATGCCAGGAGTGTAGATGTTGAGTGCGATTATTTTCGCCCCAAAATTCAACGCCGCTGACAAAAATTGCAATTTGAAAGTACATTTACACGGCAACTTGAATTTCAGCAGTTTGAGGCATATTTCCAGCTGCATGCCGCATAAATAGTAAATAATACATTATAAAAACATACACTTGCGTGCATCGAAATCGGCCCACATTAAACTTTTGACTTTAACTATGTTTTTTTTAAACTATTCATCAGATCAAAAAAAGAAATATGCTGTTTGAAAGACAATTTAATATGTTGAATGAATAATTTATACTCACATTAGTGAGTATAAATTATTGTGAGTATCGTATGTTTAAAATAGTGAAATTAAGCATTTTTATTATTAAGATAAATAGGGTTATTGACAACTTAAAACTTAACACTTAATTTTTTAATAATGGGTATGACCTCTTCTTTCCCTAATAACTTCTCTCATACGATTAGGCATAGATCTAATCAAGTTTGCTATTGTTTCTTGAGGGATGTTAAACCACTCTTCTTCTACTGCAACAATAAGCTCTGGGATCGAGTTTGGGGTATGAAGTCTAGCTCGAATTCTTCGTTTTAGCTCATCCCATAAGTGTCCGATCGGATTTAGGTCAGGACTGTATGCTGGCCACTCCATAACCCGAAAACCGACTTCTGCAATATAATCTTGCGCGATTATTGCGGTATGCGGCCTGGCATTGTCATGCATAAACGTAAATTCGTCTCCAATGTAGTCGACGTAAGGTACCAACCGTTAAACCTCTTCTTCCGTGAACACGGTCGCCCCTACGAATGAACTCAGGGTCGGTTCGTGCTCCTATAGAAATTGCACCCCAGATCATATAGGAACCACCTCCATAAGCTCTCCGCTCTTCAAAGCAGCAATCTGCAAATCGCTCTCTTGGTCTTCGGTACACTTTCCTTCGTCGGTCGCTACTATGGAGGCATATTCTGGTCTCATCTGAGAACAGAACAGATTCCCATTGTTCCAACGTCCAATTCAGATGATCCCGTGCAAAACGCAGGTGTGTTTGCCGATGAGCTGGAGTAAGTTTTGGACCAATCGTAGGTGTTTTAGGGGTCAAGTTATTTTCCTGCAGTCTTCGTCTTACTGTCCACTGACTAATAGCCACTCCTCGCACCTCACGGAGCTGTCGTTGCACTTGAACGGCATTACGGTGACGATTTCTTAATGTTGTTGACACAATAAAGCGGTCATCACAAGCGGTTGTAAATCGCCTTCTGCCTATTCCAGGTCGCCTGTGAAAGGATCCAGTCTCCTCGTAACGTTTGCACACTATTCGAACCGCTGCGCGTGTCATACTCAATTATCTAGCAACAGCTAGCTGACTAAGTCCATTTTCCGTTAAAGCAATAACTTGACCGGCTTTTTGTGGTATAGTATGCATTAAACTAATACACTTAAACACTATTGAGATTATGAAAAACGAATTAATATGCAAATTTCAGTTGCAAACACAATAATTTTAATATTTGACAATTTTTTTATTTTCGTTGCAATCACCACATAAACACGTTTTATTGGTTTACCGGATGCTACGCATATAAACGACAAGCCTTCTTGATAAACTTATCCTCACATTAAAACATATTAAATTGTCTTTTAATCAACATATTTCTTTTTCTGATCTGATGAATAGTTAAAAAAAATAGTTAAAGTCAAAAGTTTACAGTGGGCCGATTTCTATGCACGCAAGTTTCCTTTGCATTTTTATTTAAAACGGCTGAAATTAGGGCTTTTTACTAAAAGTATATTTTAATGTAGGAAACAATGGCCTATTAAAATGTGCTTCCAAATTGCAACTTTTTGCGATGCCGTCAAAGTTGGTTAATAGTCGCGCAAAATTCCAAAATATGTTTCCTGGAGCATAAAAAATGTGACTTAACGCTTAAACAGTCGCTGTAAACCTTCATAAAGAGTGTCCGAAAGTGCAATTGACGATCTGAAATAGTTTCTGGTTCACAAAAAACGAAAAAAAAATTAATTTAACTTTGGATCACATTGTGTATTTTAGCTAAAGAACATTCATTCTTTACAATTTTCACATAAAAGCCCTTTAAAATATACACACTTTCTGAACAAATAACATCAAGGCATCTCAAGTATTAGGTAAATACCGATTTATCACTTGGAACATTTTGCTATAGATTTTTTTCAACTGAAAATTAGAGATCTTTTTTTTGTAGTTAAGGATTCATTTGCATTTTTGCTAAATGTGATGACACTTTTTGGTGAAAAATTATTAAAATGTATGTAATTGTGCATAAAATAAGTAATATTGTTACGAAACAGCTTAAATGTTAACAAGAGTTAAAGATTAAGTTGCCTATTCATAATACTGAACTCGAATTTAAGAAGAAATAACATGATTTAATGGAAGTTGTTATATTCAGTTTTGTCATTTTATATTTTACGTTTAAGGATAAATAATACGCCGTTTTTATGGGACACCTCTCTCACCTTTAACAGATCATCATCTTAAATGATCGTGGTTTGAGTTATTGAACTACACCACATATTGAAGTATAGCATAACACCTTTTACGCTTTATTTACGTTTCTCAACTTACAATATAGTCCTTTTAGGGACGAATTTTTTCTAAGTCCAGAGAAGTTTATGCGTTTGCTTCCGACAAATATCAAGCAGAAATATTTACAGTAGTTAATTAGAATTAGTAAACACTCAACTGTGTTTTAACTTACCTATTGATAAATTTGTATGAAAGAAAAGCCGCTGCGTCTCTACATTTATCTGTTACGACTGCATACGTTTTAATAATGTTTAAAACTCTATCCATCACAGATTTCTTATTAGATTCAGTCTCATCGAACCCATCAAAACGAGAAAGATGAAATGGGATCATTATAATTATGGAGAGCCATAATAATAAAATATACCGGGTGGTCCAAGTGTTCGGGTCACTTGGGTCTTGGCTTTCCAAGAGGCAGAGTACTGGCTCAAAGTCTGCCACCTCATGAGGAAGATGCTTTACTATGTCTTTGTAGCCCCTCACATTTACCACCACAGCCATGTAGCTAAAGGCTACATGTTTAAGCTGAATTGAATTCTCGTTGTTTCGTAAAATGTCTATGAATTTTTGTAGAATGGAATCCAACTGGGAGTCTAGCAGGTGGGGCTGTTCAATGTACTGAGTGAGGATGAAGGAGAACTTTTCATATGCTTTTTCCTGGCCAGAGCCCTCAGCTTGAATGAGATTTTTTAGGTTATCAATCATTTCAAACACTTCTTCAAACTCTGCAAAGTAGTCAAGGGCACAACCGAGCCCAAAGGGTTCTTCCTCATTTTTGGGGGAGTCTTCCGTAGTTAAATTGACCATGGTTGATAAGGATTTTAATCCAGATGCAATCAAGTTGATCAATTCTGGACTATTTTTGTTTATTTATTATTTGCAGCACTTGTCAAAATGGGAATCTTTTATACTCACTTTAGCGGTGCCACCTGGACTCTACTACTCTTACTGAAGAAAGAATGACCGGTTATGGACTAAGTGAACATTGATTTTATAGTTAAAATCTAACTTTATGTTTCATTTGCTGGCCTCTTAAGTAGCTGATAAATGTGGAGTAATTTTTGCAAAATGCAAGGTGATATATTCACTCACACTATGGAGTCAGGTGGAGTCAGATGGTCATGTCAATGAGAATAACTGCATGTATCGAAAGGTGGCGCGAGCAGTTGTGACATGAGATGGTAATATATGATACAAAAAAGGGAGGCCACATTAATTAAACTTCTGAAGAACTTCAGAACTTCTGATCTTTATACAGGTCGTACGAAAGTGTTAATTAACAGGTAAGACTAAGAGGTAAGACACACCAATATTCCATAATGCAGTAAAACGTTTACTGGCCCTGTCCATAGAAAATTGTCCGGAAGACTTCTTTTGTAGAGCGAAAAAAAAACGGATTAAACTAAATTTTCGAAAAAATGTTATAAGCGGTTTGAAGATGTAGCAATGAATAAAGTTCAAAAAATCGCTTACCTTTAAGGGAAGATTTGAAATATGCCTTATTTATATACACTTGCGTGCATAGAAATCCGCCCACAGTAAACTTTTGACTTTAACTATATTTTTTTTAAAAACTATTCATCAGATCAAAAAAATAAATATGCTGTTTGAAAGACAATTTAATATGCTTTAATGTGAGTATAAATTATTGTGAGTATCCTATGTTTAACATAGTGAAAAGAATGCATTAAGCAAATTAAGCTTTTTTATTATTAACATAAACAGGGTTATTGACAATTTAAAACTTAACACTTAATTTTTTAATAATGGGTATGACCTCTTCTTTGCCTAATAACTTCTCTCATACGATTAGGCATAGAACTAATCAAGTTTGCTATTGTTTCTTGAGGGATGTTAAACCACTCTTCTTCTACTGCAACAATAAGCTCTGGGATCGAGTGTGGGGTATGAAGTCTAGCTCGAATTCTTCGTTTTAGCTCATCCCATAAGCGTTCGATCGGATTTAGGTCAGGACTGTATGCTGGCCACTCCATAACCCGAAAACCGACTTCTGCAATGTAATCTTGCACGATTCTTGCGGTGTGTGGCCTGGCATTGTCATGCATAAGGGTAAATTCGTCTCCAATGTAGTGGACGTAAGGTACCACATGAATTGCTAAAATCTCCTCGATATATCTAACAGGCGTTAAACCTCTTCTTCCGTGAACACGGTCGCCCCTACGAATGAACTCGGTCGGTTCGTGCTCCTATAGAAATTGCACTCCAGATCATACAGGAACCAGCTCCATAAGCACTCCGCTCTTCAAAGCAGCAATCTGCAAATCGCTTTCTTGGTCTTCGGTACACTATCTTTCTTCGGTCGATACCATGGAGGCATATTCTGGTCTCATCTGAGAACAGAACAGATCCCCATTGTTCCAACGTCCAATTCAGATGATCCCATGAAAAAAGGCAGGCGTGCTTGCCGATGAGCTGGAGTAAGTTTTGGACCAATCGCAGATGTTTTAGGGGTCAGAATATTTTCCTACAGCCTTCGTCTTACTGTCCCCTGACTTTTGTCCACCTCCACGTGGTATTCCGTGGGAGATCGTGCGTAAGACTTACGAGCAGCATGGTCGGCTAAGCGGCTGACCAGTCGGACGGGATTGCGGTAGTGGAATGAGCCAGGAAGGCTGTCGGCCACATCCGCAGAAACGTTGGGAGAGAGAGAGAGTTTGGGGCGAGAGGGGATGAGTGAGGTACCGCTCATCTCCGACGGACATTAAGGGGATTGCATGTCGGGACAGTGAATTAAGGGAACGATTGGAAATGGTATAGAGGGACAAGATGGAATGGTGTAGCATTAAGGGGAGTAAAGTAAATGGACCGCTTTTTGGGTCAAGTGTTTTGGATTTCGGGAAGTAGTGAGAGCAAGGACTTGTCCGACCTCGAGCACGCCTGCCGCCGCCCCCCCATAGATACAGGAATTGTCGGAGATGTAAAAGCCAGAAGGTAGAAAGATCGTGGATGGGAAAACTCAGGGCTAACTGGTGCTCCCCATCCTCCCCGCTAATTGGTTGGGTGGATGGTCCAAGGAACGGAGCTGGGCTTCCGTGATAGTGATTTTTCGAGAGAGTAGTGTCCTCACGGATGGAGATATATGGACCTATGGCGAAAGCTGGGCAGGTCGCCGCGAGGCAGAGCATACATGTCCACTGACTAATAGCCACTCCTCGCACCTCACGGAACTGTCGTTGCACTTGAACGGCATTAAGGTGACGATTTCTTAATGTTGTTGACACAATAAAGCGGTCATCACGAGCGATTGTACATCGCCTTCTGCCTGTTCCAGGTCGCTTATGAAAGGATCCAGTCTCCTCATAACGTTTGCACACTCTTCGAACCGCTGCGCGTGTCATATCCAATTGTCTAGCAACAGCTCGCTGACTAAGTCCATTTTCGATTAAAGCAATAACTTGGCCGGCTTTTTGTGGTGTAGCATGCATTAAACTAACACACTTAAACACTATTGAGATTATGAAAAACGAATTAATATGAAAATTTCAGTTGCAAACGCAATAATTTTACTTTTTGACAATTTTTTTATTTTCGTTACAATCACCACATAAACACGTTTCATTGGTTCAACGGTTGCTACGCATATAAACGACAAGCCTTCTTGATAAATTTATACTCACATTAAAGCATATTAAATTGTCTTTCAAACAGCACATTTCTTTTTTTGATCTGATGAATAGTTTAAAAAATATATAGTTAGTCAAAAGTCAAAAGTTTACAGTGGGCTGATTTCTATGCACGCAAGTGCATAAACACTAGGAGCTGCGGTCCAAATTTTCACTTTGTCAGCTGTTTTTCGTCGAAAAAAATGCGATCTCTCAATATGGATTGCCTTTAAACATTTCATTATGGCAAATGCAACAATTTTGTTCAGGAAAGTGAAACTGCAACTGGAAATTTGCAAACAAATTTGTCAATTTGTCTAGATTTCTGGCCTTTTAATCGGTGTTTAATATTACAGTTTCGAAGGGATTTTCTTCTGATCCTCTCAGAGTCAATTTCTGGTAGTTTCCGGATTCATTTTGGGTTTCTACATCCTGTGCAGTATGAAGCAAAATTGGTCAAACTTCCCTCAGGGAAACTTGCAAGAAATGCATACATTTGCTATTAAAAGCGAGTATTTGGTTTTGCGGATGCGGAACAATGAACTTTAACAAAAAAAAAATGTCCCAGAACAGATCCTAGACGACCCACGTACGGAACAAACTATAGAAGGCAAAATTAAGGCATAATTCTGAGTATTCAGGCTTATGAGTCGCGCACCAAAGGCATTTTTGAAAATTGCTTATTAGAGAATACATCGAAAGTTCAAAGAAAAGTATGGCGGAACATTGTAGCAAAGGAAAGGACATTTTCAAATTAATTGTCGACTTTAACAGACGATATGGAGAATGCGTCGTCTTCAACTACTCGTTCAAGTAGGTCAAGACCTTTCGAGAAAATCATTAAATTCTACGTTTTCTTTTCTTTTTCTTGTCCTCTGATCAATGGATCTGTCGACCTGTTCTTTCTGAACCATGTCGTTCATCTTTACGTGCCATCACATGCTCGAGAATATGTTTACTAAATGGTAACAGTTTCACAGTTTTCTTAGTTCTCTGGGTTCGTTCTTGTGTTCCCATTCATTTGTTAGAAGCAGTTATTAATTTAATAAAAAAAATTAATTTCTTGTTCCCTTACTTTGTGGGTTCATTAGGTTCCACTCATTCGGTTCCACTTCATTCCGTGGAGGACTGCAGTTTTTCAATTTTATTCACCTATTATTTTTTTCTATTTTTTTATCAATTGCTTATGGTTGACCTTATGTTCATTCTTCTGACGGTAACTTTTTGGTCTCGATGTTTTCTTTTTATGGATCTTTCAATTTTTCCTTTTAAGGCCCATGAAGGTCGCGCTCTGTCTGAAGGGAACTTTCCCAGTACTTTCTTCTGATTCTCATAATTGCCAAATTGACGCAATTTCTGTCTTCTGTGAATTTTTGCAGTTGTCCTCTATTGGCATGCTTCTATATTGCAAGTGTGTTTTTCTCTTCAGCCAGCCTCATCACTTCTCTGATTGAACCAATACATGCTCGGGTTTTGCGAGTTTAACTGAATTTTTTTGTTCTCTCATTGATTTGTTGTTCTTCTCGTGTACGCTCTTTTGGATTATACACCAGTGACTTGCAAAAATTGTTGGATTTTCAAAGAGACGCAAAATAGGCTTAATTTTTAATTAATTAAAAAGACATAATTTCAGCAAAAACTGAGATATTTGCAAAAAACTAAATTAATTATTTGAGCAATAATGTTTTTAATCGCACCTGCAAATGAAGTTTTTCTCATTAACATTGAGTTGCGTCCACGAGCACTTTTTCCAAAGAATACACTTGCTTGTAATAAACAACACTGTGAATTCAGACCTGTCTGAGATTTGACCGATTGAAGGTCTCCCCAAGGAAGATAAACCTTATATGTTTGTTCGGCATTGTTATACCTTTTAAGTGTTGAAGATCACAACAAAAAAACTAACGGCAAATATTCTGTAATGTTGTCGTGTTGAGCAAGTTGATGCAGGTTTTGTTTGCACCTGCTAATAGTTTGCCAAAAGCTACTTCTTCAAGATCTAATATCTTCTAGAAATATTTTTTGTACCCCCGTCAAATTACAATGTAGGCGCATTCGTACAATTATCAAGAATTATTCGATATATAAATAACACAATTCTATATTGTCTTGCAAACCAGCATTTGCATAGCTTTTGATGGTGAATGTAGCGAAACATTATTACAGTTAATGAGCATGTCCGCTTAACTTAAGCTGTGTGTGGCGCAAGGGGGAGAGCGCGACCTAAATAAACTGGTTTAGCGGCATATACTATCTGCCGGCCGGCGTTTTATTCCATTACTTTCAGAGTTTTCAGTCCGACCTGTTCGCGTTCTTGTTCGGCCAACTACTGCTCTAGAAGCCCATCCTTAATTCGTTGAATTGCCCCATCCGGTAAGAAAAATTTGTATCACCTAACTATGTGTAGTCGCAATAAAACTCCAGTTTATTGAACTTAAATATAAAATTTTCTACTTTAAGATCATGATATAATTTAAGTTACATTATTCCTTGTGCAGTTTACAATGGATGTTCAATAACTTAATACGATTTGCATCCTTATTGGATAATTCGTACGTCCCTATTCAATCGAAATTAGTCTTAAATTCCTACTATCTTTGTTTTGAAGTTTCTATGCTTCCAGTATACATTCCTTTTTGCAACCGAGTAGGTCAAGTAGTTGAGTTGCATACAAGTTTTCAGAAATCTTGCGGTACTTATAACTAGTTAAACACAAATCTCTAATTAGAAAAATCCAATAATGTTCATTGCGACATATTATGTATGACTATTCAAAAAGAAGTTGGCTGGATTTTTTTGCTGAATTAAAAAAAATTTGCTTGCGACTTTTGAGACAGTAAATCTACGGCTGGTGTATTCAGAGCTTTGTAGTAGTCTCAAAGATCGAGAATACGTGGCAATTTACAGGCCTATAAGCAGTATTTAGTCGGTTATACATCACTGAAATATTAATGCAATCTTCTACTGGGTAAACACAGACCCCTTGAGTGTTTCTTATCATTATCGATAGAAAGTTTAAAAATTTTTGCACGCTTTGTACATATTTGTGCCACATTTTATACATTTAAGAACTGGGAATGTCTGGCAACTGGTAAACCTGCGGATTTCTGTAAATATATCATGGAAAACTTGATCTGGTAAAGTTTAATTTTTGATCTTAAAATGTGTTGTTTTGGTACTCTTCGTTTATCAAATTTTTCCCTTTTGGACACTTTTCATTCATGTGCAGATGGAGTCGGACTGATTATTATTTCCGCAACAACTTCAAATTGTTGATGAATTATTGAATGAAATAAATTGTTGGATAAAAAAAACAGTCAAATAGTACAACATTTCGACTTAAATTCACTCACTTAATGGTAAGAATGTTTACAACTTTTAAATTTGGATTGTCGCAAATGAACATATTTATTTAACAATGCGAAAAATACATATATTTTATTTATTGTGCATATCTCGGAAAACTGATTTTAAATTATTCCTTTCCGAGTGAGAATATGTATGTTTCAATATTATTTATTTCGCAATATTAAGACCGTTAACAACTTGTAGCTAATGGTAAACGAATTCTCAATAAAAGAGGACCGGTTTGTCTACGGACTCTTATTTGATTTGAAGAGCAGATAGTCTAGTGAATCACCATTGTTCTTCGAGTTGTTTCGCAGGAAATGATGCAGCAGCTTTTAATTTGGTTAAAAGGATACAGCCTTGACTTGATTGTATTTGAAGAACATTGATCAAAATAAACTGCTTGCACCGAAATGTCGTTTACAGTGCGTTTATTTGTACTATAAGTACAATTGGAATAAATACAATTATTATGCTGCTAACCATCTAAGTATTTGCAGTAGATTCATACATCGATCCAAAAATGGAATAACACGGTCATATAAATGCCTATTATTATTATGTAATTAAGTGAATTATCTTTGGAGGTTTGTTTGCAGCATATTTAAAAGTGAATTAAATAGCGAATTATAAAAACTGCGAGTTTGTCAGCCAACGGCCTTATACGCTCGTGTTGTAAGGTGTTTCGTTTGAAATATTTTCTAGATTTTATCATCAATCTGAATTGTTACGCGTTTTTTTTTAATTGGGTTTTGTCCTCGCTCTATCCGAATAGTACAAGTAGGTAGTCATCCGCACATCAAATAAAGAAATATGTTTTGACACGCAGAGACAAAAAGTAATTAAAATAATAGCCAAGAGCTTTCAGGGAATGAATGGTTTCTCTGTATTTGCAAGTTGCATTATTGCTTCTAATTATATAATCGATATCTCCTATATGCAATAATGATATGAAGACTGGTAGACTAACAATGGAAATTAAATTTAATTATTGCGATAAGAATTCATTTATTTTATTATGGCCTCTATTTAGATTCGTATTTTTATGATTTCCGTTAAGCAACAGCGCTGTTTTTCACTTTCTTTATCTCACTAATTTATGTCCAATATAAGTATTTTAATATCAGAAGTAGGCATTTATTCACTATTATCTTATTTTCTATTTAAAAACGCCTTGATATGGGATACGTAAATGGTATTGTATTTCAATGGTTTTAAGTTAATTTTCCCAATTTCTACAATTTGCATACAGTCTGCAGAACCAGTTCACTGATATTTGGCCTTTAGCAATTATTCTGATATTTTCGTTGTGATCATTTTAATTTCCGGTGCTTCTGTTGCTAAATATGCTTTAACCTGTTAATTTTTCGATAAACGATATCAAAGATAAGAATTGCGTGGGAAAAATCCATATGCGGTTGATTTCTGACTCATTTATTTTTAATGTACGGCTGTTCTGGAAATGGAAACGAATATTAATGATCAGTGCACCAGTCCTTCTTTCCCTACCTATAACTTTAGCTGAATGTATATCGCAAATCGATTTGTTTAGATAGTCTATTATTGTGTCCTGGCATGGCCATTATTAATGTATAAATTCCCTTAATAATGGGAAATTAATTACATCTTTTATGGGCATTTTTTCTGTTATTCTATTCTGTTTTCGGGTTAGAAAATATAATGGATTAAATTACAAGGGCTAAATTGAAAGTCTAGGCGTTTCCAGAGTTAGTGTTTAAAAGTAAAAAAATGCAAATTAAACAAAATTAATAAATAATTAAGTAAGGTAAAAAGTGACTTTACTGCTATTTATTTCTCATTTAGATTTAGTTTTGCAAGATCTTCTTAAGGATTGTCTTTTTACCCACAATTTTGGAAACATTTTTTTGGTCACACAGTTTATTTTGCTGCGATCAGGTAATTTATTCAATATTCTTCAATAGATAAACTGTTATTTGCGTAACATGTTGCTCAATTGGTTTTTTTTTATTTTTAAATTATTATGGTAAGCATTACATTACTGAGAGTAATAAAAGTAAAAAAACATATAAATTTACTTAGAGTGTATCACTCGGATATTTTTGGTAGCACCCTTAATCTAATGGATACCTTAACTTCAATCAAGCCTGGATGGTGAAGGGGAAGGACCCTGAGGGGGACCTGCTGGAGTGATCACTTCAGTCAGTGGCCTCGCAGGTCTTCCAATGGGGATCGGTCGTGATCATAAATAAAAATAAAAAAAATCCACAGTAAAGGGGTACCAAAATAAATAAGGAAATCACTCAGGTCCGACTGTGAATCGCAATTAAAGAAAAAAAAAACAAAATGAACTGAATGCAGTCGAACTTGAATGTTTCAGCACAAGCAATTAACTATAAAACGTTAATAGTTCCTATCATAAAAAAAAACTGTCATAAAAACTGATAAAAAAACAAAGTCTTCACCAAAAGTTGGGCGCCAGCATGCTTCCAAGTAGCATGCAACTTCCACCAAAATGGAAAACACCAGAACCAGCCTCCACGTCAATTCCACGTGGTTATAACGGCCATCATGGATTCGTCCATCCGGCTCTTGGGTCCCCAAAACTTCAAATCGCCGACTCTTGCAAACCTCTTGCAACCATCAATCAAGGCCTCTTGCAAACCATCAATACCATCATCAATAAACTTCTCGATTCCAAAACCCTTCAAAACCGACCATGCGGTAACGCTGAACACAATGATCTCAAAGCCCGACAAAATCTCAAAGCCCGACCGTGCGGAACAAACTCAAAAATCGACCTGCCGATCTGACCGGCACGGCCTAATTAATTCTTCAACCACCAAAAATCTACCGCTACACCAGTAGAAGTTTTTCCTCCCCCCAACCTTCCGTTGGAGCAGGAATCAAAAATCACCAATTTCATTGGCCCTAACGGACACGTGATCCCGCAATCTACCAAACATTTTTTTTCACCTGCGATAAGAATCGAAACTGCGATGAGAATCGCCAAATTTGCTAGATTCGGATTTTACAGCCAAAATTTAACTCTATGATGAAAAAACCAAAACAGATATGCTTGCAAATAACTTGCACACGCATGCCGAGGTCGAAAACAAATTAACAGGTTTACGGCAAAATATTTGCACGTAACAACATACTCATTAAAAATAAAAATCCTCATCGATCCAAAACCCTTAATAACATTTCAAACTATTAAGAATTTTTAATGGTTCTTTGCAAATATGACAAACTTTTTATTTTTATATTTGCACTCATTTTACCTCCTTTCACCGATCATGTCCGTCTTCCTACGCCGCGCATTTTTAACTGTTTGTCGATATTCTTAATTCATTCCAATGCATTCCTGGTTTCAGTCAATTTTATTGTTTATTATTTAAAATGTTACAAATACGTTTCGGTGTCTTTATCCATGTGAAAGAAAAATACACATATGCCCTCTTGCATACAAAATGTAATGTAATTTCGCTCAAAAATGTAATAATATTTTGTTTTCATTTATTAGGCATATCAAATTAGTTATTTTGCAAATGAAAAGTCCGCGCATTTTTCTTTGTAACATTAAATTAGTTTTTCTGTTATATTTGTCCAATATAATTTCAATTGCATTTTTAAAGACTATTTATTTAAAACGGTACTTTCCCAGAGCGTGGTCGTAGATCGGATGCAACTCGTATATGTATATTTACTAAGTAAAAGAAACATATAGCGGAATGGAAAGTATCGATAGTATAGGCGAGTATTCAGCCCACTATTTCCATTTCAATCTCCTACATATTTTGTAAGCCATCAATTATTAGGTTCGACCTCGTCGTATCTATGGCAAAGCCATTGCGTTCAATTTTAATTATTTCCTTTGACTTGCTATCGAATTACAGTGTTTATGAACCAGGTATAGTCATGCAAGAACCAATGCTTTATAAAAAAGTTAATTTAGGTGTTCCGAAAACACAATAGCGTAATAACATCATTTTAATTGTTATTTTAGGTGGAATATGATGGAAATAATGCTTTAAAATCTATTTCAGATTGATTCATTATGACTATTGATTTCTACTACCTTCCTGGATCTGCTCCATGCAGATCAGTCGCTCTAACTGCAAAAGCTTTGGGTTTGGAACTCAACTTTAAACTGACTGACTTGATGGCTGGCGAAAACCTTACCCCAGAGTTTATCAAGGTAAAATTAGGGAAAAAAAACTATGTTGTTTGTTTGTTTTGAAATAAATGAGTTTTAAAATTAATTAAAGTTAAATATTTAGATTTTCATGCTACCGTTTCACTTCATTTGTTATATGCATGACCTCTGCTGTGGGAATCAGTAAATGCTTGACTAAAACATCCTTGACGATTTAAATGATTTCACTGAACAATTTTGTTGTGCGGTTTTAGATTTGATACCATTTTTGCAAACCGTCCGTCAACAATCATGCACATATTTAACTGAGCACGTAGGATAATGCTCTTTATCAAGTTTTATATTAATGCTATTTGTTGATACAAAGTTTATTTGTTTAATTAGTGGTCTGTTGAATGTTTATACTGACATGATGATTTTATAATAAATTCATACAAAAATGGATATGTGTTGCAAGTTTAACCGATTTGGTTTGATTTTATGCATTTTATATACTTTATCTTTATTATAAGAGACACCACGACCAAATAAATTTGCATTAGAGCTGGCGGATTAAAACCACTGCGATTTTTTCTAACTAAAATATTTTTAGTTGAATCCACAACACACGATTCCAACTATCGATGACAACGGGTTCTCTTTATGGGAAAGTCGTGCAATTTTGACTTATTTGGTGAACGCATACGGAAAAGACGATTCCTTGTACCCGAAAGATCCAAAGAAGAGGGCAATAGTCGATCAGCGACTGTACTTTGATATTGGTACCTTATATGGGAGGTTTGCTGATTATTATGTAAGCTGAATAATAGTCAGACAGAATAGAATTGAAGTTTTCTTTTGTATTGAATTCGCCATAAAGAATATTCATTTGAATGCGTTATTCGAAAAGATTCTTCTATGTTACAAATCTAGTTTAACAACATTCTATTCAAAACGTTGGCCGTCCTCTATCTAATATGCTGAATTTAAATTGCTTGAAACTTGTATCCTAAAACACTCTTTTATATTTCACTTTTCTTTGCTTTTAGTATCCTATCATCTTTGCCGGTGCTTCTAAAGATGCTCCTAAGATGGAGAAAATTAACGATGCCATGAAGTTCTTGGATATTTTCCTGGAAGGACAAACCTATGTCGCTGGGGATCAACTAACTGTAGCAGATTTGGCCATTGTGGCTACAATTTCTACTTATGAAGTTGTCGATTATAATCTAGCCCCTTATAAGAATATTACTAAGTGAGTAAACGGCGTAATGTTGATATTATAAGGATACATGTTTCTTTATTAATTAATCTAATCAAATCAACACTTAAGTTTTTGGCGTTTAGAAACATGATTTAGATTTGGCACTAAAGAAAAACATTTCTAGGTGGTTTAATAATATTAAGCAGACAGCTCCCGGATATAAGGAAGCAAACGAAGATGGGTGTCAGGCCTTCAAAGCTATGGTGGATAATTTGACCAAAAAGTAGGATTGAACATCACACACATGCACATTCACAGTGTTTTTGTGGTTAATGTTATTATTAAGTACTGTTGATCATTACTGATCTTTGTCCCTCATTTTTACACCCTTTATACGTAGATATAAATAGAAAACTATTTCTTATGTATTTGAATAAACTTTTTCAATTAGTGGCTTTGTTTATTATTGCTTATAATATATTTATTTCGTTATTTGGGAAAACTTGGGTGCCTACTAATAGATTCATCCGCTTTAAGCGGAGTGTTTTGTTGACCTGCTAATTTATAGAACAGTCGTCAAGTAATCAAGTTTCATAGTAAGATCATGGAATTTTTAATACCGGAGACCATTTACAGTGATTAGTTTTTTTTATATATTTTGTAAGATAAGTATTTTGTGTGCATTTAAATTTTATTTTATTTCAATTTAACACACTCGTGCTTTAAACTAATGAGCGAGGAAAAAACTTCAATCGCTGTAACGCTTGGCATACACGCTAGCAGATCCTAGGTGGAATTTCTGCCTCATTGACAATGGAAATGAGTGGGAAAAAACTTTGTGCATTTGAAGAGTGGAATTTTAAAATTCTCTCACAAATGGAAGAGATAATTTTGCTCATGTGAAACGTACAACTTTAGAATCCCCCCGTTAATACAAAACTTCGGTTGTTCATTGCTCATATTGAATATTTATTCTATATATTATAACATCTGTAATTGGAATCTTTTCTTCTAGTTGAACTTTAAAAGATAGAACTTATTTAATTTTTCTGAAAAATTTAAAGTGAAACAATACTTATAGATAGTAGCTGGTTTGGGATAGTTTGGGTACCTGAAAGAATATTACATGCATCTTCTTATGTTACATTGTCTGCGAATGTATATCTGTATTAATACTATAAATATAAGCCCTTTGCTTTATCATTACATCTTTTAATAATCTTCATTTATCCATCAAATTTACTTGATACACCGCCACCAAAATATATAAAGCTATTTGTAGACCCTTGCTAGACTATGGACATATACTCATAACCAACGGAACAGAAAGGACAAAACGTTATATACAAACAACAGAACAAATTGCACTAAAACTAATAACATGAATAAGACACCCACTACACAACCCCTCCATCCAACTACTGTACGAACGCACAAACATGACAAAGATTTCGGAAAGGCTCATACATCTACAGACAAAATGGACAAACAACCCCTACAACTGGACCATACTGAATCCCCTTTGTCTTACAAGACCAACCAGACAATCCCGCTTCCGTTTACCTACACCAATGCTACTCGAACACTTACAAACGCAACTGACTACTGGACAATAAAATAATTTTTTCTTGTCATTAGAATTGGAAAGTTTATTTAATAAGATTATCAACCTAGAATAAGAGAATTTTCATCTTTGTTTTTTGTTTAGATTAAGACTACATGTATTAAACAAGGGCAGAAAGACCGATAGGTCGATAGCCTTTTTTGGAAATAAAGATGTTTACTACTACTTTACTTGATACTCTTTTGTAAGTTTGATGTTTACTGCGAATTTCTTCGTTATGGTCAAGTTTTTAAAAAATTAAAACTACCAGGAAAATTTGAAATTAGCTCCTGATTCCTAGCTGGTATTTTTGCCTACTCATCTGCGTGCTGATTTCCTACCTGGTAATTTTTCATTTACCTTTTGCGGAAAACAGATCTTTGAAAATTCGTCATTAAGAAGTCTTATTTGATTTGCACTTAAACTTCTTTGAAGCTCCATATAAAATTAGTTAAATATTATATTAAGAGAATTCGTATGAAAATACGCAAAAAATATGTATATTTCAACATTTGGTTTTGTTGAACTGAACCTTCCAAGCGATGTTCCGAAAACATACATTTGGCCTTCAATTGTGTGTTTTACGGAAAAGGAGCCTTATTCTCCATTTCGTTTTGGTGCAATTGACTAGTCACTTAAGGCTTAAAATGCCGCGGCAAATCAAGCGGAAGCAACTTATATTAATTACAAAATATGTCTTAGGAAATGCGTAACAAAATTTGTCATTGAAAAGTTAAATGTATTGAAAATCCGTAAAAAACACGTTGCCTTAAATGTCTTGATTTGCATCCTCTAATGCACAATTTAACTCTGACCTCGACTTTTCGAACGTACAATTTTTGATCTAACATTAATTCAACTAATACGAGTAAACTACATTTCTTTGACTGTTGTATGGATTGTTTATTAGCAAAGCTGTGGCTTAATTTTCTTCAATTTCAACCACTGGGTTTTACTTGTAGGTTTTCCTTTGTTTTTTATGAACGATAGAAAAATCCTATGAAAAATAAATGCATGGTTTTATTTGAATAATATCGATTTCAAAGTCAATTCTACTAGGAACCCTGGAAAACAAATTCGCACACCAACGATTTTAAAAAATCTCTGGATAATTTCAGTCACATCTTATACTGTATACATGAAAAAAATATGTTTTGTGTTAAAAAAATTACACGTTCTCAGGTCTGTTTATTATCTTGAAGGTTTTGTTTCCCACAAATTCTCTATTTAAATGAACTTTGCCACTATAATACGATTGGCTCAATCGAAGATCGCGTCAAAAATTAAGAATGCTGCACGTTCAGCTCTAATCTGCAAACTGGTCCACTCCATTTACCGCTATATTTAATCGGTAATTGGCTGAAGGGTGAAGAGAATTTCGTTTCAACTAAAACGAGATCTCAAACATATGTTGTACTAAGTGGTCAACGTTTTGTCCAATTTTTTCCAAGAACTTTCGAAAAATAAGCTTTTTGAGAATGCGAGATGTGCATGTGCAATTAAAAATGTTTGCAGTATTCACGAAATCACCTTTTTTCTATAAGGTGTAATCCTTGCACCTTATAAATGCATTCCACCTGCGTTATTCAAAAGTTTGATATAATGCATTAAACATTTAAAGCTGTAATGGATACTAACGTTTTAGCTGTTGCATTGGTACAAGAAAAACTGTGAAAAACATGTTCTTTGTCTGGATTTATGCTTCTGCTAAACATATCGCAAACAAGCAAAATATCGTCTATGCTTGATATATTATATCCAATACAGTTCATGTTAATGTTGAGGATCTGTATAAGAAATGTTAAAAAAATAATTTTTGTCTTTTATTATTTGCTACCTATCCTTAAAACTCCCTTAACTGTGTAGCCTTAAAAAATCAGCGAGAAAACCGATTTTAGTAGATAAATAGTTTGATGCTCACAACCTCCACTAACCCTAACTTTGACGACCAAAACTCTAACGCAATAAATGTTTGGTACGAGACCTACTTCACAAACGAAACAAACAACGCACATCAACTAATTACTGAAGCAGAATACGACGAAGCACTCGCACACATTAAAAACACGGCGCCGGGAAAAGACAATATAAAAGGAAAACTACTGAAAAATCTTACTCCACAAACACACACACATACTGACCCCTATTCAACAACTGTATTGAAACTAACACGATATCAGATACCTGGAAAACAGGAATAATAATACCAATTCCTAAAACCGGACTAGACAATACACAAACACAAAACTACAGACCTATCACACTACTCCCTGTTCTGAGTAAAATTTTTGAAACTATAATAAAAAATAGACTGCAATAATCAGTTGGACTACACATACCACATTACCAATTCGGATTTAAACCTGAACACTCAACTGTTCACCCACTTTTTATACTAACCAACAACATACAAAAAACTCACCTCACGAACAAGAAAACAGCATATCTCTTCATGGACACCAATAAGGCCTTTTTCAGTGTCTGGCACAAAGGACTTTTATATAAACTTTACCAGATTAAAACCCCCAAATACATAATTCACGCAATCAGAAACCTACTCACAAACAGACACCTAGAAATACGCATAGACAACACCCTCTCCTTTGCTTTCTCCCCTGAACAAGGACTCCTGCAAGGATCCCCGCTATCACCCCTTCTTTACAATATATACTGCCACGACATATACAATCACAGTCTCCACGACAAAAGACACATTGACAAATCTGCTTACATACTACAATACTCCGACGACACTCCATTGATCGTGCACGACAAAACTGCAGTAAAAGCGGTACAAAAACTTCAAACACTAACGGACAATACAATTTCTTGGTTCTACAAATGGAGACTTGCACCAAACGCCACGAAAAACCAACTACTTTTACCAAACCACCAAATTAAAGACGATTCTCCATCAATAACAACAGACGGAAACAGAATTAGACGAAAACAAGAGGCAAAATATCTAGGAATGACACTGGACCAAAAACTCAAATTTACAAAACACGCACAGAATATAAGAACAAAAATCATTCAACAGGACAAAACACTTCCGATCACTGACGTACAAAGACAAAGGAATTAGTACAAAGACCGCCACAAAAATTTACCAATCAATATGTAGACCTCTGCTTGACTACGGACATATACTGACAGCGAATGCATCTAGGAAAACTAAACAACACATTCAAACAACAGAACAGATTGCCCTGAGATCAATAACGAAAATAAGACATCCTCAAAACCAACTACACAACCCCTCAAACCAACTACTCTACGAACGAACAAAAATAACTCGAATAACAGAAAGACAATTCCAATTGCAAACGAAATGGAAAAACAATCCCTACAACTGGATCCTACTGAATCCCCTTTGCCTCACGAGACAAACGAGACAATCCCGCTTCCGAACAACAACACTGCTTGAACACTTCCAACAAGACATGACATAGAAGAGAGATTTTTTTTGCTTTGTAATAATTTTAAGTTTACATTTAAGATAGTTTGAGTTAGAAAATTAACACAATACATGTATATATGCAAGGGCAGAAAGGCCGAGGGCCGATAGCCTATTGGGAAATACAGATTATATATAGTTTGATGCGATATAATCGTAGAAAAACGAAATCTTAACAAGTTAAATAGCATCCACGAGAGCGATGTTTTTATTATAGCTAAATAAGTTCACTCAAACAGTTAAAATAACAAATCGATAAATGTGTTAGGAAAATATCTTCAAAATAGCTATTTTTTATTATATTTTTTCACTTTAATTATATCTACGTTATTTCTTGTTGGAGTTAATCGAACAAGTGGTTTCCATATAACCTGGTTCATATATTTTCAGCTGCGGCTTATCAGATTACCAGATTTATTTACCAGAATTGAACGAGATTTATATCATTTAAGATTTCTTAGCTAGTAATTAGACCACCTAAATCCCAGATCTTTCCAGATATAACATGGAAAGAATCTATTTTTGCTAGAAAACGGTTCTAATCTGATATGAAGAAGTGTGTCTATATGTGAAAATATAACATTTTCATACTAGAAGATTGCCTTATAAAAATATTTTTTTAACAAAACAGTTTCGGTAGATAGTTTCTCCAACTATTTCAATACACTTGCTTATATGCAAATTTCTGTTGTCCAACAATTCTTAAACTATTTAGACCTACACTTTTGTGGATGTTTTGCAAAAATAATACGATTTCCACAATTGCATCAAGCAATTTTGGATTTTTTTAATTCAACTATATATTTGGCTGTCCATAGTAAAGTTAATTTCATTTATTTAGTTAAATTTTTTGTCATTTTATGTACATATTGAATTATTTTCAAAGTTTCTTCTTAAAGTAAATGAGTGTGGGATTGCATGGGGACAATCAATTATTATCGCGTAACTTTTTAAATAAATTTTCGAAATTTGTGGACTGTACGTTATTATTTCTATAGATGCACAAAAAATGGTTTAAACTAAACTAACTTTCTATCGAGACAAAGAACTTAATTCTTTGCTACGCGAAATCCGAAATTAGTTTCGGTTCACACAGGTCATGGGTTAAAAATAAAACCACAAGGGCCGACATATCGCGCATCAAGTTCTTACATAGTTGTCACTTAGGGCTCATTTTCTATAGTCTACCCGTAACAATGAGAATGGAAAAAAATTGAATTTTGCTGAGTTCACTAAATATAGTTTTCCACTTCTTGAATAAATGAGCTGTTTTCAATAGACCTCGATGTATGGTTGAGAACCCAGGGAGAACCCAGGGAGAACCCAGGGTTGCACATCTTGTAAACATCATACTATTTCGACTTGAACTTGGTTGCTAATAAGGTATTACATACTTTTTTATGACGCAGCAATCTTTGGCAACAATTATGACTTATTAACTGCTGTTATTAAGACCACATTTTTTTGCTGTTCACTTAATCTCCTATAGCTACTGAAATTATAAGGGCGATTCTTCCAATGGAGAATTTTCAGCACTCCCAATCAAGCGGAATAAACGAGTCTACATTGTGTATAAGGATACTAAAAAAATAATACCTTGATAATCCTACTTAAAATTTATTCATATTTTAACTGCAAGAAGTTCACATTTATCTAGTCAAGATTTCTGATCACAGTAGGGCGAATTATGGACTTGACCAAAGAAAGCTAGAAACTCGATGTGGAGTTTCTGGCATAGAGTTTAGAAGTTTTTGGTTCATTGCATAAATCTACCAGAAAACCAATTTTACTTCAAAGTAGAGAAATATTTATATCAACATTTTTTTCGAGAATCGACCCCATAATATTTTTTGCTGAATTAAATCCTGTCTCATTTTTAATGACACACTAATCCCTTTCTATATAAACTCGCTGCAGCGAAATATAGCGCACTATATATATATAATCCACCGGGAAAGCGCGAATTGAAAAACCATGTCTTCCTCACCAGATTTGAAGCAATTCGTCGGCAAAGTTGCAATCGTTACGGGTGCATCTGCGGGAATTG
The DNA here is from genome assembly GCA_024550625.1 of Dendroctonus valens. NCBI lineage: Eukaryota > Metazoa > Arthropoda > Insecta > Coleoptera > Curculionidae > Dendroctonus > Dendroctonus valens. The sequence goes on along the minus strand of JAJTJO010000089.1, from coordinate 66,305 downwards.
GTAAAGCCATAGTCGATCTTCTAGTGAAACATGGTGTTATAGTTGCGGGACTTGCTAGAAGAGTTCAACGTGTTCAAGAGCATGCCAAGGAACTGATGGGTGAGAAAGGCAGTTTGCATGCATTTCAATGCGATGTGTCTAAGCATGAGGAGATATTGACGACGTTCCAGAAAATTGCTTCCTCCCTTGGCCCAGTGAGTGTTCTGGTGAATAATGCGGGCATTCTGAGCGCATCTGATATCATCGATGGTGATGCAGAAAAATGGAAGAGCGTGATAGATACTAATGTTATTGGTGTTGCACTTTGTACCAGAGAAGCTGTGAAAATCATGAAGACCCATAACATTAAGGGATACATTATCAATATAAATAGTGTGGCTGGGCACATGGTTCCCGATTTTCCAAAAATGGGATTTTATCCTGCTTCTAAGCATGCAGTTACTGCATTAACCGAAACCATTAGACTGGAAATTAATCGAGAAAAGCTACCGATCAGAATTACCAGTATTAGTCCCGGTTACGTTGAAACGGAAATTCTGGAAGTAGCTTTTGGCAATATGCCTAAAGGTAATGAGTGGGAAAGTGTTCAAGTTGAAGGCTTAAAGGACAGCGATATCGCCGATGCGGTTTTCTATGTTTTATCCACTCCAGAACGTGTAAATGTTAAAGAGCTGACCATAACAAGACAAGGGGCACATATTTAAAATGTCGCATCTAAATGAGTAATTATCTCTTATGCTCACTTACTTTTTTACTTACTTTTTTACAATGTGTTCTTAAGAAAAAAATTTGAGTTTATTTTGATTTCTGTAAATCATTTATATTTTGTAATTCAAATAAATCAGCTAATGTTTGAGATGGTGTTTTAATTATTTTTACTTCTGTGTGCAAACATTATATTTTTTCTCGTATCCAGCATCTGCAATGTTCTTCTTTTATAAGTAAAAACAACAAGTAAAAAAAGTTGTTTTACAATGTGGTTTTAATTATTTTTACTTCTATATTTGCATATATTATATTTTTTCTCGTATCCAGCATATGCAATGTTCTTCTTTTATAACGAATTGTTATAAACTATAGGATTTCAAATTACTATGCTTATAGCATTTGCTCGATTTGATTTAAATATTGATGCTGTTAAATTAACAAGCCCTCTTCCATGCTTTATACAGCTTTCTATAAGATTTTCTTTCTGCAGCATCGCTTTTAGTCGTGCTTTAAATAACACTTTTTTAACATTGGATGATCGATTGTTGGGCGTATAACTGTTTTAAATCAGTCAATTTAGCGTTAAAATAAAATTGTTATATCATACCTTCAGTAATTCGCTTGATAAAGATAACAATTTTCTATTTTACAATATTTGTTAAAGCATGAATTTTACAAACGAGAAAATCCACATCAAGTTTGACTAAAATCCGTCGAAAGTTTCTCTCAAAATTACAAAAAACGAGAAGAAGTTTTTGAAAAAATTAGGTCAGACCTACTCAAATGACCATTTCGCTTTTACATTTTTCAAATAAATTTTGAAATTATGTCGGATGTTTCTTTACAAACTTCTGTTACGATTGAATGTGTTGATTTCGACTAGTTTTTATACTTTTGATAATCACTCTATTGCCAGCCCTTATAGTTCTTAAACTTTTTTTTGGTCAGAAATTTCACAATTTCTATATATAAGCCAACAAGCACATAAAAATATTACTCAACAAATCTTTTAAAATAAAATGTCATTATCTATTGAATTGAAAACTATTTCTATTGAATTAGTATTGTGTGGGTTTTTACGTAAAATTCCTCAGTCTTTTGTGTAAAGATAGTTTCATGATGACAATAAAGATGCTATAAAAAAGAACCATTTTAATCAATAAAACGAAAAAAAAAAATGTTTTTACACATATCTTTAGTCCGATAAATTATGAACAAGCATGAAAAAAACCTTATGCATTATTGCATTCTCCAGACATTATTTATGCTAACTTTAGAAGTCTTGATAAACCATATAATAAATGCAGCAACATTTGACTATCTTTTAGTCAATGTCGATGATTTCGTACAAAACAAGCCTCAATTTAATTTGCTAAAGCAACATTTTTCTAAATCCCCCATTTACAGAATTATCCTGTTCTATGGGATCACTAATAAACTTCAATTGCAACACTAATCTTAGTGCATGCTATTGATGATTGAAAATATGATTGATATGTGTAAAGTCATTTTGCTTGAATTTAATTGATAAGCAGTATTAAATATAAAATCGAAGTACTCATGGTATAAATAATCCAAGATAACTGCGTACTGTAGAAGCGGAAACAAAAATATTATCGGAATTTTCATCAGAATCGTCCTATAAATGCGTCGTCAAGTACACTACCACGGAAAGTCCAGCTTATAGTATTATTCGATTTATTTCCGTAATTTGTGACTGTTCGGAATATTGCCAGTATTTGTCATTTTCCCCATAAAAGCAGTACATTCAATATTCCAAAAAGTTGTTCGCCAACATGTTGAGCTAACTGCAGGCACCAATTATTTTAAATTGTTCAATTAGCCTACTTTGCCAAAATATACCACCACTTTTAATTGACCTTAAAGTAATTATTTACAATAACTGATAACCCAGCTTTAAGTTCGATGTAAATGCAGTACATCACAAAAAAAAACTGTTGCTATGTTTTAGCAGCAGCGATTGGTATAAGAGAAGGTGTGGGAAGCATGACACATAACCTTTCGTTTCTCCTAAAGTACTAAAATGGGTAAGGTAAGTTGCTCCGAATTGAGGACAAAAAAGGGCTCCCCAAGCAACTCGATGACCTGAAAAAAGGTCACCGGAGTGGCTCCTACTCTGCAAAGTTATCGCCCGAGTGTACATTGTTGTACAACAGAAGCAGAAGGAGAGGAAGTTCAAAAACAAAGTCTTTGGGCCTGAGGTCCAGGAAGACTCGTGCTTTTCGACGCGCTCTTTCGTAGCACGAGCAAAAAATTAATACTTCTAAGGAAATTTCCTAATTTCCTTACAGGAGGCTTTCCCTCCAAGGAAATAAGCTTTTAAAGCATAACTTTTAAAAAATTGTAGCTTGCGTTGAACTTCTTTTGGAGTTCACGGACCAAACGGACTTGGATTTTTTGCATCTGCTTCAGCTAGGGAATCGGCACATAGATAATTATTGACTTTTTCTGATTTAGCTCAATTTTTCCTGACTATTTTTCATCAGTTTAATAATGCAAATTAGACATTTTAAATATATCCATCGTTTTAAAAAAGTCGACTTTAATTGTATTACAATAAAAGTAGAAAAATGGACCTTTAGCAAAGTTTATAGTAAGCAAAAGAGCAAATACCGGTTTGCAGGTTTGTTTAAACCTGTTGTATTATTTTATTACGAAAAAACAGAAACATCTTCTATATCCGCCCTAAAAAAGGAACCATTTTTTACAATTATTGCAAACAGTCTATGACTAGTTTTATAAAATGAATAGCATCTTGAATTTCAATTAGAAACATCTGCTTGACAATTTTTCTTTCCTTCGCTTTATCTCTTCATCCTTCAATCTTAAATAAGGATCAATAAATGTAATATAACTAACTTAAATAAATTCACTTAAATATATCTTTTTTCAACTTCTTTTAAATTTATTATTTTCAACTTTTTTTAACAAATTAAAAAGTATTTCCGATTTAAACTGATCAAAAAAATAATCATTAGTCGTCCAAGTCGATAACTTTTGATTGCTGTGAGCGATTTCATTTATGTTTGTAGCTTTTATAGTCCAATTATTTTTTGGTGCGTAAGTGATTTTGGAAAAATCTCGTGCTGCGGACAAAGTTTCTACAGGATAGAAAATGAAGCAAAACAAAATTTCTTAAAATTAGGCATGCTCCCAGTTGAACAAAAAAACTTTCGTTCGGATTTCAAGATCAAAGGCATAAAGATCTCCCTCGTATTTCGAAACGATTTAAACATTTTTTGCTTATCTCTTTTACCTACAGCGTGAGCTCAAAAAGTCAACTTTTTGATTCTACAGTGATAACATTTTTCCTATTGGACAAATTTTTTAAATTTCGAACTTATGTTGAATTGATTGAATTAAATTTTGATGTGCAGAGTTGCATGAATAAACGAATTATTTGAAAGTAGAGTTCGCTTTAATTTTATCTTAAGTCGACTATGAAGTTTTAGCTTCAACATGAGCTTTATATTTTGAAAGTTAGTCCAATAGCAAAAATGGTATTACAGCAAAATAAAAAAAGTTGATTTTTTATCACTCTGTAAATAAAAGAGTCAGGCAAAGAAGAAGAAGAGAGTTCAGCAAGTTGACATTGTTTTATTTTTCATCCTATAATTTTTGCAAAAAGCACAGATTGACATAGAAAGAAACGAACTAAACAAAGCAAATCAGAATTTATCCAGTTCCAAACTTAGGATAAATTTGGCTCTGTAAAATTGATTTTGTTGAGCAGTTTATTTCAACGAAATTTTTGCAAAACTGCTCCCATATCCATTGTACTGACATCAGCATCAAACATTTCCAATTTATGTTTTCTTCCATATCCCTCCAATCCATTTTCCTGCTAGTTCATCATGTCATGTTTCAGTCCATTCCATCGAATTTCACTGTTGATGTAAAAATGTTGAAGTTGAAAAATTCGCAAAATTCCACAGTCTTCGCCATTCTTTCCGGACTCCGACCAACTTGACCAGAATCCGATTCCGACCAAAAATCGAAGAAAAACTATTTTATTATCTTTTGTTTGCCAAATTCCACCATTCATTTCACCTAGCGGGTTATTTATCTTTTGACTGTTTAGGTTGCGCTTCCTCAAGACAATATCCTCAACAGATAAAAAAATAATAAGCACTACTTTCTTATGAAGTAAAAATAATCTCTTAAGTGGATCAATTGGCGTCATAATTGGGACATGTTTTTTCATATGTCGCTTATTTTGTTCGTTTTATTACCAAAGCCAAAAAGTACTCTAGACAGAAATATATGGACCAGATAAAAAATATTTCAAATTTTTTGCAGGAAATTTATAAAAATACAAATTGTTCGCTAATATGAAGTAATTGACTATGGAAGAGGGATAAACATGTATCAACGTATGTATGAAACTTGCTCCACTTTTACTTATAGCCTATCGCAAACCAGTTTTACTCTTCACTTAACTTGAGTCAATTAAACCTTCAAGAAATAACGAAATTATCAGAAATAATTTCACTTAATGTTGCATAAGAACTCAACTTCCTGCTGTTATTCCCAAGACAGTCAAGTGCATTTCAGCAGGTTTTCTAGTAATAAGTAACTATTATGCGACTTAAACAAAGATAAACAGTGATTATCAAATGATTCTTAAGATACATTACAGCTTATTTTTTACTGATTTTCCCTGAGTCAATTGCATAATTTCCGAGAATAATCCAATGCGTTTTCAAGGCAGCAACCCACGTCATTTATTTGTTATTGAAGTGCAAGATAATTTCCCATTATAATTGAAAATAAAGGAAATCATGATAGATTAAAAACAATTAACCACTGAAGTTTACAGTGAGAAATCCATATGCATTTATCGTAGTTAGTATTAACGCACAAAATGTCCTATTGTATTACACTACAAAAATATGCGGGAAAAATTGCAGTAGTAATGCTAAAAGAGCTTTTAGTGAAAAATGGTGTTATAGTTGCTGGAATTGCAAGAAGAATAGAACTGGTTCGTGAAAATGTCAAAGATCTGAAAGAGAAACGAAGAAAACACCCGGATAAAACATCCGAAGATGACAACACTTTAAACAAGGTCATAAAAAGCAAATCCGAAAAGATATAAGAGACTACAAGACCGAAGTTATTAAAAACACCATAGAGGATAATGCGAACAAGAGAGTACAAAGATATCAGATGTCAGTAGTCAAAACTAAGACTGGGAAGCTAAAAAACGACGAAAGCAAAACTGATGATAAAGGAATAGCTGATCTAATAGAGAACTTCTGCAGAACACGGCTACTTAGCCGTGAAACTACGGCTACTTAAAAAGTTTGAAATTGAACAGTTGAAAAAGTTGCAATGTACGAAAGTAAAAGTTCTATCCACAAATGCTTTCTAAAGTAAATAAGGTTATTTGAAGATCAAAGTTGAAAGAATGCTTCAAGCTTTGACTAAATGGTTCGTCCAGACCTAACGAGAGCGCCCGAGCCGAGCCTGAAGTGCGGCAAAATTCCTTTGATGTTTCGCCAAAACACCGACAGACGATCGGTTTTCTGTCGGTGTTTTGACGAAATATCAAACAAATTCGTTCGTTCGCGGATCAGGCTCGGCTCGTACTCGGCTCGTTAAGTCGGGACGCAGCATTATAACTGCACCTTTTCGATGCTAAGCTGCTCTTTACTTAAATAAGTTAATGCCATAACACAGAGGCGATTCCTCAATAAGCGAATAGCTACACGATCGCTGCCAAATTTTCAATGTCTCTTCTAAAAAATGCATTTTTAAATTTGACAATTTTTGAAATGATTTCATCATAACATTAAGTTCCTAGTAATTACAAAAGGAATTCGCACCAGAAAAAAAAAATTGCATATGATGAATAAAATAAACACGATCCGTTCGGTGAAAGGCACATTCGTTTTTGTTTAGTAAATTCGCACATTGTATAGTAAAGTTCGATGTTTTCAACTGGCCCTTGTGCATGGTTAGTACGTGCACTGTTTTTATTTTATCCTGGTTTCTGTTTGTTTGGTCAGTTGGTTGCTGAACGTGGCGCATTCGTGGTCGAATCGGGATAATTTCGTTTTTTAATATTGAACTCCGTAAAGCTTTAAACAACGTGTCGTTAAAGTTAAACGATACGAGTTTAGATGAAGCTTCTTAAGCAACAAAGCACATAATCATGCACATTCAACAGATAGTCATCGAAAATTTCTTTATATGATTTCAACATTTCTGTCCATCTAGTAAACTCCAACAAGAAGAGCAAAACCCATCTTCAGAAATATTTTAACTGAAGTTTCATACAGTAACATGGATATTTCCGAGAATGGTCCATTGTTTATCGAAAATAGTTAACGTTACTTATCTATTTCAAGAGCGTAACATAACTAGTCCTCAAGTTTAATAATACAGCAAGTCATGACTGATATAAAAACCATTAGCAACTATAGTGAATTGTAGAGTATTTATCAGTTTAGCATTGAGAAAAGATGTCTTATTCCATTTCATTGGGGCCATATGTTGGCAAAGTTGCTGTTGTGACCGGTGCTTCTGCAGGAATTGGTGAAGCTATTGCAGAGCTTTTAGTGAAAAATGGTGTTATAGTTGCTGGAATTGCAAGAAGAAAAGAACGCGTTTGCGAACATGCCAAAAAGCTACTTGGTGAGAAGGGAGTTCTGCACGCATATCAATGTGATCTAACTAAGCAAGATGAGATATTGCTGACATTCAAGAAAATTACCACCGAACTTGGCCCAATTAGTATTTTAATTAATAATGCTGGCGTTCTCAAGTTGTCTGGTATACTAGATGGTGATATCGAACAGTGGAAGGCTTTGATAGACACCAACGTAATGGCTGTAGCTATTGGGATAAGAGAAGCTGTTGCAAGTATGAAAGCCCATAACATCAAAGGACACATTATCAACATTAATAGTACTGCTGGGCATGCAGTTCCTGATTTCCCTAACGCAGGCCTTTATCCGTCTTCTAAATTTGCTGTTACAGCTTTAACTGAATCGGTTAGGCTGGAAATCAACAGGGAAAAGTTGCCAATTAAAATTACCAGCCTCAGTCCGGGGTATGTGGAAACAGATATTGTCAAAGTAGCATTTAGTGAAGTGTCTGGAAAGAATAGTTGGGAGCAAATTACAGTGAAAGGTTTGAACGCCCGAGATATTGCCGACGCAGCTTTATATGTCTTATCAACTCCAGAACATGTAAATGTTAAAGAACTGACTGTAATGTTGCAAGGAAGTCCTGTGTAAAATGGAACATGAATTAGTAGTCGTATAGATTACTCCTACTTACTACCGACTGCGCCAATTTTTTTGTAGCTGAAAAATAATAAATATGCTTTTATTGATGAAATTTGAAACTTGCTCGTTTTATTAGTAAATACTGTTAGATTAGTCCCTGATAATTGAATGAAGCAACATTGAATACTGTTTTTATTATAAACATTTTTGATAAATCCATTTTAACTTCATATTTGCTGCGTTTTAATATTGATAAACAAGTTAAACATTAAAATTTTTTTATTCCCGGGGAATATTGATTGCAACTGTTACATTAATATCATATACAGAGTGGTGCAATCGAAAAGGACTAAATAAATATACACGACAAAAACCAAACATTGTTGTAGATAACCAACAGAAGTTGTTGTTCACTAATGAAGCAACATTGTTTTATGTTTGACGATTCAGAGCTCAAAGATTACAGTTGGTGGCACCAAATGAAATAGTCACCTCCTTAAACATTTTTTCCAATATATCAGTTGATAAAAGACAAAATTATTCAAGGAAATTCAAAATTGGTTTAATTTTATTTTGAGTTGCACAATTTTTTAAATATTTTTATTGAGTAGATATATTTTAACATCGATTTTCATCCACTTGAAAAGTGAAAAATAGCTGTATTATCTGGAATTGAATATATTTCATAACTTTAATGTAGGATCGGTTTTAAATAGAGGTCTATAACTATGCTATATATAAAGAAACAAACTGAGATTGTTAGACAAATTAAAAGAAAAGCACTGATATGTTACCGATTAGATTTGCAAAAATAGATTTATCTCCGAATAACATTGTCTGAACAAGCATTGTGATATCTTGAGTGGTACATCTGTGAACATGTAAGTGACTGTTCAGTTTTATTGACTAAGTACATATTATAGTCTGTATTGAGGTGAAAGTGCAATTTTCTATCTTGAATCAGAAATATCAAATATTGAATTGTGTGATAAAAAAAACAAGTTTATTTAAAATGACGAGCATAATCGCAGACCAAATTTGACCCAAAAATCCCCATGCACAAAAATTTACTATAGGTCCACTTAAAAAACAATTATTGAGTTGTACATGTAAGGGTATCACCAAAAAAATATTTGCCAAATTGGCTTTACATTCTGAGTATATTTATAGAGTCTTTCTTGTTAGGTATTGCTTGAAACTGGTGAGTTTTTGGTTTTGGTCACCATGAAAAATTCTTCTTAAATGTCTCTAAACAGTTTTTTTTAAACTGAAAACAATGTGAACAAAATTATCAATAATTAAAAAATTATTTATGGGGAAACTATAGGAAAATTTGTGTTTCTGAAAGAGTTAAAGTTTAAAAATGAATTTTAGATATAAAATGTATATAAATTATTTTTCAAGTTAGTATACACAAAATATATTACACTTACAATTTTGTACATGTAAACCAAAACGATATCAAACACTCTTACTATAAGTTATCCCCACGGACTCAGCTATATACGGGGTGTCAATTTGAAAACTTTCCACCCTTAATATCTCTCTTACAGTTTAAAATATGAAAAATCGGACAGACACGACAATTTTAGTTGTAAGGGGGATACATTAAATCAATGTTTTTCCCTAGGAGGGGTAGATGCCACACTTAGAATCTTAAGTGGGAATGGGTGTCAAGTGGCACATCGTTTTAAAGGGCCTTCAATTCTTTTTTCAGTGGCATGACCCTCCTCTGCCTTTTGCTCGCTACGCCCATGGGTGGCACCGTTTCAACCTTTATTTGAAAATAATTATTTCTAAATAGCATTTCGATGGTACTACGATACCTCGTTAATTGGCGTTTATTCTTTAGCCTTTAAATTCTATCAAGAACTTCTAAAAATTCGTTGTTTTTTAACCAAAAAATATGGCCAGAAAATGTAAAAGATGCCCAAATTGGAATATTTTGGTTAATTCGCTTTTGCTTCTTGGGCTGTTCAGTGATAACTTTTATTAAGAGCATAAAGTGTCAGAATGGTTTATTACCTTCAAGAAAGAGCTGAACTTATTTTCATTTATGGAGAGGTTAGAAAGTTCACACGAAAGACGGCATTGGTTTTTAATGAAAGAAATCGGAATCATGAAGTAAGTCACAGATATCTGCTGGATTTGGTAAAAAAAGTTCTTCGAAATTGGTTCGGTAAGTAATAGGAAAAGAAACAACCTACGAGTGATGAATGAACGAGCTCAAAATGAGGTTTTAGGATTATTTGCTGCAGAGCCCACCAACTCCTTGCGGAGAGTAGCAGAGCTGATAGGAATATCACACGAGATTGTAAGAAAAGCACTGAAAATGCATGAACTCCATCCAATTAACTTTCTTACTCTTCGGTCCCTTGAAGCTCTTCAAGGATCCTCTTCTCACTCATAGTCGGAGCAACAATTTATTCGTTCTGTTATAATTGTTCTAAATAAAAGACTGTTTTCATAACTTTAGCACCATTATAAAGTCTTAAAAGTTAAACGGGATTATTTGAAATCAATGCAGTGAAATAGTAGTAATAGTAGTACACATTTTTATTTCTTAGACAAGGCTATCGACCTATCGGTCTTTCTGCCCAGTGAAATAGTAGTAGTAAACATCTTTATTTCTAAAAAAGGCTATCGACCTATCGGTCTTTCTGCCCTTGTTTAATACATGTAGTCTTAATCTAAATAAAAAACAGAGATGAAAATTCTCTTATTCTAGGTTAATAATCTTATTAAATAAACTTTCCAATTCTAATGACAAGAAAAAATATTTTATTGTCCAGTAGTCAGTTGCGTTTGTAAGTGTTCGAGTAGCGTTGATGTAGGGAAACGGAAGCGGGATTGTCTGGTTGGTCTTTTAAGACAAAGGGGACTCAGTATGGTCCAGTTGTAGGGGTTGTTTGTCCATTTTGTCTGTAGATGTATGAGTCTTTCCGAAATCTTTGTCATGTTTGTGCGTTCGTATAGTATTCGGGTCGAGGGGTTGTGTAGTGGGTTTTGGGGGTGTACTTATTCGTGTTATTAGTCTTAGTGCAATTTGTTCTGTTGTTTGTATATAACGTTTTGTCCTTTCTGTTTCGTTGGTCATGAGTATATGTCCATAGTCTAGCAAGGGTCTACAAATAGCTTTATATATTTTGGTGGCGGTGTTTGTGCTAATTCCTGTGTCCTTGTAGGTTAGTGATCGGAAGTGTTTTGTTCTCTTTATTGTTTCTGCCCTGATGTTTCGTATGTGTTTAGTGAATTTAAGTTTGTGGTCAATTGTGATTCCAAGGTATTTTACGTCGTTTTTTGGTTGTGTCGTTTGGCTGTTTTCTAGTAAGTTCTTTATGGTGAGTAGTAGATATGTTGGTGTGTGTAGTTTGTATAGTAAGCCTCTATGCCAGACACTATCAAAAGCTTTGTTAATGTCCATAAACAGGCAAGCTGTCTTTCTGTCAGTTAGGTGGGTAGTTTGTATATTGTTAGTCAGAGTGAAGAGTGGGTGAATAGTCGAGTGCTGATGTTTGAATCCGAACTGATTATGTACTTTCCGACAAGTTTTCCTAGTCGCTGCTTTATTATGTACTCAAAAACTTTGCTAAGTACTGGGAGTAATGTAATTGGTCTGTAATTGCTCGGTTGTGTATTGTCCAGTCCATTTTTGGGTATAGGGATTATTAAGCCGTTTTTTCCATGTTTTTGGAATTTTGTTATTTCTGATGCAGTTGTTCAATTCAGTTAGGATCAGTTTGTGTGTTTCTTGAGTTAGGCTTTTCAGGAGTTTTGCCTATATTTTATCTTTTCCCGGTGCTGTATTTTTGATATGCGCTAGGGCATCATCGTACTCTGTGTCTGTGATCAGTTTGTATGTATAGTTTGGTGAGCTGTTGAAATAGTTCAAGTACCACCAGTGAAATAATCTCACCAGTTACGAACCTTGATTGAATGAAACTCTTGCCATGTTTCATTTTTACACCCAGCCAGACCTTTATGATTTTCCTGAAAATATTTTCAATTGATCTTAATAAACTAGAAAAAAAACTATTTCATGGTTATTTATTATGTACCATTATCACGACATTTATTTTCACTACAATTGAATATTTAACTATGAAAAGTGGCTGCGTTGTTCCCAGCTCCACTATTTAGTTATCGACTTTGTGGGTGGTGAACAAATATTTTTTTTTATCTAGAAAATGAAAAAAGCCTCTCAGTGTTATAGGGATATAAATTTAAGTCGACCTGAAATTCGTCTGAATGAATCTTATTAGAAATTCGATATTTTTGAAGGAAAAACAAATTGAAGTACTTACTTGACGCCCAGTCAGTTACCAACTGGAACTTGAATGTGAATTTAATTTTTGTGAAGGTGGACAGCGAATGGGATTTTTCGGCAAAACGTGGCATAAATTTATTAATAAGCTTAGTTTACTAATTAGCAGTTGTTCTTAATAGGTTGAGCAAAGCGTAGGCCATTTTTGCTGTCTGAAAATGCAAATAATTTTATAATTTTTCAGAATACTAGAATATTTTTTTCTGAAACATATTTCATTCAATCTACACATTCATTGATATTAAAAGTTAGAAAATAAAATAAATATGAATAAAAGTAAAAGTAATAAAATATATAGTAAAATTTATAGTAAAATGTTTCCGTTTTTGGGCACTTTTTATTAAACAAATGAACAGATCGATCAAATGCAAAACCTACACTTATATTACAATCTCTTATAATTGCATTTAATGAGATAGAATAAAACATTTTTTTGCTGAAAAATAATTGATATTACTCACAGTCATTTGAATTTCAAAATAAACAACTTTTGACATTTTTCTTCAATACATTTAAGTAACTTTGAATATAAATGTTTGAATATTTGAATATAAATGTTTGAATATTGAAAAATTCCTCACATTTACCAAAACATTTTTTTAACTTTTACATTGTTAGCTAAAGAACTTTCTTTTATTCACAAAAAATCGTCCTATAAAATAGCATTCAATCTCAATTGCGTCCACATTTACAACAACTTCTGAAATTTACCTTCATAAAATATTCATGATTAACCTGGAATAAAGCACTTCCCTGCTCCTTTGCCATTTCTGCTGTGTTCATGAAGAATATTGCGAATATTTTACGGTTTTTTATGTTCCATGCATACCAGTTGAACTCATATAATAGCATATGAAACTGTTCATTCTAAAATAATTTAAGATTGAAGAATTGAACCATTTCATAAAATAAATGGATTGTTCAAATGTCCCACATAAAATGTATCTATTATTTTTTAAACAAGTTTACTTTGTTAGTTTGAGAGTCGGGGCCAAATGAAACCAAAAAACCGATAATTTTTTTCTGTCTTCGATAGAATTATTTAATTGAGCATTATACAGGGCGATTCATATCATATCAAGGAAGTCAAAATCAGTTCATTTGCTGAAACCCACTCAATAATTTTTTCAGAGAGTCATTGATTATTTGTAATTTCAAAACTAACCACAAAAATTATTATCAAACCTCCAAAACATATAAAAAGTTAATCAAGTTATCATATTTTAGAAGACAGCTTAGAGGAAGTATCGGACGAAGTTTCTTTTGGAGATTCGACCATATTTGTGTCTTTAGGTGTAGATAGAATCGTTGGTTTTACATGTCAAATTAAAATATTTCAGTGAATTATTGTTCGCAAAAACTCCCTACTAGAACAATTTGTAAATGTTCAAAGAAGTGTATCAAAGTAGGAGCTGATGTTTTCAAAAATTTGTGATAAATTAATTCTTTTTGTCTTTAAGTATTTCTTTGGTTTTGATGGTTTTGAAATATTTTTTTCTGTTTTCGTAGATTTTAAAGTACAATTAATTAATGTAGCTCTGAGGTAAATAAAAATTATTCTTGAATACATGAGTAAATTTTGCTTCTTTTACCTTCCTCCAAATCTGTTAAATTTATTTAGATTTTCTCCCGAATTAGTTTGTATATTTTTAATACTTACCTCATCCTCCACATTTTGGCATTCATGCGACAAATAAAAAATTAATATGAGCACAGATATAAAGCCAACTTTACCCTGCATGCTAGTATGAAAGGGCTGAAAATTTAAATACTGAAATAAACTGTTTTCATTTCTTATGCGAAAAACACCATTCAACGAACGTTGTGTTAGTTTGATTGGTCGTTATTGAAATTTTCAATAAAAATTTATCATAAATTTTGATTAGAAGTATGTTTATTCCGTCTGTTAAATACATTTTAACTTGCATTAAATTAGGCAAATAATTTTTGATTATTTGATTCCATTATAGACTAAAAGGTAATATTTCAAAATAAACCGTTTATAATTAACAAAAATATAGCAATTTATGCATATATAGCAATGTATATATATATAGCAATGTCTCATTAATCAGTTCGATTTGCTTTATTTGTTTTCGAATTTAAAACTACATTAATTGTCCATCTAGACCCTCTTCATCCCTATTTGCAAATATTATGCACCAAAACATTTTGGATAATTTTTCATGCGGCCAGGATATTTGTATCTCCTTATAACAGAATTGGATGAATAATTGGTAACTTACCGATATAACTAATAATACAAAAAAGGCAAGGCAGAAGAACATGGTTATGCTTGTACCAAGGCGTAGAAGATGTGATTCATTTTTCACCAACCTGAAACATCTACGAAAAGCTACAAACAAGCTAATAAATTATATTCTATGGATTTCTACCTTATTATTGTTTGGTGCCGGTTAATCATAGATTTCAAAGCGTTTTTAACAAAATTATCATTGCGGTTTAGCAAACATTTCCTTCGAAACTCATCAGCCATGCTGCGTAACACTATTTGTTGAATTCTGATCAACCACAAGAAGTAGAAAATATAGAATGTGGCCATAACTGAACTCAACGACATATAGAGAGTATGTGTGTGAGAACATAGCAAAATTATAGGTATGAAATATTCTAAAACAATAATAGTAAATGCTCGAATTTGGAATAGAAGTTTAATGAGTACCTGGAATACCTAAGTAGAGGAGAATTTCTTTAATGCTTGAATTAAAGTCGATCTGGATTGATAATGTAATCAATGCAGTAGCAAGACCGATGATTTTAGTACTTTCTTCATTTCCTGATGATATTCGTAAAATTTTCTTTTGATAGTTAGGGGCAAAGTTATCTAAATTCCAGGAAAAACCAGCCGCAAATTGCTGTCTGATTGCTTTCCATTTTTTATGATAAATTAAACATAATGTTATATGACAATTATACTGGAAGACAAATTAAAAAAATGTTATATTATTTATATAAGTAATAAAAAAAAAGAACTATTTACAATAATATAAAACCTATTTGAATTGTATTATATAAAATTAGGAAATAAAAAATTATTTCTTAATATTATATGGCCCTATACTGCAGTTACTAGTTACGATATGAGCCAATCAAAGAACACATCAGATGCTAGCTTTATAGGAAGTTTTTAAATCGCAATTAAAAGTTGGCTGATTTATTAGCAATTTATCGAAATTCCTAACTGGTAAACCTTACGGTATTTTAGGGAATTTAATCTAATAAAACATGCTAGTTAATGGAAAAGAAAAAAATAGAAAGAAGAATGATAATCTTTAGTTTTTACTTACTGTGTTAGATTTCGGACACTTACTCACATCCTACATTGATTTATTACATTTTATTGTTATACTCACGACAAAAATACAGTACAACATACAATATAAGTATTAACATACTCACGACAACAATAATAATAACTAAGAGTCCATAGTCAAGGCAGAATTTTTCGAAAAGTGTTCGAAAGCCATAAACGACCAATCCAAGGCCCGCAAGAGTATAACTGCAGCAGTTTGCAATTGCCAAGTAATAAAACATTTTATATTTGTAGATATCCAGGCATGTTTCGGCAAAAGGAAAATAACATCCCAAGTCTAAAGCAAAGTACATAAACTCATGCTAAAAGGAATGATTCACTTTTTATAAGTTAAACTGGGATAAAGTGTGTCGATGCAAATCAAATGATGATTTTATATGTGTATTTGTTAAAACTTTCTTTTGGAAAAAGAAAAAATGTTCCTTCTGTTTTGCTGCTGCTTAAACATTTGAGTAATTATCAATTTTTTGAACTGCTGAGCTAGAAGATGAAGAATGAAATTTACCTTGATAACGCTTTTTAGTTTCCTTACGTCCAGCCATAGCAAATAAATCGTTCTAACTAGTGGATCAGCCTTCTGACCTCAAAAAATTAAAAGACATTCTTTCTCCAGTTATTATTCTGTTTTATGCGTCTTTCTAAAGTTCGGCTTATTTTTTGGTCTGAGCAGCACTTCAATTAATCTTCTATTAGTAAATGAACTTTGCTTTCAAATGATTAAGTATTCCGTTTGTAGCTAAGTAGAAACGGTCCCTTTAGATTGTCTCATAGTCAATAAACAGGTAAATAAATAATCAAAATATCTATAACAATGAAAAGAGGAAAATACAAAAATAAGCAACAAGTTTAAATAATGCAGCCAGATTTATCATTTTAAATACAGGGTGGCGCAGACTGTGCAATCAACTAGTTGAAGTTATTTAGATTTAAGTATTTTAAAATTAAAAAATTGAACTCCAAGTTGTGGATTCTGGTAACATCCCCATAACCATTTGGATGACAAATTTCAATAAAAATGTTAACGAAAACATTTTTTCGAAGAAATCATTGATTCGATACGATAGTTGGCACTTTCCTCAAGAGAGAAAAACGGCTCAGCAAAGGATTTTTTAATTATAGCTGCATATTGATAATTTCATCTAAATTGAACAGATTATTTTTTAATTCTTCACCTTAATGGCATTGTATGTTCTAGTTCTAGGTCGTCTTTAGAAAACTGAAGTGAAATTGAATAGGCAAGCCTGAATGTTGGAACTATTCTAAGAACGAGGCATAGAAGTTATTGAAAAGCAGATGTATAATGTTAACTCCATATTAATAGCCGCAGTATGCAAAGATAAGGTTGTCTTTATTGAACAGACTACAGCGGTAAAGTGACAATGGGCTTAGCGAGAACACGGCTGGCAAAAGATAGCTGCTCACCTATTATTAATGCCAACCTGAAAATGGAATATGGACCCAGCCATGGAATAATGGAGATGTCGAAACTGTATACAGTGTAAAGAGCGGTATAATACACTTAACAGTATTCAGTTGTGTATCGCTGACAGGTCATTGCCTGTGCATATAATGCAACTTGCATGCATTCGATAAAGTGCACTAAATAGAAAAAAGACCGGAAATGAACGTTTTAAAATGATTTCTCAATTCAGGTTTCCATTCAACGTCGTTCAACGGAAGATATGGGTTTACATTTAAATTTAGATTGATAAAGAGTTCACATAAATGGTTTTATTTTGGATTTTCTGCTTAATGGTTTGAAAGCAAATAATAAACATTATTTTGTATTTGAACGTAAAAAATAGCTTGAATACAAACCAGAAATCAATAAAAACACAAAAGAAACATTGTCTCACATCGTTTTTTGAATGATTTTTCCTCTGCATGCATTTTTTGTTGCTTAAGAAACTGTACATGTTTTTGCTAAACTTTGAAAACGAGACAATTCCTTATGAGTAACGTGTGAGATAAATTCGAGATTCGTCATTGAAGTACCATTGGAAGTGGCAACAAAATGTTCCGCAATTTTCTAGTAAAAATCTCTTTATTGGAGTTGGATGATTTCACATTTGAAAAATTAATTATCTTCCCAGAAAATCACTTTTATTTCTTATATGCCTAAGTTAAAACAGTCACTGTCGCTTTCCAAACACGAGAAGCAAATGCTTCATGAATATGAAAAGATGTATGTAGAAATTGTCCAAAAAAGCATGCAGGGATGCAAATTTCTAAGGAATCTTGCTTTTTTAGCCTCATTCTGATCAAAAGGCTCCAATTTAACTTAAAGTACTCTAAATAATTAATAAAAAAAAAGGAACAGCTACTATTAATAAGTAAAGGAAACGGTTTTGTTGGCTGGCTTATATGATTAGTTTAGCAACACGGTCTGCCTGGATAGTTCATTAATTCTAAAATGTCGTTTCGGACGTGACTTCTAATCGTATTTTTCAGGAAGAATTACGCTAGTAGGGCGAAATCGTGTGCCCTCTGGCGGCTGGATCGTCACAATCTACGAGACTTTAGGGCGAAATCAATGCACTCGATGCACCGGAATTTCACGTGTGGGTGAAAGTCTGTTTTTCTGAGTTAGAAATTAATTATATTAGAAGAAACATTGAAAATCAGATATCCAGAAATTGCTAGATGGTTCAATCACTTTGCTTAATTCGCATGCGAATTAAATAGAATCGATTTTTGTATTGGAAGGGTGGCGGATTTCCAAAAGCTGTTTTCAATGCTTTTCAAGCACGGAACGTTTACAGTTCATAATACAGAGGGTGGCAAATTATACATTAATATGCTAAATTAGATGGTGTATTACAGGGTTAATAACGTTGAATCATGCTTTTTATTATATTATGTATAGAGTGTTATAAATTTGATCAAATTGGGTCGATTTTTTATTCTGATTCGAGCATGGAACCAAAATTAACATTTTTTCCAAATGATTACGCTGCGCTTTTTGAAAACTCCACTGTGTTTTCACAATCTATTTGAAAACATCCTGCGCTGTCTCACTTTTTTAAACTCAACAACAGTTATTTTTTCCCATAATTTTTTAGACTTCAGTAGTGAATTTTAATTATTGTTTTAGTTTTTCAAGAATATCAATGTAAACTTTTAATATTTTTCAAGCTTTGCTTTCGAAATTTGTCTATAACAATTTTGAACTTGAAATTTTTATAGAAAAATCGGTTTTCGAAAACTGATCAAATTGTTGAAAGGCATTTTTTTTGCTAAAAACTAAAAACGTCTAGTTATCTACCCGTTCGTAGAAAAAAGTTGATACCATTTGTATATTTAAAAAGTGCAAGTTTTATCTAGAATATGAAAATGTTATCAAATGTGTAAACAGTGCCCTGATATGTTGATTTCTGTATTTCGGAAAACGCAAAAATATTCTGAGTCTGCATTGAAATTTTAGCATTAAAAACGCAGGTTTGTCTTAATTTAATTAAATTTCTCTCATAGTTACAAAGATACCGTTCAATACCCCTTAAGTAAAACATTGTTAAAGTCTTCAGATCTTAAAAAAGTTGAGCATACAGAAGACGCTTAAACTTCTCGGCTGGGACACAAATTATTGCCAGTAGAGGCGGAACTGGTATCAATGCATCTTTTCCTATAGTAGTAGTAAACATCTTTATTTCTAAAAAAGGCTATCGACCTATCGGTCTATCTGCCCTTGTTTAATACATGCAGTCTTAATCTAGATAAAAAACCAATATGAAAATTCTCCTATTCTAGGTTAACAATAGTAGTAGTAAACATCTTTATTTCTAAAAAAGGCCATCGACCTATCGGTATTTCTGCCCTTGTTTAATACATGCAGTCCCAATCGAAATAAAAAACAACTATGAAAATTCTCCCATTCCAGGTTAACAACGTTATCAAACAAATAAGATTTCAGTGGCAAGAAGAAATTATTTTATTGTCCACTAGTCCGTTGCGTTTGTAAGTGTTCGAGTAGCGTTAATGTAGGGAAACGGAAGCGGGATTGTCTGGTTGGTCTTGTAAGGCAAAGGGGATTCAGTATGGTCCAGTTGTAGGGGTTGTTTGTCCATTTTGTCTGTAGCTGTATGAGTCTTTCCGAGATCTTTGTCATGTTTGTGCGTTCGTATAGTAGTTGGGTGGGGGGGGTTGTGTAGTGGGTTTTGGGGGTGTCTTATTCGTGTTATTAGTCTTAGTGCAATTTGCTCTGTTGTTTGTGTATAACGTTTTGTCCTTTCTGTTCCGTTGGTCATGAGTACATGTCCAAAGTCTAGCAAGGGTCTACAAATAGCTTTATATATTTTGGTGGCGGTGTTTGTGCCAATTCCTCTGTCTTTGTAGGTTAGTGATCGGAAGTGTTTCGCTCTCTTCATTGTTTCTGCCCTGATGTTTCGCATGTGTTTAGTGAACCTAAGTTTGTGGGTCGATTGTGATTCCAAGGTATTTTACGTCGTTTTTTGGTTGTGTCGTTTGGCCGTCTGCTGTTATTGTAGGGGAATCAGCGTTGAGTCTGCTAATTAACTCTTTACTCATGCTATGTTTTGTTTTCAGCTTTTTACAAATTGTTTGTGCGATCGATCGAAATGCTTTGTCAACCTTCTTTATTGTATATATATTATGTATATTAAAAAAATTTGTTAATGCATAGAATTTTAATCAAATTCGACTTGTTATGATCATATTTTCGTCAATCGACGTTATCGTCGAGTATTTTTATTATAATTTCGAATTAACATTTTTACTATAAATAACATCAACGACGAATCAAAAAAAAATTATTTCCGAAGATTCTCAAACAAGCTGTAGAAGAGAAGAACCATGAAGTAGACATGGGTAACACTGAGTTAAATGGCAGTTTCACAGCGCGTCCGTACACATCGACACACACACCGTAATTGACAAGCTAAATTTCGAAACGAAGTTTTTGCGCCACTTATGTTCGAAGCGCGAAACTTGAAACGTTTGGAATGATAGCATTTTATCCAATAATTGTTTTCTGATAATTCCATTCACCAAGTTTTATGAAGCCGAAAACAGCAAGTTTCACAAACAGTTTTCAGCCTGATAAATATATCATGTCAATAAAATAAAACAGTATTCTGCCACACGGCATGGTCGCACCGTAAAACGTAGAACAGCATCTCAGTTTACCCATATTCAGTTACAGTTCTAAGGGCATTGCGCTGTGAAAGCGCCATTGAAGCAGATTCAACTCAGTGTTACCCATGCCTACCATGAAGCACTCAAGGTGAAAGAATTATTTTTAATTAAATTAAGAAGTTCCAGGAAATTAGAGCTTTGTCGGGAACAAAGCTCTAAAGAGGCAAAAAACAGAAAAAAATTTCCATTTCTAGATCATTCTTTTCAGTTCGATTTGCAATTATTTATTAAGTACACGACTTCGTTAAAATTCAACTGCACCAATAGTTCTTACACTAGAGATGTGGGGATTGTTAAACCTCAAATAGCTCAAGAATGAATGACTGTTGAGACCTGAAGCAACAGAGCTTGTTTTTGTAAAAGGTCGGTATAAATACAAATCTGGCCAAAATAATTGTTAGTAGACATGGGTAACACTGAGTTGAGTTGCGCTTTTGAGTTGTTGCCGCTCTGTGAGTTGATGAGTTATAACATCCCGCCTGACTTCATTCACAATCTCACAGGTCCCAGCACCAACTCTGGTTTCAACAATTAACCTCATTCAAGATGGCCGACTTCACAAAACAAAAATTCGTCAAAATTCAAGCATTTTCGGATTTTTAAGAGCTTCTGGACTTGAGCCTGCAGAACCGCGGTTAATTGCACCAACAAACTTATTTTATTAACCATAAAAATAAATCTGCATTCTAAAGCAGAGCAAGCAGCCCCTGGAAATCTCTACATCCTGAAGAATCATAATCAAGCTTTTTTGTAATATCTCAAACACTATTTGAACTATAGATTCCGCATTCCGCAATAAAAATCCGAGAAAATAAGCGACATTTTAATATCACACATTTAGGTGAAAGCTTAAGCAACATTTCATGTTTTCCGCCATATTTTTGCTCATATCTCGAGAACACATTGAGCAAGAGCTTTCATTTCTACCCCACAAGATAGAGCAACAAATAGCCCAAGTAGGATGTAAACCATCATTTGGAAAATGTTGGCAGTTTTTACAGAAAAAAGCTAAATTTCCAGAAAATCCCAATTATTGCGGAGTTAAATTTTAAAGCGTGGAATCGCATATCGTCGGTTTTTCCAGTAAACCTTAAGAAATATTTGTGCTACATAGCCTGTTTTCCTATAATTGGATATATATTTAAAAACCCAATTCAGTAAGTGAAACTTAAGTTGATAAGAAGCGGCAGTTCTTACGCAAAAAGAAATTAGAAGATTACACATTTACATAGCAACATTTTGCATAGCAATTTTTTAATAAGTAAAGCCAAAACATTTGGTTTTGTCACATGACGCCACCTTTCTCGTCATATTTCAAGAAGTTAAGAAATTATCGAAATACTCTCATAGTCTTCAAAAAATGTCCTGCTTTTTTCCTCTCATTAAGTGTAACTTAGAAATTCAGAGTTCGTCTTAGTATCAATTCTGGATTAATTAAGTTTAGGAAAACAGGCGAATAAAAGATAATAAAAACCGGTCAAATCCTGTATTTGCTTCAAACATACACAGATAAGTGTGTAACTTTTCAGCTTTATCTTTGCATTCGGAGGCCGAAGGAATGAAAAAATGAAAACCTGACGAGTAAACACCGCCAGACAACACGCCACAAGGATTGGCGCCCTACATGGAAGTAGAATTGAAAGTAAGTTGAAAGTGCATCTAACTCGCACAGCTTCTTAACAGAAAGGACGTGATCTTTTAACTGAGTCACTCTGCATAGAGGCATCTAGAAATCTAAACTAGAAGACATCCGTTCGGGTGAAGAAGAAAATGTGTGGTTCCGAGACTATTTGGTCTAGCGATGCAGTTTGGAAAACAATCCCTAACCATCCGCTACGCGAAGTTTGAATTCCTCAAAAATCTCGACGGGCCCTTTTCGTGTCGACTGCGCCCGTTCGGCGCAGCCTCCCAGGATGCGAGAACGCCCGATTTGTCTGTTCCCGCTATCCCGTATCCCGATGTATCCACATCTCGACATCCGGGGAAAAGGGGGCGCGTGAGGAGCGACCGCGACCCGCATAGTAGGCGCCCAGCCAGTCCACGCCTATGGAGCGAGCTGCATCCTGGCAGCAAGATTGCAGAGCAATCCAGAAGTCAGTCAGTGATGTGATGTGTGTTCGTTTCTGATCATGTTGGAACTATGTCCGGGCGACAAAATGTGAGCCAGCAGGTAAGTTTCCATTAATGGAGCCCTTAAATCGCCCGGCTTACCAAACGATGCGCCTCGTGCAGGAATTGTCAGCGCCTGGTCCAGGGAGGGTGGCTGCCCGGGAACGTTTTCCGATTCACATGGTGTTGTTTAACTTCATTAATTGCACTCACCTTCACCCCTTTTCCTGCTGCAAATTTGCGGCCTCCATTCGCGACACACTTTGCTGATGGACAGTTGAAAATTTTGAAACTTGTCAGTCTCAGAGGAGTTTTAAATCATGCTCATTTGCCGTTTAAATCAATATAGATTTTAATGCAACAACGTGATTTAATTACTAAATACACGAATAGAAGCATTTTTATCCAGATCCCGATTCACTCCTCTGGTTCTCTATTGGCAATTGCAGGCAAGCAATGGAAATGACTAGCAAATGAACGCTTTTCGTTCTGAGACTTACATTTCGAGCACATTTACCAAAACTTATAATCCCGTTAATCTGATCGTTTTCCATATATCTGAGTAAACTAAGCCTGTATTTTAATGCAACTCACAAGTAGCCGCCCAGTGAGGTAAGGTCGTGTTACCCACTTAGATAATGGATTGCATCAAATCTAGTCTCGGCACGTTTCAATAAAAGTATCTCTATTGTTTGACGGATTATGTGGAATGAGCAGGACAGCTGTCCTACTGCCAAGACATGTTATTACATGCTTCTCGATCAGAGCCATATAGAATTGCCAGCATTAATCAGCTTGGAAATACACTAGTCTATTATCTGCTTGCAGGATTTACTGAATTTTTCAATATACTGTAGTTTATTGAGATATAATTATAGTTTCATGGTTAATTTGATCGAAATTTTATGTTCTAGGAACGGATGCGTGCATACATGATCCAACAAAGCAAACTTTATTTGATAAAACCAATTAATTCATGGCTTTGCGCAATCCATTTGATAATTAAACTGATTTTGTAACTGACAACAAAGTCCAATAGAATATTATTAATGAAAATAGTACATTATTAATGAAAAATTCACTCAAAATAAGGTGCACGCTTTTCATTTCAATAAAATGCATTTTATTTTAAAATATTGCGCTTTTCGCTTTGAAATATGTGCTTGTCTACATCTGTTGTTGCTTCGGCGAGCTTGAAAATTTATCCGGAGCGAACTATGATTTGTTACTGATCTTTCCAGCATTTTTATCACTTTGTTTTGGGTACAGTTTTGATAATTAGAATTTTAAATTAGTTTTCGCTTTTGACAAATATTTTCCTGCTGTATTATGTGGCTTTATCTTTTTTTACCCAAAAGTGCAAACACTCTTTGCACTTTAATTCTACTTCGTTTCGTATATTTTCCTGACTGTACCTTAATTCACTCCAATATATTCCTGGGTTTCAGTCAATTTTATTGTTTATTATTTAAAATGTTACAAATACGTTTCGGTGTCTTTCTCCACCATCATCAGTTTGTGTGTATAGTTCTTTACACCCTAACATTCAACTGGTCACTCTCATAGGTCACTCAACGAGTGACCAGTTGAATGTTAGGGTGTAAAGAACTATAAACACAAACTGATGATGGTGGAGAAAGACACCGAAACGTATTTGTAACATTTTAAATAATAAACAATAAAATTGACTGAAACCCAGGAATATATTGGAGTTTAATTCTACTGTCGTTTAGGTTTCTGTATTCAAAATTGTACATCGTGCGGTAATGTTCTAGGTATTCCTGGAGTCGATTCTATCTAAAATATTGAACGTATCCATAGATTATTTACGCTGTTTTAGGGTGCACATCTTCGACAAGTACAAATTCTTTTGCCTGCAAATCACTGCCCCTGATACTACTGAAATGATTGAAAATATGTATAAAATTCTGGAGACTTGGCAGCTGTTCCAAAATCTCTCATATTGTTAAGCAGTTTAATTATTTTAAATATTAATAAACTGAACTTCCAATCCAAAAACGCGCTAATATTATGATGGGGAATGCACTCCCGAAATAGTATAATTTGCATTAAATTGTAAACATTTTCCGTCCGTCGCTCTTCCATGGTTTCAATTTGATTAATATCATAATTATATTTTCTCCTCATTGATTTTATAAATCTTTGAAATTCCATAATTTTAGATTCGTATTCAGCAGGCATTTTTTGAGCTAGTGTGGTTTTGTACTCATATATAAATCATATTTTTCCATAAATTTAAATCATCAAGACGGTGATTTCGTGAAATCTAAATTTCGTTTAGTCGTTACCCAACTTTTCAATTTAAAAAACATCATTTTCATAGAAACAAATATTCCATGCTTCGATTGCTTGTAGCTCTAGTCATACTTTATCACGTTATGATACACAGTTCTTTTCACACCCGTATTTTTGTTTATAACATTTAAACTTAAAAAAGCTATGCAAAAACTGGATAGTCGACATTATCCTATAAAATTAGTAATTGAGATACTAAAAATATGAAAACAATATTATAAAATTTATTTCAAAAAAATTCCTGGGTTTTAGTCAATTTTATTGTTTATTATTGAAAATCTTACAAATACGTTTCGGTGTCTTTCTCCACCATCATCAGTTTGTCTAAAATATATATTTACAGTTATCATCAATTTAAATAAAAAACTTTCATCAAAATTCACATATTAAAATACAAATCACACACATATTAAAAAGTACATTAAGAACATTGGTTTTCAGGTGATGAGTCAGGACAAACATGTCTGGGAAAAGACTAGAATCTATTTTTTAGAGATTTAAATTTAACTTACGTTTATAGTTGTTTCTACCTTCACATTTGACTGGTTATTGAATTCCATATTTTATTCGATATCGAGCGAGAGAACAAAAAAACTGTTTATACTTCGCCTTTTCTTTGCATTGTAGGAATTGCTCTGCAATTCCTCAATATGAGGTGTTTATATTTCATTTACTTGGTCCAATCAGTGCATGGATGCGATCAACTAATTAGTGTGTGATACACAGAGCTAAGATTGTCTGTGTCTGATCTAAAATTTATTGCATTCTGATGTTTTTTAATGTTATATGTATACACAACAATATTATAAAAGCGATAAGATACTGAACTTGATGTGGGATTAAACAAAATGGGACTGAAAATACACAATTTGGTGCTTTTGGGATTTTATTCGCATCTACACTTAACCACTCATTTCTGCAACTCGAAAAAATGAGAAAATTAAAACAAACATTTTACTTGTAGGACACCTGCTAAAATTATTTTCAAGCGCCTGTTTACTCGTTTATTGCAAAATAATTTAATGTTAAAACAGTTCGTCGGTATTAAAAGAGATAGACTGTCGAGGCCATTCCTTGAAACAAGTGGGTTTTTCGGGTTTTTAGGCCGTCGTTCGGTAGAATTTCTTCTTGACGTTTCGCAAGCACGTGCGGTTTGCATCTTCAGAAGTGGTTTGCTTGAACGCCTTACACTGTTCTGATGAATTAATGTTCAGAACAGTGTAAGCGTTCAAGCAAACCAGTTCTGAAGATGCAAGCCGCACGTGCTTGCGAAACGTCAAGAAGAAATTCTACCGAACGACGGCCTAAAAACCCGAAAAACCCACTTGTTTCAGTTCGTCGGTATTTCCCAAACTGTGGGTGTCTGTAATATAGAAATGTAGGTGGAAAAGCAAACTCATCGGAAACGGTTCTAGTTGTTTTTGAATTTTTATTTCCAAAGGGCTCGAAATGCGTAGGTAATTAAAAGGGTAACGGACAGTATTTTTTCCATCAATTAGACGGTGAATGTGCTACCCACAGCTAACTGCTTTTAGCAACCGCCAGTGAAATTAGTAGCAGCAACTGGAGGCGTTTGCGATGTTATTTATCAAGTATATTCGTTTTCTCCATAATAGTTGTAACTTGCCACTTTTTTTCTTTTCTGCTCCGCAGATAGGTGACATGCAACTGCATCGTTCTGTAATTTAAAACGTTTTTTGAACGGTGGTGAAAACAAAGAATTGTGTTCGATTGCTCAATAAAATATTAAGGTAAGTACATTTTACGAAATACTTTTATATCAGATTGCAAAGCTCAAATTTGAAAATACGCCTTTTGCATTTAAATTCATAAAAATGAGAATATTTGAATCATACAGTTCAATTCTGAAGTAAATGTGTCCTATACATTTAACTAATTTTTAATTTCTAAAGTAAAATTAATTGCTTTTTCATTAAGCAAAATTTTGATCTAATTGACCAAGTCTATTAATCTATAAGGTTTCGAATGGGCGTCAGTGATTCGATCGACGAAAATTTATATTTCTTGACGCCTTTTAAGTAGCAAAGGAATCACTCTAATACAAATATCTAGACTAAAAAGTGTGTTAAATTCAAAATTTAAAATCGTGACCTTCTAAATCAACAGAGAAGTTAACGCAATATAATATAAGGTTTCATTTTAATAGGGCAATATTAGAGTAAAATGCCGCCAATCGCCCAAAAGGTAATGGCGTAATTAAACCAACCCTAATTAACCCAAACTAACCTAAGCAAATTGAAATGCACACAACAAACCCAAAAGACCATAAAGTGTTTCGGTTGAGTTCTTGCCTGATGAAGTCCTAATGGTGCGGAATACCTTTCTTTGCTCTATCAAATATATACACTCAGCTGTTCAATGATTCGCCACAAATAATTTTACATAAACACAGAATTTTAGTGAAAACGTATAAGACAAACAATAAAAAGTGATAAAAGTAATGCATAACTTCGCACATATAGTTTGTTAATGTTAAAGTAAATTGAAAGGCAACGGTGTTTATAACAATATTTGCTTATTAAAAATTGTCATTACTTGTAATTCAAAATTGAGATTGAGGAAAAGATGTGGGAAACTGAAGGCAAAATATACACAATTACTACTACTATATTACGGTAAATGAGTAGGTAGATTTCATATACGAAAATAGTTATTTTGTTTGAGCTTTACATAGTTCTTAAGTGTTGAATACATAACACAGTTTATCACCAAGTACGTCCACTTCACCGCCCTACTTTAGTTATGAAGCATTTAATAAATAGACCTTATGAAGCTTTTGAGGACGTTTTTTAAAATTCAATTAATTGAGTTTGATGCACTGCAGTATTTCTTAAATTATCCGCTTTAAGTATTCAATTTAGATGAATTTGATTTTTTTCTTCATAATTTGTTAATGTATGATACACACGATGCCTAAGTTGTTTTATTTATGATAAATGATTTTGTTGAAGATAAAAAAAAAATATAATTTAAGACGATGAATAGTATTATTATAAAAGGTGAAATGAGCAACTTGGGGGAAACAGACTTGCCGGTTACTTGCCGGTTACTTTTACTGTTCGCGCCTCCCAACGTTGCCACGTTGGGGCGCTTGGCTGACGTTATGGTTGTGGAGACGTGAAGGAACTTGGGGGAATCACATACATATAGATATAATGGACATGCTAGAACATTACATTTACAAATGAACATTTTTAAGAAGATTAAAACTTTGACTTCAAAAATCTCAAGTATTCTTTTGATTTTTCGCTATATCACGTATTGTAATTTTTCTTTTAAATCTTAAAATATCTATTATGATCAACAAATGTCCTGGCCATGTCTGTGACATTCGACTTTACTTTTTTTCCAAATTATTTTTACAAATTTCTTCGGAACTCCTGCATATTAGGTATGAAAGTCTTTCACTTTTCCGCATAGAAATTTCCATTGAACCATTCAAGGAGTCAGCATTTTAAGTCATCAAAAACCAATTTGCTAATATTTTTACTTTTTTCTTCTGTACATTTTTTTGTGTTTTAATGAAATTCACTCTTCGAAATTGGCTGTCTTTTCAATCCCGCCTTGAAGATGAAATGTGTTTACGTGTAATTTTGTATTTATTTTATGTCTTGTTATATTTGAGATGGATCTTAATTTAACTATTGCTTTCGTTTTTTTAACTTTTCGAATCTTCATTATATAATAAAAGAGATGTTTACGCAATTTCTGTAATGTTGTGGTCTTTCTTTTTTATCTTATAAAAATGGTCTACTCCTCGTTTTCCTCAATTTGCTTCCAAATCAAAACTGGTAAGAGATGATTTTGGATAAATATGAATTTCTTGTAATACTTTTATGAAAAATGAATGTTCAACATCAAACGGTACAATCCATTAATATAATGGCAAACTATGATTTTTATGATTATTGATAACTGTTATTGTTATAAAAACAATTTTGCATATGTCATATGAAACCAGGTTCTTCATCATCTCCTATTCTTGATAAGTTTAAAGGCGTTTTAAATAGATTGATTTTGCACAGTTTATTTGCTCAAGGTTTTACAAATTAACACTTTGCCATTGTTTTGATTTCTTCCTTTATCTGCTGTGTTCGATCATTTTAAGCAGCATGCATTTTCAATTTCTTTTAGTCGACAATTAGCTTACATTGAATAACTTTGAGTTTTCCTTATATTTACTGTCAATATTTAGAAACTATTAATTTACTGCTGATTTTTATCTAGCTTATTATTTTGTCATTAAGATTATTTGAAAAAACGTGTTTTGAAAATATCAGTATCTCCACCCACTAAAACAATTTAAATGCAGATTAATGTTTGTTTTTAATTTATTTACGTAACATTTGACTTGTTATTATTCCGCGTTTCCCCTCATAAAACCACATGACCTTTGCTCAACTAGCTTTGTCCCAAATACGATACAATAATATTTAAATGTTAAATTAGTCTCAATATGCAGATGTAGGCAGAAGAGGGAGTTTTTCATGCTTGTGGGAAGTCGTAAAAAGTGTTGTCAAATGTATTTTTTTTTGCAAATAACGTTCAGTTTTTTTCAGTTTTATTAGGCTCTATATGTATGAGCAACCCCCAATACCAATGAAACGGTAATTGGCACTAAAATAATAGAAACGAGTATAGTTGTTTGTTCAATCGATTTCCATTCAATTGGTTTTGATGTTAAATTAAAATATATTTTAATGCAGCATTCTATTTTTTGCTGATTTCTTTAACGTCTCTGCCACCAACATTTTCTTGTAGTGATTGTTGTTTTCGCTTCACTGATTGTTCAACAAACATTTAAAGCCGCATTACATTTTTTCCTGAAAACTACTTTCTGCTTAAACCTTGCAAAGTTCGAATTTAAGCCACTTTACTTGCGAAATGTTTTCCTCAAGTTTTCAAGTTCTTCAACCAATTGAAATTCCATAAAATCAACCAGTTATTTCATAAAATTGTCTAATTTAACTTTATTGCTGTATTTAATTAAGATTTAATTAAATTGTTGGTTTGATATCAAACTACTTCCAAGTAAACTTCTTTGTAGCCCAGAGCGTTTTAAGGTAACTGATACTTTCCATTTCCGCATTTAATCAAGTTTCCAAATATGTCTTAATATAGACTAAACACTTTGAATTGTTAGAAACTTCTTCCAATTTGCCTTTTAACCTTGTTAATTAACTGGCATAACATTTATTTTATTTAGAAATAACACTTTTGGTTAGTTAGTTTTTGTAATAGGAGCGAGATTTTATTAAAAATTTTGCAATAGACAAAAGAGAATAACTTTAAAAAATTACATATGCATTTTAAAAACATCCAGATTCAAAACCAATCGCTATGAAAATTTGATGCTTTGCAACTTTTCAAATGGATGCTTTCTTGCTGTTAAATGTAGCTGAATTTTCCACTTTCATGATGTTTTACCGAGCTGATAAATATAAAATAATACAAAGATGAATTTCCTGTCGATCGTGTGATTGATGAAAAGCAAAGTCGCATGTATTATGCCTAAGCTTTTACTAAGATTTAGGTAGTCATCTGATATTAAGACCCGAGTAAATTGACATTAACGATTTGATCTGCTTGAGTGAGCCTGGTGAAAATAAAGCCGGGAAATTTTCCCAGTAAAAATATGCCGGTTTGGTAATTTCAAGCGCAATTTAATAGTTAGAGCTTTCAAATTGTGAGTGAGCTTTTAAAGTAATGGCTATTTGCTAATATTCAAAGTTTTCCACTCTTTGCCAGCGTCTAAAAATCATCTACTAGTCCGCATGGAAAATATAAATATTTCCGTCTTCAGTTGGCTTAAATAGTCTAGGTTAAAGTTGTTTATTTCCAGATTATTATCGATTGCCTCTTGAATCACTTTTATCTCCGCAACAAGACTTGCTTATCAAAATGGCCCACAAACTTTTATGCTTCGATGTAGGAACGTGTAACTTAGTTTGTTATTGAGTGGGAAACTTTGAAATTGTTTAACTTCTGAAAGGTATCCACCATAGGTAGTGGCCAATTGGCTCCGAATTACGATCAAAGTTATAATATTGAGAAATTCCGCTTGAATGAACGTATTCCTTAGGTGTTGTAAATTTGTTCGAAAAATTCAATAACTTCCGGAAGTTTTGATTGCAGCCAGATATTTTTATAAGCTGATTTAAAGTCGTTGTTTGCTAGACCTTGGGAATCCTAGTTTTTAAGTTTCTATATAATTTTCTAATCTTTATTTTTTAAATTCAAAGTGCGTTGACTGTTTTGCAACAGATTTCAAAATATTTGTCAAGTTTGTTGATATTTTCTGAAACTTTTTGTACTTTCTGTACATGTAATGTGTATATTAGTGTCATCAAATAAGTAAAAGTAAATAAGCATCCATTATTTCTCACGTTGTTCTATCATGATATTATTTGCATTAAAAACGCTATTATTATGAGACTTATTTACCATAAAATTCGTAACAGCTAAATACGTATATTGAGCTCTACTGAACTTGTCAAGCTTTTAGCTATTAAGATTATTTCGATAACAAAATGTTCACGGAATTATGATAATAGTATCCATTTTATCTCATTACTATTATATTTCAATGCTTCCTTGGGTACTAGTGTGGTTTCCAAAATAAGCGTGCAGATTTAATTTAACAAAATATTCCACGTTTATGAAAAATAAACGGAAATTGACACGTTATTTCTTTGTAAAATTTGTACTATTGAACATTTTTTCTTCTAATTTCTCTCAATTAGTTTAGGTGTAAAGATCATACTCAAGCACAATTAAAATATACTTAATATTATAATATATATTGTTTCCGATCTAACACTCAAGCCATGACCCCGAACATATAACTCTTTTTATGTTTTCTGAACGATATTATCCAATTTCTTTTCCAAAGTGTTTGCAAATTTTCTACACTTTGACTATACAAAATGCTTAGTTCCATCATCGAATATTCTACTACAAAAGCATTCTATCAGCTTAAGAGTTCATATTTCAGTAACAAATGGGGCTGCTAAATTCGATAACGACTCGAAATTGCCCAGATAATTCAATAGTATCATATGGTTAAGCTAACTGTGATGAATACCTCTAGAACGTGTTAAATCGGCATGTAAACCGATTTAACCGTTTAATGATAATTTATCATAATGTAGGTTGTAAGAATATATGGAGTGGATTTTACCCTATAAAGCTATAAGCAATTTAGCCACGCAAATTTAAATGTGTCGTGAAAATTACGTGAAATTTTTACCAAATATTGGTTGAAAACATTGTAGGAAATATTTCTGGAAAGACTCACTTTTTTGAAGGCACTTAAAGGCCGATAAAAGTCTTATGCTAGTCTTAAAAACTAGCGCTTGAAGAAATTTCATGCATCAAAAGTACGTATCTGCAAATGTGGTCTATGAATCTATGGGAAGAAAAACATTGGGGCAACAAAATATACTGGATGCATCAAGCTCAATTATTTCAGGAGCGTATTAAGTTTAAAAACACGTCAACAACAAGTCACTTTTATCTTTAGATGAAGATTAAGGGCTGAATTGCTTTAGATATTTTTCAGGTAGAAATTAAATTACAAATCCTTGAAAATGCCTTTTAAAATAGTTTCCAGACCTTCAATTATTCAACTTTTAACAGCATTTCTCGGATCTACTTTGAAGGTCCATTAGCTCACTTTAATTATCAATGAAGAATGGCACGAATACTTTCATACTGTAGTTACATTTACAACATTAATATATTTTATTAGACTTTGATTCCAGAAAAGTTGTATCTTTATTCCTTTTAGCTCCAGGATCTGTTGCTCGGTTTACTGTTTCCTTTTCAATACTTTTCCATCCGGTTGTTTGTTTTTGTCTGTTTGATTTCATCTGCTTTTAAATCTGTTGTTATTCTATTTAGAGCATTAATAAACTTTTTCAAATACAAGTCAATTTCTCGTCCTCGTGCTTGTACATCAGTTGTCACTACAAGTACAGCATCCAACAATTGAATTTTCCATCGCATTGACACAGCCATAAATGCCAGTCGATGTTATTAGGTGTTTCACAAATCAATGATAAACTTAACTTTGAATTAATTCTCATTACGGTTGAATGTTAGCCACTGCACATTTCATCAAACGAACATTTCGAATTATTACTGGAGTGGCAGACATGAACGTTCCAGATATCGATCATACCGAAAATTTCAATGCTAACATCACGGACCATCGAGCTTGAAGGCCTCTATGATAAATCAGGTGAATTTTAATTTATGAATTTAGGGCCCCCTTTATATTGCCTGGGTTTAGAATATCCAATATTCTGTTGTGGCATTTTTCATGCAGCAACGACATGGATGTCAGACTTTTATTATTAATTATCAATTCTTACATAACAATTGATAAGAATTTTGCATTTTATATCTGGTTCTATCGAATATATTTAAATAACAATTTCTGATTTTTTAAACTAACTAAAATTAGCTGATCCATCTATCCGAATTCATAAGCTGACAATTGTTTACGGATTTGAAGACTTATTTTAGAATTCGGCAGCTTCTATTTCTGACTCCATTTCGGAAGATCGTTCTGGTTTTAAATTTCTATCAAATTTTACGTATTTGCCATTATTGGGCTCCTATTATGTCTCTAAATTACTATTGTTCTCGACTACAAATATTGGAACTTAAACCGCTTAATAACCACAAAGATAACAAGGGTAAATGCGTAGAATTCAATATGGCTTTGAATATAAAACGATATTACATTTGGTGATTTGGAACAAGTAATATCTTCTTGGAACCTAACAACTAAAGATAATTTCATGCTAAATTAAATTGTATTCTCTTTATTTAAGTTTATTGTTATTTAAGCTCCAAATTTGATGGTCTGGCTATAACTCTGTTTTATGCGTGGATTATAACATGTACATTGCTAATTGAACAAGTCGTTTTCATTTAATCGTTAGTCTGCCTTGCAGTTTTATACCTCAAGATAATTGGCCAAAATCGTATTTTGCTCTGGCTGGCAATTCATTTCTCAGATATGCTTTTTTAAACTTAATTTTTTTTTTTGGTGAAACGTTGTCCAAACATTCGCTTTAAATTTTTAGTTAGTAATTATTTAATACTATCGCATATATATAAGCTAATCATGAGAATCACTAACAAGAGGTTAACAAATAAATTAGACCTATATCAACACCGCGAGCAAGCTGGCTTTCGAGTCGGATTTGGCACAAATGACCATCTACAAATAGTCAAGTCTCTTATCAAAAAATGCGTCGAATACCATAAACCCCTCTGCATAATCTTCGTCGATTACGAAAAGGCTTTCGACACAATAAACGAGCATAACATGCGACAAGCTATTGCTGAATGCCGTATCGATCATAGATATATCGAGGTCATCAAACACGTGTAGCAAAGAGCAGAAGCTTATATTAGGCTGCAAGATGATTCCCAAGACTTTGATATTGCACGAGGTGTACGCCAAGGAGATGTCGTATCGCCAAAGTTATTCACAACCCCCCTAGAAGATATGTTCAAACAGGCCAACTTTGGTGGCATGGGCATAAACATAGATGGCGAAAAACTAAACCATTATTCTGGGATTCGCCGACGATATCTTAATTATCGCAGATAGTATGGACGATGGAGGCGAAGGGAAGCATTGAACTCTGTTGGACTCAAATCAACACCAACAAATCTTGTTTTGAGTGAGGCAATCAAGAAAGGGGGAATAAGCTTAGAACAAGTAAGCTCTTATAAATACCTCGGTCACGAAATGTCTATTGGTATAGGCAACCAAACCTGTGAAATATCGAGAAGAATAGGCCTTTGGAAAGGCCGCCCATGTTAGACCTATTCTGCGCTTCGCAATATCTTTAAGTTAGACATTCCAATATGCCTAAAAAGAAAAGTATTCGATCAGTGCGTGTTGCCTGTGCTTACATACGGGGCTGAAACGCTTACCCTCACAAGGAACACTACAAATAGAATAAGTATCGCGCAGAGGAAAATGGAGAGGTCGATGTTGGGTATATCACTAAGAGACAGGATCCCAAATATGAGATTAAGTTAGAGGTCCGGAGTGACGGACGCGGTTAAACGTATAACAACCTAAAAATGGGACTGGGCTGGTCATGTGGCGCGACTTACGGACAATCGCTGGACAAAGAGAATACTTCAGTGGAGACCGCGCCAAGACGCATACAGAAGTAGAGGCCGACCACCAACCAGATGGACCGACGACATGAAAAGGATGAAGAGCAACTGGATAGAGGCAGCACAGGATCGGCCAGGATGGAGAAAGCTACGGGAGACCTATGTCGAGCAGAGGACGCGATTGGTCGCTTGATGATGATTATGATGATGATGATGATGATGATGAATTATTTAAATTTATGGGTCTCTTGCGCACATTGTGTTGCATTTCTTGTGCAAAAGTGTCCTGTCGACATTCTTAATCTGCAAGGAAATATACATTATTTTATTATTGAAAATTTTGTGCTACTACTAAAGGGCAAACCATTGCAGTTTTCTGTCCACAAAAAACAAAATTTAAATCTTAAAATACTCCTAAAATACCCATTAGTTTTACCTAAAATTTAAACTTCTACTCAATCTTTGTTTTTTTAAGTCAATCTCTTTGGAGGCTTTTTAGCCAAAAAATGGACGTAGATCAAAGTTTACTCGATAAGTACCATCAAAATGATTTTTTCGACTAGTGAGGTGTTTTCAATTATTTACGAGAATGTCGTTTTAACTGTTTTGTCGGCTTCGACGAGGCAAAATCTTACACACATAGTCAAGAAAATGACAAAAAAAATCGTTGTCATTGTCGGTCATAAATTTGAGACTCTTTAAGCTTCTTGAGCCCAATTTTTGGATCCTAGAGGTCCAACTTCCAAAACTTTTGCTAAACGAAAATATGGTTCTTATTACGTCTCATTGAAACTAACTTACTTGTCTTCCAACCAGACATACAATTTAAAAAGTTTTGGAGTCTTTTAAGTCTTATTTTTTCTCTTTTGGTGAAACGGTGGCGAATTTGAGAAACGGTTTTTTTAATTTAAAAAAAGCTTGATTAAAAATAGCTTGAAAATTAAATAATAAACAGTAAAATTGACTGAAACCCAGGAATACATTGGAATGATTTAAAAATAGCTTGATAAACTTTTATTGCGCTCATTAACCATTAGTGCTTGCTTTAGGTTTTAAGATAATAACTTTTTAAGCCTTGGAACATCCTCAAGAGACAATATCCTATACTTTTGTTGCATAAAAATTAGATACCCAAATGATCCCCATGACCAGAAGACTGGGATTCAATCGTTCTTGAGATTGAATTTTCAAAGTTTTGAGGACCATTAAAAGAACAAAACGCTTCCCTCCTTAAATTTTTATTATCAAGAAATATTTCGGTTTTCTGTTCAATGGACAAATGAACAAGTTAACTGCTTTACGTTAAATGTATTAATTGTATAAGCAGTTAAAAAGCTTAATTTTCACTTAAAAGTATATTTTAATGATTGTTAAAAGTTAAACTTTCCTTGCCTTCGATTGATTGGTATTTTGCTCGAAAGTTTGCATTGGACTGATGGTCTGTCCAATGTAAGTTTTAGAGCGAAAAAGTTCTGAGGATGAAAGATACTCATGCTTGCGAAACGCCAGGAAGAGTAGTAGTAGTAGTAAACATCTTTATTTCTAAAAAAATGCTATCAACCTATCGGTCTTTCTGCCCTTGTTTAGTACATGCAGTCTTAATTTAGATAAACAAATAAAGGTAAAAATTATCTTATTCTAGGTTAATAATTTAATAACTTACTAGAAAACAGACAACTACAAGTACGAATTGACAAAACACTGTCACTATCTTTTTCCCCTGAACAAGGGCTCCCTCAAGGATCCCCGCTCTCACCGTTTCTCTACAATATATACTGCCATGACATATACAATTACAACTTACCAGATAAAAATGAAATCGACAGATCGGCATACATATTACAATATGCAGACGACACAGCACTTATTGTACATGACAAAACTACTGAGAGAGCAGCTCAAAGACTCCAAACACTAACAAACAACACAATGACATGGTTTTATAAATGGAGACTAACACCAAACGCGTCAAAAAACCAACTGCTGCTCACAAACCACAGACTCAACGCTGACTCCCCTACAACAACTGCAGACGGCCAAACGACACAACCAAAAACGAGCGTAAAATACCTTGGAATCACAATTGACCACAAACTTAAATTCACTAAACACATACGAAACATCAGGGCAGAAACAATAAAGAGAACAAAACACTTCCGATCACTAACCTACAAAGACAGAGGAATTAGCACAAACACCGCCACCAAAATATATAAAGCTATTTGTAGACCCTTGCTAGACTATGGACATATACTCATGACCAACGGAACAGAAAGGACAAAACGTTATATACCAACAACAGAACAAATTGCACTAAGACTAATAACATGAATAAGACACCCCCAAAACCCACTACACAACCCCTCCACCCAACTACTATACGAACGCACAAACATGACAAAGATTTCGGAAAGACTCATACATCCTACAGACAAAATGGACAAACAACCCCTACAACTGGACCATATTGAATCCCCTTTGTCTTACAAGACCAACCAGACAATCCCGCTTCCGTTTCCCTACATCAACGTTACTACGAACACTTACAAACGCAACTGACTACTGGACAATAAAATAATTTTTTCTTGTCATTAGAATTGGAAAGTTTATTTAATAAGATTGTTAACCTAGAATAAGAGAATTTCATTTGTTTTTTGTTTAGATTAAGACTGACATGTATTAAACAAGGGCAGAAAGACCGATAGGTCGATAGCCTTTTTTTAGAAATAAAGATGTTTACTACTACTACTAATTTAATATTTTTAATTCTGTCAAACAGAGATCTTGGATTTATTGTCCGATAGTCAGTTGCTATTGCAAGCGTTCGAGTAGCGTTGATGTAGGGAAACGAAAGCGGGATTGTCTGGTTGGTCTTGTAAAACAAAGGGGATTCAGTATGGTCCAGTTGTATGGGTTGTTTGTCCATTTTGTCTGTAGATGTATGAGTATTTCCGAAATCTTTGTCATGCTTGTGCGTTCGTATAGTAGTTGGGTGGGGGGGTTGTGTAGTGGGTTTTGGGGGTGTCTTATTCGTGTTATTAGTCTTAGTGCAATTTGTTCTGTTGTTTATATGTAACGTTTTGTCCTTTCTGTTCCTGTTGGTCATGAGTATATGTCCATAGTCTAGCAAGGGTCTACAAATAGCTTTATATCTTTTGGTGGCGGTGTTTGTGCTAATTCCTCTGTCTTTGTAGGTTAGTGATCGGAAGTGTTTTGTTCTCTTTATTGTTTCTGTCCTGATGTTTCGTATGTGTTTAGTGAATTTAAGTTTGTGGTCAATTGTGATTCCAAGGTATTTTACGTCGTTTTTTGGACGCCAAGAAGATTTATCGTAAGATGGCCTAAAAGCTTGAAGACTCACAAGTTTCATACTAATGATTGCTTAAGGTTTCAAAATAGGACTTTTTCAACCTTTTGGAAACACCTTGAAGTGTAAAATTTTACAAACAACAAAATTTTTTTAATTTTGAAAGGGCAAATTTACTTAGGGGGCAAAATAACTGAAATAGATTCAAAATTAACGAAAACACGTTGTTGCGGAAATTTTATTTTAATATCTGGAAAATGTGATCAGTAATCGATTGCAAAACAATATTGCATCAGATAAATGTAGAAAGCACATTTCAATAAAATAAAATCCCCAAATTACACCAAAAATATAGAACAATATTTAATATATTTAATCAGTAAAACTTTCCGTCGTCTAATTTTTTATAGCCTCTTAAACATCTTAATGCTAATTAATGTTATTGTCCTAAGAGAGTGAGTACCCTATATGGGACATACCGTTGGCTCCATAGCGACTTCGTCATTTTTCTTTATCGCCTTAGTTCTAAATGGCAACTGAAAGCAAAGAAAATTCCGCTTATTTCAGTTCCTTCAATTACGAATAATCCTCTTTCTTCATTTCAGTGTTTCCTAATAAGGTTATTAGACGTTTGAAATAAATGGAGAGACCAATTATGAATTTTCCCCCATAGATTGGCCAATTAAGCTAATAATAAAGCTGTGTATTTTTAGTTAAGGGACATATCCGAAACGTGGACTTGAAATTGCTTGATTTCACATAGAAATTAACTGTTATTTTTAAGGTATAAAAAAAAAGTAAGAGGAAATACTTTTAGCAAGTATATGGGTAGAAATCAAAAAAAATTGAAGTTGTCTTGGAATTTATTTCGTAATTAATTCAAACTGCTGCTGTACTGGCTTGACGTATCTTATTAGAACGAACCGAATATTCTTCGACCGACAATCAGATTAGTTAATTGAGTTGAACGTTGGAGAGGTAACTGGGCAACCAATTTGCAAAATCTCCGCCCTGAAGATAAAGCGGATAAGCTACATAATGAAAAGTCTTTTTGAGCATGGAATGCTACATCAAAGCACGCTTATTCATAGAGTTTAATCCCGGAGGCCATTTTGTGCACTTTTAAGCGCGTTACAGTTTACATTTCTACTTTTATCTTCCGGCGAGGCTCTTACACATTCTCAGGTACTTATGAAAATTACTGCATTTAACACGCTTTAATTGTTGTCAGTCAGTTATTCTGTTTGACTTTTATATTCCGAATAAACCATTGTTATCGCATATTTGTTCGTTTTATAATTTGTAATCAGCTCTGAACTGAAATATTTCAAAGCTCCAATCTTTCTGATGGATGTTTGGAATCGATTGATCTCAGATCACTTCGTTTTCTTTACGAGGTCATATTAAAGGAAAATCAAAGTTAGAATCATATAAAATAAATAAAAAATTCGGTTTACGGTTTAAATATTCACGAGAATCATCGGATTGTATAAGACGGTTTTTAAAAACCCATATTTTTCTGACAGTGCATAATCAATTTATTACTGGAAAATGAGTTTAAGAATTAATGGTTTTCTGATCGTGTTCGACTCTGGAATATATTTCATGACCGGCAAACATTAGTAAATAGATTGGGAAAATTGATAAACAAAGTCACAAGAGTGGAATGAATGATGAAAAATTTTTTATAAAACGGGCTCGAAAAAGAAGTTTGTAATTGAACGAAATTTTACATACAATTTTGTTTGTGAGTCAAGAAAAAAAGAACATTTTTTTGCATATTTTTTATGTGATCTGGGGCGAAAATATAACCTTCTTACCCTGCTGGTGCTTCAGTTTCCAATGCTTAGATAGAGATCTTCAGGTTATTATCCATACATTTGTTTCTTTCAAAAACTACAGATTTACCATATACGATGGATTTCAAGAAAATCAAAATATTTCGCATATGCACATTTTCCGACTTTTCAACCGGTTTTCAAATAAAGTTGCCTACATTTTTCTGCAAGAGTGGCAAATCGCTAAGTATTAAATTCCATCGCTCTCACTAGGATTAGGAAAATTGCGGTCTCTTTTAACAGAAGCATAATGACTTTCTTGTGTAATCCATAACTCAATCCTCTATTGAAGCTGTTGGTTCCAGCTGTAATTTTCCATTATATTTCACTTCGTCTTGATAGAATTTTTACTTGTTATTAGTCTTTGTTTCTAACACGATAAGTGTATTTTAATGGGAAAATCCAATGCGTTAAGATGTGTAGTAAATGTAGTTTTATTACCAAAATTGACTATAGTAACACGAACTTCTTTAGATGCCTGCAAAAAAAAATTATTTTGATGTTTGTGTCCAGTGTTTTATTGTTATCATTTTTATCACAAATTCTAATACCTTTTTTGTTTTCATGTTGGAAACTCGCTGGTCAAATTTCGAAAATAGTGCTGAACACTTTGGATCACGTCTTCAATATTTTAGTTGCTAAAAAATTGTTTTGAAAATATTTCTTGAAAAAACTTTTTACTGTTTCGAACTTACGAATTATTCGAAAATTTACTTTAAGAACATTTTATTATTTAAATTTCAGTGTGTGATCCTATATAAAACAGCATTTTCGCTTATTCACATTAAATAACTGTACTTTTATTATTTTTTCTTTCAATCACTCTTGTAATACGTCTATTATTTACATGCTTATTCTATAATGTTTTACTTAACTTAGACGCTTATTTTGTTGCTTGCTAGGTCATATCAACAAATAAATTCACTGCTGCAACAAAGGCAAGCGTAGGAAAATGTCTATTTTAGCAATTTACCTACGATTTTCCAACATATTTGAGTTTCTCTGGATTTTCCAAAAATGTAATAATTAAAATTCTTGTCAATGTCCTTGATGTGTGAACGCAACTAAAAATTGGTTACTTTTATGCATTGATTTTAAATGAAATGGTACAATCGCTTACAATAAGTCAACTGGAAAAAATGTACTTGGATTGGAAAAAATGCGTCTTAAAGATCTGCTTTCAAATTTGAACAAAGTTTTTAAAAATCGAAACTGAAATTTAAGACAGCAGTAAAGTTCCTAGAAAAGGTATTCTCTAATAGGCAAATAGTGTTTAAGAGAAGGAAATATTTCAATACTGCGCTTTACCAAGTATTAGAAAAATATGCCATTTTCTTTATTTTGACCTCACAAAAGCCTTTGATAGTTCAGTTTACAAAGTTCTAAGTAGTAGTAGTAAACATCTTTATTTCTAAAAAAGGCTATCGACCTATCGGTCTTTCTGCCCTTGTTTAATACATGTAGTCTTAATCTAAATAAAAAACAAATATGAAAATTCTCTTATTCTAGGTTAACAATATTATTAAATAAAATTTCAATGGCAAGAAAAAATTATTTTATTGTCCACTAGTCAGTTGCGTTTGTAAGTGTTCGAGTAGCGTTGATGTAGGGAAACGGAAGCGGGATTGTCTGGTTGGTCTTGTAAGACAAAGCGGATTCAGTATGGTCCAGTTGTAGGGGTTGTTTGTCCATTTTGTCTGTAGCTGTATGAGTCTTTCCGAGATCTTTGTCATGTTTGTGCGTTCGTATAGTAGTTGGGTGGGGGGGTTGTGTAGTGGGTTTTGGGGGTGTCTTATTCGTGTTATTA
This sequence comes from Dendroctonus valens, assembly GCA_024550625.1. NCBI lineage: Eukaryota > Metazoa > Arthropoda > Insecta > Coleoptera > Curculionidae > Dendroctonus > Dendroctonus valens. Next base: position 23,988 of record JAJTJO010000089.1, on the reverse strand, counting down.
GTCTTAGTGCGATTTGTTCTGTTGTTTGTATATAACGTTTTGTCCTTTCTGTTCCGTTGGTCATGAGTATATGTCCATAGTCTAGCAAGGATCTAAAAATAGCTTTATATATTTTGGTGGCGGTGTTTGTGCTAATTCCTCTGTCTTTGTAGGTTAGTGATCGGAAGTGTTTTGTTCTCTATATTGTTTCTGCCCTGATGTTTCGTATGTGTTTAGTGAATTTTAGTTTGTGGTCAATTGTGATTCCAAGGTATTTTACGTCGTTTTTTGGTTGTGTCGTGTGGCCGTCTGCAGTTATTGTAGGGGAGTCAGCGTTGAGTCTGTGGTTTGTGAGCAGAAGTTGGTTTTTTGACGCGTTTGGTGTTAGTCTCCATTTATAAAACCATGTCATTGTGTTGTTTGTTAGTGTTTGGAGTCTTTGAGCTGCTCTCTCAGTAGTTTTGTCATGTACAATAAGTGCCGTGTCGTCTGCGTATTGTAATATGTATGCCGATCTGTCGATTTGATTTTTGTCTGGTAAGTTGTAATTGTATGTCATGGCCAGTATATATTGTAGAGAAACGGTGAGAGCGGGGATCCTTGAGGGAGCCCTTGTTGAGGGTGAAAAGAAAATGACAGTGTTTTGTCAATTCGTACTTGTAGTTGTCTATTTTCTAGTAAGTTCTTTATGGTGTGTAGTAGATATGTTGGTGTGTGTAGTTTGTATAGTAAGCCTCTATGCCAGACTCTATCAAAAGCCTTATTAATGTCCATAAACAGGCAAGCTGTTTTTCTGTCAGTTAGGTGGGTAGTTTGTATATTGTTGGCCAAAATAAAGAGCGGATGAACAGTCGAGTGATGTTGTTTGAAACCAAATTGGTAGGTAGGTATATATTTTCCAATCACTTTTTCAAGCCGCTGCTTTATTATGTATTCAAAAATTTTGCTTAGTACTGGAAGTAGTGTAATTGGTCTGTAGTTGCTCGGTTGTGTATTGTCCAGTCCATTTTTGGGTATAGGGATTATTAAGCCGTTTTTCCATGTTTCTGGGATTCTGCCATTTGTGATGCAGTTGTTCAATTCTGTTAGGATCAGTTTGTGTGTTTCTTGAGTTAGGCTTTTCAAGAGTTTTGTCTTAATTTTATCTTTTCCCGGTGCCGTGTTTTTGATATGAGCTAGGGCTTCATCGTACTCTGTGTCTGTGATCGGTTTGTAGGTATAGTTTGGTGAGCTGTTAAAATAGTTCAAGTACCAGTCGTTGATCAAGTTCCAGTTGTCATTGTCGAAGTTAGGGTTTGTCGATATGCTGAAGGCCCTTTGATAGTGTCTGGCGAACGCGTCCGCTTTCTCTTTATCTGTGGAACGTTCTATTCCGTTTTCGTCAATTGTGTCAGTAGTGCCAGTCTTCCTGTATTGCGCCAGTTTCTTAATTTTTCGCCAGTATGTTTTGCCTTTGCCTTTTTGTATTTCTTTACATGTTTCTAGCCATTTGTCTTGTCGGTATTGTCCAATCAAAGTTAAAGTTTCTATTAAGTTGATACAGTGTCTTTTTTAGATCGTTATTTTGAGTGTTTGTATTTAGTCTGTACAGGTCTCTCTTATTTTTATGAGTCTCAGTATGTATTTGGGCAGTGTATGTCGGTAGAGAGCATTTTTTATTTCCGGGCTAAATTTTCCTATGGCTAGTGAAAGTTGTTGTTGTATGGTTTCTATTGAAATGGGCTGTGCTTGCGATTGAATGTAGTCATGTATATGTTGTTTCACTTTGTCGATGTCAGTCTTTGTTAGGTTTAACTTTTTCTCTATAGGAGGTGTATTGGAGGTAGGTTGCGTATGTTATAAGTCTATGTTAAACGTAATAGCCAGGTGGTCGGATCCAAGTTCGTTGGTTAAGTTTATGTTGTTGATGGTTTTGTCAAGTTTCTTGTGTGCAGTAGAACGTCTGGTGTTGAGTCTGGGTTTGCGGGCATCAGAAAAGTTGGTGGGGTGTGCTGTTTTATAAAGTTGGACTTTTGTAAAAATCTTTTAAGCTGTTTCGTTTTGTTTCTGTTCAAATTAAAGTCGCCTATAATTACTGCATATTTATAGATGCTTGCCTTGGTCAATATGTTTTGTTCTAGGTTGGAGTGTGGGTGTATGTATGTCAGAAATATGTGTATCAGGTCGTTTAAGTAGGGTATGGTAAAATGTAGACAGTCGTTCAAAGGGTTGTTGAGGTGGGGAGGGTTTGCTTTGCCTAGTTTTGTTACAGGTTTGAGAAGAACTGAGGCCCCGCCCCTGATATGAAAATAATATATGAAAATCATAAAATAAGCGACAATTGTAAAATCATTTGACAATGCAATTACGGAAAACATTGTTATTCCACTAGTAAATTTTGCATAGGGATTGTTTTATATCCATCCGATCATACAAAGAATTGCCAATCACATGCTGCCTCTAATGAAATGGTTTACAGTTGATCTGGTTTTAATGATGGCATTGATGGGTAATTCTATGCGGCGACTTGTGCATAGAAGCTTTTTCATCCGCAAAGCTCTTTGCAAAGCAAATATGAATTACAACGTTTAACAGATGCATCAGCCTGTAACTGCGACCGATAAAGTTAGCAGCAGAGGAAGCTGGAACAGTTATTAGTTATGCTATTACACATATGCAACTGACGTCTAGCGACTGGGTTGGTTATTATGATTTTGCCGATAATTATAACAGTTCTCGCGCTACTAATGAAATGTCTTTTGATTTATACGGCGAAAATGCCTGTGAAACTTTCGACAATTTCAATATGAAGGGGGTTTGCTTGATATATTAATTTGTTTGTTATAAGCGGAGGATTTAATTTTGCCATGAGGTGTGGGACAAATTGAGATTTACATTTTTGGCGCAGTATCTTTTTATTTATGTTAGTCAGCAAGAAAATGCTACTTCTATATTCGATATAAGCGCTACTTCTATATTCCATTCCATTAGAAACTTTGTTTGGTTGATAACTAACAAGAAATATCGTGGGCAATTAAAGTTAACTGTTTAATTTATCTTTGGTTGCGCAACGTTTTCCTTGGGTAGTTCATATATACGTGCGATGGCACTTTTATTTCCTTGCCAGAAAAAGGATTTTTCTTGATTCCCTGGTGGAAAGTACGTACTTTTGTCACTGTTTCCGATGGCGAAAGCATCACTTTTACCCATTACAATAGCTTTCGCCACGCACCTTTCTGACTCGCTAACTAGCAACGGCCAATTTCGTGGATAAATCGTTTCGGACGTTTTGTCAACATTTTCAAAGCCGTATTTTTCAAAACCTTATATTTTTCCCGGCTAGTTTTCACCGAGGATCAAGAAAAATAGTATACGGTCGCGAGACGAATGTCAAAGGCACGCCAATGCGTGCATGACGCCCTCGGCTACGCCTCAAGCCACTTCAAGCAGTGGCGGATCTTGGACTTTCGTCTCTTGTACCGTAATATACTATTTAAGGTTTAAAACTCAAATTACACATAATTAAATTTAAATTTTAAATCAAGAAAACGGTCAATGAATGTTTGTTTACCGGTAAACGCAAAAAACTCGGTTACAACGGCTATAATGTTTCTCATTTCTGTGTAAGTTATTATTCCATTGAAAGAACACACGAAAAATCACAAGCAGAATACATATTGAAGATTTTCTTGCTTCATAATATTAAATCAAAATCAAAATATGCTTTATTGCCACGGATAAATTTAACACATTTTAGGGACAAGTTTTATTTTATTTTCTGCTACAAGTGAGGTATGTTATTTTGTTTGTGAATAATAACTATTACTACAACATTGTGAACCCAAAATAAACGCTAATAGTTAGTGACTTTATAATACATTTTGTTTTCTTAATTGAATATTAGCAGCTTGTTCTTTTTCTTTTTAGCAGTGCAAACTTCAATCTTTTTTGCATTTTTTGTCTTTGTGTCTACTGTTTTGCTTACCATTTGCTTCTTAGAAGAACCGTAATCAGTCTTCCTATTTCTTGATCTCTTGCTTCTTTCGTTGTGTCCCTGACTCTCAAAAAAAGTTTGGCTTTATCATTGGCAAAAAATCACAAAAAATATGAATTTATTACTATTGTTATTAAAAAAGAATTTGTTACTTACGTATTTTCTGCCAGGCAAAGCAAATTCCTGTTTTATGTTAAGTGTCAGTTGGAATGATAGAGTTTGTACAAACGATGCAAGTTTCAAATAGCCCATTGTAACTTCAGTAAATGCAATATACAGAAGATGAATGGCTTCACATACAATTTCTCGAATAGGTTTAACAGCAATTGGAAAGTTTTTTTTTTAAAGCTCGGTGCTAAAAAACTCATTCCATGGACGAATTAACGATTGATCTACTTTCATAATTTTAAATGGTCTAGGTTTTGTTCGGCCTCCCTTAACTTCATCCAACCAGTTTTCAATAGTTCCAGCTTTGGATTGCTGGTAAATGAATCCCATAGTTTTTCCCGACACCAAATAAGAATGACCCCTTGTGGGATAAGAAATTCTTGTGCTTTCAAGTCTTTGTGTGGAAATAACTCGGTAACGAATGAATTTAATTGAAATGACCTCAATAGGAGTCACAAAATATTCTGTTTCTGACACTGCATGATACATACAATAATGCAAACATGATATAAACTTCTTCTAATCCTTTCTCTGCGTTGTTTTCAGAATAACAATAAAGGAAGGAGTCTCGTCTGGAGATTGTTTGGAAGTCCCTAGCTGTGGCTTCAAACTTTTAAATCTTCATATAAAAACCCTTCAGCTTTTATTAGTTTTTGAATTGTTTTCTTCAAGATAGCCAACAATTTTAAAATAGTTTTCAAACTTAAGGTCTATCTTTATGCTTTTGGTCTTGAAATACAAAAACATAGTTTTTTGTTCAACTGGTAACATGCCAAACTTTCAGCAAGTTGACATTGTTTAAATTTCCACCCTGTACAAAGTGTTTATATGAAGCACTAAACTTTTTCAAACACACAGATTGACAGAACTAGAACTCCAGATTCCATAGTTAGGGCCAATTTGGCTCTGAAACATATATTTTGTTGAGCAGTTTATATTGAAAAACTTGAAACTATATAACTCATATGAATCATCAGAATGATTTAAATCCTTGCACATAGTGTACATTTTCCTTATTGTTAGAGCTTCTGCTAAGTCCACGACTGTAGATTTGCTTCGACTGTAGATTTTGCGACTGCAGTGGCTCTAAGCGAGCTAATATGATCTTTTACTGCCGCAAATGTGACAGGAGGCTTTGCACAATGTACGTGTTTATATTTACTTCTCAAATCTTTAGGGCCCTTTTTCCACAGAAAAACCCTACAATGTTTTTGCTGTGTTTTGCATCGGCTTTCAGCGTTTTTGTCGCAAACGGGATTATTCCTTTTATGAGTAACTTTTCCATTATGACCATATTCAAATGCTCATTTCTTTATATTTTATTGATATCATGTTCGATTTTTGAAAAATATGTTTTTTTTTTAATACTGACTACTACTCGGAATCTTTTATGAGATACTTTGGACTGAATCTTCTAGCTTGAAGTGAGGGCCACTATTCTTTAGGTTTGGAACCTAAATGTCGACAAAGTAGTAAAACTCGGTTACAATAATAATAATAATAACAATCTTTATTTCAACATTGATGATCGCATATAACGTATATGCAACATAAAGTGAAATAGCGTCATAACATTCAGTTTAGAAACTAGAAGAATCACAGTTTTCGCAATCTAACAATTACTCTACCACAACAATGAACTAAAATTACAGTTCATTACTAGTCTTTTAAACAATAGGAGTCCAGATTTATTAACATTTCTTTCATTGCCCGTGTGCATTGAACAATTTTATGCACATGTAGTGTGGACAAGTTTCACTTACTGCTAGCAGATGTTGCGGGAGTTTACATTTATTGTCCTCATCCTATTTTTTGCCACAGAAGATTATTCCGTATTTTAAGACAGACTCAAAATTTGCGAAATATAATTGCCTCCATGCTCTCTGGTTCATATATCTGCCAACAATTCTTGTTGTTGGTTATTTCACTGTAGTGAAGATTTGCTCATACTTTTGTGGTTAAAGTATTTTTTAAATATTAAGCTGCATAATAGATCGTTTTATTAAACCAACTCAGTGCCGAAAACAGCTACAGGTGTGAACAGCACTTATAGCAAAGAAACATCAACAAACTACATAAAAATAAAAACACGTGCATCCAATTCCTCAACCTGCTTCAGTCCGAGGACTGCACCTTTTCCTGATTTATCACCCTTAAAGGTTTCAAATGCAATGCAGGAAATTTGTCTCTCTAAATCTGTGATGGGATTCAATAATCACTCGGGAACTGAATCTTGTTTGTTTGGTTTCAGCTTCAGCGAGGGCGAGCAGGCGACATGAGGCGACGTCCAGCTACAGGGTCCTCGTGACAACATGAACACTTCGCTACCGACGAATGCATCTGTCGCCATCTTTGCTCCCCACGAGGCAACGTATACTATTACACAAGTCGTCTTCATCGGCACTATTGGTAAGCTGCACTTACTTTAAGTTCTGGCTTCAACATCCTCTGCTTCTCTACTTTCATCATTTACTTTAACTGTGCTTTCTTCTTCAATATCTAGTGCCTTCGAATCGTCAGATCTTGGTGTCTGTTTATATTAAACTCGCTCTATTAATTAAAGATTACGCATAACTGAGTTTGGGATTCCTCTCTATCTTGAATCTGTAATACCCAGTATATTGTTATTATCTCAATAGTCGTTTTGTTGCTTCATTAATTATAACCAACTCCTAAGTTCGAGCAACAGGTTTTTGAAATAATCTTGATAAACTATACTGTTTTTCAAATTCCTCAGGCCATATTTAAGGTGATGAAAAATGAAAATATGAAAAACTGGCAATCGAGAAGTCAAATTTAATTAATTCCTTTACACCAGTCCAACAGTTGCAAATATAATGGGCAAGAGGACATGCTTTTAGGGAAAGCTTTTAAGACCGTTTTGTTCTGTAAATTTACATTTTGCTTAATTATTCTGCAAATAAAAAGTATTAATTTGATTTAAGCGACCTGCGACATGATGGACTTTATATTTATTCAAAACCAAAAGCTATTTCAGAAATTAAGCACTAAAAAAATTGATTTAATTGGGTTCTTAAGCATTTGTTGTACTGAACAAGATCAGATTTTTAATTGCTAAATATGGTTTTGTTATAATTTGTAAACTTTTTGCTTTCAGCTGCAATTCTGTCACTGCTCACAGTGGTGGGAAACATTATGGTAATGATATCATTCAAAATAGATAAGCAACTGCAAACAATAAGCAACTATTTCCTGTTCTCCCTCGCCGTCGCTGATTTTGCCATCGGGCTCATTTCCATGCCGCTCTTCACTATTTCAACACTATTGGGTAAGTTTGAATGCATTATACAAAAATCGTACACAATAGACATACATAAAAACAATATTTTTCTGCCACAATAATATTTAGTCGAATATCTAAATTTCAGCGTTTAGTATTCTGTCTGGTTTCAGTTTATCTTTCTGTTTTATAAATGTTTTCAGTAAATTATATTTAGAAAATTATTTTCAGATTTTTATTTGTGCAGACAATGTGCTTAATTGGTCTGTTCTTCTTCTTCTGAATTACTTCTTACTTACTAATTATTTTATAATTATCTTACTTTCTTTTAATACGCCCCTAAAATATTGTAATTATTTACTGGCCAAACGGGTTTCAAGTAGTTGCGTTTCTTTGTAGAAATATTCGCTGAAGTTTTCTTCAATCCTCTTTACAATGCTCTTAATAGGTACGAACTTCTTGTGAATTAGTTTTTACCTATTAATTATTTTGTTATTATATTATTGTCTCTTAATAAATCTTCCTCTAAACTATTGTAATTGATTACTTGCGAACAATGTTTCAAATAGTTGCTTTATTCTCTATTTTATGTTTACTTGCGACAAATTCTTTGTAGAAATTTTTGCTGAAATATTCGTCAATCCTCTTTACAATGATTTTAATTGGTATGACTTTCTTGTGAATTCGTTCTTACTTGTATTGTTATGTTACGTTCTCTTAACATTCCTGCCTGTAAAATCTTGTAATTGTTTAATTGCAAAAAGGGATTAAAATAGTTGCTTTATTCTTTAGTTTTTTGTTTTGTGGCGCGAAATTATTCGTAGAAACATTTCTAAATCGTGTTTACAATGAGCCTAATTAGAATGTCTTTCTTGTGAATTAGTTCTTGCTTATTAATAAATTGATTATATTATTACTCTCTCTTAATATACCTTCCCTTAAAGTATTGCGATGGTTTACCAGCGAAAAGGGTTTCAATTATTTGCTTGTATTCATTAGTTCCTGTTTTATTGGGCCAAATTCTCTGTAGAAAGTTTTGTTTGGTGTAATATTCCTCAATCCTGTTTCTGCTTAATTTTATTCTACGTTACAGTTATCACTTCTCTGCTCGTAAGCTTTGATATATTGTTTTGCTTAAGTGTTTGTGTAATCCATTCTTTATTTCAGTTTCTCTCAAATTCGCACTAATAATTTATAAGTTTAAGTGTAGGTTAAACCAGCAACAAAAAAATTAAATGCTTTTAAAAATGCTGTTCTCATATCGCGGTATGATGGTAGACTAGAAACGGGAAAAATAGGGATTTGTTTTGCTAAGCTTCTGGAATTAATCCGGTAGGTATTTAGGTCATATTATGTATTCAGGGCAGTGCATAATTGGATGGGGAGAATAAAATTAAATCTGCAATATAGGCCGCACGCCCATACACTGTCTAACGCAGAAAGAATCAATTAATTCTGCCTTGGAACGGTTAACATCTATAAATCTTATGCAAAAAAGATGCGCATTTAGAACTTTTTTCGACGAATTCAGCTTTCCCTGTTAGTTAACTATACATATTTATATAGTAGATTATGTTACATTTTTTTATATGTAAATTGACTTTTTGCTTGAAAATATTGAAGACGCCTTTGTTACATGTATTATACAAATAATGCCAAGAAATAATGCCAAGAAATCTTACATTTTCTTATAAAACATTTTTCATTCGAAGCATTTTTCTCTCCTGGAAAGTCTTTGTCTAAAAACATTTCAAGAAAATAGAAAAAAACTTTGCTAATTAGCTAATGTCGCAAATAACTTCTCAATAAAAAAATACTTATTCGAAAGCTTTATCCAGCAGTGACAATCCGATCTTCTCAAGACTGATCTAGTAGCTTTGATTAATAAGCACCCACTTTGGAAAACAGATCTTAATTAAATTTAATAACACACATTAAATGGATCAAGCACAAAGTAATTACTAACTCAGCAACAAATCTGGCTCAACTTGAAACTAGTTTTGAACTAAAATTGAACAGTCAGCTCTGAATAATTCCAAGGTACTTGTCAGAGCTCCAACATCTTTACCAGCCACTTAAGTGTCCTCACTAACCTGAACCAATCTAGTTTAATTACTAACGAGTATTAATACCTCCTAAGTTAAAATCGACTTGTTGACGATCTTGTAGCCAAGTGTATGAAGATTTCGACGCGTTGAAATCCAAATAATTGAAGATGGGAATGATTTTGACTCACTCGAGAATCTTGAAGTCCATCAATTTGAAGCAAATAATTACTGCAGATTTTATGACAATTTAAATTCTTAATGAGTATACTCTAAAACCCTAAACCCTAAAAATTTTGGAACCCTAAAAATAAACAAGTGTAGGAGTACTACTACCCAAAACAGACTCAATTTAGAGTAGATTAACTGGCAGTTGGGAACTTCACTCGGCTTTGCTATCGTATGCGTTCATTTCCATTTAAATAAGATTCTAATTTTTCCAACAGAACTTTTAACTCAGTTCGTTCATAAATAAATATTTGATTTCGAGTTTCGGCCAGAATCAATGGAGTTTGGATGATGATATGTAAATACGGGATTTAAATTGGATTTCTTTGGTGATATTTCGCCCTATTTTTAATCCACGATTAAAAATCCAATATTAAAATGAAATTCCAAGTTCAAAGAAGAAAGAAGTCAGACTAGAAAAAGCGAAGTGAAAGTGGTAAAAAAGTCAACTTCTGATCGACCAAGACATATAGTATAGACGTTAGTAGTGTTAATGTTTTTAGTTTCACGAGCAATGCGTGAATCTAAATATTGATATTAAACACATGAAGTCCGGATTTGCTTGTCATAACAGCATTTGGAATCGATAATGCAAATAATGCATGCGGCTCTGATATTACTGGAATCAAACAGCTCTGATCTTTGGATCGATTGTGGCGGATCTAGCAAATATAATCTGTCGAGACTTCTTCTGATTGGCTATTTATGTGTTTGAGTATGCTTCTCACAATATTTCTTTAGCTGTTAGCTCTTTAATCAGCAGAAATATATTTGACCCCTGCTCGAGGGTTTCCAATCATCACAAGACATTTTTTGCTCTGAGGAAACTTTTCCAAAATAGTCCAGTTTGCTAATTAAAATTTGTAATAAAGTCTTCAGTTTGTTCTGTTGCTTCACATTTTCCAAACTCACGTGTAGTTTTTACTCTATTTCCTAGTTAAGAAGTTTTGCTGCTCATGTTCATTTAATTTAACCCATATATGGTTACCTATGCTAAAAGTTGAACTAAACTTCTGAACTCATTTAACTTTGTTATGAAATTTATTAATATAGGTATCTTTTGAGAACGACAGCAGATCTTCCATCGAAATATCACTTTTTGATAACGAATTCGTTCTCTATTGTCAAATAAAAAGACTCTTTATCAATCTGTAATAGAAGACGTGACAAAATTGTGAAGTTTTAAAAGGCAAAAATGTTGAGGCAAAACGCACCAAAAAAGGAAGAATTCTAGAATCATTTTGATTGCACATTAAGAGCAAAAAACGTTTTTCGCAATATTTATGCTTTAAAATATTGAACTATTCGCAAGCTTAACATCTTTAAGAAGTTTTGAAATAAAGTAGGTTCAAATTTTAAAAAACTTTACTTTATAGGGCGAATTACATTCGTTCGGGAATTCATTTGAAGAAAAAAAGCCAATTCTTTTGATGTTTGTTTACTATTTTAAATTTAGGTTTGCTTTAAATTAATAACAAATATAGTAGTAGTAGTAAACATCTTTATTTCTAAAAAAGACTAGCGACCTATCGGCCTTTCTGCCCTTGTTTAATACATGTAGTCTTAATTTAAATAAAAAACAAAGATGAAAATTCTCTTATTCTGGGTTAACAATTTGATTAAATAAAATTTATAATTCTAATGACAAGAAAAAATTATTTTATTGTCCAGTAGTCAGTTGCGTTTTTAAGTGCTTCGAGTAGCGTTGATGTAGGAAAATGAAAGCGGGATTGTCTGATTGGTCTTATAAGACAAAGGGGATTCAGTATGGTCCAGTTGTAGGGGCTGATTGTCCATTTTGTCTGTAGATGTATGAGTCTTTCCGAAATCTTTGTCATGTTTGTGCGTTCTTATAGTAGTTGGGTGGAGGGGTTGTTTAGTGGGTTTTGGGGGTCTTATTAGTTTGTTCTGTTGTTTTGTTCTGTTAATTTGTTCTGTTGTTTGTATATAACGTTTTGTCCTTTCTGTTCCGTTGGTCATGAGTATATGTCCATAGTCTAGCAAGGGTCTACAAATAGCTTTATATATTTTGGTGGCGGTGTTTGTTTATTCAAATTAGTAGTAGTAGTAGTAAACATCTTTATTTCTAAAAAAAGGCTATCGACCTATCGGTCTTTCTGCCCTTGTTTAATACATGCAGTCTTAATCTAGATAAAAAACCAATATGAAAATTCTCCTATTCTAGGTTAACAATAGTAGTAGTAAACATCTTTATTTCTAAAAAAGGCCATCGATCTATCGGTATTTCTGCCCTTGTTTAATACATGCAGTCCCAATCCAGATAAAAAACAAATATGAAAATTCTCCCATTCTAGGTTAACAATGTTATTGAATAAATAAGATTTCAGTGGCAAGAAGAAACTACCCTACTGTCCACCAGTCCGCTGCGTCTGTAAGTGTTCGAGTAGCGTTAATGTAAGGAAACGGAAGCGGGATTGTCTGGTTGGTCTTGTAAGACAAAGGGGATTCAGTATGGTCCAGTTGTAGGGGTTGTTTGTCCATTTTGTCTGTAGCTGTATGAGTCTTTCCGAGATCTTTGTCATGTTTGTGCGTTCGTATAGTAGTTGGGTGGGGGGGTTGTGTAGTGGGTTTTGGGGGTGTCTTATTCGTGTTATTAGTCTTAGTGCAATTTGCTCTGTTGTTTGTGTATAACGTTTTGTCCTTTCTGTTCCGTTGGTCATGAGTACATGTCCAAAGTCTAGCAAGGGTCTACAAATAGCTTTATATATTTTGGTGGCGGTGTTTGTGCTAATTCCTCTGTCTTTGTAGGTTAGTGATCGGAAGTGTTTCGCTCTCTTCATTGTTTCTGCCCTGATGTTTCGCATGTGTTTAGTGAATCTAAGTTTGTGGTCGATTGTGATTCCAAGGTATTTTACGTCGTTTTTTGGTTGTGTCGTTTGGCCGTCTGCAGTTATTGTAGGGGAGTCAGCGTTGAGTCTGTGGTTTGTGAGCAGAAGTTGGTTTTTTGACGCGTTTGGTGTTAGTCTCCATTTATAAAACCATGTCATTGTGTTGTTTGTTAGTGTTTGGAGTCTTTGCGTTGCTCTCTCAGTAGTTTTGTCATGTACAATAAGTGCCGTGTCGTCTGCGTATTCTAATATGTATGCCGATCTGTCGATTTGATTTTTGTCTGGTAAGTTGTAATTGTATATGTCATGGCAGTATATATTGTAGAGAAACGGTGAGAGCGGGGTATTCAAATTATTTATGCTATAAATTGAAATTGCTCTTTCGATTCAAGAAAATTAAGAATTTGCTTCGAACAGATGAAAATGTAAAAAATGTAATGTAACAAATATATTAATAATGAATTAATAATAATAAATGTATAAAAGTATAGTATTTTTTTAAATAATTTGGTTGTTTCTGGAAATAAAACATACAGCACTCAGAAACTAAGAGGTAGCAATTTAACTGGAAGCTCTAGTTTAGAGAATTATTATTACATTATCTTTTGGCATAAAAATGTTAAATATATTTTCAATAAACGCGCTATTATCCATGTTTTTTATAATTTTTTTTCCTATTTTTTCTAGGCTATTGGCCATTAGGCCCCTTGATCTGCGATACGTGGCTGGCTCTAGATTACCTTGCTAGCAATGCTTCCGTGTTGAATCTCCTCATTATCAGTTTCGACCGTTATTTTTCTGTCACACGGCCACTTACCTATCGTGCCAAAAGGACCAATGGAAAGGCTGCATTTATGATAGGGTAAGCGATAATTAAAAAATATACCCACGTGCTTGCTGAATCTGTCCGGCCTCTTGTAGACTTCAATTGTAAATAAAAAAATACGTTTTTCTGTTTAGGTGTGCATGGGGTGTAAGCTTGCTTTTATGGCCTCCGTGGATTTACAGCTGGCCTTATATCGAAGGACAGCGCACGGTGCCTGACAACGAGTGCTATATCCAGTTCATCGAAACCAATCATTATATTACTTTTGGTAAGTAATAAATAGGGAGGTCGTAAAATACGAAAAGAGTCGGAACGGGCGTTAGTGCCAATTTCACAAACCAACAACATTTCTTTTAACGGCCTAAAATCGTCTCTGGATTGTCGATTTACGGTGGCAGTTTTCAAAATGAATTCGAATGGATTGTTATTGCGAAAATGGGCAGTTATTTACAGAATGGTTATGACGGCCAAATAGCTCGATAGAAGGATGAAGAGGGCAAATATGCTTTTTAGCACCACAAATGTGAGGCAATACATTTTTATGAAATTTTTATGCAATTTTTGTATGATACTTACAAACTGTTTAGACATATTCTGTCTCCTTGAAATTATGGAAAATGGTTTCTAAACAATGTTTCCGCAAAACATTCACATAATTTGAACAACTTTGTTAGATCTGTCTTGTTCTGCAATTTCAATGTTCTTCTGCTGCTTCCATTCAGCTGTACACTTCTCAGTTATCGACTTTTAAGAAAGTTTTACTTAAGCAAACTAAAACTTGCTAAATTTATGTTATGACTGAAGTAAATGTTTCCTCACTTCAGTAGACTTGTGAGGATGTAGAAGCTGAATTGTGCGCAATTTTTTTTGGATTAATAAGCTCGGATTTTGCTAATGGACGATTTGTCATCTATTTTTTACAATTTTCCTTAACTTTTTAAGCAATTTTTGCTTATTATATTGTTTTTTTACTTTTTAATACCTACTGTAATATTAAATGGTTTATGAGTAAGGAAAGGGAGTTTGTTGATTGCCATACAGTGACACAAAAAATAATTTATCAAATTTCGAGGCAAAGCTTAAAAGAGAATCAGTGCCATTAATTAGAAAAAACAAAATGAGTAAAAATCACGATTAAATTAATCGAAAAAAATGTATCAAAACCGAGCAACCATTTCTTCATCCCTATTGATTTATATTTTAATGTTCATTACTATTGTATGTGTTATGATTTATGATTTTTATCTCTATTATTATTTGTTATTCGCTTAACCCACCCATAAATGGGTGTATTATAAATTCAAAAATTGATGGAATGATTAATCACTCACAGATTTCAAATTTGCATCGAAAAATCGGTTGATTCAATTGAAACAGTTGGCAATAGAATTGTATTCATAAAGTTACCTAATCAATTTGAATCGTGCCAAAATTTTCCTATAGTTAAATGATTTACAAAATTGACTTTCAAGTGAAAATAATTGTCTAAACGTTTTTGCTGCATTAACGTTTTGCATAAATGAAATTTACTCAGTTTTGAAAATGGTTGAGAGAATGCTTTCATCTCGCCAATAACTTTTTTACTTTTTGGGACAAACTTAGGATATTGTTAACTTCGCAGAATATTCAACATTAATTTTTTGGTAAATTTTTATGGAACAAATCAAGTAATATTTTTCCTGCTCCAAACATCTTTACTATTGCCTGAATAATCGAAAAAGTGATTGTCTCGCATCTGGAAATAAATCACCCAAATCCGATCGTCTTTAAATGTTTTGCACGAGCTCAAAATCCTCGAAGCGGATTTACTTGCAATTTTGTCCAATTTAATAGGGTTTTGCAAAAATGTGCACATTCGGCAATTTTCATATTCAAAATTCAAAATAATTCTTAGCTGCCAAATTCAGCATCTAAACTAAAATAAAAATTAAGAAGCGGACGTAAAAGTATGATTTTTCACATTTTTAAGTAAAAAATTAGTTTATTGAGAAACTGTAACTGTGCTGTAGTTACAGCAAACAAAACTGTAAAAGCTATTTAAATTCTAAAGAATTCGGAACGAAATTTTATCAGCAAAATTGAAAATATCATCAAAAATCCCTTAAATGCAAGGAAAATGAAAATCACATAAAGTTCATCAACTTGGTAAAATTTGAATTTATTCATTTAAATGAGAGCTCATTTAAATGACCCAATTTATTGCCGAATATTAAGGATGAAAAGTGCTTTGAAATTGAATTAGTCACCCATTGCTCTCACAGTAGGGTTTCTCAAATTCACAGTGAAATAATAATAAGTCAAATAATAAAAAGTGAATGTTGGCCAATAAATTATACACATTTGGAAGCAAAAATCCACATTTCCTTTCCAATATCTATTTTGCAAGTTTCCGATAGATATCCTTTAGCCAACGAACAGAAAAACAAAATGGGACTAAACAGTTTGCCCCAAAATGTACCCCAAACTGTTTTGACTGATTTTATCTGATATTGCCAGTTCATGTATAATTTTTTTTAGGTACGGCAATTGCGGCATTTTATGTTCCGGTTTCAGTGATGATTTTTTTATATTGGAGAATTTGGAGAGAAACTGAGAAGAGACAGAAAGACTTACCGAACCTGCAGGCGGTCAAAAAAGATAACAGTAAAAGAAGCAATTCGAGGTAAGCGTAAAAGGTTGTTATCGTTTGAATTTAGAGAGTGAACACGTGTAATATTTGAGGGCACGTGCTTTATAGGTGGTTTCTTTGTAGGCCGTAGGAAATATTTTTGTGTATTTTAAATAACCATTAACCCTGATGTGGTATTAAGAATTATGCGGATTGACATTTACTTTGATGGCTCCTGCAGCCAATCAGAATTGCCGCTACTTTATCAAAATAGGGCGGTTCAAGATGGGCGTCCACTTTTCTCCATCCCTGGAAATTGTAGCTTCAAAGGCGGAAGTGCAATTACCATCTTCATCTAGGGAAACGCAAATGCACTATTAGTTTTATAATTGCATCCCTTGGGGTGTATGTCGGATAAACTTTAACGAAAAACTACAGCACAATGTTTCAGGTTTATCAAAATTATGAAAGTTTAGATCGCGTTACAATGTTACACGTTTATCGCAATTATGGAAGTTTAGATGGCGTTAAAAAAGTGATTCTAGTGCGAATTATTTTACATAAACCAGATGATTGAAATGAATTTGAACAATCTTAAATGGGTATGATATAAACGAATGGAATCAAGTCTGGTTACTGAGTCATTTACGCATAAGTTAGATGAAGATAACTGGGTAATTTTGGAAGTTGAAAGCAATGGTTTTTTGAAATAAACACTCAAATAAAAAGTTTTTTTTTTAGTTGAGCTCACGGCATATTTTTAATTTGACTCTATTTTGATATGATAGCGGATAAGTGAAAGTGGTTACTGGTGTGTGATTAAATTATTGCATTGAGTGAGCTAATTGAAATTAATCAGCATAATTTTCCACTTAAATCTGAATATTTTGAATGAAACTGGCAATTTTTACTTCCTAGCAATAAAATATTAATCTTCAATCGAATGTGAAATGAAAATGTTTTACTTTTAATTTTAGCTACCTTAAGGTCTAAAAAGAAAACAGTCATCGATTTCAAAGACTTTTTTTGGAAATCCGGTTGTTAACGAACTCTTAGCTTTGGACAACAATATTTTAATTACAAATTTTCATCAAGTATAGGTACTTTTATTGGGTGAATAATTGAAAAATCGATAATATTTCTTTTTATTTCTACTTTTCTTCTACATTTTGGAAACTATTCTTTCATTTTATGTAAATGTTAATTAATTAAATTTTGTCTCCATTAAAAGTAGCTGGCAGAAATTATATCAAAGAAACAAATTCTTATTCCACTTTTTCAAATGCATTTTCCTTCTCAGTCATTTTGATTACTTTTAATCTCGTTTAATTCGTTCTTAAGGCTCCATTTTCCCTTTTTTCTTCATCTTACTTCTGAAAGTATTAAGTAACCATAACTGTTTCTACGTTGAAAAATTCAGAAAAATTGCAACTTAAGCCTTGTCAGAGGCAATCTGTTTCTTCTATATCCTTCGACAGCTACCATTGAATTATATCTAATTTTTGCAGTTCATGAAGATTTGTGTTGTTAAATCACTCCTACTGAATTGATTTGACCAATTTTTGGCTATTAGTGTCGTCAAATCATTGCATTTGGCTCACTCTTCTGGTAGATAGAAGATTGTCAACTTGTTTGGTAGCTTGCACATTTAGACGCTTTCTAGGTAGCACTTTTAGACGTTCGATGTTCTAAATGTGAAAACTAACCCTTTTATTAGCTAATCACGTGTATACAGTGTATTCGTGTGCAGCGACGAAGCGACCAACGTCTGCTCAACAGTCGATATGGACGAATGGAAAAGAACGAGATCCGAATCTTCTTTTGCAGAGGCGGAGTCTCTTTACATGCATAGTTCAGTCAATGCGGGACCTTACCGGAGGAAAAGATCGGTAAGCAGGATCTGAAGTTCACATATTGGAGATATTCACAATATAGAAGAAATTATGAAATTTGTGAAAAAAAGAAATGAAGAAAAAAATGAAATTTGTGAAGACGTTAGAAGGACTGTAAAATAAAAACCTTCAATGCTACATAAAAAGAAACAAACTCATGCACTTACATAAAAAAATAAATTCACTTGGAGGAGATGGTGCTGAGTGAAAATGGCTACAAAAACTGTTGTTTTCTTTGTTCCGAACTTAACATAATTTTTTGGACTTTTTTCACGTCCCAAATGTTTTTCTAATGAATTCTTCTAAAATACCTAAAATTTGATTTATTGTCCATTAAGGTTGTAGGTTCTATGGTAAAAAAACCGCATTAATAAATGAAGAAAATGTACTGAATAGGAATAGTAAAACTAATGCTGACAAATTCCATAAATTAGTAGCAATAAAAAATAATTAATAACAAAGCGTACTTTAAAAAATTAAAATAAACTATTGTGAAGACGTTAGGGAAAACTATAAAATACAAACCTTAATTGCTACATAAAAAGTACAACTTTTGCGCTTTTCTATTAATGCAATAAATTCATTTGGAGATGTTGATTAGAGAAAATAGCTTTCAAAAGCTGTTGTTTTCTTAATTCCTATCTTAACATAATTTTTGGGACTTTCTTCACATTCCAAATTGTTATCTAATGAATTCTTCCAAAATACTTAAAATTTTATTTATTGTCGACTAAGGTTGTAGGTTCTATAGTGAAGAAACCTCATTTAATAAGTGAAGGAAATGTCTAATCAGTAACAATTAATAAAATATAATTAATAACAGAGCGTACTTACAAAAATTAAAATATACACCATCTGTTAAATGATTTATCCTCGAAATGATGAAATCCTTTTCCCATATTTTCGAAAAATTTTGCCTAGAACACGAAGTGCATTTTTCCAAAAGTTTTAATTTTTTAAATTGGAACATGCTATTCAGCTTTTTTTTGTTGTTTTTACTATATTAATACATTCAGCTAGTTTTTATATTTTTTGTAATATACAATAGATACAAAAAAAGTACAATTTTTTCAGAGAAGAATTCACACACAGAAAAGAAACTTGAACATTAAGTTAGAATACTAATTTCATCTCAATTCATCGTCCTGAATTAACTCCTCCGAATTTCTGGTTTGTTCTTTCTATTATTAAGTTTGAAATATTACAAAATTTCCTCTATTATCCTTATTATCGTTTTTCCATTAGACACCTTTTTCCTGTTATAAAGATAAATTCGTTAATCTTCTAATTACCATCACGCTATTGTAAAAGTGATTTCATCAACGCGTTTACGTTAAAGCATATACAAAGCTTTTACACTATCAACAGCTGTCGAAGCTTCATTAAAACTTATTATCAGCAGCTAAATATCAAGCGGAAACTGTCACATATTCCAAACTATTCACTTATGTTTCCTTTTGATCTATTGTATCATTAAAACCAACTCTGTTCGACTGAATTCAATCAATATCTATTCAAATCTATTCTAGTGTAGCGATACTTGCTCATTTGCTAGTGGGATATTTATTATATTGTAATGTTTTGTTGTTCTGTTATCAATATAAAGGGTGATTCAAAATTTGTCAAAATTTGATTTACTTGGGCTTGCTTGGGGAAAACCGGAGAAAATAAGGACAATGTTTTCTTCGTGGATACGTTGGATGTATTAATAATTGGAAATCCAAGTTCAACTTTGAATAGTCTAGAATCTAAAACCATTTTCTCCATTAAACGACTCTCGTTTGAATGTACAAACCTTCAATTTAGCGATTAATCACTGAACGTGGCATTCGAGGAAGCGCAATCCGCTTGCGTGCTTGGTGCGTAGCTTGGTGGCATTCTGGAAGAGAAGACAGTGATACTGAAGACGAAAGTCCAAGCGAACAAGGACAAGGATGCATCACACCTGTTTCTCTGGATACACCATTGCCGAGTTCAGTATCCAGATGTACATCGCTCAATGTTATTAGGTAAGCGTCTAGTTGGCTTCCATCCAATCAACATTATTACGATTTGGTTTTTTTTATTTTTAGGGACCCGCATGCAACCAGAGATGGGGGTTGGCCAACTAATCAAGCAAATGTGACCCCCACACGATTTACGCCGCGCGACACAAGAAGCTTACCGATGGCCAATCGGTTAGGAGGCAGATCGGGGTCTTCAGACAGTGTATATACTATCGTCATTAAGTTACCTGGAGATCCTAAGGAAAGCCATCATGGGGCTGTGGAACCACCTTCCATCAAGATGATTCCAGAAGACAGTATCGAAAATAACTTTAACAATCCGGGTAAACTGAATTCGAATTCTACTGTTTACGCGAACCATGTAAATAGGAGACCTTCTGCCATGCCAGATGTGAGGATACCCTTAAATGCTAAAGGTAATAAAACAACTTTTTTTATCAGTCTTATCAGCTTCAGTTCTTAAGTACTTTGTTGCTGGAGTAAATTAATTTATTTGTCTTTTCTTATTCTGCGAGGTCTTCCGGTTATTAATTGAAGGGGCGAGTGGAAGAAAAAGTTAGGTCTCAAAAAGTTCAATTTGAGAAAAATTTCATTAAAGTTCGTTTACTGGCAATTTCGAATCCAATAATTCCTTTTTCTTTGTTTTTTCGTTGATTGTTTTACAGTATTCAGTAGCAGTTTGAACTTCTAGTTATCTTTTTGATATAGGTATAACATCTCATATTAAGCTATCTAAATAAGCTTTTGCTAATTGGTGCGTTTTCAAAAAATTATAGGGATTTGTATTTTATAACCCGAAAAATTCTCAAACATATTTTCGAAAAACCAAAGATGTTCTGGATCTCCAAAAGGCGGCAAACTTTGAAGATCTTGATTTTTCTCTGCAGTTTGGCTGTATTCCATTTGGATGTTTCTTTATATTCTTCTTCTTCTTCTTCCTCTTATATTAGCATTATGTCCTATTTTTCATCAACATCATAGCTTCAGTTGTGACGCTGAACTCCAGCTTTCATACCAGCGGGTTGGTGGTCGTCCCGGGGGTCTTTTTGAACGTGGTACTCCCTCTCTGGCAATTTTTGGCAGTCTGGTGTTGCCCATCCTGTCAACGTGGTCTCTCCACTCTCGTCTCCTGTTGCGAGACCATCTCACGACGTCTTGGATATCGCACTTAATTTTTATGTCGTCGCTTCTTACATGGTTCAGTAGGCTACATCCCACCATAGATCTTAGTGTTCTCATTTCAGTTGTTCTTATAAGCCGTTTAGTTAGGGCATTTTCCGCTCTGGTTTCGACTGCATACGTCAATACAGGTCTAACACAGGTTTTGTATATTCTGGCTTTGCTCTCCACCGACATATATTTATTTCGCCATATGATGTCTCTCAAATATCCCGATATCAAGGCTGCTTTTGTTGTCTGCGCTCCCACTTCTTCTTTTAGGTCTTTACTACTTGTTATGTTGACCCCAAGGTATTTGAACTGCATAACCTGTTCGACGCTCTTGTTGTAGATGACAAGCTTGCATCTGCGCGGTTCCCATGATACCGTGAGAGACTGTGTCTTGGTTGTGGATATTTGCATGCTAAACCTGAACGCCATCCGTTCAAACTTATAAAGAAGCCTTTGCAAGTTGTCCTCAGTCTTCGGCGATTAGCACGACGTCGTCGGCATATCATATCACCTTTATTTCCTCATCACCCTTTCGATACCCTCTGCCAACCTTCTTGACTTCTGTAATAATTTCGTCCATTATGATGTTAAATAATGTAGGACTTAAGCTGTCTCCCTGCCTTATTCCAGTTGATATGGGTACTTTCTTAGATAGTTTGCCTGCAACTTTTATGTAAGTGTGGTTGTCTGTGTTGAGTTCCGTAATAATTGTTATTATGTTGAGGTTAATATTTCTCTTCTGCAAAAGCGGCACTACGTCGGATAGTCTTACTATATCGAAAAAGCCTGAGTCAGGTCAACAAAGCACATGCATAAGCTGGTTTATTAAATTCTATAGCTTTTTCGGTTATTTGCCGGATGGTGAATATTGCATCAATAGTGGATCTGTTCTTTCTGAATCCCCTGTTGTTCTTCGCATATTCCAGAAGCTGCTACTTCTTCCTCAAAGATCTTCGTAAGGAGTTTTGAGATTGCACTGAGGAGGCCAATTCCTCTGTAGTTAGTTAAGTCAGTTTTTGATCCCTTTTTGAAAATTGGTATGGTAATAGCAATAACAGGAATTCCTATTCCTGTTACCAAATTTTTGAAGTTGAAGAAGGTGTTCTGTACCCTTAACACATGCATTAATTATTTTTTGTATCAAACAAGTGACATAACAAATTCATCCAGCTAATGTAAGCTTATTTAACAGATATAATGTCTAGTAGATGCCAAGCATAGTAAAAGATGTACTTAACACATTCATTCTTGTAAAACTATTGCTTTTTTATGTTACACAGCACCTTCTTCCACTGGCCCTTTCACTGATAATATTGTTTTTTAATAGTAACTTATTTTAAATTCACGCGCAATCCAATTTTAATATCTTACATCGATTTTTAGTTATTTACAACCATATATTGAATGTTTCTAACATACTTTTCAAGCTCTTTTTAATATAACACCCGACAACTTTCATTTCAATTTATATTCGTTTGAAATAAATTATTAATTCGTTTTTATAAATGAAGATAATTTCGAATTCATCACATATTTGTCATGGTAAATTTACCTTCAACCTCTTATAAACTTGCAACAGCTTGGTATAGCGTAGAGAATTTATAGGCTTTGAAGACATTTAATACAACTGTCCATTTAAAATAAAAAATTAAATTACCTGAATTTTTTACAGGTAAATTCTGTAATTTATTTTGAACTTAAATTAAAAAATCCAAATGACATTGCTAATACCCCTCTCATAAATAAATTTTATAGAGTGATATATATTTTATGAGCTATATTTATAGAGTGATTTAAATTTTAAAAGCGAACACAAATTTTGTAAATGCCCACTCCACTGTATTAGATAAAAGTGCATACAAAAAAATGTTTTGACTATCAGCCTCCATACTTCATGTTGCATTAACAGTTCCTATACATTTTTCAGGAATTCCAAAGCATCTGGTGGGAAAAACGTTGCTCGCAAACGCAACGAAAAACCATGGCAAGAAAAAGAAGAAAACACAAGAGAAAAAAGCGGATAAGAAGGCAGCAAAGACATTGTCTGCCATTTTACTAACGTTCATAATCACGTGGACTCCCTACAACATATTGGTGCTGCTCAAACCGGTCACATCAACTAGTGCCCGGATTCCTCCTCAAGTGTGGGACTTTTTCTACTATTTATGCTACATTAACTCTACAATAAATCCCATGTGCTATGCATTGTGCAATGCGAGTTTTCGCAGGACCTACTTGAGAATTTTACAGTGCAAATGGCACAGCAGAAATCGAACGGGAGTAAATCGAGGATTGTTTAATATGTGAGTAAGTGAGTTGACGTCGTTTTAGCCGAATAATGTAAAACATTTTAAACGGAAAAAGAAACTGCAGAGCCAATCGATGGACTTGCTTGAAAAGAAAGTAGAATGGGTTCTAATTACGTTTTTGAAAATTTTTGTTTAAACTATCAGAATTTCATTCAGTAATCAGATCTTGAAGATCATATTTTTGTTAAATGGAATACCAAAGCTTGGTTGTAACAACGTAAAAATACATTTTTGAAATAGGTGACAGAACAAAAATTTGCTGCAAAAAAAAACTGTAATCTGAAATTTTCAAAGTTTTCATTCACCCAGATCGAATACACAAAAATTGATCATCTTTGCTCCTTGGAGGCAGTTAGATCTGCAATTAGAAGAGCGAGAAACACTAAAATATATGCCTTTTACATCAATTTTCAGTTCAAAATTATTCATCATCAATTTAGCAATGCAAGCAATTTATACAAGTATAAGTAG
Organism: Dendroctonus valens; assembly: GCA_024550625.1. Classification (NCBI taxonomy): domain Eukaryota; kingdom Metazoa; phylum Arthropoda; class Insecta; order Coleoptera; family Curculionidae; genus Dendroctonus; species Dendroctonus valens. The sequence continues at coordinate 223 of JAJTJO010000089.1, read as the reverse complement.
TTCAATTCCACAAAGTTTTTCCATATTAAGAAAAGAACCAATTGTCATTCAAAAGATCAAAAAAGGCAAATCAAAGATTAGAAGCCCAGTTTGGACCTTATCGACAAAATGTTCAATTCTCATCTAAATCACGCAATCACACTTACGCCTAACCAACTTAGTACAAGCTACTGAAATTTGGACAGAATTTTTTTCCGTTTAAAATGATATTATAATCAAATTT